>CM033031.1:1432500-2090000 GCA_019207045.1 Branchiostoma floridae x Branchiostoma belcheri
AGACGGTTTCAAGGCTCAGCCGGCCAAGGAAAACTTGGTTGTTGGGATCTAAGCAGTTTGTTGAGAGAAGGAATCAAAAAGGCACAAATGTCTCTTTTACCGTTAGCTGACATCAAGAGAAAATGGGGAATGAAGATGTATGAAATTACATGTATTACCTTATTAACTATCATTTCTTGACGATTTGAAGGCTTTTAGACTATGATTGATGCTGAGAGCCTTTTTGGATGAAAGAGACTTGGCAGCTATAATACATGTACAGTAGGTTTGCATACTAGAACTAGTACCAGGTTGTACGATTTGTAATGTTGCTTACTACAAAACATAAATGTGCATATTTACATCATACAGCAAAGTTTCAATCAATCAAAAAGATGACACTTTGTTACGGTCATTGGACAACATGGACACATGCTTACACAATTTCTAAGGCATTGTGCAATTAGAGACAACATGTTTTTTATGTATTCTGTACCTAGTAAACTATAAAAAATACAGTACAATCATGTATGTCACAAAGGGACTACTTTTTTCAAGTTGGACAAAACCTGTACAAGTGATGATCTCTACATAAGAACCACCCGGCCAATAAGAAACACTTTTAGACAATTTCTCCCATTGACACAAGTCACCACCTGTCCAAAAAGACCCGTGTGGTCTTTTTGAGCAGTTCGGACTGTACACATACACTTAGTTGAGATCATAAAGGTTCACAGGTCAAACTTCTTCAAGATGGCCTCGTGTCTTCTCTGGAGCTCGACCCGTTTCTTGAGGTGGCAGAACTTCAGGTCACGTGAGAGAGACGTGACGGCAGCGCCCGATCTGTCCTGTCCCGAGGTGCCAGATGGCTGGGCTTCGTTCTGTAAAAATCACAAACACACGTGCTGTTAATCACCTTTGCCAACAAATTGAACAATGTTTCCTGATGTATTTGTGTGTGTGTGTGTGCATGCATGTGTGTCTTATTGTGAACAGCTGGGCTTCGTTCTGCAACAATCACAAACACAAGTACTGTTAATCACCTTTGCCAACAATGCTTTGTTATGTTGTCAGGTGCCTGTGTCTTGTCTGCATGTCTTACTGTGAACAGCATAACTCAAGAAACTATGCATGGATTTCACGATAAGTAGTTTGTTGGTAGGGGTTGTCAAAAGGCAGGTATTATCAAATCCTGGGCCATCTAGCGGCTTTCTGCGGTACTGCACAAGAACTTCCGGTTTTGATTAATGTGTTCTTGACAAGCTAAAGCCATGATTTTAAAGGGATAGATAGCTCTTTGGGCAGAGAGGTTAGTTTTGCTTGAAACGCAACTTTGCGATGGCATCGCTGGGACTGCCCTGCTCAAGTGAAAGACAGCTTTTCAACTGCAGTTTCCTGCAATTTTACTTGTAAGTTGTAACACCAACTTTGGGGTGGCATCACTGGGTCTGCCCTGCCCGAAGGTGATTTAGACAGCTGGGGTTTGTTCTACAATAATCCCAGACACACGTGACATTAATTATCTTTGACAACAATGGCTCATTATGTACTTGGGTGCTTGTGTGTGTCTGAATGTAATGGCCCCTAGCTGCTTTTTTTGAACTGCAGTTTCTCCTTCAGCTTTGATTGTAACACTGGATCTGCCCTGCCTAGAGGTGATAGACAGCTGGACTTCGTTCTCCACCAATCTCAGACACACTCCCCACTAATTACCTGCCCTACAGGTCCACAGGGTATGATTAAGGGGGCAGAGGTGGTGAGAAGTGTCACTCTGCATCAGGGCTTTAGCCAGCTTGAAATTTTTTTCCGTCAGCCAATTACAATCGTCGCGAAAACCGCGAAAATTAATTAGAAGGACTGAACTGAGACCTTGAAAAACAGGTTTTAATGAGATTATCGTATGCGAAAGGGCGCCGACACACATTGTCAACAATCATAACAATAGCAAAACAAACAGTGTGTGGCTTTCCGACCGTGGACAGCGTCCCCAAGCTGCCTGTAGCTTCCACCAAGGATTTTTGTCCGTCAAGGTTGACGGATTGGTTTTAAAATTTTTCCGTCAGACGCAGCAAATTTCCGTCAATTGACGGAAAAACGGACGCTGGCTAGAGCCCTGCTCTACATCTTCCAGAGCTGGATGACATAAGGAGTACGTAGGGGATGTGTTATGCTTGGATCTGGATCTAAAGTCTAAGTTTTATATTGACTTTGACATAAAATAAATTATGCTGTCAAATGCTTAATCCACCCAACTCTTGACATTGTTTTTACAGGAATTTCAATGGGAAATGGTCATATTTTTACATTACTTGTTTGTATCAGTTTAAACTACAGTGATTCTTTACATTTTCACAGTCGTCTAATGTTCTCTCTCTCAGATGATATTTTCAACACAACTTAAAACCACTGGTACAAATTTTTATAGTGCTAGTAAAATAACTTCTACAAGCCTAAAACCAGGGAGAACACTCCATTTTCTCTGAGCTCCCTACACCCAAAATCAAACCACAGCAAACTTGAAGTTGGCAAAAAATAAAAGTTTGTTTTTGACAGAAGTTTCTGGTAACTTTATAAGTACCACTTTCTCAGAAGAAAAACAGATATTAGAGAAATTCCGTGCCCCCTAAATCCTCCCCACATCGCCTTTGTCAATTGACATGTCTCATACCAAACCTTGAACCTGGCTCAGGACCTTATTTGGCATGCCCAGGATTCCTGCCCATATTTGGGCATGTGGGGCAGATATCCATGGGGAGACAGGAAGCACATGACACAGGCTGAAATACCTGCTAATTATTTCTCTTGGCTCAAGTTCAGGTAGATAAAACTATATGAAAGACTGGCTCATATTTTCTCAACAAACATTATGCAACATATCACCAAAAGGTATTCAACATGAAATTGATATGTTAATAAAAAGCAAACTGTTGAGGGAAATCACAATCTTTTAGGTTCAAAATGGTACAAAATTTGGCAATCAACACTCTGGTTTTCAATTCACATGGAAAGGCATAACCAAAAACTTTCTAGGCTTTACAAAAGTTCACAAACGTCACTGTTTAGATAACTGCTAGGTTGTGAGTTTAGACAGAGCCTGACAACATACAACAGGCACAGATGACTAAGGCCCACTTCAAACAGACAACACTTTCATAGTCGTGCAACCAGAGTAGCAGCTATCTTAAACAGTGAGGTTTGTGAATGTTTGTGAAGCCTAGAAAGTAAGATATGCACAGATGACTTAGTTAACCCTTGTCAGACGTTGTCCTTCTAGAATTTTTTTAAATTAATGATTGCTTTGTTGGATTAGTTAAACTTGACCTTTTCTGTGCTGCAGATAAACTTACCCATTTGGTTCTATATGCTGTGGTATGCCGCATTTAGTTAACAAATACCCCAAACCTATAAAAATATGGGACTCACATACAGACACATGCAAGTTCTAAGTAGTCTGCTATAACGTTTTGGTCCATATTGTACATTGTGCTTTCTCTCAATATTGTATAGCCTAGAACCTACATTACATGTACTGTTTTAATTCATAGCCAGTTGCCTCACACAATGTATATTACTTTGCCCTACATTGTACCTGCAACAATTGTTGTGCAATAAACTTTGACTTGACTTGACTCATGCATGTGCAACCCTTATACAAATGTACATGTATATGGGCTTAGCAAGACAAGGGTTAAGAAGTGATTTGTGACCGTGACTCCAGATGGCACCGGCCAGACAACTCAAGTTTGTTTGAACAGGGAGGTCAGCGAACACAGGTCACCAGAGTTGTGCCAAACTTCCCGGGAATTCGCCCGACATTCCAGCCCCTCATACCCTCACACTTCCTCTTCCTCTGTCTCACCTCTCCTGACCCTTGCTGATTAATATGATCCTTCAACAATTTGTAAACTGATACTAGTGATAGGTTCCAAGATAAGGAAGTACTGGATGCATATAGCTCAAAATTTGAGCTGTGAGCCTAAGTTTTGACAGTGGGTGCAAATCAAATCAAATCAAACTTTATTTAATCGAACTTGGCAGTCAAAAATTTAGACTGAATTGTGCCGATTTTACAAATAAATTCCAACAAGTTAATACTACATATTCACTGGCAATAAAAATCAAAAGATAGGTGGAATACATTTTTAAAACCATTTCGTGTGTCAGTTAAAATCTCTTCACGACGTACATTCAACACAACAACATCAACATGTGCACCTAGACATTCGTATGTAGGGCTATGTATGTGAAGATAGTAAAATTGTACTCTAGTTTACAGCATAACAATTTCTTGTCATTCAAGTGTCAGAAGTGTCAAATAAAGACATCTTTTTCACATTACTGCTGCAAATCATGTTAGAATTTCAGATTCAAGCTCTGCATAGAGGCAGTAAGACATGTGATTATGTTTTTTGCTGACCCTCTACTTTATTATATGTTGTGCACCCCAAATTTTCTGGTGCACCCGAAAGTGAATTTTGAGCCCTGAGGCCAAAAAACAGTTTGTTTGGGGAGGGGATGTTATGAGTGTAGTGGATAAGTGAGTATATCTTGGTACTTTCCACTGGAGGACAGATGTGTCCTAAACTACACCAAATACCTCATGCACCGGCCACTGTAAACCTAGTGAGGTTCTGAGACATAGGGAAGTGGTGGGTAGGACTAGAAAAATAAATAACGTTGGGGGGAAATTACTGCCTTCGACAGAGATTAGCTTATCTATGTTTATGTAAACACTTAACATTTGGGAATTGGGACTGCCTCTGTTAAGCAGTGACACCTACTAAGTACTTGTACATGTAGTGTGTAACATAACCAGTAAGAATTGCTCTGAGGAAGTTGACAGTCAGATGGTCAGCGAAACATCGATCTTGAAATAAAAAATTGGTTATGTACAAATAACATTGATATCCAGTGACATACCAACTTGATTGTTGCCAGCCCTGACCTGGGACGACTTTTACTCCAGTACTCACAGCTGTCTGTGTTTCAAGTCACAATCCGGAATTACTGCAAATTTCTACTGGATCCATCTGTGCTTTTCTATTACAGTTGTGCTTGTATTTCCTTCTCAATATTCTTGTACATTGTACTGCAGCTGAACTTCTTGTTTGATACATGTAATATTTCTGTTTCAAAATAATGAAAAGATCTTCTGCAGTTTGACATTATGCTAAAAGTTAGCTTGTATTTCTTTCTCAAAATTCCAGTATACACATTCTGCCTCACCTGCGAAGATGCAAACAACGACTGCTTGATGACAGGGCCCCTTGTAGGTCTTTCCTTCTCCCTGTTATAAAATTAACACAAAACAACTCTTCAATTACAAACAAAAAAGTTACTAGTAAATAAAAGAAAAACTATTAGTGTTGAAAAGTTAAAGAAAGACAGGTAATGTTAATTAAATAAAAAATAAAAAAAACAAGTAACTTTCATGCCTCATGTTTCTTTAAATCCTTGTCACAACACAGAACAACACATAAGTCATACAAACAGGAACAAACACACCAAGAGCACCCAAAAATTCCAAACACAAACAACAAAAATTAATTTCCATACCTGTTGGTAGGTTTATTCTCGCAACCCTTACTCCTGAATGCTGAGCCAAAGTTCGTGATGGTGTTCTCAGCGGAAGGGCCCCATTGCCTGGACAGCCCCAGGGGCGTGGCCTTAGCAAGGGGCGTGGCTATCGCCAGGGGTGCAGCCTTAGCCAGGGGCGTGGCTCTCGCTAGTGGTGCGGCTTTAGCCATGGGGGCAGCTTTAGACATGGGAGTCGCCCTCAGACTGGGAGTTCCAAACGACAGCTGCTGCTTGCCCGCGGGGGTGCCAGCGGCGAAGCTCGGAAGGCCGACCGCGTTGAGCTGTTTTGACCTGGGTGTGGCCGCGATGGTCATCTTCGCCAGCATGGTGGGCAGGTCAGAGGGCAGGTCAGAGGTCGTCGTGAGGTTAGACTTGTGCTTGCTGACGGACTGTTGGAGTAAAGAGACATGGAAGATACTTTGTTAGCAGTGATTTTAACAGGTTATTCTGTCAACCTATAAACAATTATGGGGATGTCCATGTAGCTCAACTAGTAGCAGCATCATAGTTGATCTCCTGGTTCCAATACGTTGGTAACTGGGAGGTTCAATCCTGGGTAGGGCATCTCGGTTGGGGCTGCACCCATTTTCCAGAGGGGGGTGGGCATATTACTAGTAAAATGAGGTCCCGTGTTCGAGGAGGTGCCTCGAGCATGTAAGAGGGGAAGGGATGGCAACCACTCCATGTAAAAATATACCGTTACTGAAATAGCAAGGAAATTTGCTGTCCTACCTTCCACTAGGCATTACAAGGATCTGAATGAACGAACGAACAAGCAAACAAAACAGTTCATATAAATCTAAACTTAAGACTTAGGGAGAAGAGATGCTGTTACAGTTATCGCTACGGGCCACATCTTCATGATGGTAACATCAGGCCCTACGAACTTGATTTAAAAAAAATGTATGACAGCACAATGACCTACCATAGGAGGCTGCACCTGTATGTCTGGCTTAGTTTTCCTCATGGGTGTACACCTGTTCCTCTCTGCCAGGGACCTGAACCCACTGAAGGAGATCAGTTCCTCCTGGGGCAACAAAAAAAGCAGAAGAAAGTTTTGTTACTACAGTTGCACAAACATTCAGGTAGATCTGGCACTCACACTCACACACACCAGGCTTTTAGCCAGGCATGCGTCAACGCGTCATCTGGACGCACTCTTCTTAGAATAACAAGAAATTTGATGCCCCTGGATGCCCTATACTGGGGAGAAAATTCCTCTGACAAGCATGAAATTCTGATTGACCAGGGATGCTACCAGGTCATCTGTGGTCACAGTCTTCTTCTGTGACATCTGTACCAGTATTCTTGCGTCTTGAATACCTTAGAATGCACTGTTTTAATTTAAAATCATCAAAAACTCTGCACCATGGAAGGTGGATGTCCCCAGACCCCCTACAATAGTCACTTACCGCGACTCACCAGTAAGTTTGGACTCCCTATTATAAAATCCTAGCTAAAAGCCTGACACACACTCACTATCCGGTTTAACGTCTGTTGTTCCCCATCCTGTGGGGGTTAGACGTGCTTGCACGTAGATGAGGGGGGCTTGATGGCAGCTCGCCAGCGACCTCTATCATTTGGGGTGACACTGTAAAGTTGGCTAAAACTGTAAAAGGTAGTTTGTAGCTTAATCAAGAGCTATCTTCCACTCAAAGTCACAACCATAGCATGTCCAGTACACAAGATATGAAATCCAGAAGTTCCACTTCAGTACCATGGAAAGCTGCTTGGAAACTTGACCTCTGTGTTCCCGACACTTGACCTTTGTGTTCTACCCACCTACCAAGAGCACGTCGGTAGAACGTACTGCACCTGCGCAAACCCTGGTGGTTTGGTCAATGTTGCATTGAAATCCCGCTTGTTGCACAGTATATAGAGACATGGTTTCATGTAAAATGTTACACAGGATTTTACCCTTATATACGCACATACTTTCTTAAATGCGGTCTTTTAGTAAAAAAGCGAAGTACGTTCTACCGACGTGCTCCTACCAAGTATGATCAGGATTCATCAACAGCTTCTTGAGTTATCAGCAGCTTTCCACAGACAGACAGACAGACACGCACTCACTAACAACTGACACCCAAAACATAACCTTCTTGGAGAAGTTAAACATTTGTTACCATACCTGCAGGTTCCTTTTCTTGGGCACGTTTGCCTGCGTCTGTGTCTGTGAGTTTTCCTTGTCTTCAGCTGCTGCTGGCCCAGTGCGCTGCACCTTTGGTCCCCAGGCAATGGTTCTCTCTGGAAAATCAAATCATAAACTCAGTATTATTCATCTACCTAACTAAACAGAACTACCCTTAGCTGCTTTAGACTGGAGTCGAGCCTTGATATTTGGTCAGCTCCAAAGGGTTGTTACTCTATCGTAGTATTGACAGATGGGAGTGGACCAAAGCTAGCAATGCTTGACTCTAGGCTAAAGTTGCTTGCAGAAAAGAGCCAAAAGTACTGATGTTTTTGGTGGGTAAAATTGAACTTGAACTGATGAAAGCAGTAACCTTGCTTAGCTGATGCAATTTACATTACGATTACATGTTAATGTGAATGAAAAGTACATATTATTTTACATTTTTCACATTATAACAGGGCTTTAGCCAGCTCGAAATTACAATCGTCGCGAAAACCGCGAAAATTAATTAGAAGGACTGAACTGAGACCTTGAAAAACGGGTTTTAATGAGATTATCGTATGCGAAAGGGCGCCAACACACATTGTCAACAATCATAACAATAGCAAAACAAACAGTGTGTGGCTTTTACGGCCCTGGATGGCGTCCCCAAGCCGCCTGTAGCTTCCACCAAGGATTTTTGTCCGTCAAGGTTGACGGATTGGTTTTAAAATTTTTCCGTCAGACGCAGCAAATTTCCGTCAATTGACGGAAAAACGGACGCTGGCTAGAGCCCTGCATTATAATCATAACATATGTGTACCATTAAGTAGTAGAACTGACCTGAGTCTTCAGGCCTTGTGGTTGGATGTAGGGATGAACCAGCAGATGGAAAGCCTGGAACTCCAGAGGGATACCTACACATGGTCACAAATAACATCAGTATTAGTACTTACATTATAATCTTTTCAAAACTTACAGTATAATCTTTTCAAATCAAGAAATACTAATTTCTGGTCCCTGATATTTGTCTCAAAATATAAATTCTAATGCATAACTTTCAGCACTACAAACATAGCCATGAGTCCAGTTTTGGAAGCAAACTTAAGCTACTGAGAACACCAATGAGAGTCCTTTTGTAAGTACAAAAAAGTACTAGTACTATTTGGGATGGCATCTTCATTCTTATCTCCAACATCATAGCAGATTCAGTAAGACTCTTTTTAAGTTCCCTGCATTGCACCTGTTTCCGTACCTGTTGTCCTCTTTACAGTCGGCAGCCATATCCAGTTCCTCCTCCAGCCGTACCACCACAGAGTCCCTCTGACTCCTGCTGTCCTGTACAGGGGGACTCTGGTCCACCAGCCTCCTCCACTTCTCATCCTCCGGACTCCTCCTCTTCTGTGGACTGTCTGCATCCGCACTGCTTGTGTCAACGTCTTTGTGCACCTTGTTGGTCAGGTTGTAAGTCATTTCTGTATCTGTTCTACCCGTCCCAGCACCTGTATACATGTTGTTACTGGGACCGCAGTGGCTGTAGGCTCTCTCTTTGCTGACATCCTCATGAGATGTAGTTGGCCTCTGTAGGTTTGTGTGTGAGTTGTCAGCTGCAGAGTGGACATACGGAGACCTCGGTATCTCTGTCCCCTGGGGGATGCTTACAGGTGTTTCATCAGGTTCTACGCCGAGTGGGGCGGAGCTTAAGGTGTAGGTGCCTCTCCGAGCGCTACGGGGAGTTCGAGTTTTCCTCCTTCCCGTTGGCGTCTCGCTGTCTCGTCTGTCCTTCTTTAATATGTCGTTCGCACCGTTCCATGTCTCCCCCTCGGGTGTGACCTTGGCCTCCTGCACTTTCCTCATGATGAGTGCGGAAGATTTGGAACAGGGGGGTTTCTTTTCCCGAGTGACATTGGGAGTGAGGCCCTGGGTCTCTGGGGGTGGTGTCAGCTCATCGGTTTGGCCATCGGGTGGGCTTCTGGGTATCTCCTTCCCTCGAAACGCTGAACCCCTTGGGAGGGGAGTCCCCTGAGTAGGTAAATTGGGAGAAAATTTGTTTAGCATTGATAGATACAGGCGAATATATGTGGGAAATTAAAGAGCATATTGAATTTGTACTTATTTTTTAAACAGAATCTAGCCAGATTTGCATAATTCTCCAAATATAGGCTTGAGTTGGGGTTTGAGTCTTAATGTACTTTCTAAAAAGTAAAAGGTACCACATGGAAACACCTGTACATAGAAAGATATGCAGCAAGTGTTTTAAAATTTAGTGATAGAGATACTAACCCCCACAAGCTTCAGCTGTTTTGTGTTCACCGGCGTTGCTGCAGCCCTTTTTGCCGCTGGTGGTTTTGACTCTGCCCCAGAATGAGCCGGTCTGGCTGGTTCTTTAGAGAGGGACTTGCTAACTTTGGTTGGAGTGCTGCTGGTTGTGACGACAGGTTTGTTCTGTGGGGAAAATAGAAATGATAGATAAGAACACATTTAGGCTGCCCAGTACACAAACTCCTTCCATGGCATTTAGAGAATATCAGCCCATGTTGAAAATCGTGAATCAGCGCTCCCCACAAAAGAGAAGCCAGCATCTCTAGAACTTTGGTAGAAGCCTCAGGGGTCTCCCCAGAAAATTTTAGGGGAGTGGTGCTGGAGGGCGCGCTGCGGCCGATGCAACGTAACGCGTGGCTATGAGGGGGTGGTGGTTCGGAGAGGCAGGATTCCTGGAGAAACTGCTGCATTTTGCCTTAATGAATCACAATTTGAAGCCTTCCCCTGACACTTGGGCTTTAAAATCTTTCAAATTCAGACCAATTGACTTAAGTATAATACATGTCCAAGTTAAGTACATTTTCAATGCAAACTATAAGCTATATCTATTGAAATATAAAAAGAAATGCAACTTGACATGTTAATTAATCTAGGACTAGTAGGAGGCTCTTTTCAACAACAAACAAAATAAAAACTTTATACAGTAAAGTTTTCCACCATACTAGGCCACATTGCTGAGTGAAAATTGCAAACAGAAATGTCACAAAACCAGAATTTTTGATGGGAAAGAAAGGCAAGGGATACATTTTGGGTAGAAATCATGGCAAATCTCCAGATAGGAGCCTTTTAGAAGCTTGGCACCAGTACAAGCAGCACAGTCTGGTGCTAACATAAGATAAACAAGGTCTATTGTCTGTTTTTTCTCAGTCTTCCTTGTCTTGAAAAACAGGTTTTTTAATGAGATTATCATATGCGAAAGTCACCAACATCTATTGTCTACACACATAACAATAGGACAAAAACAAAAGAGTGTGATTTTTGCTGCCAACCCAAGCCCACTGACACAAAGGAAGGGTGAATGTGTCCATTTCTCTGCAAAACATGAGACCTCTCTCACTCAAACTTCAGGGAATTCAGTTGTTTTTTCCCCCTAGTTGCCCTCAAAAGACATAGAGAAACCCATAGAGTTGAAAATTGGGGGGAGTGGCGCCAGGATTTTCGGGAGTGGCGCAGCGCCGTTGTTCCACTCTGTAGGGAGACCCCTGAGCCTGCAAAGGAGACCATACATTTGATGATTGATCATAATTACTCACCTGACCTGGCACAAACTTTTACCACACACACACCTGTATGCACACACACTCAGACACATACGCACATTAACACCTGTGCTACACACCTGTCTGGCAGGTGAGTTCTCATTGTCCGTCTCACACTCGCTGCCCGCGCTGTTGTGCCTCCTGCGCTGCTGTAGCTCCTGTAGACGCCGATGCTTCACACACACACACATGAACATATTAACACCTGTGCTACACACCTGTCTGGCAGGTGAGTTTTCCTTGTCCGTCTCACACTCGCTGCTGAGGTGCCTCCTGCGCTGCTGTAACTCCTGGAGACAGCGATGCTTCACACACACACAAACACACTAACTCACACACACTTCAGATTACACACCTGTCTGACAGGTGAGTTCTCCTTGTCCGTCTCACACTCGCTGCTTGCGCTGTTGTGCCTCCTGTGCTGCTGTAGCTCCTGGAGCCTGCGATGCTTCACACACTCACACACACACACTAACACACTAACTCACACACACACACACACACACTACAGGCTACACACCTGTCTGGCAGGTGAGTTCTCCTTGTCCATCTCACACTCGCTGCTGTTGTGCCTCCTGCGCTGCTGTAGCTTCTGTAGGCGACGATGCTTCATACACACACAAACACACTAACTCACACACACACACACACACACACACACGCTACAGGCTACACACCTGTCTGGCAGGTGAGTTCTCCTTGTCCGTCTCACACTCGCTGCCAGCGCTGTTGTGCCTCCTGCGCTGCTGTAGCTCCTGGAGTCTGTGATGCTTCACACACACACAAACACACTAACACACACACACACACACACTACAGGCTACACACCTGTCTGGCAGGTGAGTTCTCCTTGTCCGTCTCACACTCGCTGCCAGCGCTGTTGTGCCTCCTGCGCTGCTGTAGCTCCTGGAGTCTGTGATGCTTCACACACACACAAACACACTAACACACACACACACACACACTACAGGCTACACACCTGTCTGGCAGGTGAGTTCTCCTTGTCCATCTCACACTCGCTGCTGTTGTGCCTCCTGCGCTGCTGTAGCTTCTGTAGGCGACGATGCTTCATACACACACAAACACACTAACTCACACACACACACACACACACACACACGCTACACACCTGTCTGGCAGGTGAGTTCTCCTTGTCCGTCTCACACTCGCTGCCAGCGCTGTTGTGCCTCCTGCGCTGCTGTAGCTCCTGGAGTCTGTGATGCTTCACACACACACAAACACACTAACACACACACACACACACTACAGGCTACACACCTGTCTGGCAGGTGAGTTCTCCTTGTCCGTCTCACACTCGCTGCCAGCGCTGTTGTGCCTCCTGCGTCTACACACCTGTCTGGCAGGTGAGTTCTCCTTGTCCGTCTCACACTCGCTGCTCGCGCTGTTGTGCCGTTTCCGCTGCTGTAACTCCTGGAGCCTGCGATGCTTCACGGCCTGGCGCTGTTTCTGGTACAGCGACGCCCCGAGACGAGACTCCAGCTTCTCCAGCACGGCTCCCATGATCCTCCCCAGCTTGTGCTTGGCGGGGTCGAGGTCAGACGGCTGCTTCAGGAGGTAACCGATGTCCATCAGGCGCAGATACCTGGGCGTTGGTGGGGAGGCAAGATAACTTATGACCATCATCTTTCAAGATTTGCAAGAGAAAGTCTAGTTCCCATCAGTACTCTAGTAGTACTAGTACATACAGTATATCAATCAACTTGCTTATGTTGTTAAAATGTTTGTGCTTTTTTTTTCACACAGCACCAACGAGGTTTTATTTCTCTATTTAAACCTTCTAGGGTAAACATATACATCATCAAAATCATAAATAAATAAAAACGTGTAATGAATCAGCATCATGTTAGTTGATCAAGGCACACAAATGAAGTACGAGTAGGGCTTGCAAAGAAACTTGAAAACTGCATAATTTGGATCCTATATGGCCTCCTTCGGTCAATATTGACCATGGTTTGGATCACATTTGTAAAAAATCTTGAGGACTCAACAACTGTCTGACAAAAACAAATAAATAATGGGGTTACACATAAATATACCATAAAATCATAAATTATCAACACACAAACACGTGATGCAAACTAAATATATGCGTGGATAAAGATATGTCTGAAATGGGTATAACATGAAAGTCATAAAAGCTTCAAACATTTCCATAACAACAACAAAAGCACATGCAAATTTGTCTTGTGTGACCCCACGCTAACAAACAACTCACCTCGCGATCGTCTTGGCGTTCTTCCCGTCGCTCTGGGAGCGCACGTCCCACGCCCAGCTCGAATCGTACAGCGAAAACAGGTGGCACAACACCTCCGCCGCCTCCTTCTTCGTCCATTCGTGTAGCTTCTTCCCCCTGGCTCGCTTTTCTCCAAGATCTTCCAGCTTCTTGATCAACGCTTCTTCCACAGCAGCCATTTTGGAAATCTACAAGTTCAAACTAGACGCTAATTTAGCAGCTGCGCTGTGATTGGACGATTCGAACGATTAAATCTAAAACACGCAGTCTGATTGGCTAAACGGACCAACGAACGCCGAATGAGAAAGCGCGAGATTCCGTGAGACTCGGACTATGTAGTTCAGCAAAATTCAAGATGTCGGCTGACGAGGACACCGAACTGCGCGATCTTGTGGCTCAAACTTTGGAAACGAACGGAGTTCTGGGCAAAATCAGGGTAAGGAAACTGTGTGGCTGGTAGCTAGGGAACGTAGGCATTGTACTAATCTAGATACGTGCAAGTTAGTTCTCGAAAAATGCCGGAAAATCGTGATTTTCTTGGCACTTAGCGACGGAAGTCTCAAGAACACCTGTAATCGTTACCGGTTGAATTTACGTAGCTGTCATGTTTTGGGGTTTGCATATATCTAATTTGCAAGTTTCTATAACGACCAGTTTCGTGCGACATTGATGTTTTGTACGGCTTGTATGTTTTCGTGCTATGACCTTGTAGTCAGCTGTCATAAATATTTTAGTGACTGGTTTCGATGACGTCAAACGTCAACATGCATAGTAAAAACACGTACCTTGAGAAGTGGGGAAATCAGAAGACGTTTTGTTTACTTCAGGACTTAGTACAAGTCTGTTAAGTGTAAGAGATAGCAAGATAAGTAGGATTTGCCAAAATATATCTCAATTTCAGATTCCTACTGCACCATAATTAGTCGTAAAAATAAAATGCGAATAAGAAAAAAAAATGTGGTGTGGCTAAGATGCCCTTAGAATGATTTTTAAGATCAAATTGACATACCATTTGTTATGAGTCTTGTCATACATATAATGATGAAGTGAGGGAATATAAACTAGGGGTCATTGACCTGTAGTATTGATCAGTATTGATTCTCTACAGATGTAACATGCATTGGCATAATACCGGTAGTAAGACTTATACCGGTAGATTAAAAATACTGGAACTTAAAGAGATCTACACATGCAACAATAGTTATTTCTGAGCTGTGCACACTTCAGACATCTAGGTGTCCAATACATCATTTACAAAGCATCGATAACAATGCATTCGAAGACAACAAGGCCAAAAGTTTTCAGTATCTTTTTCGGGGTAGGCAGCTCGTCGTGGGACGAACACACTGTCACATTCATTGCCAAATTTATAGATCATAATTACACATGCTCACGGCACAAGACGAACATGATTCAACAACAATCTTGAATTTCTGTTGGTGACCTACAACTCATGTAAAAGTGTGAAGAACCGTTGCATAATAGCCCGGATCTACGACTGAATGGGCAAAATTGAACGTACGCAGCCATTTTCCCGCCATTTTTATATCTACGCTAGCAGTGAAGTGTTACGTCATAGCGGTTGTGACGGACAGGAGTTAAATGAAAATTCTTGACAGTATACGTCCGTTTTCTCATGACATTTTGTATGCTCATGCAGGTTTATGTTTTATGCATTTACTGACAGAAAAGGAAGGAGCATCAGAGGATGTATAAATGTACATAGCGACATTTAATTGTGCCGTGTTTCTTCCTACCGGTATTTTTTACCCCCTCCCAACCACGCGCCCGTTCGCTGTGTAATTCCGCGGCGTGTTACAATTGCAATATTACGCTTTTAGCAGGACAAGAGTGGCAGAAAAGTTACACAGAAGAAGTGGCAAGGGTAAGCTATAACAGCAACATGTAACTGGAGAAAATGATGCGTTGACAATTTGTCAAATCAGTATGGCTAGAGAAATCGTCGTAAACGTACCGGTATTATGATAATAGATGTTATGTAGAATTTTGCAATAAGAAATTGTTTTATGTTGGTTTCAGGCTCAGCTGAGAGCAAGTGTTTTCCTCGCCTTAGAAGAGCAGGGGGCCTTAGAGGTTGGTGTGAATTTTTTTATTTCATTGTACATGTACTACAAATTGTAATAGTATACTGTAAATGCATTTAAGTTCGCGGGGATTTAACTTCGCAGTAGCGAGAAAAAAAGGTGGTTTCATGGAGGTTTTAAGTTCGCGGTAGTACCATGCACTGCAGTCTCTTAGTACTGCCGTGGAAAAATGTTCGCGGTGGTTTTAAGTTTGTGATGAAGCAGCCACCGCAAAGAACGCAAACATTAAACCACTGCAAAAGTTTCTGCATTTACAGTAATACCTAATGATACCTATCAGGTAACAGGTAGTCAGTGTAACACAAACTCTGCTGACTGGGGCTGTAACTGGCCCCTTTTAGTTTTAGGAGGCTGACCTGACCAGATGTTGGGTGGGCTGCTACAAGCGAGATTTAATCAGCCTAGGTAACAGGTGGAACTAGAATGTCTGAATGTCGCTTGATGATATTTCGCTTTTGTGACGATTTAGAAAAAAAAAAATGGCAAAAAAAAATTGTATCAAGTTCCTGTGATTCTTTTTCTTTGCAGAGCAAGTCTCAGTTGGTCAACCAAGACCTGAAGAAGTTTCTTAACACCAAGGAAGGTTTGTGGCTAAGAAGTAGTAAAAACTTAAGGATGTACATGTCTCAGGTCTCTTTAACATCCCTTACAAAAGTATTCTGGTATTGTCAAACAGTTGTAATTAACTGCAGTGTAAATATTTCATCTATTTTACTAGTCCTTTCCTCCTGTGATCACTAGTCATTCTCTCTTTCAAACACAAAGAAATTGAAATTACCGTACGGTAGCGGTACAAAACCTAGCAACCAACCCCTCCTTACCCGGAGTACCCCAATACCCCCACCGTGTCAGGGTCTTCAATTTAATGAAGTTGACCCAAAACCTGAAGAAGATGATCTAACCTACATTTTTATGATATATCAGTTGTCCTTCAAGTCTAGATAGCGTGAAGTATTTCTCGCCAGTTAACTGACCTTCAGATTGTTGAACTTTGCCTCTTGACCTCCCCAGGTCGTATGGTTGCGGCGCTGGTGCGAGAGTTCCTCATCCACTTCAACCTGGACTACTCGCTGGCAGTGTTCGACCCAGAGACCAACATTGTAAGACTATTTACTCCTGTACTCGCTGTTTGTCTTTGAATTGTGTCTGATTTCACTGCAGAATTACAGAGTTTTCATTGTTGATTATTATTAAAGTGGAGTTTTCATACCCTGTTGCCATCTTATCTTTTTAACTGGGTGTTTGCACCTTTTTTTTCAGAAGAGCAGTACATCATCAGTATTGTGTTTATATCTATGCTTACACTAAGCCTTTGTCCCCTGAGAATGGAAGGGTAAATCATTAATGTTAGCAATTGGAAGAGGCTTTCTGGTACATGCATTTTGAATATGAAGGCAATACCAGCCAGGAAAAGAAACAGAAGATTGAGTTGCTACAAATGTACTTCACCTCTCCCATTCTACTATATGTATTTTTCTATGAAGTCCTGCTGTAGCT
Organism: Branchiostoma floridae x Branchiostoma belcheri; assembly: GCA_019207045.1. Lineage (NCBI taxonomy): Eukaryota > Metazoa > Chordata > Leptocardii > Amphioxiformes > Branchiostomatidae > Branchiostoma > Branchiostoma floridae x Branchiostoma belcheri. Next base: position 1,449,607 of record CM033031.1, read on the forward strand.
AGTTTGCTTACACACAGTCACCATGCCTTTGGTACAGTTTTGCTAGATGTGTATCATTTTGTTGCTGAGTGGTATATACCTTAGGATGACAAGATGTAACTTGGTATTCACCAATGAAGTTGTCACATTTGTAGCAGCTAGCACTCACCACTGACCTCACCTTTCTCTCCCACCTTCTGTGTGCGGAACACAGGACAGTTGTGTCCAGGTGAATAGAGTATCACAGTGTGATGTACAGTACATGTAGCTATGTGTGTACGCATGAGGGGAAAGGTGGACTATACTCTCCAAGCAGAGGTTAGACTCTGGCTGGTGTTGAACAGTTATTTCAGGCATTTTTATTGGATTGTGTAATTTAGTCCTGAAGGGTTGTTTTTTTTTGAAAAGCTAATAAAGTAGAAAGCCTGATGAAAATACCTACAAAGCATCCAAAACTAGCCAGTTTCTAACCTTTGCTTGGAGACTAGCAGAGATTAGACTCCTTTGGTGTTGAACGTTATTCAGTAATTTTTATTGGGATTTCTGATTAGTCTTGAAGGTTTTCATTTTTTTCTGAAGACCTGACAAAGTTGAAAGCCCGATGAAACACCCAGAAACATCAAAGACCAATCAGTGCCTAAACTCTGCATGGAGAGTGGATAGACTTTTGCCTGGGGTTCACGCTTGTTTTATGGATGGTCAGAGATAGAACACAAACTGTCCGTCCTGTTTTAGCTCCGGCCTGCTTTTCTTATGGCTTCCCTGCAAAGTAGTCTGGCACCCATAAATCGGTGGCATCAAATGGCCGAGTAGCTATGCTAGCACATACGAGATCAGAGCTAGCAAGTGAAAAGACTGAGCCAATGGTCGGAGGATGGTACTAAGGCTAAGTAGTAAGGACATCAGGCCAAACAAGCAGGAGCCAGAATATTCTACAGAGAAGTAACATACATAAAAAGGGACTGGAGCTAGGCTAGTACGGATACAAAACTATCATTGATGGGCAGTAGTTAGTGGTGCATATTTTAAGGTGGCAATTGTTGTGCTGTGTTGATTTGTTGGTGTGATTTTCAGTGTTATGTGGTGTCACATTTTAGAATACATAATTTTATTTGTATGACTTTTGTGTATCGCACATTTCACTTTGGACTTGCGGCTGGTTTTGGATATGGTACTAGTGTTCAGTTCCTCCGGGTTTGTGGGCTGTTTCTCAAGCATGCTAGTACAAGGCATGGATGTGTTTGCATGGAAGTATAACACATTGGTGTGTGGCTATAAAATGTTGATATGCTAATATTTTTATTTTGCCAGGGAGAGAAGTACGAAGGTCGCGATGCCCTTGCAAGAGAGCTGAACATTCTGGAGTCAGACGACTCCTCACGGCTCCCCCTGCTGACCGAAGTGGTGAAGCGCATGAGCAGCAGTGGGGCCAAGGGTCGGTCGTTAGCAAGTGCAGAGGTGTGTTTTCTCTGTTCCTTCTTGGTTTACTATAGAAGTGTTAACCACATGATTTAGTGCCATTTTTTATTGAAGAAATGTAACTTTCACAAGTCAATAGAATTTGTTTCCAGAACACACATTTTTGCATGCCTATTCCGTTGGTGATCTTACTCTAACCCCATGTATAACTTGTCTATCCTAAGATTTAGAAAATCACATGTCATAATCTTTCATTTTAAATTTACCTTTGAAATTCAAATGCACATTTAGTTTGATAGCCACATCATTAATCAATATATCATTTTATTTTGAGATTTGGCACCTTTCTTCAAGAAAGTCACTGAATCTTGAAATAAAAGTTGGTGCTTTTACATCTTGGGTGTTCATGATTTTTCACCTTCTGTGACCTTTCACCTATGACCTGTCACCTGTGACATCACGGGGTCACCACTCTCTCTCGCACCACCAATCACGTCACCAAGGCGGGAGATGTTCGCTACATGGTTCCTAAGGTATCGGTTACAACACTTCACTCTTTTTCTGTTCTATTGCTTTTGCTCTTACCATCAAGCTTTACCTTAAAATTGCTTAGAATTGTCCACGTTTATTCACAGGCAAGCCACTGGAGACATGTTTTGATGAAATCTGGCTCAATTTGGTCATGAAAATGATATCCCTACAATCTAGGAGAGAAAAAATAAACAATTTAGATTTTAAGTTTGAAAACTATTTTCTATGAATCGTTCAGATTTTCTTCAATCAAGAAAAAGGGAAAAAAACATATGTATAACAGCGTATAATATAAGCCTGAAAACTTTGGTACAAATGAAGTTTTTCTTTAAAGAATGGTCATGTAAAAGTGGCATGTTGTATGTCAAACGTCCAGCTCATATGTCATAACTGCCTCTTATAACACACGTTTCCAATGTCTAGACTAACTCACTGCCATAATGATAAAACAAGTACTAATGCCGTTCTGTGTATTTGATGCATGTATATGTTCCTGTGTACTCTTGACTGCTGCAGGAAAACGTTCAGTATTATCATTCTGTATCTATGTTGTTTTGTGAAGTAAATATATCTATGGATGTTATTTTTTGTATGTTGCAGCTCTCAATTCATTATTACCAAATTCACAATACCATATAGATATACAGACTACCTGAATAGTTTCATCAGGTTGGAAAGCTCTTATTCACAATCTCATGTTTACAAGAGCTCACATATTTTTGACTGTTAGTCACCACTCTTATAGCAATACCAACTGGTTTAGTTTGCACTGCATCTATGTACATGTATTTGACAAGACTTTACGTTTGGGACTACATTGTTAGCACAAGCAGCGACAACTAGTTGCATTGCAAAGGTTGATTGATTGATCTTTAGGGTAGTCCCTTCAGTTAACGTAGTAACTGATTTCCAAGGGAGCCCTATATACATGTTCGCACATGTTCGAACAACGACGGGTTATACCGCCCCTTACGGGGTGACACATCCGTCCGTGTGAATGATGTAGATCACCATGTGGCTGATACGAGACAGAGGTTCGCCAGGCCTCCATCCGGGTGATTTGAAGTGAATCACCAACTTCCGACAGAAGGATTTGCACCAACGCACACCGCACCATCGCACGTGTGGGGGTTCTTTAACGTGCATGGGGTATGGCTCTCCCCATACACGGGACCTCCATTTAACGTCCTATCCGAGGGACGACTCATTTTTCACTTGAGTAAAGTGAGGAAAGTCGTGTAAAGTGCCTTTCCCAAGGGCACAAGACCGGCAACACGGCAGGCGGATTCGAACCGGCGACCTCTCGGTCACGGGCCGAATACACTACCACTGTGCTACGCGGCCCCACAAAGGTAGTATTGCTTTGAAGAGCATGGCAGTCACCAAAACGTTGGCTCTAGAAAATATGTGGTTTTGAATATAGAACTTTGTTTAATATTCAACCATACCAAACTTTTGGGTCCAGTAACAATTTATAACTTTTGTGAATTCTGGTTTTCTTTCCCATTTCAGGACCTGACAGCTAAGCAAGTAGAGGATGCGAGAAAGAAATTCAACAAATATGATGCGGTAAGGGTGTCTCTTCTCTGTCATTACATGGTTCTATTTGATTGCTAATATAGATAAGAATATCATGATGCAATGGACTGACTTTGCTGTTTTTCCTAACATATGACACAGAAATAGTTACATGCAGGGTTGGACAAGTTTTCTAGAATTGACTTGTCCTATTGGGCAAGTACATAAAAAGTCTACTTGCCCGAAACAACTTTTCACTTGCCCGAAATTTAAATGACATTCTTCTACGTATTTTCATGGCCATCAATGGAGTTCTTGTTATTGGCTCTAGTTTCTGTGTTGACCTATGCTTGATGCCATGACTGTGAAAAGTAGCAAGTATATCAAAATATCACTCAATGGAAAAAAAATCTAACTTGCCCAATCGGGAAAGTGGGGTAGGACATACACTTGCCCGAACAGCATTTTCACTTGCCCTGGACAATAGGGCTAGTGGACTTGTCCAACCCTGACATGTAAAAAGGATTTCCAAACTTTAGCAGGATGTTGGAAACTATACCATTGTAGCAGAATGGACCAGTTATGTCTGTTGATAAATGTATCTGTGTGTGTAGTGATTGAAAGAGTATTGAATGTTTGTGTTTTTCCCAAAACCAGGACAAGAATGGTTACATAGACAAGGATGAGATGAGACAACTGTTTCTGGACATGTTTCCCCACTTTAACAGGTGGGTTCCTGCTGTCTAAACTTTCCGTAGCTTGCTGACAAACACATTGCTTGTTTTGTTTATGAAGGTTAGACATCCAGGCTAACTACATGTATATATCTAAAGATGATTCAATTTTTATTACTGGATAAGTAATACACATGTTTAGAATATAAGTTAACATAAGTGTTGTTGTCTTTCCACAGGAACATGTTGGACAGATATGTCAATGATGAGTTCAGAGCACAGGACAAGGACTTCAGCAACAGTAAGTTTTTTTTTTCAATTTTTTATTTTCAAGGAGTTCCCATAGACCACTTCTTGGCACTGAACTAATGATAATTGTGGCAGCATCTCTTTTCCCTAAGTCAGAAAGCTTGACTCAATAGGCAAACTGCTCGAAGTTAGAAAGTTGTCTTAGTCTGTATTTTCATTATGAGGAAAGATTAGGCAATACCTTTTACATGATTGTGACCAATCTCGAGCTTAGTTGTTATTTGTATAGTCTGTTGTACAACATCTTCAAGTACATATGCATTTACATGAAGATGCTTTTGAAAACGACAGCAGTAGAAATGCCCTGATTGTTTTTTGCTAAGTCTATAGAACACACAAGTTATTCCTGTGTTTTGTTTTGTCTCCCCAGCCATAGACTTTGATGAGTTCCTGGGGATGTACAAGAGATTATTTGTGCTGTGCAGGAGTGTGGTGAGTTGTATACTTGTGTACATGTACAGTGGTATCTCTTATATCAACATATTCTATTCTGAACTACTACAAGTCTTTTCTCAAAGTTTAGACTCTATTTATATTGAATTTTATTAGTAATTGTCATTTTCTTTACTAGCGATGTTCAGGTTTTGTATCAATAATATATTTCCATGTATTATATATGCTATTTAATTTGATTTATTAGTTCATTTTTTAGTTCATTATGTTGATTTTCTGTAAGGTGGCCATTTTATAAGCTTTCCAGCTTCAAACCATTCTCACACAGTTGTATTCATTATCATCAATTTTCTCTATTTATTGTAATGACTTTCTTTCTTGTGCAGATAAACAATAACCAAACGTGCTTCTCTGGTCCCCTCACAGGTCGCCTCGGATGTGTCAGACATCACCCTGTCCTCCCCCAGGGTCTCCTCACCTGACAACAAGAGCAGCTTCACTAAGGTACATCTCACAGCTGTACGGTAGTAGTTCAACTGGTAGTGTCTAGTGGCACATACCGCAGCAAGTGTCCTCGCTAGGGCTGGGTACAGAGAATTCAGGTACAGGTTCGTCCAGGTCTAGAGCAGGGTTCTAGCTAGTGCATTTTAGCGTAATAATTTTTAATATATAATTTTTTACCACTACGCTGAAATAAGTGTCACTACGCTAATTTCTAACTAGTGTAGTGGTGCTTTGCTATCATTTGCTTGTCTATTCAATGTCAGAACAATGAGAAATGAAAATCAAAACGGACCAAAAAATCCTTCAAATTCCATGTGATGTTAACAGTGTGCCAACTTTTAACTCTACATTTTCAAAATCTCACCGTGGAAGGACCAAGACACCCCTTCCACACCAATCTCCTGATTGGTCGCTTCGCTGCAATACCATTCCCACTACGCTAAAAAGAAATCCTGGCTAGAACCCTGTAGAGGATCAGGTACAGCTCCAGGTCCGGACCTGAACCTGATCCTCTGGACCTGGACCATACCTGACAGCTGTTCTGTTCGTCTTGTAGTGCCTACCGTGCTTTGTGCATAAGTCACTTGTTCAATCCCTGACCACTTTGAAGGCAATTTTTTCCCAACTTTTTTTTTTCACTTGCTGATATCAGTATTGGGGTGCTCAGAGGATGTCATCCATGTAACCAAACCAAAGTTCATAATTTTGTAGTGCCTAGTGGCACACAGGTCAACAAGTCTCCTCGCTGTTTTGGTAGCAGGATATATTTGTATAGGGAGGGGTTGCTAGCCGTTCCCATTCAACCAGCTTGAGAAACCACCTTGAACACAGGACCCCAGTTTAAGTCCCCTCTAAAAGACAGGTGCAGCCCCAACAGAAATGCCCTACCCAGGATTAGAACCAGGGACTCACAGATACAAAGTAATTGGAACCAAGAGCTTAACTGTGAGGCTGCTACCAGTTGAGCTACAGGGACATCCCTACAGTTTTATGATGCAAACCCTGTAATGTGATGACAATTTATTGATTTTATGAAAGTCTGAACACATTCAACTAGAAACCATTAATTTAGTCTATAAATAGAAAGAAATAGGTCACCCTAATATGGGCATGCAAAAATCAATATTATATATTGATTGACAGCTCAGGTTTATTGGGGGATTGACATGTTTGATCCTGGTAGATTCATGATTTATTACATTTTGGACTGCAGGATTAAGGCAAGGTATTTGCTTTAACTTGAGTTTCTGTTGGTTTGTAGAGGTTGATGTTAGAAGTCAGTGTGTAACAGTGGGCTTCAAGCACTGCCAACCAACCATGTCAAATGGCTTTTAACCTTTTGGTGTAATCGGTTGCATTGCTGGCATGGTCAGTTTAGCTCCACTGTTACAAGTGTTATACTTATAGGGATGGGAGGAGGTTTTTATAACTCTTATTCTTAAATTTAATAACCAAATGATACATTTGATAAGGCCCAATCTTTATTTTCCCTCCATTCATGCTCATATACATATGTATGGTCCACCTTAGTTATGAATGAGCATGACATGCAAAATTCATATTCCAAGCTAACTCCCCCATGCTACACCCAACTTGGTATACCCCAGTTTGCCCTTATTTTGTCTCCAGACATTCTGAGACATTCCAAGACAAACCTAGACATGATTGTGGTCCTCAGGGTGGCTAATGGAAATCCTTGCTTTTTCAAATGTCTTGTGCCATGAAACTCCTGTATCTTGGACCGCTACCTCCTCTTTCTTGAAAATTCATATTCCAAGCCATCTCCCCATACTATAACCCACTTGGTATGGCCCAACCTGCCATTTTATTTTGCTCTGAGACATTCCAAGACAATCCTGAGTGATGATTCTCGTCTTTAGGGTGGCCCTCATGGCAGTCCTTGCCTTTATGTTCTTGTCCTACAACTCCTGAAAACTAGGACCGCTATCTTGAAAAGTCATATTCCAAGCCATCACCCCCATGCTATGCCTCACTTGGTACGGCCCAATCTGCCATTTTTTTCCGTGAGACATTCCGAGGCAGACCCGAGCGATGATTCTTGTCCTGAGGGTGGCCCTTATGGCAGTGCTTGCCCTGGGCCTTGCCCTGAAACTCCTGTACCCTTCCGTTACCACCTCCTTTATCCTGATGTACAGCGGACTGGTGTATGTGACAGCTGTTGTGCTGTACCATTGTCTGGAGTGGCTGCTATTGTATGCACTATAGCCTGTGTGCAGACGTGGGTACACTAGATGTTGTATTGTTTATCATGGAGGTATTGTTTTGTGTATGTATGTATGTGTGTGAGGCATGCATGCGTGTGTGTGTGTGCGTGCGTGCGTGTATGCATATGTATATAGTGGCCTGGTGTATGTGACAGCTGTAGTACTGTACCATTGTCTGGAGTGGCTCCTGTTGTATGCACTATAGCCTGTATGCAAATGTGGGTACACTGGATGTTGTATTGTTTATCATGGAGGTATTTATTTATATCAAAGTTGATTTGGGGCCCCCTGGTGTGTGACCTTAATTAGTATTTGAGTGGTCTCATAGAAAAGGAGGAAGGATCGTTTCTGAAATACCATCGAACAGACCATTTCGATACCTTTTCCCTATTCAATTGGAGTCATTTTCATTTTACTCAGTCTCACATGATCATATGAGGTACCGGTATACCTGTAAGCTGTGATACCTGTAATACTGAAGCAGTGTTGTACTGTGGAGCATACAGATCCTTTCTTTTGATTCATTTCAAACCTGTTTTTTTGTTTTTAAATTTCGGCAGGTGGACAAAAATGCAGTTGAGGCCAAGAACAGGAAGAACCAGGAGGTGAAGCAGGCCTCGGGACGGTCCACTGACTTCAGGGGGGACGACTTTGATGATGATGATTTCTTCGACAAACCGGTCCCCTCCGAGAACAAGTTCAAGTTTTCAAGGTGAGGCAACCTTAGATATTCCAGTTTCTGATATGCCATAATTGATTCCAAATTGTAATGTACCTGGCCAGAAATTATTATTTCAATGAACTAAATGAAAGGTACATTTACATGTAATAAAATAAATAAAAAATAAATAAAAAATGTAAAAGATATGCTGTATAGCTTTATGAATGATTAATATCTTTTCCATGGGTTGGTTACCTTTACTCAATTGTTATAATTCAACTTGTAAGTTCTTTGCATCCCCTTTTTGTGGGCCCCAACCAATGATTTATCCATTTTTCACCTCGATAACAGCACCATCTATCAACTAATGGTGGTACTGCAAAATTTGAAAGGTTCCCTGTCTACAATCATGAACCATCCCGCAACTGAAGGAAAGATGTACAGTACATTCAGACATACAGTGCCTATTAATAAATAGGGTAGCAAGTTGCCTTGCTGTTTTTGTACAGCAACTGTGAGGCTGCTACCAGTTGATCTACAGGGACCACCCTAACAAATATTCTGTTGTATTTGACAGTGACAAGAAAGACAAGGATTCCGGCTTCTCGTCTGCTGCTAAACCCGACAAGAAGCCGACAGGCGGCGCGACAAGCAGCGGGCTTTCCTCATTAAGCGGAGCTCCTGGCCTGTCTTCGTTAAGTGGAGCTCCCGGTCTGTCCTCGTTAAGCGGAGCTCCCTCGTTAACTGGGACTGGAAAAGGCTCGTTAACAACGTCACCCCTGTCAAGTCTGAAAGGTAACATGTTATGCTATTCTACTTCTAAAAATAAAGCAGAGATGTGTTTGCTTCTCATTGCTCAAATATTTCTGTGGAATTGCTTGTTGATAAGCAGGTTTTCATACATGATCTGTTGTATAAAGTTGTACTCAACTGATATAACAAATGCTGAAAAAGTACAAATCATAAACTTGCAAATTTCTGCCATGTTCTCTGTTTTGTATTCATTCCGTAACAGAACATTCTCCTATGCTGAGCTTCGTGCCCTGTACAATTTACAGAGGGTAGCCTCTGCTTTGTGGGTGTGGCCTCTATCAGACAGTCAGAGAATTGGCTTTACCAGGGATAAACAAGTCCATTAGCCCGATTGTAAAATTGAAAAAAAACGACAAGTAGAAGTGCTGTTCGGACAAGCAGAAGTGCTTTCCCACTTGCCCGACGGGCAAGTAAGAATTTCCAGGTGTGACCCGCTCAAATTACCACCCAAGTGCACCAATATATTTGTTACCTTTTACTCTCATTGCATCAAGCTTTGGTCAACACACAAAAGATAACCAATAACAAAAGTGAAGATTTATGAAAGTGAAAATACATAGAAAATTGTCATTTAAATTTCGGGCAAGTGAAAATTTGGTTCGGGCAAGTAAATTTTTTATGTACTTGCCCGATAGGACAAGTGGATTTTTGAAAACTTGTCTAACCCTGAAACTTTACCCAGAGAAAACTGTAAGACGATTCTCTGATTGGCTGACTGCCGGTTACAGGCCACACCCACAAAATTAAGAGCGAATTTCTGTGTAGGAGAATGGAAAATTGTTGCCATGTCACCGTTGCTCTTCCCTGTCCGACTGTACCATTCTCTTCCACACAGAGGGGGGAAACAGATCCCCTGACTGGAGGGACCTGGAAGCCATTGACAACAAGATCAAGAATTTAGGATTTGGTACTAACATCCTTTCTTCTCTCTCGTGATGATTTCTCGAGTTTTCAGTGTTTGCTGGAGTTCTTGCTTTCCCTGTTCCAACTCTCCGTGTGTCTTACAGTAACATTCTACTGTTCTGTTTTTCATAGATGAAATTAGAGAGCTATTGCAGCATTGCTTTGAAGTGTGCTAGGTGTAAGGTTGTTTTAACAGCTCGTGTATTTACTAGTGAAAAACTAACCCCGCTCTTGTCTTGAGTTTCATTAATAAAATGTAATGGTGTTGGTTTGGAAGAATCCTACAATGATATATGCTGCTTAAGGTAGTATTTGGAATGACAAGTATTTCTAGTTTTACATTTTGCAGCTTAGCACAAAAGTTCTTGATCCTCGAATTCAATATTTTTTTGATCTGTTTTTTGTGGATGCGGTTGTCATGACGATCCTTGATGTTTTGTTTCCAGAAGTGCCAAATGATGATGATGACTATGAAGATGACTTTGCAAGGTGAGAGGTCATACAAATATCAATGTAGTTCAAAGATATATAATAAGGCTTATTTTTCCCATGATTGTCAATAAATGTAGGTCTTATTACTTGATCATAATGTTGAAATATGCAAAATAACAGTTACTCAGGCAACTTGATAGATTTTGACAGCACTTTCAGGTGGTATTCACTGTCTTTCCTCAGCAACACTGAGCAACATCTATCTATCAGCAGGTTTTTAACAATAGTGTTGAAATGTTCCACAGAAAGTTCAAAGATATGAAAAAGGGTTATTTTACCTTATAATACTTGAACAGGTGTTGAAATGTTTAAACAAAAATAACAGTAAAAAAACTGAAACATGTAACATTTCCTGATCATGGAAAGTCATCTATGTTGTTAATAATCATAGCATAATACAAAATTTCTTCCAACACAAAAGTATACATACACACATCAAATTTTCATCAGTATTGATCCTGAAGAAGGCAATGGTGGTTGTTGAAAATTTGATCCATGTATACCTTTGTGTTGGAAGAAAGATTAGCATTGTACTAATGTTTTGTACCATGTATATGTAGTGATATATGTTGATAGATGTATTTAAACTCTATGTAATCTGTATCTCAAAATAAATAAACAAACAAACAAACAAATCTCTGCTATATTTTATCTGACCCTTACCTCCCTCATGACCTCAATGGCAAGCGGACTGCAGGCCAATTTGAGCTTCTCATAAATAAATACTATTAGGTTCAAACAAACAAACAAACGTTTGCTTCCCCAGCCAAAGCCAGAGTCAGAGCGGCGCCCACTCCGTGAGTGAGGAGATAGAGGAAGAGATCTCCATCGAGGCAGACGACTTACTCAACGATAGCCAGGAAAAGGTGGGGTATTTTTATCACCGATAATATTTAGAGATAGGTTTAGGTTGCAGTATTGTAGCTTGGTTTTAGTTTGTTAGAACTTCAGTAATAGAAGCATGTACTTAATCAGAAATAAGCATTGGCTAGTAAATGTTTTGGTACCAAGTGGTTAGGCTAGCTAACATGAGATCATGAGGTCACTTGTTCAGTTCCTGTCATACCCGGCTAGATGTTGTGTCCTTGGGAAAGGCACTTAACATGACCTTCCTAACTCCAACCTTGTGTAAAAATGGGTACCTGACTTCAGTTGGGGAGGTAAAAGGTGGAGGGAGAAGAGGGATGGGCTTCACCTCCAAATACTACCCTAGACACAATAGATAACAACCCACAGCCACTACAGCCTCAAAGGCTATGGGACCTGTAGTTACTGAGTTTTACAGTAAGCTTTGGCTAGTTCTGGAGAATGTCTCCCAACAATAACAGTGAAACAAACACTGTGCACTTGGATCTTTTTGAAAAGTCTTGGACTAAACTTTTCCAAGATGTGACTCAAAAATGAGCCAAAGTCTTCCGATATTCTATTTCAGAAATTAACTCCCAACTTCATTCAACTTTAATGATTCTTTTCATGACATGTATTGAACTTGGTATATCTTCTTCTTTGTGTCCAGTTTGATGACTTGACAGAGGACAGAACAGTATCACAGGCCAGCGTTGGTGGGTTTGACTACGCTGAAGACGTCCAACTGTCGTTAACACCATAGTAATCGTGTACAGGACTAGTGGTCCAGTCCACATACGTTCCAACATTGAGCCATATCCATTAATCATTGACAACGACATTGTCATTATCAATTATTGTAGGAGTTATGAACAATTGCAACACAAATTGCATTTCCAGTTATATCAATGAATGTTAAGATGATAAGATACGCAAGTAAGCAGTTACTATAGCAACTGGATAAGATTCGTAAAATGTACAAAAGTTTACTAATTCTGTCCATTTGCTTGAGTAACTGTTTTCTTGCGTCGGCAGTTCTAGTCATAAATGTTACAAATATGTAAATCTTACAATGTTTAATGGTTATACAGAAAATACAGATACGATACCTAAAATGTAATTGAGAGAAGATTCCTTAAGATTTTAGCATTTTTGGAAGTCAATGTCTAATGATGTGAAGATTGTATATCATATCTGTATATGCGTGCTACTACAATACAGCCTGGGTATCATCCGGATAGTAGTTTGCTCCGATGTGTATTATACACTGTATACAGTCGCTTCTTTGCTATTTCGTCTGGGAACCTTGACATCTGTAACTTCTGGAATCGTGCAAATTTTGGACGAGGGCGCTGATTGGTCCTTACACATCAACGAATTAAGGAATGGGTTCAAGTGCTCGTTTGAATAGGTGTTCCAACACCCGAAACGTCCGAACTTCGAACGGGCGCTCTAGAACCCATTCCTTAATTCGCTCATTCACTGTCGTCACCACCAAAAGGTTTGAATGTGCAGATCTCCAGATGGGTAGCAGAAGCGAACATAGGAGTGAACTGCTACCCGGATGGTACCCAGGCTAACTACAATAGGAGTAATATAGAAAATTCCAAACGTGGCCTTACAGTGTTGAAGAATCAGGCACAAAGTATTGTGTCAAGAAGACAACTTCACTATAGGCTAAATGACTAAGATAAATGTTCCTTACAATGTATGCATTGATGATTTTCGAAACTTCTTTTAGATACATGTTGTTCACTCTTACCAGTTGAGAATCCTATTAGTTCTTATAAAAACCTTTAAAACTACTTCATGTGGCATTGTGTTAGCATAATGGGAAGGGCGTTTGGCCCAAAATCCATAGTTACAGGGTCAGAATCCCCTGACATGCCACCGATGTTGTGTCCTTGGAAAAGGCACTTCACACAACTTTCCTCACTCCACCCAGGTGTAAAGATGGGGAACTGACTTCGACTGGGGAGGTAAAAGCCAGTGGAAGGATAGGGATGTGCTCCACCTTCCAATACCGTGCCCTAGACACAGTGCATAACAACCCACTGCCCCTACGGTCTCAAAACAGCCATGGGGGCAACTTTACCTTTTTTACCACTACCTACCTACCTATCTAGTCCCGTGACCTTTTACCACTACTTCTTGGGTTATTGATATTGATCAAGTCTCCTACTTTATGAACGTATACAGCTTTTTAGCATATCAGTCTCATTTCAAAATGTAACATCAAAAACGAGTATTTTTTATTGCAGTGTGTGTTTTTCTTATATATGTGGTGGACCTCAGTATTTTAAGTTTAGTACATACATGTACATGTATAAAGTGATTTCTTGCTTTTGAATGCAGTCAGGTTTTTATGGAATCCTTTACTGTACACGTGTGTTATATCATTGTTCTTGTACATAAGATTGATTAAACTACTTGTACCTTGTGTGTGGTGTGTTTTTGACACGTTATTTGAGAGACAGGGATATGTTGGTTATAACAAAATGTTGCCATCTGATTTAGGGTGAGGCAAATAACTCATATCCACCGTTCATTACTTTCCAAGCAGAGGATAGGCTCCGGCTGTTTTTAAGGTTTTGTTAGTCGTTTTTATTGGGCTTTCTATTTTGTATTTTATCTTGCTGTATTAAACCTAATTGGCTGGCAAACTTCAAGTAAAATGACAAAATGGAAAGCCTGATTAAAACGACTAAAAAACGTTAAAAAACGGCCGGAGCCTAACCTCTGCTTGGAGAGTAACCGTACATGACCTGTTTCTACTACATGTATATGGAGAGAAAAAAGACGTGAATACAAATGAAGATCGCCCAAAAGTTATAGGTCATTCCAATGACATTTTAATTGCATGATGGGTAGGGTATCAAACATTTTACAAGTTGATGCTTTACTAAGTCCCAAAATTTTACTTTATCCTGCATGTATTCTCTTTAACTATAAGTTACTAGTGTTGGATCTGAACCGAGTGAAGCAGAACATTTTAAATGGTACAATTTTCTAATAACATCGAAACATAATCTGCCCAATTACTGCTGCAGTGATTTGATTCCGCGAAAGGAGAAAACGTGTTTGATTTTGAGTGTTCACGATGGTTTTGAGCTGGTGACAGTAACATATTTCTTCAGTAATGGACCGCTAGTCAGAAACTACCTAATAGCAGAAGTGCTGCAGACATCCGTCAAGAACAGGCAAACACATTTCTATCTATATCTATATAGCCGGTATAGCCACCCTTCGGCGTAACACACCAGCTTCTGTATCTATATAGCTTGTATAACCGCCCTTTGGCGTAACACACCAGCTTCTGTATCTGTATCTATATAGCCGGTATAACCGCCCTTCGGCGTAACACACCAGCTTCTGTAGCTGTATCTATATCCTATATAGCCGGTATAACCACCCTTCGGCGTAACACACCAGCTTCTGTATCTATATAGCCGGTATAACCGCCGTTCGGCGTAACACACCAGCTTCTGTATCTGTATCTACATAGCCGGTATAACCGCCGTTCGGCGTAACACACCAGCTTCGCAGGCACGCGGCGCGGCAGCAGCTGGTTATATTACACTGAAAGACCCGTAACACCTAACTTTTGCACATCTATCTGCAAGCTTTCTTTAAAACTATCCAGAAAGTTCATAAAGTGCCACGCCCACCTTGTGCCTTTACTTGCCATGCCCTGTGACGTCACTTCCGGGTTCTACTCAGACATGTTGGACGGGTCCATTATGTGTGGGTAGCATCTTTCGCGTACTAAAATATCGAACCAAATGGAATATAACCATATAATCCAAAAGAATTTATTCGTCAACTGACAGAAAAATCACTGTAACGTCACATTACCAAAAGTCTGCAGTAAAATTGTTTTGTCGTTGGTGTAAGGCGAAGTTAAACTGTAAAGGGAAGATTTCAGAGTAAAACCTTCTCTAAGCAGCACAAACAATATCTGGGGTATAGCGTAAAAATTGATTCCATGGTATTGTTTAATTAAATACCTGATCGTCATACATGATTAACATATATGGAATATGTTGTCACATTTTATTTCATTTTCACCATTGCATAAAAGTTCTCATTTACAGTCGATTGCTTACAATTTGATTGAGATCTATAACGAGCTTCACATATCAAAAGCCCTCTGCATATTCTGTAATTGTTGCTTGTACTCCATCGCTCTCTGGTGATCACCAATCACTGTCCATGCTAATTGCAGGCAGTAAAGTGTCCTAGCAATGTCCGGATGTGCCGTGTTGTCTCCATGGATAGTTTTCTGCATTGAAAGTGACTGCATGAAGTAGCCGATAGCTTTCTTGTGATCACCGAGGTTACCCCAAGACGATCCAAGGTTGTTTAGTGACAAGGCAATGTCCGGATGTGTCGTGTTGTCTCCATAGATAGTTTTCTGCATCGATAGTGACTGCTGTTTGTAGCTGATAGCTTTCTTGTGATCACCGAGTTTACCCCAAGCCGATCCAAGGTTGTTAAGTGACCAGGCAATGTCCGGATGCACCGTGTCGTCTCCATAGATAGTTTTCTGCATCGATAGTGACTGCTGGTAGTAGCTGATAGCTTTCTTGATATCACCAAGTTTACCCCAAGACGATCCAAGGTTGTTTAGTGACGCGGCAATGTCCGGATGTGCCGTGTTCTGACCATAGATAGTTTTCTGCATCGATAATGACTGTTCGAAGTAGCCGATAGCTTTCCTGTCATCCCCGAGGTTACTCCAAGACGATCCAAGGTTGCTTAGTGACGTGGCAATGTCTGGATGTGTCGTGTTGTGTCCATAGATAGTTTTCTGCATCGACAGTGACTGTTCGAAGTAGCTTATAGCTTTCTTGCTACCACCAAGTTCACTCCAAGACATTCCAAGGTTGTGTAGTGACGCGGCAATGTCCGGATGTGCCGTGTTGTCTCCATATATAGTTTTACGCACTCTTAGTGACTCTTCAAAGACACTAACTCCTGTTTTACTATTATCAAAAAAGGCCCAGAGAGTCCCCAATTCTTCAAGTATTGCCGAACGTTTGATCATGTTGTTGTCGGCGTCCGCTAATGCTGCTTCCAGATGGTGTTTGGCTCTTCCATACAGACATAGGTTTCTAGATATTCGACCTCTACATTCATGGGAGGTATCTAATATTGTCGTGTTCAGTACACTTTTCGGTTTACCCTCCAAACTGTCTGGTATACACTTCTTCAAAGGGATTGCCCTGCAGTAGTATCTAAAAAGAACTTGTATGTCTGGAATTTGGAATACTGCACGCAGGGTAGTGTCAGAGACCTCTTGCGGTTTTGACTGGTATTTTATCTGGGTAAGAGGGGACATACTGTCTTGTTGTCCCCTGTTATTCAAGTACGTTCTTAACCGGAGCTCTGTCGAGATGCTGGTCAGAACTCTAAGGTGGGCGGCATTATCTTCATGGATATTTCCCATTTCTTTTAATTCATCTATCACACTCCACGTGCTAGCGAGGGTGACCTGACAGCACAAAGCTAGTACTTCAATGGCTACGCCCGGAAAACGATAGATGTCTTTCTTGACATTTATCAGTTGTCCGGTCGGCTCGAGGGTAGAAAGATGCTCCCTGTGATCTTGCAAAATCTGTACAGCAGACAAACGGGACTGGGATTGCGAGAGTAGATCACCCGTAGTGATTTCCCTGAGTTTTTTCATGTAATCGGTCACGAGTGCCTCTTCTCCTGCTAAGAGAACAACTCGTCTGAGGATGTCGGACAGGTGATACCCTTCTGCCACAGAAACGTCTCGCCGCTGAAACTTCGCCATTTCGGCAGGGGTCTGGATAAGGCTGACGGGAGGCTTGGTCTTGGTCTGGTCTCTTCCAAATGGAGTCTTGCTAGCCCATGGCATAAAGCCGTCGAAGGCAAACCCACGCGGTGTGACAGCGTCAAAGAACCAGTCTTTCTCTGGAAAATCGTTCAATGAGGGGATGGCCATGGCTGGGAGAATGGTCTCTGCGAGGTTGATGACTTTCAGGTGTAGGTAGTGTGTGAGGTTGAGGAAGTACCGCCGTGTGACGTCATTGTCCTTCCCTTCCTCAATCAGAATGGCGAACTCCAGGTCGGAGTAGGGCGTGACCAGTTCTGTTGCCTGTGAGCCTAACCCGATGAAAGCGTACTTACACGGAGGAGGACCGAGTGTGGCAATACATTCATCAACGAGGTCATGGATAAACACCCGTCTATCCTTGGCGATGTTCTTGAATAAAGCCTTGACTGCTTCGGCTCTCTCAGCCTCGACTGTTATCATGACTGGGTCATCCTCGTCGTATTGGTACGGATTGTGTTGTTGATCAATGGCGTCTAGTTCCGACTTAGCACGCGTGCGCATCTCTTCTAACTGCTTCTTTTGGCGTATGGCCGAATCAGAAGAAACAGGTTTTGTTTCCACATTTGCTGTGTAATGGAGAAACCATGTCTCTATCTCCTGCAGTCGTCTTGTCACACTGTGTTTGTTTTCGTCTGTTCTTGCCATGGCTGCGTTGTACAGAGCTGCTGCCTGTGTGAATTTCCTACCTTCTTTTGTTGTTTTGCCTCGCTGGACGTAGACGTCACCCAGTCTGCACAGACAGTCGGCTTCTCTACACCGATCGGGATTATTCGGATCTGTAAGGACAATAGATATTCATTAGTTTGTCAAGTGGGTAGTCCGAACTTCCCTCTTTCAATGATTACATGAACCAACCTTCTTACTTTTTAATAGTAAAACATTTGTTCACAAGCAAATATGTAAGCTATGACGAAGGTTTCTTGAATTAAGAAATGCTGTAATTGCATTGCTTATATGATGAGAATTTACAGTTGAAAATGTTCACTTTGCTAATGCTGCTATAAGTGGAAAGGAATGGCCTGAAGTTCTGTAATACCCGCCTCACATTATATCGATCTTCGGACGTACTTCGCGATCGCAGGAAGGTCGGCTGATTTCAAGATCTTAAGATGGTCTTGCGTATTTTTCGCCCAAAACCTGTTCCCCTCACATAAGCGAGCCTCGTGCGATCGACGGTGAATAAATCTATGATAATGAACCTCCTATGACCTATTGCACGCGGACAAGGTAACACAAAACGTTCCTCAAAAAAGGCAAGAGATCCATAAATGTTGCTTATTTTGTTGTCGGAATCTTTTTAACCAATGAATGGAATGTGCGGGCATAATAGAAATGACACAAGAAAGGAAAGTGTGTCACAAAGCCAGCCTATATACTGCCACAGGGGCCACAATGTTAGAATTACCCTCACATTCGCAGAAATTCAATATTTGTAAACAAACGGAAGTCGGGCGAACGTCGCCCAAATGTCGCCCGACTAACGGGCGTTCGCCATCCGATTTGCGTTCGATGATTAATAACTATGTCTGTGTTCGCCTATCGGTCTTCAATCGTTGGATTGACGCAAGACTATTGACCGATACCCTTGCGAGGTACGCACGATTTGCACGCACGATCTGCGACTCGGTAACGAGCTCTGCGATCTCGGAGTTCTTCTGCGACTTGTCGCTTATGTTAAGAACATGTTTCGCTGCACCGCGACCGTCGTAAGACTCCTGAAAATTGCCGGCGATCCCTAAAAATCGCAAGATGATCGTGAGAACACCGAAAGTCTTACTCACGAAAATGTCATTTAGAGCTCGTAAACTAGTCTTCCGATCGAATAGCGCCTAATGTGAGGCGGGTATTAGCATGCCTGCCATTGTCAATTTTCTTGAATTAAAATAATCGTCTTGCCATCGGACAAAGTAGAAGAGATGTTGGGTCGGAATTCCTTAAAAGTCACTCCCCTGAGGGTACCAAACTCCGATCACTACTATCCCCTGTACACACTGTCCAGGCAGCTATAATCGGCAGTACCGTGGCCGATAGGAACAATGTGCAAGACACTTACTTTTCTGCTCAAGACACTTACTTTTCTGCTCAAGACACTTACTTATTTTGCAAAACACGCTTACTTTTTTCTGCGCAACACACTTTTTTTCTGCTCAAGACACTTACTTTTCTTCTGCTCAAGACACTCACTTTTCTGCTCATGACACTTACTTTTTTTCTGCGTGAGACACATACTTTTCTGCGCAGCACACTTGCTATATCCCCGACCCAGCCCGTGCTTGGAGAATAGGTATGGAGTCACAATAAGTTACGCACCATGTATCAGTCTGAGCGCAGATGCAAAGTTGTGTTCTGCCACTTCCAGTCTCCCATCAGCCAGTGCGCGGTCCCCTGTAGTCAGGTGCTCCTCGTAAGACCTGAAGGGGCGAGGATGTTACAGGTGTCGATAACAATATTAAGGCTACTTGAACTAGTTAAACTGTAATATCCAACACAAAAATTGGACTCGCCAAAATTTTGGGATATTACAGTTTAACTAGTTCAAGAATGACTTCTACCAACACAAATGAACTTTCAAGTTAATATCAAGGCTATGCCCCTATACTGGGCCATTGATACATAACTTTATCTTATACAGTGGATAGATAACGACATCAAGGAGCTTTCATCAAAGTGTTGATATACACTAAAGATTAGAGTCTTATTTCACATTTAATACACAAGTGGTTTAGCAGCTTGAGGAATCACCCGTTATTTAAAGTCTGGGTAATTTCTTTCTGAAAATGCGTAGTTGAATGTAGTGAACAAGACTTGAATACACAACAACATATACAAGAAATTGGACGGTCAAAATCAATCCTTTCTTATCCAGCATTTATGTTAACAGCAACTCTCGTTTGTTATATGTAGCGCTAGCGACAAAGCAAACATTACCACTGTTGTGCTTACTTATCAGACCGTTGACCTTTTGAGCCACCGATGACATCAGTGCTGGGTGACGTCATGGGGAAGCCCCGTGGCCGCACGTGACCCTGTTGTTGTTGTACTCTATGCCTACGGCTCTTTAGCAGCAAAAAACAAACATCAAAATATATCCTTGTTCAACATGACGAGAGACTAACGATTTCATGCAACACATGCATAAGTCAGACGAAGATAAATTTTTAATTTCATTGTGGGTTGAATCAATGTTTCATATATGATTGTGCAGGATGAAATGGGAATGATTACCTTATTTCCACTCCTCTTGGTTCCTTGTCTGACTTTTGCTGTGTACAGTAAGCGGTGAACGAGTGCCGTTGTGCCCTGTACTCTCTCACACCGTGACAGTGCAGTATTGTACAGAGCAGTGGCCTTAGTCAAACATGGCGCGTCTCTGGTTTCTGTTCCTCTTTTCAGGTACACGTCACCGAGACTCTTGATCGCTTCCACCTCTAACGTGTTGTCGTCGTTCACGATCCCTTCTACCACTAACTTGGTATATTCAATCAGTAGCGACTCCTTGTTGCCACCAACAGTCAATCTTCTGTCCAGGTGTTGGAACTTCTCAGCTATTTTTGTGTTCGAAGACATTCTGTTAGTGTTAGTAAGGGGCTCGTAACTACTTGTAGCGGTTGACCCCTTTCCTAACCTTAGTTTTTCTGCATAGTGGTAACGGTATTCTAGACTGTCTCCCACATCTGCACCCTTACACCGGAGCAGTGCGGTCCTGTACAACACCATGGCTCTGTCAAACTTCTCCGGGTTCTTCTCGAGTCTTCCCTTTTCCAAGTTCACGTCGCCCAGAGTTTTGAGCACCTCCACTTCCGCACACCTGTCCATGTCCGCCATGGCGTCCACCAGGGCACGGAGATAGTCTGTCTCGGTAAGCACCAGTCCGAGTCTCTTACTCTTGACGTCAGCCGCGCGAAGTTTCTGGCAGACTCGCAACATTTTGGATACTTGGGAGTTGTATAATTAAGATCTTACTGAGCACTCATTCACACCCTCACACATCACGGCTGTGAAACCAGGCCTGTTTGATTTATAGGGGAGGGGCTCCTAAATGGAATGGTCGAGTCTTGCAAAACAATCACTTATAAACACATTTACCTACACAAAGTTTCAACCTCAAGTCTTTAACCCCAGTACCAAGCTAGATTTGTCAGGTTTGTTTTGGTTAAAAAGGCCCGATTTCAACTCCGGCATTTTAACGAGCTACAGTCAGGATTTCACCCCCTGTCCTAATGGATCAGTCCACTATGGAGGTCGAATCATGATGGAGGTCGATTACAGGTCAAAGCATGAAAAAGGTCATATATATATATACATATATCGATCACAATTTTGGCAAGATATTAAAAATTTACAGGCGCGACGCCTCGTGCTTTTGGCACTTGATTAGGTAAATATGCACAACTGAAAAATGGTGCCACCGTGTTGGAGAATCAGGCACAAAGTATTGCGTAAAGAGAACTTCACTATAGGCTGAATGGCTAAGATAAACGGTTTTGTACAGTGTATGTGTTAATGATTTTTAATATTTGTACTACTTAAAGATAGTCCACTTTTACCAGTTGAGGATCTTACCAGTTGTGTTATAAACTTCACCACCACTTCAAGTGGCGTTAGGTTGGCATAATGTTTAGGGTGTTTGGCCCAGAACACAAAGGCTTTGGTTTGAATCCCCTGATGTTGTTCCTTTGGGAAAGGTACACGACTATCCTCAATCCACCTAGGTGTAAAGATGAAAAAAATGGGTACCTGACTTCGGTTGGGGAGGTATAAAGCTGTGGAAGGAGAGGGACGGGCTCCACCTTCCAATACCGTACCCAAGATACTGTGGATAACAACCCACTGCCCCTAAGGTCTCAAAAAGGCTATGGGGGCGGCTTTACCTTTTTTACCACTACTTCTTCGGTAATCAATATTGATCAGGTGTTCTACTTTTTGTACGTATACAGCGTTTTAGCATATCAGTCTCATTTCAAAATTTAACATCAAAAGTATTTTTTATCGCAGTGTGTGTTTTTCTTATGTGGTGGACATCAGTATTTTAAGTTTGGTACATACATGTACATGTATAAAGTGATTTCTTGCTTTTGAATGCAGTCACGTTTTTATGGAATCCTTTACTGTACACGTGTGTTATATCATTGTTCTTGTACATAAGATTGATTAAACTACTTGTACCTTGTGTTTGGTGTGTTTTTGACACGTTATTTGAGAGACAGGAATATGTTGGTTAGAACAAAATGTTACAGTTTAATTGAGGATGAGGCAAATGACTCATATCCATCGTTCATTACTTTCCAAGCAGAGGTTAGGCTCCGGCTGTTTTTTAAAACGTTTTTTTAGTCGTTTTTATCGGGCTTTCTATTTTGTATTTTATCTTACTGTGTCAAAACCTAACTGGCTGGCAAACTTCAAGTAAAATGATAGAATAGAAAGCCTGATAAAAAGGATTAGAAAACGTTAAAAAAACAGCCGGAGCCCAACCACTGCTTGGAGAGTAACCGTACATGGCCTGTTTCTGCCCCATGCATATGGAGGGAAAGACGTGAATACAAATGAAGATCACCCAAAATTCTTTCAAGTTATAGGTCATTCCAAGGACATTTTAATTGCATGATGCGTAGTGTATCAAACGATGATGGGACTATGAGGATGGGACTAGGTAAGGTAAGGTAAGTGTATCAAACATTTTACAAGTTGATGCTTTACTAAGTCCCAAAATTATACTTTATCCTGCATGCATTCAAGACAATATTCTCTTTAACTAAATTCAGTTTAAGATGCTAGTGTTGGATCTGAACTGAGTGAAGCAGAACATTCTTGAATGGTACATTTTTCTAATAACATATCGAATCAATGCAGTGGTTGCCCAATTACTACAGTGATTTGGTTCGGCATAGGGAGAAAATGTGTTTGACTTTGATTGTTCGCGATGGTTTTGAGTTGGTGATAGTCACATATTTCTTCAGTAATGGACCGCTTGTGAGAAACCACCTAATAGCAGAAGTGCTACAGACATCCGCCAAGAACAGGCAAACACATGCTGAAAACAGTTCATAAAGCACCACGCCCACCTCGTGACTTTTCTTGCCATGCCAAATGTGACGTCACTTTCGGGTTCTATCTGTATCTATATAGCCGGTATAACCACCCTTCGGCGTAACACACCAGCTTCGCAGGCACGCGGCGCGGCAGCAGCTGGTTATATTACACTGAACGACTTGTCACACATAAATTTGGCACATCTATCTGCAAGTGTTCTTTAAAACTATCCAGAGAAGACGCCCCTACTGTGCTTGGTGATAACATATTCCACTCTACGATAGTTCTGGGGAAATGGGAATTTTTGAACACATTTATCCTAGGTTGGTAACTCTGGTACTTGAAGGCATGACTGTTTCTACTTTGTTTTTGAGCTGGTGTTAGATACTTATCAGTCGGTACGTCCACCAGTTTATTGGTCATTTTGTACATCATGCAAAGTCTGGACATTTTCCTCCTGTCTTCAAGTGACATCCATTGCAGTTCTGCTTTAATTTTGGTAACACTAGCATCCCTGCTGAAGTTGTTTGTACAGAATCTGGCAGCTTGGTTCTGTACCCTTTCCAGTTTATCTTTGTCTTTCTTTGTATACGGATCCCATACTGTTGCAGCATATTCAAGGTTAGGTCTTACCAGTGACGTGTATGCAAGTGATTTTACCCCGGCTGGGCATGCCCACAAGTTGCGTTTGATTACTCCCAATGTCTGTTTAGCCTAGGTTGTTATTTTGTTAACATGGACACCCCACTTCAGCCCAGTTGTTCTACTCAGACATGTTGGACAGTTACATTATGTGTGGGTAGCATCTTTCGCTTACTAAGAAATCGAACCACTCCAAATGAATTTATTCGTCAACTGACAGAAAAAGCAGTACAAAGTTAACGTTAGATTACCAAAAGTCTGCAGTAAAATTGTTTTGTCGTTGGTGAAAGACGACGGTAAACTGTAGAGGGAAGATTTCAGTAAAGCATTCTTTAAGCAGCACAAACAATGCATCTAGTAAACATTGATTCCCGTGGTATTGTTAAGTTAATACCTGACGTTATACATAATTAACATATTAGGGACAGTTTATTTCATTTTCACCATTGCAGAAAATTCTCATTCACAGCCCATTGCTTACAATTTGATCCTTAATGAGCTTCACATATCAAAAGCCCTCTGCATATTCTGTAATTGTTGCCTGTACTCCATCGCTCTCTGATGATCACCGATTTTGGTCCATGCTAATTGCAGGCATTTAAGTGTCCTGGCAATGTCTGGATGTGCCGTGTTGTCTCCATAAATAGTTTTCTGCATC
This sequence comes from Branchiostoma floridae x Branchiostoma belcheri, assembly GCA_019207045.1. Lineage (NCBI taxonomy): Eukaryota > Metazoa > Chordata > Leptocardii > Amphioxiformes > Branchiostomatidae > Branchiostoma > Branchiostoma floridae x Branchiostoma belcheri. Next base: position 1,474,067 of record CM033031.1, read on the forward strand.
GATAGTGACTGTTGGTAGTAGTCGATAGCTTTCCTGTTATCACCGAGGTCACTCTAAAATGATCCAAGGTTGTGTAGTGACCCGGCAATGTCCGGATGTGCCGTGTTGTCTCCATAAATAGTTTTCTGCATCGATAGTGACTGTTGGTAGTAGTCGATAGCTTTCTTGTTATCACCAAGTTTACTCCAAGACAATCCAAGGTTGTGTAGTGACGAGGCAATGTCCGGATGCGCCGTGTTGTCTCCGTAGATAATTTTCCTCATCGATAGTGACTGTTGGAAATAGCCGATAGCTTTCTTGATATCACCAAGTTCACCCCAAGACGATCCAAGGTTGTTTAGTGACTTGGCAATGTCCGGATGCACCGTGTCGTCTCCATAGATAGTTTTCTGCATCGATAGTGACTGCTGGTAGTAGCTGATAGCTTTCTTGTGATCACCGAGTTTACCCCAAGCCGATCCAAGGTTGTTAAGTGACCAGGCAATGTCCGGATGCACCGTGTCGTCTCCATAGATAGTTTTCTGCATCGATAGTGACTGCTGGTAGTAGCTGATAGCTTTCTTGTGATCACCGAGTTTACCCCAAGCCGATCCAAGGTTGTTAAGTGACCAGGCAATGTCCGGATGCACCGTGTCGTCTCCATAGATAGTTTTCTGCATCGATAGTGACTGCTGGTAGTAGCTGATAGCTTTCTTGTGATCACCGAGTTTACCCCAAGCCGATCCAAGGTTGTTAAGTGACCAGGCAATGTCCGGATGCACCGTGTCGTCTCCATAGATAGTTTTCTGCATCGATAGTGACTGCTGGTAGTAGCTGATAGCTTTCTTGTGATCACCGAGTTTACCCCAAGCCGATCCAAGGTTGTTAAGTGACCAGGCAATGTCCGGATGCACCGTGTCGTCTCCATAGATAGTTTTCTGCATCGATAGTGACTGCTGGTAGTAGCTGATAGCTTTCTTGTGATCACCGAGTTGAGTCCAAGATAATCCAAGGTTGTGTAGTGACCTAGCAATGTCCGGATGCACCGTGTCGTCTCCATAGATAGTTTTCCTCATCGATAGTGACTGTTGGAAGTAGCTGATAGCTTTCTTGTAATCACCGAGTTTATGCCAAGACGATGCAAGGTTGTTTAGTGACGAGGCAATGTCCGGATGTGCCTTTTTTTTTCCATAGATAGTTTTCCTCATCGATAGTGACTGTTGGAAGTAGCTGATAGCTTTCATGTAATCACCGAGTTTATGCCAAGACCATCCAAGGTTGTTTAGTGACATGGCAATGTCCGGATGTGCCGTGTTGTCTCCATAGATAGTTTTACGCGCCCTAAGTGACTCTTCATAGATCCTAACTCCTGTTTTAGTATCATCAAAGAACGCCCAGAGATTCCCCAGTTCTTCAAGTATTGCCGAACGTTTGATCATGTCACTGCCAGCGTCGACTAATGCTGCTTCCAGATGGTGTTTGGCTCTACCATACAGACATAGTTTTCTAGATATTCGACCTCTACATTCATGGGAGGTATCTAAGATTGTCGTTTTCAGCACGCTTTTCGGTTTACCCTGCAAACTGTCTGGTATACATTTCTTCAAAGGGATTGCCCTACAGTAGTATCTAAAAAGAACTTGTATGTTTGGAATTTGGAATACTGAAGCCAGGGTAGTGTCAGAGACCTCTTGAGCTTTTGACATATATTTCATCTGAGTAAGAGGGGACATACTGTCTTGTTGTCCCCTGTTATTCAAGTACGTTCTTAACCGGAGTTCTGCCGAGATGCTGGTCAGAACTCTAAGGTGGTCGGCATTCTCTTCATGGATCTTTCCCATTTCTTTTAATTCATCTATCACACTCCACGTGCTAGCGAGGGTGATCTGACAGCACAAAGCTAGTATTTCAATGGCCACACCTGGAAAACGGTAGATGTCTTTCTTGACATTTATCAGTTGTCCGGTCGGCTCGAGGGTGTGAAGCTGCTCCTTATTATCCAGCAATATTTGCATTCCAGACAGACGGGACTGGAAAAGCGAGAGTAGATCACCCGTAGTGATTTCCCTGAGTTTTGTCATATACTCCGTCACGAGGGCCTCTTCTCCTGTCAAGAAAACAACTCGTCTGAGGATGTCGGACAGGTGATACCCTTCTGCCACAGAAACGTCTCGCCGCTGAAACTTCGCCATTTCGGCAGGGGTCTGGATAAGGCTGACGGGAGGCTTGGTCTTGGTCTGGTCTCTTCCAAACGGAGTCTTGCTAGCCCATGGCATGAAGCCGTCGAACGCAAACCCACGCGGTGTAACAGAGTCAAAGAACCAGTCTTTCTCTGGAAAATCGTTCAATGAGGGGATGGCCATTGTTGGGAGAATGGTCTCTCCGAGGTTGATGACTTTTAAGTGTAGGTAGTGTGTGAGGTTGATGAAGTACCGCCGTGTGTCTTCATTCTCCTTCCCATCCTCAATCAGAATGGCGAACTCCAGGTCAGAGTAAGGTGTGACCAGTTCTGTTGCCTGTGAACCCAACCCGATGAAAGCGTACTTACACGGAGTAGGACCGAGTGTGGCAGTACATTCATCAACAAGGTGCTCGATGAACATCTGTCTATCCTTGGCGATGTTCTTGAATAAAGCCTTGACTGCTTCGGCTCTCTCAGACTCGACTGTTAGCATGACTGGATCATCCTCGTCGTATTGGTACGGGTTGTGTTGCTGATCAATGGCGTCTAGTTGTGACTTAGCACGCTTGCGCATTTCTTCTAACTGCTTCTTATGACGTGTTGCCGAATCAGAAGAAACCGGTTTTGTTTCCACATTTACTGCGTAATGGAGAAACCATGTCTCTATCTCCTGCAGTCGTCTTGTCACACTGTCTTGGATTTTGTCTGTTCTGGCTATGACTGCGTTGTACAGAGCTGCTGCCTGTGTGAATTTCCTACCTTCTTTTGTTCTCTTGCCTCGCTGGACGTAGACGTCACCCAGTCTGCACAGACAGTCGGCTTCTGTACACCGATCGGGTTTATTAGGATCTGTATGGACAGTAGATATTCATTTATTTCATTATTTTGTCAAATGGGCATTCCGAACTTTTCTTTCAATGATTACATGAACCTACCTTCATAGTTTTTTAAAAGTAAAACACAAGCAAATATATAAGCTATGACTAAGATTTCTTGAATGAAGGAACGCTGAAATTATATTGCTTATATGATGAGAATTTTCTAAGGTTGGAAATGTTCACTTTGCTAATGCCGCTATCAGTTGAATGGCCTAACTTTCTTTTCTTGAATTAAAATAATAATCTTGCCCATGGACAAAGTCGAATAGAAAGCTGGGTATGGAAATTCTCCACGAGAGGTTTGGGTCGGAATTCCTTACCGCTCCCCTGAGGGGGGGGGGGGGGGCGTGGTAACAAATCCTGGTCACTACTATCGATCCCCCCCTTGGAGAATCCGACCCAACCTCTGCTTGGTGAATAGGTATGGATTCACAATGAAATGACGCACCGTGAATCAGTCTGAGCGCAGACGCAAAGTTCTGCTCTGCCACGTCCAGCTTCCCATCAGCCAGTGCGCGGTCCCCTGTAGCCAGGTGCTCCTGGTAAGACCTGAAGGGGCGAGGATGGTACAGGTGTCGATAACAATATTAAGGCTACTTGGACTAGTTAAACTGTGATATCCAACACAAAAATTGGACTCACCCAAATTTTAGGATATTTAATTTTAGTTCAAGAATGACTTCTACCAACACAGATGAACTTCCAAGTTAATATCAATATTATCACAACCATTTTTGATTGACATGTATGTAAATATTTTATATGTACGTCTTTGTTTCGTCATTACGTCTAGGACGATACGTGGCGTGCCCTAGGGCACGTCACTAATGGATTTTTAAATTAAGTCTCAAGTCTCTTATACTGGGTCATTTATACATAACTTTATCTTATACAATGGTCATGAATCAAAGTGCCTTGATGATTTACAGTTCCTTAAAGATTATAGTCTTAAGTCAAATCTAAAACACAACTGGTTTAGTAACTTATCTAATCGGAATCACCCTTTATTCAAAGTCTGAGGTACTTTCTTTCTGGAAATGCGTAGTAGAATATAGTGAACAAGACATGAATGCAGAACAACAGATAAAAGAAATCGGTGTCAAAATTATATGAATCCTTTCAAATAGCCAGCATTTATGTAAACAGAAAATCTCGTTTGTTACTTGTAGCACTACCGACAAAGCAAGCATTACCACTGTTGTGCTTACCTTTCAGACCGTTGACCTTTTGAGTCACCGATGACATCACCGTTGGGTGACGTCATGGGGAAGTCCCGTGACCGCACGTGACCCCGTTGTTGTTGAACTCTGTACCTACGACTCTTCAGTAGCAACAATGACACAAATAAAACATAAAAATCTATCCTTGTTAACAAACAACATGCCAAGAGACTAACAATTTCATGCAACACATGCTTAAAACTAAGTCAGGCAAAGATAAACTTTTAATTTGGGTTGAATCAATGAGCTTTCATGGTTGTTGCAGCATGAAATGGGAATGATTACCTTATTTCCACTCCTCTTGGCGCCTTCTCTGATTTTTGCTGTGTACAGTAAGCGGTGAATGAGTGTCGTTGTGCCCTGTACCCCCTCACGCCGTGCCAGTGCAGTGTTGTACAGAGCAGTGGCCTTAGTCAAACATGGCGCGTCTCTAGTTTCTGTTCCTCTTTTCAGGTACACGTCACCGAGACTCTTGATCGCTTCCACCTCTAACATGTTGTCGTCGTTCACGATCCCTTCTATCACTAACTTGGTATATTCAATCAGTAAAGACTCCTTGTTGTCACCAACAGTCAATCTTCTGTCCAGGTGTAGGAACTTCTCAGCTACTTTTGTGAGCGAAGACATTCTGTTAGCGTTAGCAAGGGGCTCGTATCTACTTGTAGCGGTTGACCCCTTCCCTAACCTTAGTTTTTCTGCATAGTGGTAACGGTATTCTAGACTGTCTCCCACATCTGCGTCTTTACACCGGAGCAGTGCGGTCCTGTACAGCACCATGGCTCTGTCAAACTTCTCCGGGTTCTTCTCGAGTCTTCCCTTTTCCAAGTTCACGTCGCCCAGACTTTTGAGCACCTCCACTTCCGCACACCTATCCATGTCCGCCATGGCGTCCAGCAGGGCACGGAGGTAGTCTGTCTCGGTACTCACCAGTCCGAGTCTCTTACTCTTGGCGTCCGCCGCGCGGAGTTTCTGGCAGACTCGCAACATTTTGGATACTTGTGAGTTGTACATTGGAGACCTCGCTAAGTAAACATTGACACACACTCACTCGTCACCGCTGCGAAACCGAGCTCGCCGGAGGCGGACCTGTTTGATCTATAGTACGTACCTGCAGCTGTAGTACTTAACTTAAAAGACAGGGTGGTCCGTGGGCAGAAGACGTAAGAAGAAAATTTTCGCGGTGAAGCGGTCACCGTGAAATCCGCGAACACTAAAAGCACTTACAGGGTCTTACAGCTATACAACAACTTGCCCCGGTTGACCCCGAGTCGACCGCTAGGACGGCATATTGACGCATTGCGCAAAGCCGGAAGTAAAGTACTTCTCGCATACAGAGTACATGTCGCATACTGAGGGGAAGCTCTGAGGCAGACCGTCAGACTACGGTACGTTTCATTTTCCGCCTACGTCGCAGGGTTTCGGATCTAGAAGCGTAACAGTTTGCAAATAATCTGCATAAAGACCAGCTGAAGTTCTGGGTCCACCTCAACCATTACTTTAAAGGTCAGTGAGTAACGTTATACAGCCAGTGACAATATCCTAGATGACCTAGATTCAGCCAGGCGGGGTGCGGGGATCGCAGAATTCGGCAAAGAACTGATCGGGAGATTGGCCAGGGGAGTCAGTCCACGCTAAGGTTGCGCGGCCGGCCAAACCCTCTGGTAGCAAACTTCCCTGGCAAATTATTTTTCCTTATATCTATGATAGCGTAAATAGCCTGGTAGAGAATACCAATGTATATCCCTTCGAGCTTGGTATGTTTGGGCAGTTACGTAATGCTTGTGTGACAATGAATAGCGAACGACCTGTCGGGCGAATGTGATACCCTCCAAGCAGCCTGTTAGACTCCGTTTTTCCCCTTCTTTTTTTATGCGTTTTTGTTGGGCTTTCTCTTTTGTCAGGTTGTCTTATCGTCCGTCTGCCGGCCAAAAGAACAAAAAGAAAACCTGACGAATAGAAAAAAAAAACGACTAAAATACGGGGCGGGGGGTACGGGGATCGTAGAATTCGGGAAATTGGTCAAACCCTCTTGTGTAGCTCCCATGGCAAATTATTCTTCCTATACAGTAGCCAGCGTAGTCAGTCTGGTAGAGACAAATTACAACGTATGTTCATGTATATCCCTTTCGGCTTGGCCTGTTTGGGCAGCTGCGTAATGTGACAATGAATAGCGAACGACCTGTCGGACGAATCTGATACTCTCCAAGCAGATGTTAGATTCCGGCCTGTTTTAAACGTCTTTTTATGCGTTTTGTTGGGATTTGTATTTTGTCAGGTTTTCTTCTTGTCCGCTAGCCAGCTAAACGAACAAAACCAAAACTGACAAATACTAGAAAGACGCCTAAAGATATGTCAAAAACCAGTCAACGGACGTATTTCAAACAGCAATATTTTTTCTACAGGTTAAACGGCAGATAAAGGTATCAGGAAGTCTTGAAAGATGGACCCCACAGCCGAGCCTGTTGCGCCCAGTACTGTGACACTGCAGCCCGGGACAGCTCGCTCACGATTCCAAATAGGTTGGCACCACTGCTTAGCGCTCCTCAGTTATTCCGAAAATAGTCATGATAAGGCCACACCAATTTGATTTCTTGGTTCACGGATTTTTTCATAAAAAATATGGAGCGAGAGGGCGAAATAAAAATAAAAATAGTAAAATGGTTGGGGTAAAGGTAACGGCTAATCCAAAACATAAAGAAAAAAGTTTTCAGCTTGAAAAAAGTACAAAAACACTATTTTTGTACAGTAACAGCACCTGTACCCACACTTTAAGGAGCTTATAATATAAAGGCCAATTTACTACACCAGAAAGTTGGTGAATGGTTTCATTAATGGTGAAAATTTGCTGAGTGGTAATTTTTATTTTTATTTTTTTTCCCAAAAAATAGGAGCGAGCGAATCCGTGAACCAAGAAATTAAGTCGGTGTGGCCTAAAGAAAGTGTTTACAATGCATGTGTCATTGTTGCACAAGACACACCTCGCGTATTCACCGCCAATGGAATTCCACAAAAGGTGCGCTGATTATTATTTGACAACAGCACTCCCTTCCGGAGTGGAATGTCCCTTGCCTCTACCAGGCTCTACTATTGACTCTATTTGTACAATTTCTATAATTAGACCACCGGTCCACGGATCCTGGTAGAGACTTGTAGAACGGTCCAGCGAAATGTACTAGTTACTATCCCCCCAACCTCTACTTGGCGACTAGCAAGATGATGTATAATTCCATTGTCATGGTTCTTTAATTTTCCTGTTCCAGGAGCTGAGCAAGGCCCCATACACATCAGGAGGGTGGAGGCACAGGACGTCGAGTTCGCTGCTCGGGTAGCTCTGGAGGCCTTCCACGATAAAGTGGAATACGCGGTCGGAAAGAGTCGGTAAGATTACTAAGAATTTGTTCATTCGCATCTCGTGACCGGTAAACCGTTAACACACCAATTTTGCACAAGGTAAAAAGGGTTTTATCAGAATGTAGAACCCACTGAATTAAGTACAGGTCGCAACAAAAGAATACTTTACAAATGCATAAGCCTTCTCACATTAGTTAGGACGCATGTGCGGCGACAGGAATTCTAGGTAATATGTTAAAGGGTAAGGCACACAAAAAGAAAACAAAACCCGTCTGGACATTGTCATGCAAATCGAAACAATGGTGAAGACAAGGACTGTTTACTTTTTGTGTGCCTTACCCTTTGACATATTACCTAGAATTCCTGTCGCCGCACATGCGTCCTAACTAATGTGAGAAGGCTTATTATATATACGTACATTGTCAATCTAACACAAGAATCATATTCTACTTCTTGAATTCAACTTCTTCTGGATCTCGCTTCTTCGTGAAAATGTAGGAACAGGTTTGGAAATGTGAACTTAGCATAACTTGACCGCTTCTCTGGAGCCAATATCTAATGAATAGTTCCACGTTTTAACGATTACTTGTTAATTTTTTTTAAATGTTACTACAAATGAAATAACAACGTTTTGAACGTCTTCTAGATGTTAAGAAATCAGAGAGTGTGTGTTTGAGTTAGAACAAACAGAACAGTAGTTTGTTAGGCTAGACCATTTGAAGGTAAACGTTATGTATTTTGCAGAGAATGTTACCTTTCTAGTTTTAATTTCATGAAAAGCTAGCAGATAACTTTCGTTTAAGTGCAATATCCTTGTAACAGCAACAGTGCAATATACGCCAAGATTGTTACATTTTGTATGTACCGTTGTGCAATACTACTGTATCAAAAAGTCGGATGCACACATTGATTTTTACCTTGCGCCCTCCAGAAAAGTTTCCATTCTGATTAAGGGGTCGGCCTTGGTTCCTTCTTCTTTTAAACTGTTGATTTTAAATCAGTAATCCTCAATAACTTTATTATGTTTTTAATCCTATTGTAACAACAGAATTTCTGTATTTTATACCGTGCGGACGATAATTGTTAAACGTTTACCGCAATTCAGTCTTATGTTATGACTGCAAGTGTGATGTTTTTGTATGTGACCTTTATGTCAAATAAACCATTCATTATTTTAATGATGTAGTCCCCGCGGAAGTGGAGACGGCGTAAGCAATCCAATTAACAACAGGTGAAACCAAACAGGTGATAATTAGGGATGCCACGTTGGCACATAAGTAGGAATAATGCACAGACATGAGGCAGTTACACACGAACACGGGACAGAGACGCGCGTTTGGAACATGGGCGAAGGAAGCTGGAGAAATAGCGGCAAAGGAGCCAGGACTGAGGAAAAGGGGGGGTGGATAGGGGGGTGGGGGTGGTTAGAGAGAGAACACCGGTGCCTGTAAACAATTGCCCACCCACTCACCCCTCGTTTAATTACTGTTACGGTTATCGGTAGGACATACTGGAAGATCAAGACTCCGTCAGTGCAGAAACGTCCCACTTACACCCGATATCATTCCCCATACCTAACATCTGAGACGCCTTCTGCACTGTAGCGGAGGACTACATGATTGAGATAGGGACATATTTTAAATGTGTTGCATTTACATGTCAATGACGATGATGTCGACCCCCTTTATGATATGTATCCCATGCTGTAGAATGGACGCCGCCGTTGAGCTGACCACCAGTATCCTGCACCGGTCCCCACAACTCTGGCACAGATATTACGTCGCTTTGTACGAGGGTAAGCTGGCGGGGACGATGGTCATCAAGTTCCATGACGACAAGTCAGTTTCTGCTAACGCTAGTTCACCTTTATTTATCCGCCGTTAACCTGTAGCCGTTCTTTATGTCTTTCCGCCAAACAAGAGCGTAAAACAGCGATCCCGATAATAAGCCTGAAAACATGGCAAAAACAGCCGGAGCATAACCTCTGCTTAATAGGTCAATGTGGTTTCCAATTGCAATATTTTGAAAATACTGTAAATTCTCCAGTTATTTTCAAATCAATGCACCGTCCGTCGACTGATATCACAGAACACCCTGTTTTTAAAAACAACGGATATAGGTTACCCCACGGATAAAGGTGAACTAGCGTTAGATTACAAGATCTTCAGTTCTCTCTCTAAGATATGAGGTCTTGGAACTCGAATTATGCTTTTACTCTATTTCTTCTTCCTCTTCTCCAAACAAATAAAGTCAACGACCTGGGCCAGACGGCTGTCACCATGGTTACCAGTAAAATAGCAGACACCTTGTGGTGTTCGGTTACATAATGTAGCAAATGGCTTAGCACAGAGGGGCTGGTCACCATATATATGAATGTGTTGGAGTAAGAATTGTCAGCGTTAGACTACAACATGTCCTTACAAATGTAGCCTTTCCAGTTAGGTTTCTTGCGTAATATACAATGCAAATCCCCGTTTCTTTCTCTGCTACAGAGAGACGGAGGATTTCCGATGCTGCGAGTCCTTGTCCCATGTTGGGTGTGGGGGCACTTTTGGGTATGAAACTTCATTACATCATTACAACACGTTCACACTGACCGGCACACGTGAATATAATTTATTACTTTTTAATATAATTCCTTTATACCACATGTTGCCCTTTGTGCATTTAGCCTACGTACATGGACATGCAATAGAGATTGTTTTATTATATGCGCTCGTGTGAACCCGGCGTAACCTTCATGCACATAAGTCAATGGTTGACTATTTTGCAGGCTTTATTTGTATCTTATTTATTCAAAATACATCAGTATGTTGACAATGTTGCAGGCTTTTTTAAGATTTGATTTATTCAAAATGCAACAGTACATTGACTATTTTAATTGAGTCAAGGGAGCGGTCCCAGGTTGATTGTGCATTCCTTAGGAAGCAGAATCAGGTTGGGAGTGCTCCATGTGACCTCAATCACACCTGGACATTCCCACCTGATGCTAGAGTACGTAATACGCTGGAAAATATGCAACATGGATCCGGGCAAGTGAAGTTGCAGTTCCAACTAACCACCCTCCAACTCTGGATTTTGTACGTCTTTTTATCTCTGGGCGTTGCTCCGGACTTTTTTTACCCATGCCTTACTCTCTCTTCGGAGCCCGCCCGGAGGTCAGGTTGGATATGATACTAGTATGTTGCAGGCTTCTTCTGTGTATGGCGTTTGCCCTGAAGACCCGAACCGCCGGTATGGAGTGCTATGTGGACACGGTGAGCGTAGTGGATGCTGTCAGCTGAAACTGAAACGTCTGACCGTTTTCAAAATCTATCAAGTTGCTTGAGCAACTGTTGGGTTGCGTATCTTGTCTTCATGGACGTACATTGACTATATTGCAGGCTCCTGTGTATGGCGTTGCGTTGTTGCGTTGCGTATCTTGTCTTCATGGACGTACATTGACTATATTGCAGGCTTCTGTGTATGGGGTTTGCCACAATGAACACTAGGATCGGCCCAACCCAGTGCTATGTGGACACGGTGGGAGTGGACGCTGAGTTCCGAGGGAAGGGCATCGGCAAGGCGCTCATGGAGAGGGCCGATGCGGAGGCGAGGCAGCGCGGATGCACGGTAGGCAGGATGACAACATGAAACGCTAGTTCACCTTTATCCACGGGGTGACCTATATCCGTTGCATTTTAAAAAACCCTCAGCATTTTAGGGATATCAAGGCGACCGACGGAGGTTTCAAATTGCAATTTTGGAAAATACCGCAGTTCGAAACCACAGTTAGTAGACTTCATATCGCTAAAAGCCTGTTTTCAAATGCAACGAATATAGGTTACCATACGGATAAAGGTGAAGTAACGTTACAAGATATAAATAGAGCCTACTTGTATAAACTACTTCCGCCAATCAAGGATGTCATGTTTCGGTTCCGTTTTTTTTTAATTAAAATTTACCACATCTTTGTGGAAGGATCAACAGAACAGACTATAACCTTTTCAAGAGACCCGACAGTACGGTTTGATCCACTCACCCGGCACCGGCCGGGACGGACTCGTACTCTTTTCGATACTTTTAACTGGAGGTGTGACTCTCCTCGTGAACAAACACATGATCTTCATTCAATTAGCCTCCATAGCAGGCTCTCTGAGGCCTTATTCTGGCTCATAATACACTTTTGCTGGCCTCCGCGAGGCTGGCAGTCAGAAAAGGCCAGCAATCAGCGACCCAGTACAAAAAGAAATGGCCAGCAAAAGTGTATTATGAGCCAGAAAAAGGCCTCAGAGAGCCTGCTATGGAGGCTACATTCAATGTCCGACACGAGGGAGTCCCTTTAAACAGTTAGGTACTGAGGACAGTATAATCTCCAGCAGATCTTACGGTTGCATAAGATAGTATCAAAGGCTGGCAAAGGAGTGTTCATCGGCAACCTTTGCCAGCATTTGATTCTATCTTATGCAACCGTAAGATCTGCTGGAGATTAAGGACAGCCTTTCCCAAGAGCGCAACATTATGGCATATTCGGAGATTGCCCCAAGACCCTTGATGATGATCCTGGTCCCGACCTTTACGCCATTCAATGGGACATGTTCTCATTCAGCATTTTGTAGTAGACTGTACCTTATACAACAGAGAGAGAGCTGATCTTTATAGACTGATAGAACCTATGTTTCCCCACTTCATACATCTGAGCAATGCAGAAAAATTAATATTCGTTATGAATTTTGACAAACCTTTGATTGTAAAACCAATCTGTTCCTACATTTTCAGTATCACAAAGAAGCGAGAAGTAGTAGAATATGATTCTTGTCTTGGTTGACAATGTAAGTATTTGGTGTATCTGAACCCAGTGGGTATGTATGTACAATAAAGGTCTTCATTCATTATCGACCACTTCCACCTAAAATCGCAGAACCCACAAATTGCTGAGAAAGTGGGCATTTCGTCTTCCTCTGTTTCCAGAAAAGAAGTCAAACCCAACCTGTTTAGAAATAGCTAACACCTAGTATTCGAGTATCTTCTTTTTACAATTATGCAATACAATTACACTGTTCACTGTATCTACCATGTACTTGCAATTAGCCTCCGGGCATGAACTTGCAGATAAACTATCGTTATTGACCGTTTGTTGTTTTCCCCATCGCTGCAGTCTGTGTTCCTGTGGGTGAAGCAGAATAACCGAGCTGTCCGTCTGTACGAGCGTCAGGGTTACGTCATCACCCATAGTTTCGGCGGCTGGTTCATGGGGTGGGCGTCGGGGTGCAGAGTGAGTCCTTCATCATCCTTTTACCTTCACCAAGAAGGTTATATTTACCTCCTTGAAAAATGGAGGTATAGTCTTTGGTGTGTTTGTCTGTCTGTGTGTTTGTGTTTCCGGATATTTGTGGTCATCAAAACTTGAGAACCTCTTGATGGACTACGATATTTGGTATGTGGATAGGGGTTGGGAAGAGGAAGGTCAATTTTGGCCCCCCTGGTGTGTGATCTTGGTACTTCAGCAGAACTTTTTTTGTATCTTTTGACCTGGACATGCTATGGTCTTGATTTGTTTGGTGGCAGATAGCTTGTGATGTAAGGAAGAAGTGGTGTATGTTTGGGCCCCCTAGCAGCTTGCTCTGGAACTGCAGGAGCGTGTTTTTTCAATGTCGTGTGTACCAGCATAACTTGAGAATGCTCAAATAGATTGTATTGATATTTGGTATATGGGTAGGTGTTGATAAGCCCCAGAAACGATTAGATTTTGGGCCTCCTAGTAACTTGTTACGGTACTGCAGCGGAAATTTCTGCTTTGTATCTTAAGTTCTGGACATGCTGTGGTCGTTATATTTGAGCGGTAGATAGCTCTTGGGGCTGAGGGTAAGTGGTGTAGGTCTGGGCCCCTAGTTCAACATCTAATCCATGGAAAACGGAGATATTGTCTTTGATGTGTGCGAGTGTACGTACGTTTGTGGTTGGCATACCTTGATATCCTCGGGATGGATTCTTACAATGTCGGTATGTATGTGTGTGTGAATAGGGTGTTACGTTTTATCAGGTACAGATGTCCAAATTTGCCTGAGCAAACGATTTGCCAACCCCTTATTTTGTCCGAGCCTATTTTGTTTCTACTTACAGGACTGGTACAACATGGAGAAGAAACTGTAGCGCCCAAGACACACAACAACATCTCACGCGCCACTGATATGGTTTTCTTTTACAACATTGAATATAACGAATATCTCAACGTTACAGTGCCATTTGATGTTTTCTTGCATTGTCTTGTATGATAAAATGAAAGTGTATTTTGTTATACTTAAGAAAGCGCAATGGCCAATGTTCTCAACATGGTTTAGACTGGCCATATGTAGCGTGTAAAAATGTATGTATAAAGTTGTTTCTATTTCAAAGGAGAATTTCGCACATTTGAATTGATCTGCAATGAAACGAAATTTGTATTGGATCTTTTACCGTGTAGGTGTGTTGTACTATTCTTCTTGTACACAAGATTGATTGATAGGTGGTCGACGAGAAGAGATGGTCGCTTGGGCAGGTTTGACTGTAATTGTATTGTACCTTGTGTGTGTGGTGTGTTTTTTGACACGTTATTTGAGAGATAGGAATATATTGATTAGAACAGAATGGTACAATTTGCTTGAGGGAAGGCAAATGACAGTTGCACAGACACATATTTATTATACATGGCCTGGCCTGGCCTGTTACTACTACTTGTGTATGCAGAAAGAAAGCCGTGAAGTGCATAGTTGCATCATTTCAGTTGCCTATTAGTTGCTGAGATTTCGTTTCTTATCAGAACAGTGGAAGTCTGTGATTCTAAAATACACATCGAAAAGGAGACAAAGCAGTAGATATAGTAGAAGACAGATTTAAAGATGTTTTTATCTATCTTAAATCCTGAATTCATGAGCGTCAGCACAAACCCCTGCTGACGTCACTTTCGGGTTCTACTCAGACATGTTGGACAGTTTTCATTATGTATGGGTAGCATTTTTCGCGTACTGAAATATCGAACCACTCCAAATTTATCTATTCGTCAACTGACAGAAAAATCAGTACAACGTTAACGTTACATTACCAAAAGTCTGCATTAAAATCGTTTTGACGTTTGGTGTAAGACGGAGGTAAACTGTAGTGGGAAGATTTCAGTCAAACCTTTAAGTAGCACAAACAATATCAAGTTGTCACATTTTATTTCATTACCACCATTGCAGAAAAATTCTCATTCACAGCCGAGTGCTTTAGATCCATAACGAGCTTCAACTATCGAAAGTTCTCTGCATATTCTGTAATTGTTGCCAGTACTCCATCGCTCTGTGATGATTACCGATTTTGGTCCATGTTGATTGTAGGTTGTAAAGTGTCCTGGCAATTTTCGGATGTGCCGTATTGTCTCCATAGATAATTTTCCTCATCGATAGTGACTGTTGGTAGTAGCTGACAGCTTTCTTGTAATCACCGAGTTCACTCCAAGACGATCCAAGGTTGTTTAGTGACATGGCAATGTCCGGATGTGCCGTGTTGTCTCCATAGATAGTTTTCTGCATCGATAGTGACTGTTGGTAGTAGCTGATAGCTTTCCTGTAATCACCGAGGTTACTCCAAGACGATCCAAGGTTGTTTAGTGACGCGGCAATGTCCGGATGTGCCGTGTTGCCTCCGTAGATAGTTTTCCTCATCGATAGTGACTGTTTGAAGTAGCCGATAGCTTTCTTGTAATCACCAAGTTCACACCAAGACGATCCAAGGTTGTTTAGTGACCCGGCAATGTCCGGATGTGCCATGTTGTGTCCATAAATAATTTTCCTCATCGATAGTGACTGTTGGTAGAAGCCGATAGCTTTCCTGTTATCACCGAGGTTACTCCAAGATGATCCAAGGTTGTTTAGTGACGTGGCAATGTCCGGATGTGCCGTGTTGTGTCCATAGATAGTTTTCACCATCGATAGTGACTGTTGGTAGTAGCTGACAGCTTTCTTGTTATCACCAAGTTCACCCCAAGACGATCCAAGGTTGTTTAGTGAGTCGGCAATGTCCGGATGTGCCGTGTTGTCTCCATAGATAGTTTTCTGAATCGATAATGATTGTTCGAAGTAACTGGCAGCTTTCTTGTGATCACCGAGGTTTCTCCAAGACGATCCAAGGTTGTTTAGTGTCGTGGCAATATCAGGATGTGCCGTGCCGCCTCCATAGATAGTTTTCATCATCGATAGTGACTGTTTGAGGTAGCTGATAGCTTTCTTGTAATCACCGAGTGCAATCCAAGACAATCCAAGGTTGCTTAGTGACGTGGCAATGTCTGGATGTGCCGTGTTGTCTCCATAGATAGTTTTCTGCATCGATAATGATTGTTCGAAGTAACTAATAGCTTTCTTGTTATCACCAAGTTCATTCCAAGACAAGCCAAGGTTGTGTAATGACGTGGCAATGTCCGGATGTGCCGTATTGTCTCCATAGATAGTTTTACGTACCCTAAGTGACTCTTCAAAAACACTAACTACTGTTTTACTATCATCAAAAAAGGCCCAGAGAGTCCCCAATCCCTCAAGTATTGCCGAACGTTTGATCATGTCGCTGCCGGCGTCGGCTAATGCTGCTTCCAGATGGTGTTTGGCTCTACCATACAGACATAGTTTTCTAGATATTCGA
This sequence comes from Branchiostoma floridae x Branchiostoma belcheri, assembly GCA_019207045.1. NCBI lineage: Eukaryota > Metazoa > Chordata > Leptocardii > Amphioxiformes > Branchiostomatidae > Branchiostoma > Branchiostoma floridae x Branchiostoma belcheri. Next base: position 1,490,308 of record CM033031.1, read on the forward strand.
CCTCTACATTCATGGGAGGTGTCTAAGATTGTCGTTTTCAGCACACTTTTCGGTTTACCCTCCAAACTGTCCGGTATACATTTCTTCAAAGGGATTGCCCTGCAGTAGTATCTGAAAAGAACTTGTATGTCTGGAATTTGGAATACTGAAGTCAGGGTAGTGTCAGAGACCTCTTGTGGTTTTGACTGGTATGTCATCTGGGTAAGAGGGGACATACTGTCTTGTTGTCCCCTGTTATTCAAATATGTTCTTAACCGGAGCTCCGCCGAGATGCTGGTCAGAACTGTAAGGTGGGCGGCATTCTCTTCATGGATCTGTCCCATTTCTTTTAATTCATCGATCACACTCCATGTGCTAGCGAGGGTGATCTGACAGCACAAAGCTAGTACTTCAATGGCTACACCCGGAAAACGATAGATGTCTTTCTTGAGATTTATCAGTTGTCCGGTCGGCTCGTGGGTGTCAAGCTGCTCCCTGTTATCCTGCAAAATCTGTACAGCAGACAGATGGGACTGGAAACGGGAGAGTAGATCACCCGTAGTGATTTCCCTGAGTTTTGTCATGTATTCGGTCACGAGTGTCTCTTCTCCTGTCAAGAAAACAACTCGTCTGAGGATGTCGGATAGGTGATACCCTTCTGCTACAGAAACGTCTCGCCGCTGAAACTTTGCCATTTCGGCAGGGGTCTGGATAAGGCTGACGGGCGGCTTGGTCTTGGTCTGGTCTCTTCCAAACGGAGTCTTACTAGCCCATGGCATGAAGCCGTCGAAGGCAAACCCACGCGGTGTGACGGAGTCAAAGAACCAGTCTTTCTCTGGAAAATCGTTCAATGATGGGATGGCCATGGCTGGGAGTATGGTCTCTCCGAGGTTGATGACTTTCAGGTGTAGGCAGTGTGCGAGGTTGATGAAGTACAGCCGTGTGACGTCATTGTCCTTCCCGTCCTCAATCAGGATGGCGAACTCCAGGTCGGAGTACGGCGTGACCAGTTCTGTGGCCTGTGAGCCTAACCCGATGAAAGCGTACTTACATGGAGGAGGACCGAGTGTGGCAATACATTCATCAACAAGGTCCTCGATAAACATTTGTCTATCCTTGGCGATGTTCTTGAATAAAGCCTTCACTGCTTCAGCTCTCTCAGCCTCGACTGTTAACATGACCGGGTCATCTTCGTCGTATTGGTACGGATTATGTTGCTGATCAATGTCGTCTAGTTCTGACTTAGCGCGCGTGCGCATGTCTTCTAACTGCTTCTTATGACGTATGGCCGAATTAGAAGAAACAGATTTTGTTTCTACATTTGCCGTGTAATGGAGAAGCCATGTCTCTATCTCCTGCAGTCGTCTTGTCACACTGTGTTTATTTTCGTCTGTTCTTGCCATGGCTGCGTTGTAAAGAGCTGCTGCCTGTGTGAATTTCCTACCTTCTTTTGTTCTCTTGCCTCGCTGGACGTAGACGTCCCCCAGTCTCCACAGACAGTCCGCCTCTTTACACCGATCGGGTTTATTAGGATCTGTATGGACAGTCGATATTTATTAGTTTGTCAAGTGGGCATTCCGAACTTTTCTTTCAATGATTACATGAACTAACTAATAGTTTTTTAAAGTAAAACATTTTTGTCGCAAGAAAATATCTAACCTATGACGAAGATTTCTTGAATGAAGAAAATTACATTGCTTGCATGATGAGAATTTCAGTCTACGGTTGCAAATGTGCACTTTGCTAATGCAACTATAAGTGGAATGGCCTGACTTTCTGTAAGTATGTCATTGTCAATTTTCTTGAATTAAAAAATCGTCTTGCCCATGGACAAAGTTGAAGAGAAAGCTGGATATGGATATTCTCCAAGCAGATGTTGGGTTGGAATTCCTCACCGCTCCCCTGAGGGAAGGGTAGCGGTAACAAATAAGCCTTCTCACATTAGTTAGGACGCATGTGCGGCGATAGGAATTCTAGGTAATATGTCAAAGGGTAAGGCACACAAAAAGTAAACAAAACCCGTCTGGACGTTGTTATGCAAATTGGAACAATGGTCAAGACAAGGACTGTTTACTTTTTGTGTGCCTTACCCTTTGGCATATTACCTAGAATTCCTGTCCCCGCACATGCGCCCTAACTAATATGAGAAGGCTTATTCCGGTCTCTACTATGGCGCTACTATCCACCGACCCAACCTCTGCTTGGAGAATAGGTCACAATGACAATATTGACCAAAGTATATCCACCGAACCCATCTCTGCTTGGAGAATAGGTCACAATGACATGACGCACCGTGAATCAGTCTGAGAGCAGACGAAAAGTTCTGTTCTGCCACGTCCAGCCTCCCATCAGCCAGTGCGTGGTCCCCTGTAGCCAGGTGCTCCTGGTAAGACCTGAAGGGGTGAGGATGGTACAGGTGTCGATAACAATATCAAGGCTACTTGGACTAGTTAAACTGTATTATCATGTAGACAGGCGCCGCGGACCAATCAGAAGGGCCCATTCCATGTTGGTTATGGCGCCGTAGCACATAGATTCCGGCCAGCCCGGTGTGTATCGCTCCTTCTGATTGGTTAGAATGAATCGACACCGGTTCGATGCAAATTGTTTGCAAGACATTTCACATACAAGTTATATATTGTTCAAATTCACTGTTCAAATTGATTGAGTGTACTGAATAAAGGATGTATGCATTATAAAGGAATTGTCGCTTAAATGGGTCAGTTTGGGTAGGCTATATGATAATAACGTTAATGACCTGCCTGTTCCTCGGTATATATGGTGTCATAACACCTGGACTTTTGCTTCGCTCACTCGGTGGTTTTATTCGGTGGTTATAGCAAAGGACCAGGCGTTATGACACCATATACACCTCGGGCGGGTCATAACCCTTAATTACATATCCAAAACACAAACACTGGACTCACCCAAATGTTTGGATATTACAGTTTAACTAGTTCAACAATGACTTCTATCAACACAGACAACTTTCAAGTTAATATTAAGGCTATACCCGTATACTGGGCCATTGATACATAACTTTATCTTATACCGTGGATAGATAACGACATCAAGGAGCTTTCATCATAGTGTTGATATACACTAAAGATTAGAGTCTTGATTCACATTTAATACACAAGTGGTTTAGTAGCTTGAGGAATCACCCGTTATTCAAAGTCTGGGTAATTTCTTTCTGAAAATGCGTAGTTGAATGTAGTGAACAAGACTTGAATACACAACAACATATGCAAGAAATTGGACGGTCAAATTTCTTATCCAGCATTTATGTAAACAGCTCTCGTCTGTTACATGTAGCGACAAAGCAAACATCTCGTCTGTTAAACTATCGACAAAGCAAACATTACCACTGTTGTGCTTACTTGTCAGACCGTTGACCTTTTGAGTCACCGATGACATCAGTGTTGGGTGACGTCACTGGAAAGTCCCGTGACCGCACGTGACCCTGTTGTTGTACTCTGTGCCTAAGAGTCTTCAGCAGCGACAATGATACGGAAAAAAACATCAAAATTTATCTTTGTTAGCAAACAACATGACGAGAGACTAACGATTTCATGCAACACATACTTATAATATGTTAATAAAGTCAGACAAAGACAAACTTTTAATTTTACTGTCGGTTGAATCAAGGATCGGCGGATTGTGCAGCATTAAATGGGAATGATTACCTTATTTCCACTCCTCTTGGTTCCTTCTCTGATTTTTGCTGTGTACAGTAAGCGGTGAATGAGTGCCACTGTACCCTGGACCCCCTCACACCGCGCCAGTGCAGTGTTGTACAGAGCAGTGGCTTTAGTCAAACATGGCGTGTCTCTAGTTTCTGTTCCTCTTTTCAGGTACACGTCACCGAGACTCTTGATCGCTTCCACCTCTAACGTGTTGTCGTCGTTCACGATCCCTTCTACCACTAACTTGGTATATTCAATCAGTAAACACTCGTTGTTGCCACCAGCAGTCAATCTTCTGTCCAGGTGTTGGAACTTCTCTGCTACTTTAGCGAGCGAAGGCATTCTCTTAGCGTTAGTAAGGGGCTCATAACTACTTGTAGCGGTTGACCCCTTCCCTAACCTTAGTTTTTCTGCATAGTGGTAACGGTATTCTAGACTGTCTCCCACACCTGCGTCCTTACACCGGAGCAGTGCGGTCCTGTACAACACCATGGCTCTGCCGAACTTGTCAGGGTTCTTGTCAAGTCTTCCCTTTTCCAGGTTCACGTCGCCCAGAGTTTTGAGCACCTCCACTTCCGCGCACCTGTCCATGTCCGCCATGGCGTCCTGCAGTGCACGGAGGTAGTCTGTCTCGGTACGCACCAGTCCCAGTCTCTTACTGTGAGCGTCCGCCGCGCGAAGTTTCTGGCAGACTCGCAACATTTTGGGTACTTGGGAGTTGTACATTGGAGACCTCGCTAAGTACACCTAACCGAAGATCTCTACTCTACTCTACTCTACACATTGACACATACTCACACATCACCGCTGTGAAACCGAGGCGGACCTGTTTGATCTATAGTACGTACCTCCTGTAGTACTTAACTTAAAAGACAAAAGGGTCGGAGGGCAGTAGACGTAAGAACATTTTCGCGGTGAAGCGACCACCGTGAAATCCGCGATCACTAAATGTTTATGCACTTACAGCTGGCAACAACTTGCCCCCTATTTGACCCTGGGTCGACCGCTAGGACGGCATATGTCGCACTGCGCAAAGCCGGAAGTAAAGTACTTGTCACATACCGAGGGGACTTAGCTCCGAGGCAGACCGTCAGAGTACGCGCGGTACGTTTCATTTTCCGTACGTAGCAGGGATTCGAATCTAGAAGCGTCGCAGTTTGCAAATAATCTGCATTAAGACCAGCTTACGTTTTGGGACCACCTCAACTATTACATTAAAGGTCAGTGAGTAATGTATGTATGAGTAACGTTAACGTTATACAGCCAGTGACAATATCCTAGGTTCAGCCAGGCCTTCCTACGGGGGTACGGGGATCGCAGAATTCGGCAGCAAAGAATCAGGAAATTGGCCAGGGGAGTCAGTCCACGCTAAGGCTGGGCAGCCGGCCAAACCCTCTGGTAGCAAACTTCCCTGGCAAATTATTTTTCCTTATATCTATGATAGCGTAAATAGCCTGGTAGAGAATACCAATGTATATCCCTTCGAGCTTGGCCTGTCTGGGCAGTTACGTAATGCTTGTGTGACAATGGATAGCGAACGACCTGTCGGGCGAATGTAATACTCTCCAAGCAGATGTTAGACTCCGTCTATTTTTAAACGTCTTTTTTAGGTTTTTGTTGGGCTTTCTCTTTTGTCAGTTTTTCTTATCGTCCGCCTGCCAGCCATAAGAACAAAAAGAAAACCTGACGAATAGAAAAAGGGGTGCGGGGATCGTGGAAGTCGGGAAATTGGTCAAACCCTCTTGTGGCAAAAGTCCCCAGGCTAAATATTTTTCCTATAATTGCCAGCGTTGCGTAGTCAGTCTGGTAGAGAATACCGATGTATATCCCTGTTGGCTTGGCCCGTTTGGGCAGTTACGTAATGCTTGTGTGACAATGAATAGCGAACGACCTGTCGGACGAATGTAATACTCTCCCAGCAGATGTTAGACTGTTAGACGTCTATGCGTTTCTGTTGGGGTTCAGTCTGCTTTGTCAGGTTTTCTCATTGTCCGCTAGCCAGCTCAACGACAGAAACCAAACCTGACAAATACTAACTTTATATATAGAAAGAACATTAAGCCTCCGTTGCAGTCTTCGAACGGCGCTGGGTTTTTTAGGGGGGTCGCGATTTTTATTTAACGTTGGCTATGTTCTCTTGTACCGGGAAACGGGGCGAAACTCCCTTCGGTGGCAAACTCCCTTTCTCGGCAGCCAGTATCGGTTATGGCTATTGCCAAAACTCTATTGCAGAAATCAACTCTCAGATTTATTGATTCTTTTCATGACATGTATTGAACTCTATATTTCTTCTTTTTCTTTTTGTCCAGTTTGATGACTTGACAGAGGACAGAACAGTATCGCAGGCCAGCGTTGGTGGGTTTGACTACGCTGAGGACGTCCAACTGTCGTTAACACCGTAGTTATCGCGTACTGGATCAATTGTCCAGTTACCATACGTTCCAACATTGAGCCATATCTAATAATCGTTGACAAAGATATTGTCATTATCAAGTATTGGAGGAGTTATGAACAAGTTGCAACACAAATTGCAGTTAAAGTTTCGTCCATGAAGGTTAGACATCGAGGTACATGTAATAAGATACACAAGAAAACAGTTACTCAAGTAGCCAAAGAGTTTTTGTAAAATCTACAAAAGTTTATTAATCCAGTTGCTTGAGTAACTGTTCTCTTGTGTAGGCAGTTCTAGTCATTAATGTTACAAATATGTAAATCTTACAATGTTTAATCGTTATACAGAAAATACTGATATGATACAGAAAATGTAAATGAGAGAAGATTCCCTAAGATTTTAGCATTTTCGGACGTCAATGTCTATAATGAAGTGAAGATTGTATATCATATCTGTATATGCGTGCTACTACAATATAGCCTGGGTACCATCTGGATAGTAGTTTGCTCCTACATGTATGTGTATTATTATTCTGCCATTTCATCTAACTTCTTGAATTGTCCAAATTTTGGACGAGGGCGCTGATTGTTCCTTACACACCCGTCTGGAGACCTGTATATTCAAACCTTTGGTGGTGATGCCAGTCAATGAGCGAATTAAGGAATGGGTTCCAGCACTCTCTTGAACAGGCATTCCAACACCGGACAAGCCTCCATCCACTGCCGGGAGGGCCTGTTGTCATGAAACGAGTTCTCCAGACGGGTAGCAGAAGCAAACATAGGAACAAACTGCTATCCGGATGGTACCCAGGCTAACTGCAATAGGAGTCCTATAGATAATTCCAAACGTGGCCTTACAGTGTTGGAGAATCAGGCACAAAGTATTGTGTGAAAAAGACAACTTCACTAAAGGCTAAATGACTAAGATAAATGTTCCTTACATTGTATGCGTTGATGATTTTTAATACTTCTTTTAGATACTTCACGTTTACCAGTTGGTGATCTTACCAGTTGTGTTATAAACTTTACAACTACTTTATCTGGCGTCAGGTCGGCGTAATGGGAAGGGTGTTTGGCCCAGAACTGAAAGGCTTTGGTTTGAATCCCCTGACATGCACTGATGTTGTGCCGTTGGGAAAGGCACTTTACACTGCCTCTACGGTCTCAGAACGGCTATGGGGGCAACTTAACCTTTTTCACCACTACTTTTTGTATGTATACTGCTTTTAAGCATATCAGTCTCATTTCAAAATTTAACATCAAAAACGAGTATTTTTTATTGCAGTGTGTGTTTTTCTTATATATGTGGTGGACCTCAGTATTTTAAGTTTGGTGCACACATGTACATGTACAAAGTGGTTTCTTGCTTTTGAATGCAGTCAAGTTTTTATGGAATCCTTTACTGTACAGGTGTGTTATATCATTGTTCTTGTACATAAGATTGATTAAACTACTTGTACCTTGTGTTTGGTGTGTTTTTGACACGTTATTTGAGAGACAGGGATATGTTGGTTAGAACAAAATGTTACAGTTTGATTGAGGGTGTGGCAGATGGCTCGTATCCACCGTACATGGCCTGTTTCTGCTACATGTATAAGGAGAGAAAAAGACTTGAGTACAAATGAAGATCGCCCAAAATTCTTTCAAGTTACAGGTCATTCCAAGGACATTTTAATTGCATGATGCATAGTGTATGAAACATTTTACAAGTTAATGCTTTACTTAGTAAGCCCCAAAATTTTACTTTATCCTGCATGCATTCTCTTTAACTACAAGTTAGTAGTGTTGGATCTGAACCGAGTGAAGCAGAACATTCTTAAATTGTACAAATTTCTAATAAAATATCGAAACTTAACCTGCCCAGTTACTGCAGTGATTTGGTTCTGCGTAAGGAGAGACGTGTTTGATTTTGAGTGTTCACGATGGTTTTGAGTTGGTGATAGTCACATATTTCTTCAGTAATGGACCGCTAGTCAGAAACCACCTATATAGCAGAAGTGATACAGACATCCGTCAAGAACAGGCAAACACATACTGAACTACAGTGCATAAAGTGCCACTCCCACCTCGTGTCTATACTTACATACATCATCGACCAGTGGTAAGCTAGGCAAGTACATATTTCACCCCATAGGGCCCCATCTGACATAGCTTGCTCTAAATTCTCAAAATCAATACAGAGTCTCTGGTTAAAGAGTCCGTAAAAGTCAAACTTCTGCAATGTACCCGACCACTTGGTTTCCACAGAAGACACTAATTCCTGTTTTGCCCGGCAACAGTGTACCGCAAATTTTACCCTCCGGTGAGTCAGTTTCTGCGATAGCTGTAGAAGACTTCCATATATGGTTTTGAGTGTAGCACTATACTTGCCATGCCACCCGTGACGTCACTTCCGGGTTCTACTCAGACATGTTGGACACTTTCATTATGTGTGGGTAGCATTTTTCGCGTACTAAGAAATCGAACCACTCCAAATGAATTTATTCGTCAACGGACAGAAAAATCACTACAACATTACGTTACATTACCAAAAGTCCGCATTAAAATTGTTTTGACGTTTGGTGTAAGATGAAGATAGAGGGAGGATTTCAGTAAAACCTTCGTCAAGCAGCACAAACAATATCTGGAGTATAGAAAATGTAGTATTGAAATGGAGTATTGAAACATTCTCATTCATAGCCTATTGCTTTAGATCCATAACGAGCTTCACACATCAAAAGTCCTCTGCATATTCTGTAATTGTTGCTTGTACTCCATCGCCCTCTGATGATCCCCAATGTTAGCCCATGCTAATTGCAGGTAGTGAAGTGCTCTGGCAATGTACGGATGTGCCGTGTTGTCTCCATAGATAGTTTTCCTCATCGATAGTGACTGTTGGTAATAGCCGATAGCTTCCTTGTTATCACCAAGTTTACTCCAAGATGATCCAAGGTTGTGTAGTGACGAGGCAATGTGTGGATGTGCCGTGTTTTCTCCATATATAGTTTTCTGCATCGATAGTGACTGTTTAAAGTAGCCGATAGCTTTCTTGTAATCACCAAGTTTACCCCAAGACGATCCAAGGTTGTTTAGTGACGCGGCAATGTCCGGATGTGCCGTGTTGTCTCCATAGATAGTTTTCTGCATCGATAGTGACTGTTGGTAGAAGCTGATAGCTTTCTTGTGATCACCGAGTTTATGCCAAGATGATCCAAGATTGTTTAGTGACGAGGCAATGTCCGGATGTGCCGTGTTGTCTCCATAGATAGTTTTCCTCATCGATAGCGACTGTTGGAAGCAGCCGATAGCTTTCCTGTTATCACCGAGGTTACTCCAAGACGATCCAAGGTTGTTTAGTGACGCGGCAATGTCCGGATGTGTCGTGTTGTCTCCATAGATAGTTTTCTGCATCGATAATGGCTGTTTGAAGTAGCCGATAGCTTTCCTGTAATCCACGAGTTTGGTCCAAGACGATCCAATGTTGTTTAGTAAGCCGGCAATGTCCGGCTGTGCCGTGCTGTCTCCATAGACAGTTTTCCTCATCGATAGTGACTGTTTGAAGTAGCCGATAGCTTTCCTGTGATCACCAAGTTCACCCCAAGACAATCCAAGGTTGTTTAGTGACGCGGCAATGTCCGGATGTGCCGTGTTGTGTCCATAAATGATTTTCTTCATCGACAGTGACTGTTGGTAGTAGCTGATAGCTTTCCTGTTATCACCAAGTCCACACCAAAACGTTCCAAGGTTGTTTAGTGACATGGCAATGTCCGGATGTGCCGTGTTGTCTCCATAGATAGTTTTACGAACCCTAAGTGACTCTTCAAAGACCCTAACTCCTGTTTTACTATCATCAAAGAACGCCCAGAGAGTCCCCAATTCTTCAAGTATTTCCGAACGTTTGATCATGTCGCTACCAGCGTCCGCTAATGCTGCTTCCAGATGGTGTTTGGCTCTACCATACAGAAGTAGTTTTCTAGATATTCGACCCCTACATTGATGCGAGGTGTCAAAGATTGTCGTTTTCAGTACACTTTTCGCTTTACCCTCCAAACTGTGTGGTATACATTTCTTCAAAGGGATTGCCCTGCAGTAGTATCTAAAAAGAACTTGTATGTTAGGAATTTGGAATACTGAACTCAGGGTAGTGTCAGATACCTCTTGCGGTTTTGACTGGTATTTCATCTGGGTAATAGGGGACATACTGTCTTGTTGTCCCCTATTTTTCAAGTACGTTTTTAACCGGAGCTCTGCCGAGATGCTGGTCAGGACTCTAAGGTGGGCGGCATTCTCTTCATGGATATTTCCCATTTCTTTTAACTCATCTATAACACTCCACGTGCTAGTGAGGGTGATCTGACAGCACAAAGCTAGTACTTCAATGGCTACACCCGGAAAACGATAGATGTCTTTCTTGACATTTATCAGTTGTCCGGTCGGCTCGAGGGTGGAAAGATGCTCCCTGCTATCCTGCAAGATTTGCGCTGCAGACAGACGGGACTGGAAACGCGACAGTAGATCACCTGTGGTGATTCTCCGGAGTTTTGTCATGTAGTCGGTCACGAGGGCCTCTTCTCCTGTCAAGAAAACAACTCGTCTGAGGATGTCGGACAGGTGATAACCTTCTGCCACAGAAACGTCTAGCCGCTGAAACTTTGCCATTTCGGCTGGTGTCTGGATAAGGCTGACGGGAGGCTTGGTCTTGGTCTGGTCTCTTCCAAACGGAGTCTTACTGGCCCATGGCATGAAGCCGTCGAAGGCAAACCCACGCGGTGTGACAGAGTCAAAGAACCAGTCTTTCGCTGGAAAAGCATTCAATGAGGGGATGGCCATTGTTGGGAGAATGGTCTCTCCCAGCTTGATGACTTTCAGGTGTAGGTAGTGTGTGAGGCTGAGGAAGTACCGCCGTGTGACGTCATTGTCCTTCCCGTCCTCAATCAGAATGGCGAACTCCAGGTCAGAGTAGGGCGTGACCAGTTCTGTGGCCTGTGAGCCCAACCCGATGAAAGCGTACTTACACGGAGGAGGACCGAGTGTGGCAATACATTCATCAACAAGGTCCTGTATAAACATCTGTCTATCCTTGGCGATGTTCTTGAATAGAGCCTTGACTGCTTCGGCTCTCTCAGCCTCAACTGTTATCATGGCTGGGTCATCCTCGTCGTATTGGTACGGATTGTGTTGCTGGTCAATGGCGTCTATTTCTGACTTAGCGCGCGTGCGCATCTCTTCTAACCGCTTCTTATGACGTATGGCCGAATCAGAAGGAGCACGTTTTGTTTCCACATTTGCTGTGTAATGGAGAAACCATGTCTCTATCTCCTGCAGTCGTCTCGTCACACTGTGTTTGATTTTGCCATTTCTTGCCATGGCTGCGTTGTACAGAGCTGCTGCTTGTGTGAATTTCCTACCTTCTTTTGTTGTCTTGCCTCGCTGGACGTAGACGTCACCCAGTCTGCACAGGCAGTCCGCCTCTCTACACCGGTCGGGTTTATTCGGATCTGTATGGACAGTACATATTCATTAGTTTTTCAAGTGGGCATTCTGAAATTTTGTTTCAATGATTACATGAACCAACCTTCTTAATTTCGAAAAGTAAAACATTTTTTTCACAAGCAAATATATAAGCTATGGTGAAGATTTCTTGAACGAAGAAACGCTGAAATTACATCATTGATGAGAATTTTCTACGGTTGAAAATGTTCACTTTGCTAATGCCGCTATCAGTGGAATGGCCTGACTTTCTGTAAGCATGTCAATTTTCTTGAATTAAAATAATGGTCTTGCCCATAGACAAAGTCAAAGATAAAGCAGGCTATGGATATTCTCCAAGCAGACGTTGGGTCGCAATTCCTTAAACGCCGCTCCCCTGAGGGTACCAAATTCCGGCCACTACTATCCCCCGACCCAACCTCTGCTTGGAGAATAGGTATGGAGTCACGATGAAATGACGCACCATGAATCAGTCTGAGCGCAGATGCAAAGTTCTGTTCTGCCACGTCCAGCTTCCCATCAGCCAGTGCGCGGTCCCCTGTAGCCAGGTGCTCCTGGTAAGACCTGAAGGGGCGAGGATGGTACAGGTGTCGGTAACAACATTAGGGCTACTTGGACTAGTTAAACTGTAATATCCAACACAAAAATTGGACTCGCCAAAATTTTCCTTCGTCAAATATTCATGCCTTTATTCAAGACTTTATGGTCTTATTCATGTACTAGTATCACTAAAGAGGACCTACCCCAATAGCAAACGACTGCATGGACGTGTGTTCCCCACAAACACACAAACATAAAAACATTAATTTCTTGGCAGAGGTGACAATGAAATTATGTACACTGTTGTGATACTTTTTTCCAGTGCAACTTTCATAAACTTTCCTCATTAATTATGTAAATTTTCTGTTAATTTGTATAATAAGTATCCCACTATGTAAGTCTTCACTTAGGCTATCTACATACCAAAAATCATGATGATCCATCCACATGTTCATGTTTCTCATTAATTATGTAAATCAAGTCATCATTTGCATAATTGAAATGTATTGGACATTTCTCTTACATTTCTGCTGTGACAAGTTTGAAAGCCCTATCATGGAATTCAGTGGATTTATTAACTTCCCTCATCAATTATGCAAATTAGCTGTTGATTTGCATAATAAGTATTACCTTATGTACGTTATCACTTGTACCATTCAAAAATCACGACCACAGCATGTTCAGAACACGAGATGTCAAAATTTGAAGTTTTGCTGCAGTACCTTAGGAAGCCGCTAGACGGCGCATTATCGACCTCGACCTTCGTTTTCCTTACCCATACCCACCTACCAAATATTATCAGGATCCGTTCAAGGCTTCTCGAGTTATGCATTCCACAAACAAAGGGACACACACACTCGGCCCGCTACCGTCCTGGCGAAAAATGCTACGCCAACCATTTTCGAACTCGACCTTCCTTTCCACAACCGCTACTTTAATACCAAATATCATGAAAATCCATATACAGCTTCTTGAGTTACATGCTGTTGGCATGGATTTATAAAATTTCCTCATTAATTATGCAAATTAGCTGTTGATTTGCATGATTGGTATTACATTATGTAAGTCATCACTCATTCTATCTACATACCAAAAATCATGATGATCCGTCAACACGTTCTCGTGTTATTCTCGGTGCCTGCAGCTCTAAAATGCCGCTAGGGGGTCCAAACTCACAGCACTTACTCTCTGCCCCACGGGCTATCTACCACATAAAAATCATGACCACAGCATGTCTAGAACACGAGATGTCAAAATCAAAAGTTTTACTGCAGTACCTTAGGGAGCCGCTAGGGGGCCCATTATCGAATTTGACCTTCATTTTCCTGACCCCTACCCACCTACCAAATATTATCAGAATCCATTCAAGCGTTCTCGAGTTATACTGTTTACGAGAAAGCGGACGCACACGTTCGGCCCGATACTGTCCTGACGGAAAAAGGCTACGCCAACCATTTTCGAACACGACCTTCCTTTTCGCAACCGCTACTCAAATACCAAATATCATTAAAATCCATACACAGCTTCTCGAGTTATATGCTGTTGACCTACATATAGGGACACAGCATGAGGCCTTAACCGAAAATATAACCTTCTCGGGACTTGAATACACAACAACATATACAAGAGATCGGTGTCAAAATTAATCCTTTCTTAGCCAGCATTTATGTAAACAGCAACTTTCGTATATGTATCGCTAGCAACAAAGCAAACATTTAACCACTGTTTGTGTTTACCTTTCAGACCGTTGACCTTTTGAGTCACCGATGACATCAGCGTTGGGTGACGTCATGGGGAAGTCCCGTGACCGCACGTGACCCTGTTGTTGTTGTACTCTGTACCTACGACTCTTCAGCAGCAACAATGACACAGAAACAACATTAAAATCTATCATTGTTAGTAAACAATATGACGAGAGACTAACGATTCCATGCAACACATGCTTAACCTTAAGTCAGACAAAAATAAATTTTCAATTTCATTGTGGGTTGAATCAATGAGCTTTCATGATTGTGCAGCATGAAATGTGAATGAATGATTACCTTATTTCCACTCCTCTTTGTCCCTTGTCTGATTTTTACTGTGTACAGTAAGCGGTGAATAAGCGCCGCTGTACAATGTACCGTCTCACACCGTGACAGTGCAGTGTTGTACAAAGCAGTGGCCTTAGTCAAACATGGCGCGTCTCTAGTTTCTGTTCCTCTTTTCAGGTACACGTCACCGAGACTCTTGATCGCTTCCACCTCTAACGTGTTGTCGTCGTTCACGATCCCTTCTACCACTAACTTGGTATATTCAATCAGTAAAGACTCCTTGTTGCCACCAACAGTCAATCTTCTGTCCAGGTGTTGGAACTTCTCGGCTATTTTTGTGAGGGAAGACATTCTGTTAGCGTGAGTAAGGGGCTCGTAATTACTTGTAGCGGTTGACCCCTTTCCTAACCTTAGTTTTTCTGCATTGTGGTAACGGTATTCTAGACTGTCTCCCACATCTGCGTCCTTACACCGGAGCAGTGCGGTCCTGTACAACACCATGGCTCTGTCAAACATCTCTGGGTTCTTCTCGAGTCTTCCCTTTTCCAAGTTCACGTCACCCAGAGTTTTGAGCACCTCCACTTCCGCATACCTGTCCATGTCCGCCATGGCGTCCAGCAGGGCACGGAGGTAGTCTGTCTCGGTACGCACCAGTCCGAGTCTCTTACTCTTGGCGTCCGCTGCGCGAAGTTTCTGGCATACTCGCAACATGTTGGGTACTTGGGAGTTGTACATTGGAGACCTCGCTAAGTACACATTGACACACACTCACACATCGCTGTGAAACCGAGGCGGACCTGCTTGATCTATAGTACGTACCTGTAGTACTTATTATACTTAAAACCACAAGGGGGTCGGTGGGCAGAAGACGTCAGAAAAAAAATTTCGTGGTGAGGCGGTCACCGTGAAATCCGCGAACACTAAATGTTTATGCAATCACGGCTGGCAACAACTTGCCCCCTGTTTGACCCCGAGTCGACCGCTAGGACGGCATATTGACGCACTGCGCAAAGCCGGAAGTAAAGCACTTGTCACATACCGAGGGGAAGCTCCGTGGGCAGACCGTCAGAGTACAGCACATATCTAGTAATCGTTGACAACGACATCGTCACTATCAAGTATTGTAGGAGTTTAAACAATTGCAACAAAAATTGCATTTCCAGTTATATCAATTAATGTTAAGATAATAAGGTACACTAAGCAGTTACTATAATAGCAACTGGATGAAATTCATAAAATCTACAAAAGTTTACTAATTCTGTCCAGTTGCTTGAGTAACTGCTTTCTTGTGTACGCAGTTCTAGTCATTAATGTTACAAATATGAAAATCTTACAATGTTTAATGGTTATACAGAAAATACTGATACGATACCTGAAATGTAAATGGGAGAAGAGTCTCTAAGATTTTAGCATTTTCAGACGTCAATGTCTATAATGATGTGAAGATTGTATACCATATCTGTATATGCGTGCTACTACAATATAGCCTGGGTACCATCTGGATAGTAGTTAGCTCCGATGTGTATTATACACTATATACAGTCACTTCTTTGCTATTTCGTCTGGGAACCTTGACATCTCTTACTTGTGAAATCGTCCAAATTTTGGACGAGGGCACTGATTGGTCCTTACACATTAGTGAATTAAGGAATGGGTTCCAGCACTCACTCTAACAGGTCTTCGAACGAGTGTTCTAGAACCCATTCCTTAATTCGCTCATTAACTGGCGTCACCACCAAAAGGTTTGAAAGACCAGGACTCCAGACGGGTAGCAGAAGCAAACATAGGAACGAACTACTACCCGGATGGTACCCAGGCTAACTACAATAGGAGTCCTTAGATAATTCCAAACGTGGCCTTACAGTGTTGAAGAATCAGGCACAACTTGTTGTGTGAAGAAGACTTCACTATAGGCTAAATGGCTAAGATAAATGTTCCTTACATTGTATGCGTTGATGATTTTTAATACTTCTTTTAAATAGTTCACTTTTACCAGTTGAGGATCTTTCCAGTTGTGTTATAAACTTTACAACTACTTTATCTGGCGTCAGGTCGGCGTAATGGGAAGGGTGTTTGGCCCAGAACTGAAAGGCTTTGGTTTGAATCCCCTGACATGCACTGATGTTGTGCCGTTGGGAAAGGCACTTTACACTGCCTCTACGGTCTCTACGGTCTCAGAACGGCTATGGGGGCAACTTAACCTTTTTCACCATTACTTTTTGTATGTATACTGCTTTTAAGCATATCAGTCTCATTTCAAAATTTAACATCAAAAACGAGTATTTTTTTATTGCAGTGTGTGTTTTTCTTATATATGTGGTGAACCTCAGTATTTTAAGTTTGGTGCATACATGTACATGTACAAAGTAATTTCTTGCTTTTGAATGCAGTCATGTTTTTATGGAATATTTTGCTGTACACGTGTGTTACATCATTGTTCTTGTACATAAGATTGATTAAACTACTTGTACCTTGTGTGTGGTGTGTTTTTTGACACGCTATTTGAGAGACAGGGATATGTTGGTTAGAACAAAATGTTACAGTTCGATTGAGGATGAGGCAAATGACTCCGTACATGGCCTGTTTCTACTACATGTATATGGAGAGAAAAAAGATGTGAATACAAATGAAGATCGCACAAAATTCTTAAAAGTTATAGGTCATTCTAATGACAGTTTAATTGCATGATGGGTAGTGTATCAAACATTTTACAAGTTAATGCTTTACTTAGTAAGCCCCAAAATTTTACTTTATCCTGCATACATTCTCTTTAACTATAAGTTATTAGTGTTGGATCTGAACCGAGTGAAGCAGAACATTCTTAAATTGTACAATTTTCTAATAACATAAAACTTAACCTACCCAATTACTGCAGTGATTTGGTTCTGCGAAAGGAGAAAACGTGTTTGATTTTGAGTGTTCACGATTGTTTTGAGTTGGTGATAGTCACATATTTCTTCAATAATGGACCGCTAGTCAGAAACCACCTATATAGCAGAAGTGATACAGACATCCGTCAAGAACAGACAAACACATATCTATCTGTATCTATATAGCCGGTATAACAATTAGTTTTTCTGCATAGTGGTAACGGTATTCTAGACTGTCTCCCACACCTGCGTCCTCACACCGGAGCAGTGCGGTCCTGTACAGCACCATGGCTCGGTCAAACTTCTCCGGGTTCTTGTCGAGTCTTCCCTTTTCCAAGTTCACGTCGCCCAGAGTTTTGAGCACCTCCACTTCTGCACACCTGTCCATGTCCGCCATGGCGTCCAGCAGGGCACGGAGGTAGTCTGTCTCGGCACGCACCAGGCCGAGTCTCTTACTCTTGGCGTCAGCCGCACGAAGTTTCTGGCAGACTCGCAACATGTTGGGTACTTCGGAGTTCCTCACTAAGACCGTTAAACTAGACAGCACTCACACACTGACACATCACCGCTGTGAAACCGGACTTGTTTGATGTGCAGGGGAGGGGCTCCTAAATGGAATGGTTAAACCATGCAAAACAATCACTTATTAACACATTTACCTACATTTCAAACCTCAAGTCTTTACCCCCATTGAAAAGTTGGATTTGTCAGGTTTGTTTTGGTTAAAAAGGCCCGGGTTCAACTCCGGCATTTTAACGAGCTACAGTCAGGATTTCACCCCCTGTCCTAATGGATCAGTCCACTATGGAGGTCGAATCAGAAGGAGGTCGATTACAGGCCAAAGCATGACAAGGGTCACAATTTTGGCAAGATATTAAAAATTAACAGGCGCGACGCCTCGTGCCTTTGGCACTCGATTAGGTAATGTGCAAAATTTTCGCCCTGACAACGGAAAAATGGTGCCGCCGCCTCTGAGTCACGGTTGGAGAATCAGGCACAAAGTTTTGTGTGAAGAGAACAACTTCACTAACGGCTAAATGACTAAGATGAATGTTCCTTACAATGTATGTGTGGATGATTTTTTATACCTCTTTTAGATACATGTAGTTCACTTTTACCAGTTGACTATCTTACCAGTTTTGTTATGAACTTAATGTGGCGTCAGGTTGGCATAATGGTTAGGGTGTTTGGCACAGAACCCAAAGGTTTGGGTTTGAATCCCCTGACATGCCACCGATGTTGAGCCTTGGGAAAAGCACACGACTATCCTGACTCCACCCGGCCAGGTGTGCAAATGGGGACCTGACTTAAGTTGGGGAGGTAAAAGGCAGTGGAAGGAGAAGATGGGCTCCGCCTTCCAATACCGTGCCCCAGACACAGAGGATAACAACCCACTACCCTTACGGTCTCAATACGGCTATGGGGTCAACTTTACCTTTTTTACCACTAACTACCTACCTACCTTGTCCCGTGACCTTTCACCACTACTTCTTCGGTAATTAATATTGATCAAGTGTTCTACTTTTTTGTACGTATACAGCATTTTAGCATATCAGTCTCATTTCAAAATGTAACATAAAAAACGAGTATTTTTTATTGCAGTGTGTGTTTTTCTTATATATGTGGTGGACCTCAGTATTTTAAGTTTGGTACATACATGTACATGTATAAAGTGATTTCTTGCTTTTGAATGCAGTCAAGTTTTTATGGAATCCTTTACTGTACACGTGTGTTATATCATTGTTCTTGTACATAAGATTGATACTACTTGTACCTTGTGTGTGGTGTGTTTTTGACACGTTATTTGAGAGACAGGGATATGTTGGTTAGAACAAAATGTTACAGTTTGATTGAGGGTAAGGCAAATGACTCATGTCCACCGTACATGGCCTGTTTCTACCACATGTATATGGAGAGAAAAAAACGTGAATACAAATGAAGATCGCCCAAAATTCTTTCAAGTTATAGGTCATTCCAAGGACATTTTGATTGCATGATGCGTAGTGTATCAAACATTTTACAAGTAGATGCTTTACTAAGTCCCACAATTTTACTTTATCCTGCATGTATTCTCTTTAACTATAACTTACTATTGTTGGATCTAAACCGAGTGAAGCATAAGATTCTTAAATGGTACAATTTTCTAATAACATATCGAAACTTAACCTGCCAAATTACTGCAGTGATTTGGTTCTGCGTAAGGAGAGAACGTGTTTGATTTTGAGTGTTCACGGTGGTTTTTAGCTGGTGATAGTCACATATTTCTTCAGTGATGGACCGCTAGTCAGAAACCACCTAATAGCAGAAGTGCTGCCGACATCCGTCAAGGGCAATGACCCTAATTGACGCAGGTGCAGAAGGCCCAAAACGAGTCCATACAGTATTTTAGCCTAATTTCCACTTTTAGCAGGAAAATGTTAGAAACATTTCATATTGGTGAGACAGTGTAGGGTGCAGACGTTCAGATTAGGCAAAAAAAAACAAGGTTTTGGTTGATTTTTTTAGCCTGACCTGACCCCCTATTTGAAGTGGTCAGTCCCTAACTTGAGGTCACGTGATGCCAAGATGGCGGCAAACACGAAAAATTCGGGACCTTCCACTGGCCAGAAAGTTTAAATATTAGACTTTTGGACACTTGAGATAGCGGGCTGCTGTTTGGGGTGAGTTCTTATGACCTGGAATGTTCACGGATGAGATTATAACACCCTGAACTTGCTAACTTTTACATTATGGCCTATGCAGATCTCTATTAGTGGTAACTGCTCTCAAGAACAGGCAAACACATACTGAAAGTTCATAAAGTGCCACGCCCACCTCGTGCCTATACTTGCCATGCCACTTGTGACGTCACTTCCGGGTTATACTCAGACGTGTTGGACAGTTTCATTATGTATGGGCAGCATTTTTCGCGAACTAAGAAATCGAACCACTCCAAATGACTTCATTCAACTGACAGAAAAATCGCTATAATAATCACCAGGTGTATTTTGCCAGCCAGTAGGTACCCATTATGAGTAATGAGGCTGATTAACGTGGTCGAGGCACCTCCTCGAGCACGGGACCCCCGTTTTACGTCCCTCCCGGAAGACGATTTCGTGGAAAGCTTCGTGAGGCTACAGCAATCCGGACGTCCTTGGTTGGTCTCCCATCCAAGCACTGTCCGGACCGTCGCGTTGCTTAACTTCCGAGATCGAGGGATCGGGTGTACCAACGCGCCACGCGACCAAAGTCTGCATTACAATTATTGTTTTGACGTTTGGTGTAAGACGAAGGTAAACAATAGAGGGAAGATTTCAGTAAAACTTTCTTCGAGCACCACAAACAATATCTGGGGTATAGAATATACAGTGATTCCATGGTATTGTTTGATTAGATACCTGATCGTCATACACGATTAACATATAAGAAATATATTGTCACATTTTATTTAATTTTCACCATTGCAGGATCTCATTCATAGCCGATTGCTTTAGATCCATAACGAGCTTCACACATCAAAAGCCCTCTGTATATTCTGTAATTGTTGCTTGTACTCCATCGCTCTCTGATGATCACCGATTTTCGTCCATGCTGATTGCAGGCAGTTAAGTGTCCTGGCAATGTCCGGATGTTCTGTGTTGTCTACATGAATAGTTTTCTGCATCGATAGTAACTGTTGGTAGTAGCTGATAGCTTTCCTGTAATCACCGAGTTTATGCCAAGATGATCCAAGGTTGTGTAGTGACGCAGCAATGTCCGGATGTGCCGTGTTGTGTCCATACAAAGTTTTCGTCATTGATAGTGACTGTTCGTAGTAGATGATAGCTTGTTTGTAATCACAGAGTTCACTCCAAGACGATCCAAGGTTGTTTAGTGACGCGGCAATGTCTGGATGTGCCGTGACGCCTCCATAGACAGTTTTCTGCATCCATAGTGATTGTTGGTAGTAGCCGATAGCTTCCCTGTTATCACCGAGTTTATGCCAAGATGATCCAATGTTGTTTAGTGACGAAGCAATGTCCTGATGTGCCGTGTTTTCTCCGTAGATAGTTTTCCTCATCGATATTGACTGTTTGAAGTAGCCGATAGCTTTCGTGTTATCACCAAGTTTACACCAAAATGACCCAATGTTGTGCCTTGTGTAGTGACGCGGCAATGTCCGGATGTGCCGTGTTGTCTCCATAGATAGTTTTCTGCATCGATAGTGACTGTTCGTAGTAGCTGACAGCTTTCTTGTAATCACCGAGTTTACTCCAAGCCCATCCAAGGTTGTGTAGTGACGCGGCAATGTCCGGATGTGCCGTGTTGTCTCCATAGATAGTTTTCTGCATCGATAGTGCCTGCTGGTAGTAACTGATAGCTTTCTTGTTATCACCGAGGTCACTCCAAGACAATCCAAGGTTGTGTAGTGACTTTGCAATGTCCGGTTGTGCCGTGTTGTGTCCATAGATAGTTTTCCTCATCGATAGTGACTGTTCGTAGTAGATGATAGCTTTTTTGTTATCACCGAGTTTATGCCAAGACAATCCAAGGTTGTGTAGTGACTTTGCAATGTTCGGATGTGCCGTGTCGCCTCCATAGATAGTTTTCCTCATCGATAGTGACTGTTGGTAGTAGCTGATAGCTTTCTTGTTATCACCGAGGTTACTCCAAGACAATCCAAGGTTGTGTAGTGAATTTGCAATGTACGGATGTGCCGTGTTGCCTCCATAGGTAGTTTTCATCATCGATAGTGACTGTTGGTAATATCTGATAGCTTTCTTGTGATCACCGAGTTGAGTCCAATACGATCCAAGGTTGTGTAGTGACGCGGCAATGTCCGGATGTGCCGTGTTGTCTCCATAGATAGTTTTCCTCATCGATAGCGACTGTTCTTTGTAGTTGACAGCTTTCTTGTAATCACCAAGTTCCCGCCAAGACGATCCAAGGTTGTGTAGTGACCCGGCAATGTCCGGATGTGCCGTGTTGTCTCCGTAGATAATTTTTTCCATCGATAGTGACTGTTTGAAGTAGCTGATAGCTTTCTTGTTATCACCGAGCTTACTCCAAGACGATCCAAGGTTCTTTAGTGACGAGGCAATGTCCGGATGTGCCGTATTGTCTCCATAGAAGGTTTTTATCATCGATAGTGACTGTCTGAAGTAGCCGATAGCTTTCTTGTTATCACCGAGGTTACTCCAAGACAATCCAAGGTTGTGTAGTGACTGGGCAATGTCCGGATGTGCCATGTTGTCTCCATAAATAATTTTCCTCATTGATAGTGACTGTTGGTAGTAGCTGATAGCTTTCTTGTAATCAGCAAGTTTATGCCAAGACGATCCAAGATTGTTTAGTAACAGGGCAACCTGCGGATGTACCGTGTTGTCTCCATGGAGAGTTTTCCTCATCGATAATGATTGTTCGTAGTAGCTGATAGCTTTCTTGTTATCACCAAGTTCTGACCAAGACAATCCAAGGCTGTGTAGTGACGTAGCTATGTGTGGATGCGCCGTGTTGTCTCCATAGATAGTTTTGCGCACCCTAAGTGACTCTTCAAAGACACTTACTCCTGTTTTACTATCATCAAAGAAGGCCCAGAGAGTCCCCAACTGCTCAAGTATTTCCGAACGTTTGATCATGTCGCTGCCGGCGTCCGCTAATGCTGCTTCTAGATGGTGTTTGGCTCTACCATACAAACATAGGTTTCTAGATATTCGACCTCTACATTCATGGGAGGTATCTAATATTGTCGTTTTCAGTACACTTTTCGGTTTACCCTTCAAACTGTCTGGTATACATTTCTTCAAAGGGATTGCCCTACAGTAGTATCTAAAAATAACTTGTATGTTTGGAATTTGGAATACTGAACTCAGGGTAGTGTCAGATACCTCTTGCGCTTTTGACATATATTTCATCTGGGTAAGAGGGGACATACTGTCTTGTTGTCCCCTGTTATTCAAGTACGTTCTTAACCGGAGCTCTGCCGAGATGCTGGTCAGTACTGTAAGGTGGGCGGCATTCTCTTCATGGATCTGTCCCATTTCTTTTAATTCATCTATCACACTCCACGTGCTAGCGAGCGTGATCTGACAGCACAAAGCTAGAACTTCAATGGCTACGCCCGGAAAACGATAGATGTCTTTCTTGACATCTATGAGTTGTCCGGTTGGTTCGAGGGTGTCAAACTGCTCCCTGTTATCCTGCAAAATCTGTACTGCAGACAGGAGGGACTGGGAACGTGAGAGTAGATTACCCGTGGTGATTCCCCTGAGTTTTGTCATGTAATAGGTCACGAGTGCCTCTTCTCCTGTCAATAGTACAACTCGTCTGAGGATGTCGGACAGGTGATACCCTTCTGCCACAGAAACGTCTAGCCGCTGAAACTTTGCCATTTCGGCAGGGGTCTGGATAAGGCTGACGGGAGGCTTGGTCTTGGTCTGGTCTCTTCCAAACGGAGTCTTGCTAGCCCATGGCATGAAGCCGTCGAAGGCAAACCCACGCGGTGTGACTGAGTCAAAGAACCAGTCTTTCTCTGGAAAATCGTTCAATGATGGGATGGCCATGGCTGGGAGGATGGTCTCTCCGAGGTTGATGACTTTCAGGTGTAGGTAGTGTGTGAGATTGATGAAGTACTGCCTTGTGTCGTCATTGTCCTTCCCGTCCTCAATCAGAATGGCGAACTCCAAGTCGGAGTACGACGTGACTAGTTCTGTGGCCTGTGAGCCCAACCCGATGAAAGCGTACTTACACGGAGGAGGACCGAGTGTGGCAATACATTCATCAACAAGGTCCATGATGAACATCTGTCTATCCTTGGCGATGTTCTTGAATAAAGCCTTGATTGCTTCAGCTCTCTCAGCCTCGACTGTTAACATGACTGGATCATCCTCGTCGTATTGGTACGGGTTGTGTTGCTGATCAATGGCGTCTAGTTGTGACTTAGCACGCTTGCGCATCTCTTCTAACTGCTTCTTGTGACGTATGGCCGAATTAGAAGAAACAGATTTTGTGTAATGGAGAAGCCATGTCTCTATCTCCTGCAGTCGTCTTGTCACACTGTGTTTATTTTCGTCTGTTCTGGCCAGGGCTGCGTTGTACAGAGCTGCTGCCTGTGTGAATTTCCTACCTTCTTTTGTTGTTTTGCCACGTCGGACGTAGACGTCACCCAGTCTGCACAGGCAGTCCGCCTCTTTACACCGATCGGGTTTATTAGGATCTGTATGGACAGTAGATATTCATTAGTTTGTCAAGCGGGCAGTCCGAACTTTTCTTTCAATGATTACATGATACAACCTTCTTAGTTGTTTTAAAAGTAAAACTTTTTTCACAAGCAAACATCTAACCTATGACGAAGATTTCTTGAACGAAGAAACGCTGAAATTGCATTGCTTATATGATGAGAATTTTCTACGGTTGAAAATGTTCACTTTGCTAATGCCGCTATTAGTGGAATGGCCTGAATTTCTGTAAGCATGTCATTGTCAAAGTTTCTTGAATTAGAATTAGAACAAGAGTTCGGGGACCTCATACCTCCATGAAATATTTATTGCTTTTTTTGTGGACGGTATGTATGTTTATGGTCGGTTGTGTTTGTGAGTAATGGATATAAATGTTATGGGAAAGAAGTGGTGTATTTATTTAATGAGACAGAGAATGTCCCAAAGGCACAAGTGGCTAAATACAAAGTTATTTATCATATTCAAATTGTCCAGCATCGGGAAACAGTTGCTCTAAGGAGTTAACTGTTACATTACCCTAACCAGTTGCTATACGCATCAACTGTTCAGATAAGGGATTACCTAACACATCCACATATTAGATATGTAATAAATCCGATTACATACTAACGAAACTTCGCAAGCACGTAACGCAAGGCGCACCACAAAACATCTAACAGCACAAACGAAATATAACACACTGTGTCCCCAAACGCACAAGCACATACATGCAATTTATTATCACAATCAAAATTGTCCGGCTCCCCAAACAGATGTTCTAAAATGTTGGGATGGGCAAACAGCTGCTCTAATGTGCCAACTGTTACAAATATTTCAAACAGTTGCCATCAACATCAGGACATCAACTGTTCAGATAAGAAATTACCAAACACATCCAGATAATAGATATATAATATAACCAAGTACATACTAACACAACTTCAATGTAATGCAAGGCAGAACACAACATCTAATCACTTTCAGTTTTCACACTAAGTATGGAACCAATCCATCCAGCCGTTCTTGAGTTATCTTGTGTACAGAGCCACAGACATACAAATACAACTGAAAATATTCAAATTGACCGAAATGGGCAAAAATGCTGCTCTAAGGAATCAACTGTTACAGATATCCTAAGCATACATAAATAAAACAAATTATCATATTAAAAAAACTCGGGGTTCCCCAAACAGCTGTCATACAAATCACCTCACTATCTGCTTGGAGCTAAGCGCATTAACGCTTAAAGCATGATGCCTGTTCCAATATATCGCAGATATAGGGGTGATTTCTGATATTATTACATCGATTATAATGACAGATACGGCGCCCAAAATCTCATCGATTCGAGCTTTCATCACACCCCACCAACACAACAAGTATGAAATCAATCCATCCAGCCGTTCTTGAGTAATCTTGTACGCAGACAGACACACATAACAGAAAATATAACCTCCATGACATTTCATGGAGGTAATAATCGTCTTGCCCATGGACAAAGTCGAAGAGAAAGCTGGGTATGAAAATTCCCCAAGCAGAGGTTGGGTCGGATTCCTTAAATGCCGCTCCCCTGAGGGTACCAAATTCCGGTCACTACTATCCCCTGTCCACACTGTCCAGGCAGCTAAATTAAGGAGAAACCAGACTGATGCGCATGGCAGAAGAAAAGCGGATCTTGCGAAATGAACTCAGACCTGAGTCAGTTTACAGATGTGCCCTGTGTGGCAGAGACTGTCATACGCTGTAGGGCTGATATCAATTAGGATTTTACCATCGTCAATATTGACTGAAGGAGGCCATATATATATATATATATATATATATATATATATATATATATATATATATATATATATATATATTTATTTATTTATATCCCCCGACCCAACCTGTGCTTGGAGAATAGGTATGGAGTCACAATGACATGACGCACCGTGAATCAGCCTGAGCGCAGACGCAAAGTTCTGTTCTGCCACGTCCAGCTTCCCATCAGCCAGTGCGCGGTCCCCTGTAGCCAGGTGCTCCTGGTAAGACCTGAAGGGACGAGGATGGTACAGGTGTCGATAACAACATTAAGGCTACTTGGACTACTTAAACTGTAAATATCCAACACAAAAATTGGATTCTTTGGAAATTGGAAATTGAAAAAATTAGAATATCACAGTTTGGCTACTTCAAGAATGACTTCTATCAACACAGATGAACTTTCAAGTTAATAATATCAAGGCTACACCCCTATACTGGGCCATTGATACATGACTTTAAAATTTATGGTGAGTCCCTTCTTTGTGTTGGAACAAAGTTTAAACTTTTTAAATATGGAATTTACCAACACAGATGAGCTTTCATTCGGACATAACTTTATATTATACATTGGATAGATAGCGATATCAAGGAGCTTTCATCATGATATACACTAAAGATTAAAGTCTAATTCACATCTAAAACACTAGTGGTTTAGTAGCTAATTTAATCGGAATCACCCTTTCTTTAATTCTGAGGTAATTTCTTTCTGGAAATGCGTAGTAGAATATAGTGTAAGACCTGATATACAAGAAGTCGGTGTCAAAATTAATCACCTTCCTTAGCCAGCATTTATGTAAACAGCAAATCTCGTTTGTTACATGTATCGCTAGCGACAAATCAAACATTACCACTGCTGTGCTTACTTATCAGACCGTTGACCTTTTGAGTCACCGATGACATCAGTGTTGGGTGACGTCACTGGGAAGCCCCGTGACCGCACGTGACCCTGTTGTTGTACTCTGTGCCTACGACTCTTTAGTAGCAACAATGACACCAAAAAAACATTAAGATCTATCTTTATTAGCAAACAACATGACGAGTCTAAAGATCCCATGCAACACATTAAGTTAGACAAAGATAAACCTTTAATTTCATTGTGGGTTGAATCAAGGAGCGGCAGATTGTGCAGCATGAAATTGAAATGATTACCTTATTTCTACTCCTCTTGGTTTCTTGTCTGTTTTTTGCTGTGTACAGTAAGCGGTGAATGAGTGACACTGTGCCCTGGACCCCCTCACACCGTGCCAGTGCAGTGTTGTACAGAGCAGTGGCTTTAGTCAAACATGGCGCGTCTCTAGTTTCTGTTCCTCTTTTCAGGTACACGTCACCGAGACTCTTGATCGCTTCCACCTCTAACGTGTTGTCGTCGTTCACGATTCCTTCTACCACTAACTTGGTATATTCAATCAGTAGCGACTTCTCGTTGCCACCAACAGTCAATCTTCTGTCCAGGTGTTGGAATTTCTCAGCTATTTTTGTGAGCGAAGGCATTCTCTTCGCGTTAGTAAGGGGTTCGTAACTACTTGTAGCGGTTGACCCCTTTCCTAACCTTAGTTTTTCTGCATAGTGGTAACGGTATTCGAGACTGTCTCCCACATCTTTATCCTCACACCGGAGCAGTGCAGTCCTGTACAACACCATGGCTCTGTCGAACATCTCAGGGTTCTTCTCGAGTCTTCCCTTTTCCAAGTTCACGTCGCCCAGACTTTTGAGCACCTCCACTTCCGCACACCTGTCCATGTCGGCCATGGCGTCCAGCAGGGCACGGAGGTAGTCTGTCTCGGTACGCACCAGTCCCAGTCTCTTACTCTTGGCGTCCGCCGCTCGAAGTTTCTGGCAGACTCGCAACATTTTGGGTTACGGAGCTCCCCAAGATCGTTAAACTAGACAGTACGTATACACTCATACACTCACGCGTCGCCGCTGAGAAACTGAGCCCGCGGTTCTGTTAACGATGCACCCTCCGGCAGTTCCACATTGTTCCACGACAGCGGGTAGTGCACGGCAAAAAGTAATCGAAAGGGTTCAGAGGGTTTAGGTTTGACTTCACATTGCATATAATGTTCTGAAAAATGATATCCCAGTATACTTGTTTTCAGTCTGCGAACTCCTTGACGTCTCAGAATATCTGTCTTAAATGTGTCCTTCAACTCTACGCTGAGGTGGTGACTTGGATTACCTAGGAGGTAGACGCTGAGTTCAGTCAACACGGTTTATTGTCTTCACATGCCCACTGGTGATACCAGTGGTAGTTCCATGTGCATGTCATCTGAACATGATTACTTGTTTGTGGCACACTTTAAGTTTACAGTTAAAATGTTTCGCAATCATGGGTTTAAAATTTCTTAAAGGGCGTGCATATGCAAGTATCCAAATAGAGGTCACGCTAATTGATATACAAACTTTTTGCTACTTCTTATGTTCACACAAGTACTATAATTTAAAATCTTGAAATCTCCCTCCTAATATCCTTGCACGGGTCTTTTTTAGAAATGAAAACTTGAGTAAAAACAAGTTATGTAATAATTAGTAACAGAATGTGTCTGATTTTTCCTCGTCGCCATTTTGTTATGACGCATGAACCAAACATTTGATCTCACAATCGTTCCAAATTCCTACCCCTCAATAACAAGAAATACATGTAGGGTTATAGAGAAGTTGGCTGTCTTACCTCAGTATGGAATGAAGATGTCTTCAGGCTACATTCTTCAGGCTACAAACTCCTTAAAGTCTCACTGATTCTGTCTTAACTGTCGCAGTGTCTTTCAGTGTGCCCTTCAACTCAGTGCTGAGCTCATGAGGTGGTTGGACAGCTTCAGGTTAATTTTAGACTTTGTGTTGGGCCAGCAGAGTCTTTTGTATTACATGTACTGTGAACTAATGGCAGGTAACACAAAGAAAAGGCAAGGAAGACAAGCCTCCAGAGGTAAGGCAAATGTTACTTTCATTTCCGGACCGGAGATTGTGGATGAGGAAGAGGATCCCATGGAATGTGAGAACTGTAACTCGAAAGGGAACAAGCATCTTGTTCACTGTGACTGTTGCAGTAAATGGCTGTGTTTACCGTGCCAAGATGTCACCAAGGAATTAGTTGAGACTATCGGGAAATTCCCAAGTATTTTATGGTTTTGTAATTTGTGCAAGGATGTTGTTTTGTCATCGGCAAAAGCGGCCTTGGGGAAAAAAGAGCTAGGTAGCGCCGCCGTGGACGCCACAACCGTAGGCAGTTTGGGAGATCAGACTGGAAAGGAACAGAAACATTCAAGCATTATTGAGTCTATGTCAAAAGTTTTAGAGGATATTTCCAACAAACTGGACGGGTTGATGGGATCGGATGTCGGAGAATCAAGGGGGCCGACGTATGCTGACATTGCTAGGAGTGTACCGAACCGGGGGTCTAGCACGGTAGCAGACAAGCCTCAGACAGTGGGGAGGGATGAGAAAGCAGTGGACGAAAATTTTTGCAATGTAGAAGAATTCATGGATAGAGAAAAAAGGAAGAGCAATATCATCCTCCACAATGTTCCTGAGCCTGCAGCAGTGCAGCCCAAGGATAGGGAAAGACTTGACAGGGAGTTCGTCAGGAAGATAGCCAGTGAGTTAGGGGTGGACAA
This sequence comes from Branchiostoma floridae x Branchiostoma belcheri, assembly GCA_019207045.1. Taxonomy (NCBI): domain Eukaryota; kingdom Metazoa; phylum Chordata; class Leptocardii; order Amphioxiformes; family Branchiostomatidae; genus Branchiostoma; species Branchiostoma floridae x Branchiostoma belcheri. The sequence goes on from CM033031.1 coordinate 1,519,871, forward strand.
CATTAGTGTGGATAAGGCTGTCCGCTTAGGAAGGAAGTTACCAGATAGAAATAGGTTGTTACTTGTGTCACTGAGGGACTCAGAAGACAGGTTGAATCTACTGAGGGAGGCTAGGACCTTGAAGAACACTGATAACTTCTCAAATGTCTACATCTCACCGGACCTAACTCCATCTGAAAGGGAAAGAAACAGAAGGCTTAGGGATGAACTAAGAGACAGGAGACAGAGAGGGGAGGATAACCTAATCATCAGGAAGGGCAGGATTGTCAAACTCCATACAAACAGAAGCCCACAGGACAGAGGTGTATCTGGACCTCCACATGCTGACATCTGACTAGAGAATGGCACACGGGAGGGGGATCTGGCACATGGGGAAAGGGTTCTAAAGGTGTTCTACACAAATGTTGACCAGTTTCCAAACAAAAGGGAGGAGTTACGACTGTGGATAGCGGAGGACCCACCCGACATGATTGTGTTATGTGAAGTCATCCCTAAAGCACAGACAGCACCACTACAGTTGTGTACCTTGAGTATGGAGGGCTACGAAATGTTTATGAACTTTGACCCTGATCAACGAAACCTCGGGGCATGTGGGCGTAGAGGGATCCTAATCTTTGTCAAGAAATCACTAAACATGTCAATATGTGAAATGAGTTTTGAGCAAACGGGTTTTCAGGAATATCTATTCCTAGACTGTGACAAAGGTAGTAGAAGTGGCTTAATTGTTGGTTGTGTTTATCGGAGTCCGTCTTCAGACCCCAAGGACAGTACCGACAAGCTATGCAAGCTTTTGACTTTGGCAAGTAGGAAGGAAGCAAAGCACCTTGTAATAATGGGAGACATTAACATCAAGGAGGTAGACTGGGAAGCAAAATGCACAACTGCTGGAAACAACCACCACAGTCAGCTGCTGTTGGACTGTCTTGATGACAACTTCATGTTTCAGCATGTCACCAGGCCTACCCGCTACAGAGTTAACCAGACACCATCCATCTTAGACTTGGTTATAACTAACGAGGAGGACACAGTAGGAGAAATACAGTATGACCCAGGTTTGGGGAAAGGGGACCACTGTTGCCTTAGCTTTAATATATGTTGTCAAGTTCAAGCACCTACCCATGATACATTGAGAAGAAACTACAACAAAGCTAGCTACACAAAGGCAAGACAGGACCTACAAGCCATTGACTGGGATGGGGAGTTAAATTGCACTGACGTATCTGAGGCATGGTCAAACTTCAGTGGAATACTGAACAACATCATTGACGAATGTGTTCCACAGTCCAGATCCAAACAGAGGCCTGACAAGTTGTACATGAATTCCCAAGCCATGAAAGCCAAGAAGAAGAAAAGGAAGGCATGGGGAAGATGGAAACAAACCAAAGCACATGCTGACTTCATACGTTATGCCATTGAAAGGAACTCCCTCCGGAGCCTCACACGGGATCTGCGTAGTAACTTCGAACATAGATTAGTGAAGGACATAAAGAACAATCCGAAAGCATTCTGGAAATACACTAAATCACGACTACATGTGAGGCAGAAAGTGGGCGCTCTAGTACGTTCAGATGGGTCCACTGCTCAGACTGACCAGGAGAAAGCCGAGGAGCTCAACAATTTCTTCGCCAGTGTTTTCACATCCGAGGACCTATCTACTATTCCCAGGGTTGAAGCCAGACAGTCTGAAACCACACTGGGAAGTTTAGAGGTCACGGAGGAAACAGTGAGGAAAAAGCTGGAGGCTTTGAATCCTAACAAGTCGGCAGGACCCGACAACATACATCCCCGGATACTGAGGGAGCTGGCTGGTGAACTGGCCTACCCGTTAGCCATCCTCTTCAACAAGTCACTAAAGTCAGCCAAGCTGCCAGAGGAATGGAAAGTGGCGCACATAACGCCAATCCATAAAAAGGGAGCTAGAACCCAAGCAGGAAACTACAGACCGGTTAGCCTAACTTCGGTGGTTGGGAAGACGATGGAGGCTATCATCCGGGATGCACTGGTGGAGCACATGTCTGCTGGAAACCACTTCACAGACGCTCAACATGGCTTTGTTCCAGGGAGGTCTCGCATGACTCAGCTTCTGGTGGTACTGGAGGAGTGGACCCAGTTACTGGAAAAGGGGGAAGCTATTGACGCAGTCTACTTAGATTTCAGGAAGGCCTTTGACGCTGTTCCCCATCAGCGTCTCTTATGTAAGCTGGGGTCGTACGGTGTGACAGGAGACCTGTACAACTGGGTAAAAGACTTCCTAGCCTCGAGGAAACAGAGGGTGGTGCTGAATGGAACTAGTTCCTCATGGACCCCTGTGAGGAGTGGCATCCCGCAGGGGAGTGTACTGGGCCCGGTATTGTTTGTAGTATACATTAATGACCTACCAGAGGCTGTCAGCAGCACTGTCAGAATATTTGCCGACGACAGTAAACTCTACCAGGGTGTGAAGGACAACGAAGGTCGGGTTAACTTACAGAAGGACTTAGAAGCTTTGGGGGACTGGTCTGCGTCCTGGCAGTTGCCCTTCAACGTGGGCAAATGTAAAGTGTTGCACATGGGGAACAACAACAACAGGCAGATTTACACCTTAGGGGATCAGGTATTGGAGGAGACCACGGCAGAGAAAGACCTGGGAGTGACAGTGGACAATCACCTCAAATTCCACACGCATACGGCATTAGCGAAGAACAAGGGAAATCAGATGCTGGGGTTGATTAAAAAGTCCTTTGCCAACTTGGATGAACAAACCATGCCGATTCTCTTTAAAACAATGGTGAGACCACACCTGGAATACGGAAATGTAATCTGGGGACCTCACTATAAGACGGGCAAGCAAGAGTTAGAAAAGGTCCAGAGAAGGGCAACAAAAATGGTCCCTTCTCTAAGAGAGCTTCCTTACAGCACTAGACTTCAGCGACTCAAACTCCCAACCCTGGAGTATAGGCGACTGAGGGGTGATATGATACAAGTTTTTAAGATCATGAATGGAATCGATAGAATCCCGGTACAAAGTTTCTTTGCTCCAGTAGAGCAATCAGTCACTAGAGGTCACAGTTTTAAACTACAAGTTCCCCTGGCCAAGACCAGGGCGAGGAGTCAGGTCTTCAGTGTTAGAACCGTGTCGAGCTGGAACGCCCTACCTGAGTCAGTGGTTTCAGCGAAAAGTGTAAACCAGTTTAAATCCAGACTTGACAAACACTGGGATTGCCAAAAGTATGTCACATGAGAGCGAAGTCAAGATCAGGACATAACAGGCGGAGGCCTACTTTCCTGGACACAGTATCAAGGTATCAAGGTATGTACATGCCCACAGGTGATAAATGCACGTGGTAGTTATATGACGTGTCAGCCGTCTGGATATTATGAGTAGTTTGTAACACACTGTAAGTTTACTTTTAAAATGACTTGCAGGTACGAGGTTTAAAATTTGTTAAAGAGCGATGCAAACTACCCTTGGCTGCGCACATTTTATAAGGACAGATACTCTAAAAGAGGTAAATTGTTTATTGATATGCAAACTCCAGAAAAGCAAGCCTGATCATTTAGAAACGAGATGGTGAAATTTCTTTGGTAGAGGCACTTTAAAATGGAGCTTAACGAGAAACGAATTACTGCCTCAGAATAATTATATAAACACTTGGCCAACATCTCTCACCCAAAATATTGTCCATGGTGGCTACTTTTTTTCATATAAACTCCCAACTTTATACGTTAGGTTAACATTACCTGATTACATTACCGATTTTATTTGTTTCCTCATCACCATCGGCAACATCTCCGACAAGTACGACAACGAGGTGGTGCCGTCCGGCTGGGTCTTCTCCATCTGGGGCTTCATCTACGACTGGAACCTCGCCTGGCTCATTCACGTCACTTCCTGCCTCTTCCGGAAACACTCCGGGGGGTACTACTACGTCACTCCCGAGCTCTTCCCTCCCGCCTTTTACGTCATCTGGTACGTCAACAACTTCCTGAACATCGCCTGGCTGTTCGTGTGGGACCGGGAGGTGCTGATCGCTGCCGCAGTGGTCCTCGCTCTCTGCCCCTTCATCCTCTACATCCTCCTCTTCATCTCCTACCGCCGGCTGGACCAGAACGGGCCCTGGTTGGCTGAGAACTCTCCCGCCGACCTCTGGCTCACGCGCGGGCTCGTCCACGAGTCAGGGCCATCTACGCGACCTGGACCACCATCGCTACCCTCCTCAACCTCGACATCGTGCTCATCTACGTGGGCGGCTTCAGCGACGAGGACGTCTCAGCCGGGATGTTCACGGTGCTTCTTGTGGAGATTCTTGTCTGGTTCTTCCTGGAGAACTTCGTCTTGGATCGGTACTGCCGCTACACCCTGGTGCCGTACCTGGTGGTGCTGGCCGCGCTTTCCGGAAACCTGACCAAGAACTGGGATCCCGCCAAGAGGAACGTCATCTACGTCTGCGTGTTGCTAGGCGTAACCGCCCTGTTGCAGGTGGCGCGCGTCGCCCTGGTGATGTGGCGTCACATGACGCAGTCGTTGTACGTCAAGAAGGGCAGTACCATCACCATGACGTCAATGTCTAAGATAACGCCAGAGATTGGGAAAACACCTCTGTAACTCTGAACTGAAACATGTTGATCTCCAACCAGATCTTTCGGTGGAAAGGCAGTATTCAAAGAGCCAACCAGTATCCACTGTGACAGGCCATCTCCTGTTGGATACTGCATTGTCACCGATAGTCTGCTTGGAGATTACAAGTAGATGTTCGGATGGTGACTGTCACAAAACGGAGCAGCCAAGAAACATTGCAATTTTTCCTCTTAATAACATCTGCTTGGAGATAATAGTGCCTTACTGAAGTCTGAAAGAAACAACAATATGTTGGCACGCAGTACTAACGTGTTGAAGTGAAGAAAGTGCAGTTAACGCAGTACATTCTAAGTAAAGCTTTGTTTTTGTGATAACAATGTCATTGGTTATACAAAATAGATGAAATACTGGACATGCATGCTATGTTTGATATGTATACATAATGTTGATAGATCACGCACTGGAATTAGATGTTGTTTACATGTACAGCCATATGGTGTCTTTTCTTGTCAGCAGGTTTTCCTGTAAACCAAGATGCACCTTCTATTATATCATCTAGCTTGGTTGTTTAGTTGTATAGAAATTGGTATCGTATGTTATTGTTCACAACTTGGTAGTAACTTCAGTGTTGTTTTAAGACATCTGAAGTTCTTTTAGTACGCATTTTCCAATACATCACGCACCTCAAGGGCCATGAAAACTTAGAGTCTTATATAATATAATATGAGTCATTTGCATTATACAATATATGTTTCTTTTCATGTATGGTGTATCTAAAAAAAAATCAACCTTTTAAATCAGTGTATACAGTTTAAGTGCTCAAGTGCATTCAGGAAAAGGTACTGCAAAAGAAAACAAACACACTTTTTCAAAACCACCGTGATCAAGGTTCACTAAGAATCTGCGCATGCACAATCATTTTAATGTACTACATACTAGCCCTTTGCCATTGTAAATGTCATTATATCTTAATATGTTGTTTGGTGAATGTACGTGGGAATAAAAAGTGGTTAAAACATCAGTGAAGTGTACAGTTGCATCATTTGAGTTGTCTGAACAGTCAATGAGGTTTTGCTTTCGCATTAGAACAGACTGAGGAAGATTGTGAGATCCTGAAACACATTCAAAAACAAACAAACTGACACTAGGTATAGTTGAAGATACATGTACATGTATAGATGTTTTTAATCCTGAGTTTGACAGAGGAAATTCAAAGTCCAGCTATGCACAAAGCCCTTTCTTCTCCAACGTCAATCTTACAACTTGATCTTGCACATTTATTAGCAAGTTTGAAACAAGTAGGTTAGTTTTACATACAAATCAAGATGAAGAAATTTACCATTATATTATATGTATAACAAAGGTGTTCAAAGCAGGAATAAAGATATTCAGATTGAAATGACTCCTACTGTATACGAGCCCTCTTTGGTAAAGAATTGTCGTCCAAACAATATGGCGAGGCAAAACAAAGTTCATTAAGCGCCCCGTCCACCTCGTGCCTTTACTTGCCAGGCCACCTGTGACGTCACTTCAGGGTTCTACTCAGAAATGGTGGAATTCGAAAGTTTCGTTAACAATATCCGACCAATCAAAATGAATTGACTCGTAAACTTTCTTAAACTGTGCAAATATCATTATTCATTATCAAAAGTTTGCTTTGAAATAGTTTTGACGTTTGGTGTTAGATGAAGGTAAACTGTAGAGGGAAGATTTCAGTAAAACATTGTTCAAGCAGCACAAACAATACCTAAGGTATAGAGTAAACATTGATTCCATGGTATTGTTTGATTAAATACCTGATCGTTATACATAATTAACACATATGGAATATGTTGTCACACTCTATTTAATTTTCACCATTGCAGAAAAAAATTCTCCATTACAGCCGATTGCTTACAATTTGATTTAGATCCATAACGAGCGTCACATATCAAAAGCCCTTTGCATATTCTGTAATTGTCGCCAGTACTCCATCGCTCTCTGATGATCACCAATCTCTGTCCATGCTAATTGCAGGTTGTAAAGTGTCTTAGCAATGGTCGGGTGTGCCGTGTTGTCTCCATACAAAGTTTTCCTCATCGATAGTGACTGTTCGTAGTAGCTGATAGCTTTCCTGTTATCACCGAGTTTATGCCAAGAATATCCAAGGTTGCTAAGTGACTTGGCAATGTACGGATTTGCCGTGTTATCTCCAAAGATAATTTTTCTCATCGATAGTGACTGTTGGTAGTAGCCGATAGCTTCCTTATTATCACCGAGGTTCCTCCAAGACACTCCAAGGTTGTGTAGTGACATGGCAATGTTCGGATGTGCCGTGTTGTGTCCATAGATAGTTTTCATCATCGGTAGCGACTGCTCAAAGTAGCCGATAGCTTTCCTGCTATCACCAAGGTAACCCCAAGCCGATCCAAGATTGTGTAGTGACGCGGCAATGTCCGGATGTGCCGTGTTGTGTCCATACAAAGTTTTCCTCATCGATAGTGACTGTTGGTAGTAGCCGATAGCTTTCTTGTTATCACCAAGTTCACTCCAAGACGCTCCAAGGTTGTTTAGTGACACGGCAATGTCCGGATGTGCCGTGTTGTCTCCATAGATAGTTTTCTGCATCGATAGTGACTGTTCGTAGTAGCCGATAGCTCTCCTGTTATCACCGAGGTTACTCCAAGACCATCCAAGGTTGTGTAGTGACTTAGCAATGTCCGGATGTGCCGTGTTGTCTCCGTAGATAGTTTTCCTCATCGATAGTGACTGTTGGAAGTAGCTGATAGCTTTCTTGTGATCACCGAGTTTATGCCAAGACGATCCAAGGTTGCTTAGTGACCTGGCAATGTCCGGATGTGCCGTCCCGCCTCCATAGATAGTTTTCCTCATCGATAGTGACTGTTGGAAGTAGCTGATAGCTTTCTTATCATCACCGAGTTCACCCCAAGACGATCCAAGGTTGCTTAGTGACATGGCAATGTCTGGATGTGCCGCGTTGTCTCCATAGATAGTTTTCTGCATCGATAGTGACTGTTGGTAGTAACTGATAGCTTTCTTGTTATCACCAAGTTCACTCGAAGACCATCCAAGGTTGTGTAGTGACATGGCTATGTCCGGATGTGCCGTGTTGTCTCCATGGATAGTTTTACGCACCCTAAGTGACTCTTCAAAGACACTAACTCCCGTTTTACTATCATCAAAGAACGCCCAGAGAGCCCCCAATTCGTCAAGTATTTCCGAACGTTTGATCATGTCGCTGCCGGCGTCCGCTAATGCTGCTTGCAGATGGTATTTGGCTCTACCATACAGACAAAGTGTTCTAGATATTCGACCTCTACATTCATGGGAAGTGTCAAAGATTGTCGTTTTCAGTACACTTTTCGGTTTACCCTGCAAACTGTCTGGCATACATTTCTTCAAAGGGATTGCCCTGCAGTAGTATCTAAAAAGAACTTGTATGTCTGGAATTTGGAATACTGAACTCAGGGTAGTGTCAGAGACCTCTTGTGGTTTTGACTGATATTTCATCTGGGTAAGAGGGGACATACTGTCTTGTTGTCCCCTGTTATTCAAGTACGTTCTTAACCGGAGCTCTGCCGAGATGCTGGTCAGAACTCGAAGGTGGTCGGCATTCTCTTCATGGATCTTTCCCATTTCTTTTAATTCATCTATCACGCTCCACGTGCTAGCGAGGGTGATCTGACAGCACAAAGCTAGTACTTCAATGGCTACACCCGGAAAACGGTAGATGTCTTTCTTGATATTCATCAGTTGTCCGGTTGGCACGAGGGTTTCAAGCTGCTCCCTGTTATCCTGCAAAATTTGTACAGCAGACAGACGGGACTGGAGACGCGAGAGTAGACCACCTGTAGTGACTCCCCTGACTTTTGTCATGTACTCGGTCACCAGGGCCTGTTCTCCTGTCAAGAAAACAACCCGTCTGAGGATGTCGGACAGGTGATATCGTTCTGCCACAGAAACGTCCAGCCGCTGAAACTTTGCCATTTCGGCAGGGGTCTGGATAAGGCTGACGGGAGGCTTGGTCTTGGTCTGGTCTCTTCCAAATGGAGTCTTACTAGCCCATGGCATGAAGCCGTCAAAGGCAAACCCACGCGGTGTGACAGAGTCAAAGAACCAGTCTTTCTCTGGAAAATCGTTCAATGAGGGGATGGCCATTGTTGGGAGAATCGTCTCTCCGAGGTTGATGACTTTCAGGTGTAGGTAGTGTGTGAGGTTGATGAAGTACCGCCGTGTGACGTCATTGTCCTTCCCGTCCTCAATCAGAATGGCGAACTCCAGATCAGAGTAGGGCGTGACCAGTTCTGTTGCCTGTGAGCCTAACCCGATGAAAGCGTACTTACATGGAGGAGGACCGAGTGTGGTAATACATTCATGAACAAGGCCCTTGATAAAGATCTGTCTATCCTTGGCGATGTTCTTGAATAAAGCCTTGACGGCTTCAGCTCTCTCAGCCTCGACTGTTATCATGACTGGATCATCCTCGTCGTACTGGTACGGATTGTGTTGCTGGTCAATGGCGTCTAGTTGTGACTTAGTACGCGTGCGCATATCTTCTAACCGCTTCTTATGACGTGTGGCCGAATCAGAAGAGACCGTTTTTGCTTCCACATTTGCCGTGTAGTGGAGAAACCATGTCTCTATCTCCTGCAGTCGTCTTGTCACACTGTGTTTAATTTCGTCTGTTCTTGCCATGGCTGCGTTGTACAGAGCTGCTGCCTGTGTGAATTTCCTACCTTCGTTTGTTGTTTTGCCTCGCTGGACGTAGACGTCACCCAGTCTGCACTGACAGTCCGCCTCTTTACACCGATCGGGTTTATTAGGATCTGTATGGGCAGTAGATATTCATTAGTTTGTCAAGTGGGCAGTCCGAACTTTTCTTTCAATGGGTACATGAACCAATCTTCTTATTAGTTTTGAAAAGTAAAACATTTTTTCACAAGCAAATATATAACCTACGACGAAGTTTTCTTGAATGAAGGAACGCTGAAATTGCATTGCTTATGATGAGAATTTTCTACGGTTGAAAATGTTCACTTTGCTAATGCCGCTATAAGTAGAATGGCCTGAATTTCTGTAAGCATGTCTTTGTCAAAGTTTCTTGTCTTGCCCTTGGACAAAGTGGAAGAGAAATCTGGGTATGGACATTGTCAAAGCAGATGTTGGGTCGGAATTCCTTAAATACCGCTTTTCTGAGGGTACCATACTCCGGTCACTACTATCCGCCGACCCTACCTGTGCTTGGAGAATAGGTATGGAGTCACAATGACATGACGCACCGTGAATCAGTCTGAGCGCAGATGCAAAGTTCTGTTCTGCCACGTCCAGCTTCCCATCAGCCAGTGCGCGGTCCCCTGTGGCCAGGTGCTCCCCGTAAGACCTGAAGGGGCGAGGATGTTACAGGTGTCGATAACAACATTAGGGCTACTTGGACTAGATAAACTGTAATATTCAACACAAAAATTGGACTCGCCAAAATTTGGGATATTACAGTTAAACTAAAAAAAAATTTAGTTCAAGAATGACTTCTACCAACACAAATGAACTTTCAAGTTGAATATTAAGGCTACATCCCTATACTGGGCTATTGATACACAACTTATACAGTGGATAGAAAACGATACCATAATGTTGATATACACTACAGATTAAAGTCTTAACTCACATGCATCTAAAACACTAGTGGTTTAGTAGCTAATCTAATGGGAATCACCCTTAAATTAAAGTCTGAGGTAATTTCTTTCTGGACATGCGTAGTAGAATGTAACGTTAGTGAACGGAAAACTTGAATAAACAACAACATATACAAGAAATTATATGAATCCTTTCAAATAGCCAGCATTTCTGTAAACAGCAAATCTCGTTTGTTACTTGTAGCACTAGCGACAAAGCAAACATCACCACTGCTGTGCTTACTTATCAGACCGTTGGCCTTTTGAGTCACCGATGACATCAGTGCTGGGTGACGTCACTGGGAAGTCCCGTGGCCGCAGGTGACCCTGTTGTTGTTGTACTCTGTGCCTACGACTCTTCAGTAGCAACAATGATACAGAAAAAAAAAACATAAAAATCTATCCTTGTCGTTAGCAAACAACATGACGAGAGACTAACAATTTCATGCAACACTTCATTAACGTTATAAGACTTATAACCAAGTCAGACAAAGTACGTTTAAGTCATTGTGGGTTGAATCAAGGAGCTTTTATGATGGTGCAGCATGAAATGGAAATGATTACCTTATTTCCACTCCTCTTGGTCCCTTGTCTGATTTTTGCTGTGTACAGTAAGCGGTGAATGAGTGCCACTGTGCCCTGGACCCCCTCACACCGTGCCAGTGCAGTGTTGTACAGAGCAGTGGCCTTAGTCAAACATGGCGCGTCTCTAGTTTCTGTTCCTCTTTTCAGGTACACGTCACCGAGACTCTTGATCGCTTCCACCTCTAACATGTTGTCGTCGTTCACGATCCCTTCAACCACTAACTTGGTATATTCAATCAGTAAAGACTCCTTGTTGCCACCAACAGTCAATCTTCTGTCAATGTGTTGGAACTTCTCGGCTACTTTTGTGAGCGAAGACATTCTGTTAGCGTTAGTAAGGGGCTCGTAGCTACCTGTAGCGGTTGACCCCTTTCCTAATCTTAGTTTTTCTGCATAGTGGTAACGATACTCTAGACTGTCTCCCACATCTTTATCTTCACACCGGAGCAGTGCGGTCCTGTACAACACCATGGCTCTGTCCAACTTCTCAGGGTTCTTCTCGAGTCTTCCCTTTTCCAAGTTCGCGTCGCCCAGAGTTTTGAGCACCTCCACTTCCGCATACCTGTCCATGTCCGCCATGGCGTCCAGCAGGGCACGGAGGCAGTCTGTCTCCGTACGCACCAGTCCGTGTCTCTTACTTTTGGCGTCCGCCGCGCGAAGTTTCTGGCAGACTCGCAACATGTTGGGTACCTGGGAGTTCTACGATAAGACCTCACTAAGACCGTTGAACTAGTCAGCACTCACACACTGACACATCACCGCTGTGAAACCGGACCTGTTTGATCTATGGGGAGGGGCTCCTAAATGGTTAAGCCATGCAAAACAATCACTTAAAAACACATTTACCTACATTTGAATCTCAAGTCTTCACCCCCAGTGCAAAGCTGGATTTGTCAGGTTTGTTTTGGTTAAAAAGGCCCGAGTTCAACTCCGGCATTTTAACGAGCTACAGTCAGGATTTCACCCCCTGTCCTAATGGATCAGTCCCTTATGGAGGTCGAATCAGGATGGAGGTCGATTACAGGCCAAAGCATGACAAAGGTCACAATTTTGGCAAGATATTAAAAATTAACAGGCGTGACGCCTCGTGCCTTTGGCACTCGATTAGGTAATGTGCAAAATTTTCGCCCTGACAACGGAAAAATGGTGCCGCCGCCTCTGAGTCAAGGTTGGAGAATCAGGCACAACGTTTTGTGTGAAAAGAACAACTTCACTAACGGCTAAATGACTAAGATAAATGTTTCTTACAATATGTTGATGATTAATATACTTCTTTTAGATACATGTAGTTCACTTTTACCAGTTGGTGATCTTACAAGTTGTGTTATAAACTTTATGTGGCGTCAGGTTGGCGTAGTGGTTAGGGTGTTCGGCCCAGAATCAACAGGTCCTGGGCCTGAATCCCCTGGCATACCACCGATGTAGTGCCCTTGGGAAAGACACTTTACACGACGTTCCTCACTTCACCCAGGTGTAAAAATGGGTACCTGACTTCAGTTGGGGAGGTAACAAGGCGGTGGAAGGAGAGGGTTGGGATAACCTTGAATGGTTAGGGTGATTGGTCTAGAATCCAAAGGTCTCCTTGGTCCAAATCCCCTGACATGCCACCGATGTTATGCCCTTGCGAAAGGCACTTTACATGACTTTCCTCACTTCACTCAGGTGTAAAAATGGGTAGCCTGTGTTGACACAATCTCTCGCTGGATGGGGTTAATGACCCCTTCTAGGTGGCGGCAACTGTAGGGTCGGCCGCTAGGAGCGTGATGATAGTCAGGCTATAAGAATGGGTACCTGACTTTGGTTGGGGATCGGAGGTAAAAGGTGGTGGGAGGAGAGGCTTCACCTCCAAATACTACCCTAGACACAGTGGATAACAACCCACTGCCCCTACAGTATCAAAAGGACTATGGGACTACTTTTACCTTTTTTACGGCCACTTCTTGGGTTATGAATATTGATCAGGTGTTCTACGTTTTGTACTTTTGTAGCTTTTTGGCATATCAGCCTCATTTCAAAATTTAACATCCAAAACGAGTATTTTTTGTTGTTGCAGTGTGTTTTTCTTATATGATGGACCTCGATATTTTAAGTTCTCGGTACATTTATGTACAAGTTCAAAGTGATTTCTTGCTTTGAATTCAGTCAGGTAAAGTTTATGGAATCTTTTCCGTCCAGGTGTGTTTACTATTCTTCTTGTACATAAGACTGATTAAACTAATTGTATTGTTCTTTTGTGTATTCATGTTTTTGACACGTTATTTGAGAGATAGGAATGTATTGATTAGAACGGAATGGTGCAATTTGCTTGGGGGGGGAGTCAAATGACAGTTGCACGGACACATATTTATTATACATGGCCTGTTACTACTAATTAGAAATGCAGAAAGAAAGACGTGAAGTGCATAGTTGCATCATTTCAGTTGCCTATTAGTTGGTGAGGTTTCGTTTCCAATGAGAACAGTCGAAGTTTGTGATTCTAAAATACAAATCTAAAAGGAGACAAAACACTTCACATAGTAGAAGACAGATTTATAGATGTTTTTATTCTAGTTCAAATCCTGAGTTCATCAGCGTCAACACAAAACCCCTGCTGCCCCAACGTCAATAATAGAACTTGCAATCACACTAAGCAAGTTTGAAACAAGCACGTTGGTTCTGCATAGAAATAAAGATTAAGAAATTTACCAGTATAATTTATGGATATAGCAAATATGTTCAAAGCATATAATATGTAAATATTCAGAAAGACCGAGCTCCCAGGAGGTCTGTTTTGTAAAGAATTATTGTCTAAACAAAGTTCATAAGTGCCACGCCCAACTAGTGCCTTTACTTGCCATGCCTCCTGTGACGTCACTTCTACTCAGATATGTTGGACAGTTTCATCATGTGTGGGTAGCACTTTTCGCGTACTAAGAAATCGAACCACTCCAAATGAATGTATTCGTCAATTGACGGGAAAATCAATATAACGTCGTTAACGTTACATTACCAAAAGTCTACATTAAAATTGTTTTGACGTTTGGTGAAAGACGAGGGTAAACTGTGGAGGGAAGATTTCAGTAAAACCTTCATTAAGTAGCACAAACAATATCTGGGGTAAAGAATATACAGTGATTCCATGGTATTGTTTAATCAAATAACTGATCGTCATACATAGTTAACATTATAAGAAATATGTTGTCACATGTTATTTCATTTTCACCATTGCAGCAAAATTCTCATTCATAGCCGATTGCTTTAGATCCATAACGAGCTTCACACATCAAAAGCTCTGCATATTCTGTAATTGTTGCCAGTACTCCATCGCTCTCTGATAATCACCAATGTTAGTCCATGCTAATTGCAGGCAGTTAAGTGTCCTGGCAATGTCCGGATGTGCCGTGTTGTCTGCATAAATGATTTTCCTTATCGATAGTGACTGTTGGTAGTAGCTGATAGCTTTATTGTGATCACCGAGGTTACCCCAATATGATCCAATATTGTTTAGTGAGTCGGCAATGTCCGGATGTGCCGTGTTGTCTCCATAGATAGTTTTCCGCATCGATAGTGACTGTTTGAAGTAGCCGATAGCTTTCTTGTGATCACCGAGTTCACCCCAAGACGATCCAAGGTTGTCTAGTGAAGAGGCAATGTCCGGATGTGCAGTGTTGTCTCCATAGATAGTTTTCTGCATCGATAGTGACTGTTTGAAGTAGTCGATAGCTTTCTTGTGATCACCGAGTTTACCCCAAGACGATCCAAGGTTGTGCAGTGACGCGGCAATGTCCGGATGTGCCGTGTTGTCTCCGTAAATAATTTTCCTAAACGATAGTGACTGTTTGAAGTAGCCGATAGCTTTCTTGTGATCACCGAGTTTACTCCCAAATGATCCAAGGTTGTGTAGTGACGCGGCAATGTCCGGATGTGCCGTGTTGTCTCCATAGATAGTTTTCTGCATCGATAATGATTGTTCGAAGTAACTGATAGCTTTTTTGTAATCACCGAGTTTACTCCAAGACAATCCAAGGTTGCTTAGTGAGTGGGCAATGTCCGGATGTGCCGTGCCGCCTCCATAGATAGTTTTCATCATCGATAGTGACTGTTGGTAGTAGCTGATAGCTTTCCTGTTATCACCGAAGTTACTCCAAAATGATCCAAGGCTTTGCAGTAACAAGGCAATATCCGGATGTGCCGTGTTGTCTCCATAAATAATTTTCCTCATCGATAGTGACTGTTGGTAGTAGCCGACAGCTTTCTTGTGATCACCGAGGTTACTCCAAGACGATCCAAGGTTGTGTAGTGAGTGGGCAATGTCCGGATGTGCCGTGCCGCCTCCATAGATAGTTTTCATCATCGATAGTGACTGTAGATTATAGCTGATAGCTTTCTTGTAATCACCGAGTTTATTCCAAGCCGATCCAAGGTTGTGTAGTGACGTGGCAATGTCTGGATGCGCCGTGTTCTGACCATAGGTAGTTTTCCTCATCGATAGTGACTGTTTCAAGTTGCTTATAGCTTTCTTGTAATCACCGAGTGCAATCCAAGACAATCCAAGGTTGCTTAGTGACGTGGCAATGTCTGGATGTGCCGTGTTGTCTCCATAGATAGTTTTCTGCATCGATAATGATTGTTCGAAGTAACTAATAGCTTTCTTGTTATCACCAAGTTCATTCCAAGACAAGCCAAGGTTGTGTAATGACGTGGCAATGTCCGGATGTGCCGTATTGTCTCCATAGATAGTTTTCTGCATCGATAATGATTGTTCGAAGTAACTAATAGCTTTCTTGCTATCACCAAGTTCATACCAAGCCGATCCAAGATTGTGTAGTGACGCGGCAATGTGCGGATGTGCCGTGTTGTCTCCATAGATAGTTTTCTGCACCCTAAGTGACTCTTCAAAAACACTAACTCCTGTTTTATCATCATCAAAGAAGGCCCAGAGAGTCCCCAGTTCTTCAAGTATTGCCGAACGTTTGATCATGTCGCTGCCGGCGTCGGCTAATGCTGCTTCCAGATGGTGTTTGGCTCTACCATACAGACATAGTGTTCTAGATATTCGACCTCTACATTCATGGGAGGTATCTAAGATTGTCGCTTTCAGTACACTTTCCGGTTTACCCTCCAAACTGTGAGGTATACATTTCTTCAAAGGGATTGCCCTGCAGTAGTATCTAAAAAGAACCTGTATGTCTGGAATTTGGAATACTGAACTCAGGGTAGTGTCAGATACCTCTTGCGCTTTTGACACATATTTCATCTGGGTAAGAGGGGACATACTGTCTTGTTGTCCCCTGTTATTCAAATATGTTCTTAACCGGAGCTCTGCCGAGATGCTGGTCAGAACTCTAAGGTGGGCGGCATTCTCTTCATGGATCTTTCCCATTTCTTTTAATTCATCTATCACACTCCACGTGCTAGCGAGGGTGATCTGGCAGCACAAAGCTAGAACTTCAATGATTACGCCCGGAAAACGATAGATGTCTTGTTTGACATTTATCAGTTGTCCGGTTGGCTCGAGGGTGTGAAGCTGCTCCCTGTTATCCTCCAAGAGTTGCATTGCAGACAGACGGGACTGGAAAAGCGAGCGTAGATCACCCGTAGTGACTTCCCTGAGTTTTGTCATGTAATCGGTCACGAGGGCCTCTTCTCCTGTCAAGAAAACAACTCTTCTGAGGATGTCGGACAGGTGATACCCTTCTGCCACTGAAACGTCTAGCCGCTGAAACTTTGCCATTTCGGCAGGGGTCTGGATAAGGCTGACGGGAGGCTTGGTCTTGGTCTGGTCTCTTCCAAACGGAGTCTTACTAGCCCATGGCATGAAGCCGTCGAAGGCAAACCCACGCGGTGTGACGGAGTCAAAGAACCAGTCTTTCTCTGGAAAATCGTTCAATGAGGGGATGGCCATGGCTGGGAGAATTGTCTCTCCGAGGTTGATGACTTTCAGGTGTAGGTAGTGTGTGAGGTTGAGGAAGTACCGCCGTGTATCGTCATTGTCCTTCCCGTCCGCAATCAGAATGGCGAACTCCAGGTCGGAGTAGGGCGTGACCAGTTCTGTTGCCTGTGAGCCTAACCCGATGAAAGCGTACTTACACGGAGGAGGACCGAGTGTGGCAATACATTCATCAACAAGGTGCTCGATAAAGATCTGTCTATCCTTGGCGATGTTCTTGAATAAATCCTTGACTGCTTCGGCTCTCTCAGCCTCGACTGTTATCATGGCTGGATCATCCTCGTCGTATTGGTACGGGTTGTGTTGCTGACTGATGGCGTCTAGGTGTGACTTAGCACGCGTGCGCATCTCTTCTAACTGATTCTTATGGCGTATGGCCGAATCAGAAGGAGCAGAATTTGTTTCCACATTTGCCGTGTAATGGAGAAACCATATTTCTATCTCCTGCAGTTTTCTTGTCACACTGTGTTTAATTTCGTCATTTCTGGCCCTGGCTGCGTTGTACAGAGCTGCTGCCTGTGTGAATTTCCTACCTTCTTTTGTTCTCTTGCCTCGCTGGACGTAGACGTCACCCAGTCTGCATAGGCAGTCAGCTTCTCTACACCGGTCGGGTTTATTAGGATCTGTATGGACAGTAGATATTCATTAGTTTGTCAAGTTGGCAGTCAGAACTTTTCTTTCAATGATTACATGAACCAACCTTCTTAGTTTTAAAAGTAAAACATTTGTTCACAAGCGTGTATATAAGCTATGACGATGATTTCTTGAATGAAGAAACGCTGAAATTACATTGCTTATAAAATGTTCGCTTTGCTAATGCCGCTATCAGTGGAATGGCCTGGCTTTCTGTGAGCAAAGTCGAAAGGAAAGCTGGGTATGGATAATTCTCCAAGCAGAGGTTGGGTCGGAATTCCTTACCGCTCCCCTGCAGGGAGGGAGCGGTAACAAATTCCGGTCACTACTATCCCCCGACCCAACCTCTGCTTGGAGAATAGGTATGGAGTCACAATGACATGACGCACCGTGAATCAGTCTGAGAGCAGACGCAAAGTTTTGTTCTGCCCCGTCCAGCTTCCCATCAGCCAGTGCGCGGTCCCCTGTAGTCAGGTGCTCCTGGTAAGACCTGAAGGGGCGAGGATGGTACAGGTGTCGATAACAATATTAAAGCTACTTGAACTGTGATATCCAACACAACTACTTAAACTGTAATATCCAACACAACTACTTAAACTGTGATATCCAACACAACTACTTAAACTGTGATATCCAACACAACTACTTAAACTGTGATATCCAACACAACTACTTAAACTGTGATATCCAACACAACTACTTAAACTGTGATATCCAACACAACTACTTAAACTGTGATATCCAACACAACTACTTAAACTGTGATATCCAACACAACTACTTAAACTGTGATATCCAACACAACTACTTAAACTGTGATATCCAACACAACTACTTAAACTGTGATATCCAACACAACTGAATGATGGACAGCCACTCCATTGGAGTATGGTGAGTCTACAAGTGCAGGTTCAACTACTTAAACTGTGATATCCAACACAAAATTGGACTCGACCAAATTTTTGGGATATTACAGTTTAACTAGTTCAAGAATGACTTCTACCAACACAGATGAACTTTCAAGTTAATATCAGGGCTATACCCCTATACTGGGCCATTGATACATAACTTTATCTTATACAGTGGATAGATAACGATATCAAGGAGCTTTCATCATGATATACACTAAAGATTAAAGTCTAATTCACATCTAAAACACTAGTGGTTTAGTAGCTAATCTAATCGGAATCATCCGCTATTGAAAGTTAAGGGGTAATTTCTTTCTGGAAATGCGTAGTAGAATGTAATGAACTAGAGTTCCATGACCCCATACGCTCGCCAAAGGATCCTAACCTTTCTCTACAACTGCTGTTATATTAATTGTGTTTGTCATTGATTATGCAAATAAGGTTCTCATTTGCAGAAATTATATCAGTTGATCATCTCCTCCACCAGACAAATGAAGTACACAATCTATGTAAAGAAAGAAGGCTTTTATCGCATTTTCTGATAATTTATGCAAATGAGATCCTCAATTGCATACTTAATGTTCAACGATGTTCACCTGTACATAACTTCCAAATTCTACAAGAAGTTCCCGTCATTTACCAAAATGAAATTATAGCATTTTCTCATTCATTATGCAAATTAGGTCTTTATTTTGCATAATATATATCAATCAATATTCTTCTCCTTCTCAGTTACAAATGTCACATATTGCAATGGTCCCATAATGGAACTGAGCGTGTTCACAAAATGTCCTAATTAATTATGCAAATTAGATACCAATTTGCATAATTAGTAAATCATTATATGAAGTATCACTTAAGCTATCTACATACCAAAAATTATAACAATCCTTTAACCCCTTCTTGAGTTATTCCCTTTCAAAGCCTGACACTAAACCTGCCCTGCAGTTCCAAAACAAGTCACTAGGAGGCCCAAACCTACACCACTTCCTCTCGGCATCAAGAGCAAGAGCTATCCACCACTCAAAAATCATAGCCACAGCATGTTCAGAACTTAAGATATCAAACCAGAAAGTTACGCTGCAGTACCGTAACAGGCCGCTAGGGAGCCCAAAATCTAATCGTTTCCAGGTCTTCTCAAGATCTACTTACATATCAAATGTCAACACAATCCATCCAGGCGTTCTCGAGTTATGCTGGTCTTCTACAGACATACAGACATACAAACGCTACCCAAAATTTAATCTTCTTTGCGAAGGTAACAAGACTTGAATACACAACAACACATACAAGAAATCGGTTTTAAAATTAATCCTTTCTTATCCAGCATTTATGTACACAGCAAATCTCGTTTGTTACATGTACTTGTAGCACTAGCGACAAAGCAAACATTACCACTGCTGTGCTTACCTTTCAGACCGTTGACCTTTGAAGTCACCGATGACGTCAGTGCTGGGTGACGTCACTGGGAAGTCCCGTGGCCGCACGTGACCCTGTTGTTGTACTCTGTGCCTACGACTCTTTAGTAGCAACAATGATACAGAAAAAACATAAAAATATATCTTTGTTAGCAAACAACATGACGAGAGACTAACGATTCCATGCAACACATGCTTAACCTGAAGTCAGACAAAAATAAATTTTCAATTTCATTGTGGGTTGAATCAATGAGCTTTTATGATTGTGCAGCATGAAATGGGAATGAATAATTACCTTATTCCCACTCCTCTTGGTTCCCTGCCTGATTTTTGCTGTGTACAGTAAGCGGTGAATGAGTGACACTGTGCCCTGTACCCCCTCACACCGTGACAGTGCAGTGTTGTACAGAGCAGTGGCCTTAGTCAAACATGGCGCGTCTCTAGTTTCTGTTCCTCTTTTCAGGTACACGTCGCCGAGACTCTTGATCGCTTCCACCTCTAACATGTTGTCGTCGTTCACGATCCCTTCTACCACTAACTTGGTATATTCAATCAGTAAAGACTCCTTGTTGCCACCAACAGTCAATGTTCTGTCCAGGTGTTGGAACTTCTCTGCTACTTTAGCGAGCGAAGACATTCTCTTAGCGTTAGTAAGGGGCTCGTAACTACGTGTAGCGGTTGACCCCTTCCCTAACCTTAGTTTTTCTGCATAGTGGTAACGGTATTCTAGACTGTCTCCCACATCTTTATCCTCACACCGCAGCAGTGCGGTCCTGTACAACACCATGGCCCTGTCAAACATCTCCGGGTTCTTCTCGAGTCTTCCCTTTTCCAAGTTCACGTCGCCCAGAGTTTTGAGCACCTCCACTTCCGCATACCTGTCCATGTCCGCCATGGCGTCCTGCAGGGCACGGAGGTAGTCTGTCTCGGCACGCACCAGTCCGAGTCTCTTGCGCTTGGCGTCAGCCGCGCGAAGTTTCTGGCAGACTCGCAACATGTTGGGTACTTGGGAGTTGTACATTGGAGACCTCGCTAAGTACACATTGACACACACTCACACCTCACCGCTGTGAAAACGAGGCGGCCCTGTTTGATCTATAGTACGTACCTGTCATTCTGTCCTTTCCTTTGGCACTACGTACCTGTAGTACTTAACTCAAAAGACAAGGGGGTCGGTGGTCAGAAAATTTTCGCGGTGAGGCGGTCACCGTGAAATCTGCGAACACTAAATGTTTATGCACTCACGGCTGGCAACAACTTGCCCCCTATTTGACCCCTGGCCGACCGCTAGGACGGCATGCCATAAGTCGCACTGCGCAAAGCCGGAAGTAAAGTACATGTCACATACCGAGGGGAGACCGTCAGACTTAGACTACAGTACGTTTCATTTTCCGTACGTCGCAGGGATTCGGATCTAAAAGTCTCACAGTTTGTAAATAATCTGCATAAAGAACAGCTGAAGTCCTGGGACCACCTCATCTATTACTTAAAGGTCAGTGAGTAACGTTATACAGCCAGTGATAATATCCTAGATGACCTAGATTCAACCAGGCGGGGTGCGGGGATCGCAGAATTCGGCAAAGAACTGATCGGGAAATTGGCCAGGGGAGTCAGTCCACGCTAAGGTTGCGCGGCCGGCCAAACCCTCTGGTAGCAAAACTCACCTGGCAAATTATTTTTCCTATAATAGCCCGCGTAGTCAGTTTCGTAGAGAATACTAAATGAATGTATATCCCTTCGAGCTTGGCCTGTTTGGGCTGTGACGTAATGCTTGCATGACAATGAATAGCGAAAGACCTGTCGGGCGAATGTAATACTCACCAAGCAGATGTTAGACTCCGGCTGGTTTTAAACGTCTTTTTATGCGTTTTTGTTGGGCTTTTTTGTTCTGTCAGTTTTTTCATAACCGTCAAGCAGCCAAAGTAATCAAGTAACAAACAGAAAACCTGACAAATAGACAGACCGACAAAACGACTAAAATACGTCAAAAACAACCGCTTAGTGGTTAGAATGTTTGTTTGTTTGTAGTGGCATAGATCTAGCTCCCCTTAGAAATTATTCTTCCTATATAGATAGCGAGCGTAGTCAGTCTGATAGAGACCAATTACAACGTATGTACATGTCCCTTTTGGCTTGGCCTGTTTGGGCAGCCACGTAATGTGACAATGAATAGCGAACGACCTGTCGGACGAATCTGATACTCTCCAAGCAGATGTTAGATTCCGGCCTGTTTTAAACGTCTTTTTATGCGTTTTGTTGGGATTTGTATTTTGTCAGGTTTTCTTCTTGTCCGCTAGCCAGCTAAACGAACAAAACCAAAACTGACAAATACTAGAAAGACGCCTAAAGATATGTCAAAAAACAGTCAACGGACGTATTTCAAACAGCAATATTTTTTCTACAGGTTAAACGGCAGATAAAGGTATCAGGAAGTCTTGAAAGATGGAGCCCACAGCTGAGCCTGTTGCGCCCAGTACTGTGACACTGCAGCCCGGGACAGCTCGCTCACGATTCCAAACAGGTTTGTACTTCTTCTTAGCTCACCTCATTTATTCCGAAAATAGTCATGATAAAAAAAGTGTCCACACGCACAGGGAAAGCATGGGTTTACTAGTGTCATTGTACAAGACACACCTCGCGTAATTCACCGCAAGTGGAATTCCACAAAAGGTCGTCTGATTATCATTTGACACTCAGACAACAACACTCCCTTCCGGAGTGGAAAGTCCCTTGCCTCTACCAGGCTCTACTATTGACTCTATTTGTACAATTTCTATAATTAGACCACCGGTCCACGGATCCTGGTAGAGACTTGTAGAACGTTCCAGCGAAATGTACTAGTTACTATCCCCCCAACCTCTACTTGGCGACTAGCAAGATGATGTATAATTCCATTGTCATGGTTCTTTAATTTTCCTGTCACCAGGAGCTGAGCAAGGCCCCATACACATCAGGAGGGTGGAGGCACAGGACATCGAGTTCGCTGCTCGGGTAGCTCTGGAGGCCTTCCACGATAAAGTGGAATACGCGGTCGGAAAGAGTCGGTAAGATTACTAAGAATTTGTCATTCGCATCTCGTGACCGGTAAACCGTGAACACACCAATTTTGCACAAGGTAAAAAGGGTTTTATATGAATGTAGAACCCACTGAATTAAGTATAGGTCGCAACAAAAGAATACTTTACAAATGCATTATATATACATACAACGTCAATCTAACACAAGAATCATATCTACTTCTTTTGGATCTCGCTTCTTCGTGAAAATGTAGGAACTGGTTTTGAAATGTGAACTTAGCATAACTTCTCTGGGGCCAATAGCTAATGAATAGTTCCACGTTTTAACGATTACTTGTTAATTTTTTTTAAATGTTACTACAAATGAAATAATAACGTTTTGAACGTCTTCTAGATGTTCAGAAATCAGAGAGTGTGTTTGAGTTAGAACAAACAGAACAGTAGTTTGTTAGGCTAGACCATGTGAAGGCAAACGTTATGTATTTTGCTGAGAATGTTACCTTTCTAGTTTTAATTTCATGAAAAGCTAGCAGATAACTTTCGTTTAAGTGCAATATCCTTGTAACAGCAACAGTGCAATATACGCCAAGATTGTTACATTTTGTATGTACCGTTGTGCAATACTACTGTATCAAAAAGTCGGATGCACACATTAATTTTTACCTTGCGCCCTCCAGAAAAGTTTCCATTCTGATTAAGGGGTCGGCCTTGGTTCCTTCTTCTTTTAAACTGTTGATTTTAAATCAGTAATCCTCAATAACTTTATTATGTTTTTAATCCTATTGTAACAACAGAATTTCTGTATTTTATACCGTGCGGACGATAATTGTTAAACATTTACCGCAATTCAGTCTTATGTTATGACTGCAAGTGTGATGTTTTTGTATGTGACCTTTATGTCAAATAAACCATTCATTATTTTAATGATGTAGTCCCCGCGGAAGTGGAGACGGCGTAAGCAATCCAATTAACAACAGGTGAAACGAAACAGGTGATAATTAGGGATGCCACGTTGGCACATAGTAGGAATAATGCACAGACATGAGGCAGTTACACACGAACACGGGACAGAGACGCACGTTTGGAACATGGGCGAAGGAAGCTGGAGAAATAGCGGCAAAGGAGCCAGGAAGGAAAAGGGGGGTGGATAGGAGGGTGGGGGTGGTTAGAGAGAGAACACCGGTGCCTGTAAACAATTGCCCACCCACCCACCCCTCGTTTAATTACTGTTACGGTTATCGGTAGGACATACTGGAAGATCAAGACTCCGTCAGTGCAGAAACGTCGAACTTTCACCCGATATCATTCCCCATACCTAACATCTGAGACGCCTTCTGCACTGTAGCGGAGGACTACATGATTGAGATAGGGACATATTTTAAATGTGTTGCATTTACATGTCAATGACGATGATGTCGACCCCCTTTATGATATGTATCCCATGCTGTAGAATGGATGCCGCCATTGAGCTGACCACCAGCATACTGCACCGGTCCCCGCAGCTCTGGCACAGATACTACGTCGCTTTGTACGAGGGCAAGCTGGCGGGGACGATGGTCATCAAGTTCCATGACGACAAGTCAGTTTCTGCTAACGCTAGTTCACCTTTATTTATCCGCCGTTAACCTGTAGCCGTTCTTTATGTCTTTCCGCCAAACAAGACATAAAGGAAAGAGCGTAAAACAGCGATCCCGATAATAAGCCTGAAAACATGGCAAAAACAGCCGGAGCATAACCTCTGCTTAATAGGTCAATGTGGTTTCCAATTGCAATATTTTGAAAATACTGTAAATTCTCCAGTTATTTTCAAATCAATGCACTGTCCGTCGACTGATATCACAGAACACCCTGTTTTTAAAAACAACGGATATAGGTTACCTCACGGATAAAGGTGAACTAGCGTTAGATTACAAGATCTTCAGTTCTCTCTCTAAGATATGAGGTCTTGGAACTCGAATTATGTTTCCCTTCGCGGAAGGTAAACATATTGCTTTTACTCACACTAGTTAGTACGCATGCGCGGGGCGAAAGGAACTCTGGGTAATGTCAAAGTTGAAGGCACACGGAAAATCAATATTCCGCCATATTTTGCAGGCGCACTTTTGGGTATGAAACTTCATTACATCATTACAACACGTACACACACCGGCACACGTGAATATAATTTATTACTTTTTAATATAATTCCTTTATACCACATGCTGCCCTTTGTGCATTTAGCCTACGTACATGGACATGCAATAGAGATTGTTTTATCATATGCGCTCGTGTGAACCCGGCGTAACCTTCATGCACATAAGTCGATGGTTGACTATTTTGCAGGCTTTATTTGTATCTTATTTATTCAAAATACATCAGTATGTTGACAATGTTGCAGGCTTTTTTTTAAGATTTGATTTATTCAAAATGCAACAGTACATTGACTATTTTAATTGAGTCAAGGGAGCGGTCCCAGGTTGATTGTGCATTCCTTAGGAAGCAGAATCAGGTTGGGAGTGCTCCATGTGACCTCAATCACACCTGGACATTCCCACCTGATGCTAGAGTACGTAATACGCTGGAAAATATGCAACATGGATCCGGGCAAGTGAAGTTGCAGTTCCAAAACTATCCACTTTTTTTATCCCACCGTACGACACTACGGCCTTTTGCCCATACCTTACTCTCTCTTCGGAGCCCGCCCGGAGGTCAGGTTGGATATGATACTAGTATGTTGCAGGCTTCTTCTGTGTATGGCGTTTGCCCTGAAGACCCGAACCGCCGGTATGGACACTATGTGGACACGGTGAGCGTAGCTAGTGGATGCTGTCAGCTGAAACTGAAACGTCTGACCGTTTTCAAAATCTATTGAGTTGCTTGAGCAACTGTTGGGTTGTGTGTCTTGCCTTCATGCACGTAAATTGACTATGTTGCAGGCTTGTGTGTATGGGGTATGCCCTGATGAACACCAACATCGGCCCAACCCAGTGCTATGTGGACACGGTGGGGGTGGACGCGGAGTTCCGCGGGAAGGGCATCGGCAAGGCGCTGATGGAGAGGGCAGATGTGGAGGCAAGGCAACGCGGATGCAAGGTAGGCAGGGTGACAAGATGTAACGCTAGTTCACTCTTATTCACGGGGTAACCTTTATCCGTTGTATTTAAAAAAAACCTGAGCATTTTAGGGATATCAAGGCGACCGACGAAGGTTCCAAACATAAAAACCGCAGTTTGAAACCAGCTAGGAGTCTTGAAGTTGATATCGCTAAAACGTCTGTTTTCAAATGCAAGGAATATAGATTACCACACGGATAAAGGTGAACTACCGTTACAAGCTACAAATGGAGGCTACTTGTATGAACTACTTCCGCCAAGGAGGTCATTTTTCGGTTCCGTTTTTTTAAATCAAAATTTACCACATTTCTGTGGATGGATCAATATAACAGACTATCCCCTTTTCAAGAGATCCGACTGTACGGTTTGAGCCCCTCAGCCGGCACCGAGAAGCACCACTGACTCTTTTCGATACTGTGATTATTGATGTTGGCATGGATTTCTCTTCTTGTGCAATATTGATGTGCAATATTTTTAAAGTGCAATATCGGTAATCCTCAATAACTTTATTAGCTTTTTAATCCTATTGTATACAACAGAATTTCTCACTTTATAACCCTTTTATACCGTGGTGTAGTGAAGATGATAATTGTTAAACGTTGACCGCAATTCAGTCTTATGACTGCAAGTGTGATGTTTTGTATGTGACCTTTATGTCAAATAAACCATTCATATTAACATACTGGAGGCGTGACTCTGATGATCAAACAAGTGGCCTTCATTTAATGTCCTACACGAGGGAGTCCCTTTCCACAGTTAGGTACTGAGGGCAGTCTGATCTCCAGCAGATCTTATGGATGTTGTGTTCATTGACAACCTTTGCCAGCTTTTGATACTATCATATGGAGCCGTAGGATCTGCTTGGAGATCAAGGACAGTCGTGTTAAATGCCTTTCCCAAGAGCGCAACATTACGGCATCTTCGGGGATCGCCCCAAGACCCTTGATGATGATTCTAGGCCCGACCTTTACGCTATTCGATGGGACATGTTTTCATTTAGCATTTTGTAGTAGAATGTACCTCATACAACAAATAGAAAGCTGAACTTTATAGACTGATCGAACCTGTTTGCCCACTTCATACACCTGCGCTATACAGAAAAATTTATATTCCTTATGACTTAAGAGAAACCTTTGATTGCAAAACCTACCTTTTCCTACATTTTCAGTATCACAAAGAAGCGAGAAGAAATCGAACTCACTTAGTAGAACATGATCCTTGTGTTGGTTGACATTGTAAATATTCATGAATTTGTCAACTATCATTTTGTTGCGACCTGTACTGAACCCAGTGGGTATGTGTGTACAATAAAAGTCTTTATTCATTCATTGACCGTTTGTTGTTTTCCCCATCGCTGCAGTCGGTGTTCCTGTGGGTAACGCAGAATAACCGGGCTGTCCGTCTGTACGAGCGTCATG
The DNA here is from genome assembly GCA_019207045.1 of Branchiostoma floridae x Branchiostoma belcheri. Taxonomy (NCBI): domain Eukaryota; kingdom Metazoa; phylum Chordata; class Leptocardii; order Amphioxiformes; family Branchiostomatidae; genus Branchiostoma; species Branchiostoma floridae x Branchiostoma belcheri. The sequence goes on from CM033031.1 coordinate 1,547,101, forward strand.
GGTACGTCATCACCCATAGTTTTGGCGGCTGGTTCACCGGGTGGGCGTCGGGATGCAGAGTAAGTACTTCGTCTTTCTTTTTTTCAAAATTAACGCTAGATCACCTTTATCCACTGGGTAACCTATATCCGTTGTTTCTAAAAACAGGGTAGGTAGGGACATTAATTCGACTGACAAAACTGACTGAAACCACCGTCCGACGACTTGATATCCTGAAATACCTTGTTTTTAAAAACAACGGATATAGGTTACCTTGTGGATAAAGGTTACCTCCATAGAAAATTGATGTGTGCGTGTTTCCGGATGTTTGTGGTCAGCATTGAAGTCTCAAAACACAGTATCTGTACTAAAGTACAGTGCCACAGTACTTGAAAAGGCCGTAGTTTTTATTTCTGTGCACAACAGCAAGGTGGGAACTGTGCTGAATGGTAGAGGAATACATCAGTTTTGAGACTGTGTAAGTTGTATTATGACATTTTTCTTTGGTCAGTGTAAACTTGTGCCCTCATACTGTTACCGGGTACTGCCTTTGTGTCGACTGCAGTTCCATGACCTCCGCTGGGGGTCAAAGAAATGTGGCTTTTAGAAGTCTATGCTCATCCTCAGATATTTTGTAGATTCTACCCTGTAATCCAACACGTCATATTCTCGTTTCTTCATACTGCTACAAAGTTTTGACGCGTAGTACCCCCTCACTTTGGGGTCCTTATAGGCGAAAAACGTACCATAAAATATCACTGAGACCATATGTGACGGAGTCACCTGAAAGGACTTGAAGCGGCCCATAGGTTTCTTAAGATAGAGCCGTAAGTAGGTCAAGGAGCAGTCGAGAGGAAGACTCCCTGGAAAACAGACGTGATCTCGGATGCTGTCATAGTTCTAGTCATTGTTGTACGTAGGTTTAGGAAGCAGAATAAAAAGCAGTTCCCCTCCAGTTACGCGTTGGAGTCTTGGACTGAGTCAGTTTCCTGACACCATAACTTGAGATCCTATGTATGGATTCTATTGATGTTGGTATGTTTGTGGGTACGTGTTATGACTGCATGTGTTATGACATCAGATTTATCAGGTACAAATACCGGACCCAAATTTGCCTGCGCAGACGATTTGTTAACTATCCGTCCCTATTTTGTGTGTACTTACAGGACTGGTACAACATGGAGAAGAACCTGTAGTGCCAGAGACATGCAACAACTTCTCATGCGTCACTGATTTGGTTTTCTTTTACAACATTGAAGAGATGTCTTCATGTTCATCTATACGTCTCAGTGCCACTTGATGTTTTCCTAAAAACATTGTCTTGTATCTCTATGATAAAATAAAAGTGTATTTTGTTATGCTGAAGAGGGCCTATCGTTCTCAACATGGTTTGGACAGGCCGTGTATAGTGTGTACAAAATGTTCTTTTTATTTTCCATGGAGAATTTGGCACATTTAAAAAGATCTCTAATGAAACGAGATTTGTGTTGGATTTTCCCCGACCTAAACGCCTATAAACAACACGGAAGATGGTGTGGCAACCACCAGTACAATTAAAAATTGCCATATTATTAAGGGCTTTTCTATATACATTGTGTACTTCATGTCCATTTGTATGTATTCCTGTTTGTTTGTATGTATAGATGTAGTTACCTCACAGAGTCGCTGTAGTTTTGTTTTATTAAATTAGATTGTTGTCTATCCCCTATATGATTTATGTAGTACAGTAGAAGCCAGTTAATTGCACAACGGATTAACGCACACTTCTGTTAACTGCACGGAATCCCCAAATCCCAAACCGGTGTGGTCCATCTAGATAGCTTCGCATTATTGCACCATCCGGATAATTGCACGAAATGTACTGGCAAATAGGCCGTGCAATTAAGCGGCTTCTACTGTAGTAGTATACGATTTATGTTGGGATTTGTGTAGAAGACACTCAGGAGCTATAATATGGCTGGATACCAGGCTATGAGTATGACTACGCAACTGCAATCAATAAACTACCATTATGTAATGTTTGCTTTGGTCTAGCCCTGAATGTTACAAATTTTCCAGGCGAGTTTGGAACAAGCTTGTACTGATGCAAGATATAGGAGATTTCTTTTACACAACCTGTTTCTTACCTGCTGACATTTCGGTGTCTATCAGACACCTTTTTCAGAGCTTCTGACTGGAGTTCTGCTTCTTGCCCCTAGGCCCTACAAGTAGCTGATGGTGGTGGTGCTTTTGCAGAACTCCAGTTAGAAGTTCTGAGGAAGATGTCTGACTGACATCGAAATGTCAGGAGGTAAGAAACAGCCTGGTTGTGCAAATGAAATCCCCAATATCCTATTAGTAAGTTCTACCAACCTGATGAAGTTATTTTCGGTTGTACTGTTAACAGTTGCACATCCGTGAATAGTTTCATCAGGTTGGTACGTCACTGAATAAAGAGACTATTTTTTACACAACCATTACTTTATTCACGCCGCCTTTTTGGTGACTGGTCAGAAGATACCAGTCAGAATTGCCCTGAAGAAGGTGACAGATGGTCACCGAAACGTCGGTGTGAATAAACCAATGGTTCAGTACAGGGTTGTAGCCAGCCTGAAATTATTTTCTGTTCCCTCTATTTTGAATCCTATCGGCGCGACATTCCTAGGGGGGTATGGGGGCATGTTCACCGAGAAAATTGTGAAATCTATACCCTCTGAAATGCTATTTCCTGCATTTTGAGGTGTAAATTTTGCTGGTAGACTAAGCTGTTCAATGGCATCTGTTTTGGGGAAAAATTACACAAGGGAGACAGTTTTATTATATCTTTACATATCGATTTTTGTCCGTCACAGAGGACGGAATGGGCAATTTTTTTTTCAGTCTCCAGCTACAAAATTCCGTCAAAGGAAGGATGGGTACTCTCCAAGCAGAGGTTAGGCTCCGGCTGTTTTTAATGTTATTTTTAGTCTTTTTTATCGGGCTTTCTATTTTGTAATTTTTCTTGAAGTCTGCCAGCCAAACATATATATACTTCAAGAAAAATGACAAAATAGAAAGCTTGATAAAAAAGACTAAAAATAACGTTAAAAAACAGCCGGAGCCTAACCTCTGCTTGGAGAGTAGGATGGGTGCTGGCTTCAACCCTGGTTGAGAAAAAAGAGTCTCTTTATTTGGTAAACAGTTACAGTTTCGCTCTATCTTTCATTCATGAAAACAAAGGCACACAACACTCACAGACCACACCAGCCATATCTATGTTCATGATACTTTATTGGTACCAAAAGATAGAAAATAAGGTAAAGTTGGGGGTCTACTAAACCATACTGATAGGGGTACAAAAGACTAAACATTACGGGAAAATTACGTGTGGTTTGCTAGTAAAAAAAAATTCAATATCACAGAAGGGAAGTTCATAACCAATTAATGTGAATAAACTTAAATTGAGTTATATTATCATATAAAATAATTAGCAGTAAATAGAATATTAACATAATAATATATATTGCTTTAACATAGGTTCTTGTTTGTGTGGCTGTCATATTAAGCTCCTTCCTAGAGAGGAAGGTAACGTTGTCAAAGATAAGCCGATTACGAAACAGCTTTCTACCTAGGAGTTAGTGAATATTTATAAAGGTTTGGTATAAATACACTGTGTACATGAGGATACAAAGTACTGTGTACAATGGCGCCGGCATTGACATTGTAAAGGGGAATCTGCATACAATATGAGGCAGTGGTACGCCTAGCCTGGTATGTAGGGTAGAGGTTAATGGTTGAACATTAGCGCCCAGTTACTGAGCACTCAAAAATTTCGATCCTTCGTCGTTTTGACCCTTCGTTTACAAGTCCAAAAAGTCGCTCTCTCTGCACAGCTATCTTCACAAAAATAAGCCTTTTTTTATTATTATTATTCTTACTTTCCCCGTGTGTGGGCTAGAAAAAATAGGTTCTGACTACTACAACACGTCGCGTGCGTCCACACGCAAGCTACACGAAGGGTGGACGAACACAGAACCCACGCGGCACCATCATCTCGCAGGATAGAAGAACAAGTAAAACGGTAGAATTTCATCGTACAAGGATTGATTAATACTGCCAAGCTACACGTATGCTCTTTTAACAAGCTCGTCTACAAACTAGAAAGCCTACAAAAATGCATAAAGAATTATTTTAGAAAAAAAAGGGAACATGATGTTGACTACAATGGAGGCTACACTGGCTGGCTTGGAAGGTCTTGATACAAAACAAAGCCTCCGTAACCAGTGGGAAAGCGATTAGAGCATCTCACTCTCCAACAACTTGTGTCTTCATCTCAACATTTTCCTCCAATCACATCGCATCATCATCTCTCCTCTATCTCCGTATCTTACACAGTCATGTTTACAAAATTAGTATAGGGACATCTGCTAAATTTTCTCTCTCTTTCTCTGTTCATGATCAAGGCTATATTCTTATCTCTCTCTCTCTTTTTCGTCAATCTTTTTTTAAATTCCGAAGCACGTTCTATGACAGGCTGTTGACGTGACCATTCTCGCCCATCTCCGTCCCGTCCTCGTTAGTCATGACGGTAACGAGTTTTCCCACCGCCTTGTTGAGGTCGCCCGCCATGTTGAACAGGCTTCCTACCGTGTTTTTCCCTGCAGGTCAACGGGACGAAAATCCGTTTACTGTAACAGAGGGGAGAGGAGGAAAAGGGTCGGTCAGAGAACAGAAAAAAAAGAAAATATAGGAACTCAAAACGAGATAAAATAAATTATACTAGTTATAATAAGGACCTAAAATAAATTATGTATCAAGGATAAATCAAACTAACGGTTATTCTTAAAATTATCCAGTAAAACTGTGCAGAAAGTAAGGGACTGTGGAAAGTGTGCAGGAAAAGGGGAAGGGGGAGGGGGGCAAGTGCAGATATAGTTGGCAATCTGTTGGCACTCAAGGTTGGTAATATTTCATAGACACAATCAAATCTGAGCTTGTGAGCAGCAGTAACAAGTTTTCCCCAATCAATCAATCAATCAATCAATCAATCAATCAATCAATCAATCAATCAATCAATCAATCAATCAATCACCCTCCAGGTCAGGGACACAGCACAGAAGATGTTTTTGTCCATCTCAAAAACTGAGCAAAAAGCAAAGAATACAGAAGGAAGGAAAGAAGCAAGACAGCGAAGTAAAAATGAAGCAAAATGGGAAAAATAAAGGTGACACCTACAGTGCCTTTTACAGACGATAGGTGTATCTGGTGCTGGAGGGACCTGGGAGAGAGGGAGGCAGAGAACGGGAAATGAATGAATGAAACCTCAAACCAGTACAACACATATGATCTAAGTAGAAACAAAGGAGAGAAAATTTCAGGATTGAACAAAGTTGGTAGTGTATGTACATGTACATGGGTTACACAAATAAAGACATTAAGTCAGAAGACAACAGGAAAGGGAGGTTCAGTTTCAAACTTTCATGCAAAATTTCAAATTTCTCAATACAAACAGTTCCAATAGTCGTGCACCCAAATTTTTTCTGTGCATCTACTGGTAAATTTTAGGGGTTAGGGGTGCACCTACTCCCCAAAATACCTACCTTGTGTATGATTGGTGGACTGTTGCCTACCTTGTGTATGATTGGTGGACTATTGCCTAACTTCTGTGTGATTGGTCGACTGTTGCCTAACATCTGTGTGATTGGTCGACTGTTGCCTACCCTGTGCATGATTGGTCGACTGTGGCCTACCTTGTGTGTGATTGGTCGACTGTGGCCTACCTTTTGTGTGATTGGTTAACTGTTGCATACATGTACCTTGCATGTGACCTTGTTATGTGACCTTGTGTGTGATTGGTTGACTGAAGCTTACCTTGTGTGTGATTGGAGTCTGGAGGGAAGGAGCTGTTGACCTCCCGCATGACCTCCTCCAGCTGTTCTTCCGGAGTCTGCTGGCGCCGCTGTCCGTCACGCAGTGGGGGAGGGGTGCGCGTCGCTCCTTGCACTGAAGACGGGAGGGAGAGTTTAACAATTAAGTTTATTACAAATTCTTGACCGAGAAAAAAAATTGCCTTCATTATGACATCAAAGTGGTCAGGAAAATTTACCAACAAAGAACAATAAATTTGGGACTGACTTAGGCATTCTACGACATTTAATAGTTTTTCAATTAATATTACAAAATACGGCATATAAATGCTCACTCTGAAGCTGCTTTGTGCAATTTACAGTATGGTCACACACTTCATTTCTTTGTGAAACAGCTGAAAAGTGATGCATACGTGGATGCCATCCATATTAGCAAACCAACATGGCCTTACAAATTACAGAGCTAGTCTAGAATTTCCAGCAAATGACCTCTCACCTCTAATGTCTGCGGCGCCATTGACTGCCCCGTCCCCGTTGGGAAGCCCGTTGGTGGTGGTGGGGAAGCGCGGGGCCCGCGAGGGCGGGGTGTTGCCAGGCAGCGAGCCCTGTGAGGACGAGGGCGTGACCTCATTGGGGGTGTGGCTGCTGGACGACGTGTGGGAGGTCGGGCTGCGGTCACTCTGCGGCTGCACGGACAAAGGGCAAAGGTCAGTATCATGGAAGCTGTGTTGGTAGTTCTTTCTGTTAAGGCAGCCATACTCAGCATGATGAAGATGATGCTGCCTAAAATGCTAGTTATCACAGTACAATGCTAAACTTTCTTCCAACGCAAAGGTATACAAATCATATTTTCAATGACCAGTGTGCCCTTCCTGACACTTTTGGCCATTTGCTTAAGTTGCGTATTCATGTGTCAGTAAGGTCACGTGTCCTTTACTCTTGCTAGTTTACATTCTGAAGTTATTGGTCATCAGAATAGATTCCGAAGAAGGCAACAGTGGTTAAAAATTTGATCCGTGTATACTTGTGTTAGAGGCAACTTAAGCACTGTACAACAGTCATGTATCATCTTCATGATTACTGACAGCAATTGTAACTTGTAAGCAATTCAAAATTCAGCCCATGGCTGCAAAGTATCTTCAGTTCTGAATCAAGTTCCACTGTCACTTCAAGTTGACTGCCATGTATGGAGCCATACAATATTGTGCCTGTGACAATTGTGACAGGTACGATGTATATCAGTACATGTATGTCGTGCACTTAAGAAGCTCCATCCATCTGCCGGATCCCCCGACAGAGTGATCGATGGGGGATCTAGGTGCCAGAGAAAGTGTGACGGATGAGCGTAATTTTGAAGCAGGCAAGGCGTCGCCAAGTAATCCTGGCGGAGGAACGCTGCCTGGGTTTCCCTACTTCAGGCTACACTTATTTATTTCCTTGGTTTGCGGACTTTCAAAATTTGGGTAGAAAACTTCAGGCCACATCTATTCATTTCCTCCACCATTTCTCGGCAAAATCTGTCTGGATATGCAACTTGGACTTGAAACATTGACTGGAAAATTGACAGATTGTGTGAATGTTTTTCTGACTCTGGTCATGTAGCTTGGAGTTACATTAGGAAAGCTGAAAGTGCTTTGAGTATCCCTGCACTGTTGGAGAGCATCCCATCACACTCTATCAGACACTAATTCCACTACACTTGGGAATTGCAGAGTTCATGGTTTTGGGTGATTCTGTTTGGAGTCATGCATCAGAATCTGTAAGTGCTGTGAGGATCCCACCACTGTATCAGACGCTAATTCCACAACAGAAGCGTCTTGCTGTAAATCCCTTGCCGAGATCGGAAACGCTGATCTATTGTATGACTGTTTTTGGTGATTCTGTTTGGAGTCACGCGGGGAAGTTTTAAGTGCACTGAGCATCCCTGCACTGTTTGAGAAAATCCTAGTGCTTCATCACACTGTTTGAGAGCATCCCACCACTCTATAAGACATGAGTTCCACAACACTAGCGCCTTTGGGCCTGGTTTCTGGTGAATCTGTTTGGAGTCACGCGGGTGAGTTTTACGTGCTGTGAGCATTCCTGCACTGTTAGATTTGTACTCTTACTGACATTACACAAAGGGTTTGTTTGTGATGTTGAAATTTGAACCCAAGCTGTAGTATCATACTGTGTTTCGGTATTAAAATCAAAAATTCACTATTGGCAATCAAGGCAAGTCCTCAACCTAACATGTACATAAGGTAGCAGTTACTCAAACACCTGGATAGATTTTGGAAACAGTGAAACGTTCCAGGTAGCATCCATTACCTTTTGTTAGTGAATGCACAACTGTAATGTACTGAAAAACCAGGTATTTAGCCAAAATCTTTGAGTATGCATTCATCTATAAATAAAATGAAGAATAAATTTAGATTATCCAATTGGAAACAAAAAAAGACAAGTCAAGACAAGGTTAACACACAAGGTGAGTCAACAAGCTCCAAACAGTTACTGCAAAAACAAACACCTTGAACATATCCTGGCCAACTCTAGTAGCAAAAAGGCGGGGAAACTCCTGGGCGAAATGAAAACTTTACAGTAAAATTTCCTCTGGTTTTACGAGGCTAAATCGTCCTCGGCTCCTGAGCTTCATATCTCCCCTAAGTGCCATACGGCTGAAGACTGCCAACAAGAAAATCCTTCCCTGACCTCAAGAGGAGGATAAAAATCCGACAAACGCCGAGAAACTGCTCTAAGAAAATCCCTGGGCTTGTAAAGTTTTTATTGTCTTGTACTTTTAATAGGATACTAAAAGTCGATGGGCTTAGCACTCTACGCTTTAAAACCTTTATAGCACTTTCTTAGATTGCCTTATTGGCTGTAGCTAGGGCTGGGTACCGGTACAGAAAATTCAGGTCCAGGTCCGGTTTAGGTCCAGAGGATCAGGTCCAGGTCCGGACCTGAACCTGGACCTGATTCAGTATGACTCATACCAATGGTCCATTTCACTACAAAGAAATCTGTTTGGTGGAGTATTAGACTAACACTGGCGTTTTGAAATCCTACAACGCTAACTGCACCTGTACAATTGACTGTAAAACTTGGTAGAAATTACTATAGACTCTACTCTACTTCACAATTGTCATTTTCTTCCACCTGCAAGCGCCAAAACGCGTGAATGCCTGATAAAATAATATGTTAATTTTCTAATCGGTCCAACATTCGGTCCACCTATTTTTTTCAGGTCCGGTTTTTCTGGACCGGTCCAATAAGAAAAATCTGTTTTGTACCGGTACGCTGTACCGATACCCAGCCCTAGCTGTAGCGCAACGGTAGCAGCCTCACAATTCAGGTCCAGGTTTCAATAAGTTGGTAATAGAGAAACTGTGGTGCAATCCTGGGTAGGGTACCTTGGTTGGGGTACCCTGGGAAACCTGCTTGAGAAGCTTGGCAAATAAGAGTTACCGATCCCCTGCCTAACGCGCGCCCTCCCGCCTCTATGCACCCGCCCCACTACCAGCTGGCCCCACTTACGCCGGTCCCCAACTATCGCTCGCTTCCGAAAGAGGCAAGTGATAGTTGGGGCCAGCTGGTTCGAGGGCCGGCGGGTGTTAGGCGGCGGGTGTCCCGTGCGCGCGTGTTGTAGGGATCGGTAAACTTTGCGTGCCTCGTTTCCCAGGGTATGGTTGGGGTTGCATCTGTCTTTTTGAAGGGATGTAAAATGCACCTGGTCCTGTGTTTCAAAGTTGAGCTCCTGGTTTCAATAAGTTAGTAAAAGAGACACCATGGTTCAAGCTTGGGTAGGGCATCTCGATTAGGACTGCACCCATCTTTAAGCCCCGTTTACAAATCAAGATTTTAGCTCGGCCGAGTTGTCAGCGAGCTCTAAATTACGAGGAGGTATGACCCTGATGCCGACGAAGAAACTCTGCCATTTGTTCGTAGGCTCAGGTTCATGCCTCCTCGTAATTGAGAGCTCGCTGACAACTCGGCCGAGCTAAATTCTTGATTTGTAAACGGGGCTTTAGGAAGGGGTTTTAAAATGCAGGTCCTGTTTTTGAGGAGGTGCCTTGTGCACATTAAAGTATAATGCCTAGCAACCCCTCCCTGTAAAAATATACCCTGCTAGTGAAACAGCAAGGAAACTTGCTGACCCATGTGCCACTAGGCACTACAAGGGCCTGAACAAACTTTTAATAGGATAGTCAAAGCCTACAGGCTTGGCACTTTCCGTTTTACAGCCAAAAGCACTTTCTACGATTGCCCGACGTCGTACAATTTACAGTAGCATGACCCTAGCCTAACCTATGTGTTGAAATTGGCAATTCTTTATCGCCAAGTCCTCTAGACAACAATTAGATCCTGACCGACCTCAAGGATTTTCCTACGAAGCGATCTTAAAAAGTTGGAATGGCAAATAAAAAAGTTGGATGCCCCAATCTTCTTGTGCAATATACTCAGCAGGAATCCCATTCCCAGAATGAAAAGCCAATCTCTCAAACAGGGCCCTGAAGCTTGTTTCTCTGTGGTACGTTGGCTCATGGCCAAGAAAGGTCTTGAACTCATCTGTACATAGTGGCCCAGAATTCTCGTGGTCACCCCAAGAGGATATCGGAAGACAATGTCAAGGAAGATATTAAAAAACTGAACCTGCAAAAGCTTACTCTCCAAGCAGAGGTTAGGCTCCAGCTGTTTTTTTAACGTTTTTTTTTAAGTACGCCAGCCAAGGTTTTGACAGAGCAAGATAAAATAAAAAATAGAAAGCCTGATAAAAACGACTAAAAAAAAAAACCTTAAAAAAACAGCCAGAGCCTAACCTCAGCTTGGAGAGTAGCAAAAGCCATGTTCCTTGAGAAAGACAGCTGGAGATCAGCAATCAGACTTGAACGACATCCCGCAACGTCCAACCCTTGCAAGGCTCAGGGAACAACAGACACTAAACCGGACAGTGAGTGAGAAGTGTGTGAAACATTGGGCAGAAGTTCACCCAACCACTCTCCATGAGGAGATTGCCAGTGCCCCATTCCCAGAATGGAAAGCCAATCTCTCACAGGTCCCTGAAGCTTGTTTCTGTGCCGTACGTCGGGCGGAAGTTCACCGAACCACTCTCCATAAGGAGATTGCTAGTGCCCCATTCCCAGAATGATACGCCAATCTCTCACAGGTCCCTGAAGCTTGTTTCTGTGCGGTATGTCGGGCGGAAGTTCACCGAACCACTCTCCATGAGGAGATTGCTAGGGCCCCATTCCCAGAATGATACGCCAATCTCTCACAGGTCCCTGAAGCTTGTTTCTGTGCGGTACGTCGGGCGGAAGTTCACCGAACCACTCTCGAGCTCCCGCTCCACGAGAAGATTGCTACATTTATCACGTCTGACGGAACTTTTTCTCCTACTCTTATTGCCCGCAATCAGGAGGTGGCCGGGCTCCAAGAGTTGGATTCAGGGTTGTAGCCAGCACCCGTCCTTCCGTCCTTTGACGGAATTTTGCAGCTTAGTACGGAAGGAAAAAAAATTTGCCCATTCCGTCCTCTGGGAGCAAAATTTAACCCTGAAATTGCAGGAAATAGTGTTTCAGAGGGTCTAAATTTCAAAACTTTCCTTGGGAGCATACCCCTGACCCGCCTAGGAATGCTGCGCCAAAGCCATTCAAAATCAAGGGGACGGAAAATGATTTCTGGCTGAATACAACCCTGGTTGGATTGCCCACCGAGTCGGACTGATTCGCGAGAAATATAACGAGACGACTCGGGAACGTGAAGCAAATCACGCTGTCTGCGAAACTGCACTGACAAATAAGCCAATTCGGTTCATTTCCACACGAATACATTTACGTTGCTGGTTTGACATTTGCATACAGTTTTCCAACTCCTAATTGGGGTACATGTATTTCCCATTCTGCAAATCACACAGTTTCTAAAACTGCGCCGTCAAATTGGCCAGTCAGGTTCATTTCCACCCGGATACATTTAAGTCGCTGCTTTGAAATTTGCAGACGGTTTTCCGACCCCTAATTGGCATATTTCCTATTCTGCAAATCGCATACTAGTTTCTAAAACTGTGCCGACGGATCAACTTGACAGGTTCATTTCCACACGGATACGAATAACTTGTATCTTGGAGATTTGCAGACAGTTTTCTGACTCCTAATTGGCATATCTCTCATTCTGTCTTCGATCCATTTAAACCTGGCTTTGTACAAACGAAGGCAAGCTGAAGTCACTAAGCCTGTCTCCGTCCGTGCCACTTTGGGATTTTAACATTCCGCCCACACATATTGACATTTCAAAGTGCGGCTAGGTCATCCTGATTTGATAATATGGATGATATCCTTTAAGCCTTAAGGCTCTCTAGAATAGATGCGTGAGCAAAAAAAAAAGGCTCAATATGACATCTATAGGTGGTCATCAAGAAAGCTGAACAAATGACTGAAAACAAACAACATGATGTACTTAACAATAATTCTTTCTATTTATAAAGAACTTGATATAATTGGGGGTTATGCTAAGATGTACTTACCATCTACAGTATAATCTGAATTATACCTCATACGAGACCTTGTTCAGGGAGAGTACAATATGCAGTATTCCTGGGAATCGCTAGATGGTGCACAACATACAAAGAAAAGAAAAGCAAAGCATGATGGGACCTCACGTGATGACGCCCCTTCCCAATCATCATTGACTGAGTGCGAGAGTAGATGAATAAGTCTGTGCTGTCCATGGGTGGGTAATGTTCACTAAATCCCTGCAGCTGAACATAAGTTACTGAGGGTGGGAAGATATACCTGAACAAGGTCTCGTATGAGGTATAATTCAGATTATACTGTAGATGGTAAGTACATCTTAGCATAACCCCCAATTATACCTCACTGACTCGACCTTGTTCAGGGAGAGTACAATATGCAGACTCCAAAGCTGTATCTGGACAGCACAGGTATCAACTGAAGTATCAGTTATAGTCTAAGAAGGTCAGTTCTCGTGACCTAATGTCCTACCAGTATAACTGTTAGATAACACTGAGTGCCTGATGAACAAACACTGAAAAAGCATTAATCCTTAGGACTTGGTACACATTGTCCAGTCCCATCAACTTGCCCCCCCCCCCTTTTCCCAAGGGGAAGGAGCCATCCTCAAGTGACCTTTGAGGAGAAAAACACAAACCTCTTGTTTCCCTTCATAGAGGGGAGAAACCCATTAGATGAAGTGGCTGATCCTCGTGAAAGAACAGCCTATAACAATAAAATAAATCAATGTTTATTGCACAACAATTGTAACGGGTACAATGTACATGTAAGGTAAGGCAATGTATAGCATGCATGTGTTGAACGACTGGGCTAATATAAGAGCGCCCAAGCCATCTATCGACCACATTTATTTATTTATTTATTTATTCATCTCAAAAAACATGTGGGTAGCCCCTTCAACTTGTTTGAAGTTGATTTCCAAGGGGGCCCACTTACATAAATAACAAAAACGAAACGTGTTACATTCAGTAAGACAACCAGAGGACAACAAACAATATATACAAATAAACCGAAGCGTCTTTACCAAGAACAGTTGTCAAGGTCAACAAAAAGCGTCAACGGTGGAGGTCAGAGGTCCATGTGCGGAGGAGTGTGTCTTAGGGCAGCTTTAAACTGCCGTAGAGTTGGTGCATGTCTAATGTCTGCCGAAAGGGTATTGTAATATGTTGCTCCTCTGTATGCAAATGTGCGGTGGCCAGCTGTGTTTGTGTAATTGGGTTTATGAAGCAAAGAGGCTTGTCTGGTGTTATGGCTGTGTAACAGGTGGTTGTGTACAAAGGTGGTATCCAAGTATGTCGGGACAAGCCCGTTAATACATTTAAAGACCATCACGCACATGTGTTCCTTTCTCCGCTGCGCGAGATACTTCCAGTTGAGTCTGCTGTGTAGGTCTTGGACACTGGATCGTCGCTTCATTTGTAGGATGACCCTGGCAGCTCGATTTTGAAGAACCTGAAGTTGTCGCTGCTTGGTGATGTTACAATTTTCCCAAACAATGTCGCAATAATCAAGTAGTGGTAGAATCATGCATCTGTATAACATACTTGCAATGTTGACAGTGAGACATGATCTTAAGCGTCTTAGCAAACCTATTCTCTGTGATACCTTGGAACATACCATGTCAATGTGTTCGTTCCATGAGATATTGCAGTCAAGGAGAACACCTAGATATTTGAATTGGTACACTTGTTCAACTGTTTCCTGATCAATTTGGAGTCTAAGTGGAGGTACTGCTCTTAGCTTCCCACTACTACCGAATAGAATCCACTTAGTCTTAGCGACATTCAGTGTAAGACGATTTGAATGTAGCCATGTGGCAAGGTTTGCTAGTTCAGAGTTTAAGGTGTTCTCTATGACTCTAGCGTCCTTGCTGGAACAGAAAATAGCAGTATCATCTGCATACAGACATACTTTACATACAGTAGAGACTGATGAAGGTAAGTCGTTTATGTACAGAATGAACAGTAGGGGGCCCAGAATAGAGCCCTGGGGTACCCCTAATGTAACTGGTAGGAAGTCGGATTCACATCCATTTAGACTAACAGTTTGTTCTCTTCCAGCTAAGTAATCAGTGAACCAGTGATGCTCAACCCCATGTACACCAACCCAGGACAGTTTCTGTAGTAAGCAATAGCAACAGGAAACAATAGCTGAAATTCAAGCTAACTGTGGCTCTAAATAAACCAAAGAGTACCAACATACCAATAATACATTTGAATTGGTGTGGTTCATGCAAAACATGAAGTCAACTGTGTTAGATTCCTCCGGAATCCCCATAACGTGTGTAACAAACATACTGAACTTGTAACAAGTAGAAGCCTCATCTGTGGCAAAGGCAATCTTTACAAATACAATCGAAGTGAGTACCAATTTTGGTAACTCAACATCACATTTTAATGTTTCCAGTCAAGTGGATTGCAGGCTGCCAGAAGCCAGCCTTGTGAGCCTAAATTGCATGGCTCACTTGTCACCTATCACCTACCGGAAGCTCGGGATAGTGACGTTCAGAAAGGTGTCTGGTAACTTGCATTGTTCCCCAACACCTAATTTAACAGTGAACATTTTACACTCACACATGAGTACAGTTCCACCCTAACGTGTGAACTTGTATATTTCACTAAGAAACATTAATAGCATGAAGTACTTGCAATATGTCAATATCAACTGACATCAAGAGTAGCACTGAAGGACAAGGTACATTGTGGGCCTTCGTCATGTTGCAGACACCAGCAAGACTATAAGGGTTGACATAGTATGAAAAACATCACAAGTTTTATCGTATTAATCCCATCACATGTCCCATCATATTGATCGCATCACACATCTCATCATATTGATCACATCACATATCTCATATTGATCACATCACATGTCTCATCATATTGATCACATCACTTGTCTCATCATATTGATCACATCATATGTCTCATCATATTGATCACATCATATGCCTCATCATATTGATCACATCACATGTCTCATCATATTGATCACATCACATATGCTTCAGCATACTGACCAGCTGGATAGTATGATAAAAAACCCAGATGGTAACAATGCAACAACGTCTATTAAACGTTAGTCTGTGTGCAAAGACTGCACAAGATAAATAAATTGATCTTCTCTGCAATGTCTGCCATGATCAGTTTTGATCATGGCTATGTGTAACATGTTCTACAACTCTGTTGTAAGTTACCTGTGAACTTAAAAGGAACACATATTGCGCTACTTCAACACCATGTGAAGAAGAAGGGCGACGGACTTTTCCGTCCGTAGAAGCGCCAGCAGTAGCTTAACGCTAATAATAAGCCACAAAACATGTACAAACATAATGTAATTGTAAGCAAAAATAGTCTGCACAATTTCTCCGCACAACTCAACCATATTAGCGATAGTTGTGGAGACGTATCAAGCTCGGGCAGCGGCGCCAATTCAGAACAAGAGTTCCGAAACTTGAAGTTCACGTTCATATTGGTACATGTAGCCAAGGCGTTTTGCCCCTTGACTTCAGATTACCGCTGTACACGTAACCAAGTAACTACTGGTGTAAAATTAGCAGCCAGAAAGGTAGCTAAGTTAATGTAAGGCGGCAGAATTACGTGCTCGAGACCCTTCCTCAAAAACAGGGCCACCGATTTCCCGAAAATTATGAATGGAACAATATTCTATCAAGACTACCAAAAACATGTTAGACTCGTCAACATGAAACATGTAAAATCTTGTTGTCTAAAGTAACAACAAAGAGCCAGACGTTGAACATACATGTGTATTAACTACGTGCGTGACCAGTCACACAACGTCCCAGACGAATTCAATTTCGTCAATTGTCTTTGTGGAGCATTCTTCATGATAATGCTAATTACGGACACACATTTCTAGTTTGGCTAAGTAATTGATAACTTTATTGCCATAAAAAAGCTTCCCTCAGGGACAAGCTTTAACATAAGCTCCCAATATTTTATTCACCTGGAGCTTCTCTTGTCAGACAACTGCGACGTATCATAGTCAGCAGAAGAAGAAGGGGAGGCCCCTTTCTGTGCCGATTGACGTATTTCCTAAGTCAACCGCTCATAAAACGACTTTAAATTATGGGTTAAACTGCTGGACGCTCCTCCTAGACGAGCGTAGAATGCAACGGCAACATGCCTAACAGCGTGTTCAACATGGAAGCTTATCCGAGCAACCATAACAGAGCGACCGGAGCCCGTAATCTACTTACAGTTCCATTGAGATGTCGATTATCCCGACCGGCCCACGTGGCACGGCGGCTGCCGCTCCTTCTGAATATGGATGGAGCCACGAGAACAGTCTTCCACCGTTCTCGAATCTTTAGCGTCACCTGGCGCAAAGAACGTGGGGTATTACCTCAATTCTCCGAAAGGGCCAGAGCCTCAACCTCGGGCACCATGGCCATAGCGGCCGTCTGTGGCTGCGCTATCCTCCAGGTTTTTCGGCCTGGTGCGCCGATAATGCCAGCTCCGTGTAAGGCACAAGGTATGACGGCCGTCTGTATACGTAGCCTCGCCGATAACCTCCAGGTTCTACGGCATGCTTGGCCCGAATTCTTCCCGTGCATGTTGCGCCGAAAGGGCCTTTTGGTCCTTCCCAGCGCCTGGCAAGCCTTGAGCGCTAAGCTCGACCGCCAGTACCGATAGTAGCCCGCCGATAGGGGCTTTTCACCCTTCCCGGTCTTACGGCCTGCTGCGACGATAGTACTAGTAGCCGACCGATAGGGGCTTACCCTATCGGCGGCATGGTGCGCCGAAAGTGGTTCTTCTCGTAGCTCCACCACTTGATAATTTTCCAACAACGAAAAACTGAGTCACTACCGGATCGTACCGGAGCAAACTCGATGCGTGCACCTTTCGCGAAGCACAAAAGGAAATGATGATTGGGAAGGGGCGTCATCACGTGAGGTCCCATCATGCTTTGCTTTTCTTTTCTTTGTATGTTGTGCACCATCTAGCGATTCCCAGGAATACTGCATATTGTACTCTCCCTGAACAAGGTCGAGTCAGTGAGGTATAATAATTATTAGTCTCTCTTCTTTAACAATTCTTTGATTTTGGCAGACATTCTCATTTAGTATTTGTTTCTCAACATTTCTGCTGTTGCTCAAAGTGACAGCAAAGACAGATGGTGGAGAGGAGAGTTCTATTTGGTCGGGTCGCGAGGGATGCGCAATCGCCGCGCGGTACATGCACCTGCATAATTCTGCGTCTTCCCACGATACCTTTCCATTACCACCGACGACCTAAGGAAGGTTATCTCAGGGCAAGGTCTTTATATCGCTCTTGCATATTCAACTTAGTTTTTACATAGTTATGTTGTGGAATATCCTTATCCTTTTTTTTTAAATTTTTTTTAAAAATTCTGTTTTCTTTAGCCAGGGTAGCCCAACTCAGTGTATCACACTGCTTTACAGTGGGGCCCTGTAGATCCTTCTTCTTTCTTCTCCACAGATATTGCTGGATTAGACTTTTCAAACTACCTGAATGGTATAAGGGAATCTGCAGTGCATTAAGAAACACATTTATTAGGTTTTTACATTGAGTTTGCATAACAGAACTTCTGCAATCTAATTCTTCTGTGAGTGTTTATATATTCAGGCTGTCTTCTTGAATATCCTTATTCTTTCTTCTCCACAGATATTGCTGGATGAGATTCTAGAACTTCTGTACTGCATTGAGAAACAAATGTATACAATGTAAGGTTTTTACATTGATTTTGCAAAACAGAACCTGTGCACTTAAAACTATCAACCCAGGCTGTTTGAACTGGATCTTCAACCTAACACTTCTGTGAGTGTTTCTACGTAGGCTGTGTTCTTGAATATCTTAGTTCTTTCTTCTCAACAGTCACTACTGGAGAAGACGTTTCAAACCATCTTTATGGTATTCATGGCACCACCCTCACCATTAATGGAACAACAAATGCCATTAACAATACATAAGAAAGGAAATTTGCAGTCCATCAAGACACAGATGTACCATAAGCACCCGGCTTTCAAAAGGATCCACTACAAATTAGATTTTACAGATGTCTATCTATCTGCAAAGGCCATCACAGCCATGCAGCTAGCCTACACCCATACTGCATGAATATACAAGGTAACACACAACTGGAACTGTCACTAGCTCTTAATTTTTCCCCGTCGAACTCATTGTTTAGGGGCCCATGTTGTTGGTTTTCGTTGTTATATCTCTCATTTTAAGCTGATGAGCATAAATTTCATGTCATGAAGTTCAGAATTTTTGTTAAGCCTGAAGGATGATGAAATCAACTAGCAAATTTCTGTCCCAAAAAGGAGGGAAGGACAACCACTGTCGAAAACAAACAGCCCTGTGACAAGAAATCTGATCACACAAATTCACCTGAAATATTCATTCCCACTACATCAATTTGTTACCACGATAATAATTCCTTCTGGCGGCCCCATTTTCAACTCTTCCAGTTGTTTACACGGCATCCCGACGCGCTCCCTACAGAGATCGTTTTATGCATGCAAGCCCTCTCCCGTCCATTAATAAGATTTGTCGCTCACATGGGCCCTAAATACCACATTTTAATATCGCTGCCTGCAGTTGATATTGAAAAACATCAGCTCGGCATGCTTCAGTTGCCTGGTTACATTGATAATGAAGAGATATTAAGGATGCTAGGCTGAATTATATTATTCACTTCGTTTGCAGACATTTTTAGGTGAAAATTTAACCGTTACGCTAGTTCACCTTTATCCATCATGGGTAACCTATATCCGTTACACAACACAGCAGGGTACTAGGTGATATCAAGTGACAATTTGAAAATATTGCAATTCAGTTAAACTGCCATCCGTTGACTTGATGTCCTGAGTTAATACTTTGTTTTTAAATACAACGGATATAGGTTATCCCTCGGATAAAGGTGAACTAGCGTTAGCAAGCAGACATCATAGGTCTAAAAGGAAGAAAATCTTAACATGTCTGTATCTCCCCAAAAACTGAGTGCACCAAGGCATAAACCTGGACCTCATCAAGACTTGCCTTCATAATCTGAGAAACAACAAATTGAATTGATGCGGCCGTATGTAACCATGAAATATCAAAGTTCAATATTGGATCATAAAAACTCAACATAAATATGCAACAAAATCTGCAATAAATCGAAACACCATAAAAAAACTTCTTTTACAGCCTACATGGCTGTAGCCAGTGCCAATTTCTGCTTCAAGGGACGGAAATTTTCTTGTTGGGACGGAAAAAAATTTCACCCTATCCTCAAAAAATCCAAACATATTATGCATTTCGGTATGCTGCAAAGATTGACAACACAGGCTCCCAGACAATGAGTGGGGCGGAGAAGAATTCAAAGCTGAAGACAGCCCTACAAACATGTACAAGTTGCTAAGATTGCAACATCAACAAAAGGAATATCAACAAATAGAATATCACTCCCTGGCTGCCACTCCTTTTTCTACAGTGACTGTGATTTTTTATCTGACGATCGATCCACCTAGTCAAATATTCATCCTTGCAGATGAACGTGGCAAATCAAATTTCACGAATGCTCACTATAAAATTTGCAAATCATACCAGTGAATCTATTATTTAGTCAAGCCTACAATCTGCTAGTACATGTATATGTAGATGGCACCCATCTTTGACATCAAACAGTTTCTTCATCACTAAATACGATTAAAGGAGGTTTTCCTCTTGTACATCCTCTTATCTATATGTAATATACATGTACAAAAGTACTTTGAAGGACCTGCAAATAAATAAGAGAACCTGTCCAGCAAAACTAGAATCTGCCCCTGGCCTGTGAACCCATCTTTGAGATTGGGACGATACGATCTACGATGTCTAACAAGATTTCACTACAGTCTCTCACCTTTACATGTAAAATCAAAAATCAGATTTGCATCTTCAATATCTAGCACTATCGCATCTTTCACATTTACATGTACTTAACAAGAATTTTACCTTGGCAGAGGACTCAAATCTACATCTTCTTCAATACCTACATATAATACACCTTTCACAACTACTGTACAAGATTTAGTATTTAAGTCTACCTTGGTGCAGGGTTCAAGCTAGCATCTTCAAAATCTACACATACACAAACACAACCTTTCAAGTCTGCTGTATGAGACTTCTTAGTGAATTTTAGCTTGGCTGAGGGATCAAATCTCCATCTTCAATATCTCAATATACAACATCTTCCATGTCTTCTGTACAAGGCGAAGTACTACATTTTGCCTTCTTGAAGGGCGCAAATCTACATCTTCAATATCTAGATAATACAACAACACCTTTCACATCTACTAGATGTACAAGGCTTAGTGCTACACTTTGCCTTCTTGGCTCAAATCTGAATCTTCAATATCTAACGTTACATATAACGTAACAACTTTCACATCGACCATACAAAATTAAGCAGTGCGTTTTACCTTGGCGGATGGCTGCACGTATCCGGGCATTTTAAATCAGAGGCTCGAGCTTGCGGGATAACGATGGCTTCGCTACGGTAACCGCCTACTTCTGAATCACCCGGGGTCTAGCAGGCTTTTATCTTGTTAGGGTTCATCCACTAACGTAACATTCAGGGGGGTGGTCGGCTGTCAGCCTGGCACCTACCATTACTGCGCTGAAGAGGGCTCTACTGTTTACACTTGTGCAAAAAGGCCTAAAAATAATGTTGTTTCCAGTTAGTTACCTGACTGGCTCTATTCAACATTGCTGACCGTAGCCTTTTTTGGTTGACAGCTAGCACTGACAAGGGGCATAAATTTTCAATCTGACATATGAGTGATGAAACTGTTGCAGAATAGTTTTCCCCAATGATCTCCTCATTTCTGTTTAGATAAAAAAGTGTGCTTTGATAAATAAATGTACATCTGCATAACTACAAAATGATGTTGAAAATACCAGTGCCCTGTTTTACAATGCTAATCTGTATTTGTTAAATCACTTTGGCCGAGATCTTAAAAAAAAAAAAAAAAAAATACCAACCTACCAACCCTAATATTCTCAGGATGGTAACCAGAAACAACATTATTTTTGCTATGCCTTACACTTGTTGGGTAATGTACAGCTTTATAGGCGTGTACGAATCACAAGTGTAACATTGCCATGTTTCCACGAGGGGTGATGACCGGTTTCATTCTGCCGTTGCACAGGGTTGAAGAAGTGCCCTGAATCTCTCCTCCTCCACTGATATTTACCAAACAGACAACCGGACTCCAGCTAATGGCCTTATCTTCACTTAACTCCATTAAACTTTCATAGATGGCAACTTCCCATCACCTTCGGTGGGCAAATTTCCTTCTAGGGTTACAAGGTGACGGCATTTCTTGCAGACCTTTGAGTAACAGATGCAGCTTCCATCTGCAAGACGTATAATCTTGGTTCTGTTGAGAGTCACTGATATAAGACAAGTGTAGTCTGAAGCTTCAACACAACATGGCTTCCGCATTTAGAAAAATATTGATAATTGGCTGTTATGGTTGGCTGTGAGTTGTGACTCTTAGTGAAGCAGATTTTATGCTCATGACAATCAAGAGTACAGAGGAAGATTTGCTGACTACATCGTATCAAGTTACTATCCTTTTATGAGTTACCGAGTTATTGGAGTGCAGATTTGAAACTTGACAAAATCATTGTGCTTTACAAATTACCAATCGTTTTTGCTGGACCAATGCTATATGAGGCTTATTGCATACCATGTTTCAGTCTAATATCTCCATTGTTAAGTTTTACACCAAGCTTTTGGTAGGATCAGTATTACACAAGGCTTATTCCATGCATATTTTGCAAGTCAACATCTTCACTTGACTGTCAACATTCTAGTATATACACCAAGCTTACACCGTTATCAGGGCCCTGAGTTGCACTGACTGATAGCAGCACGGTAATGACTTTGACATGCCAGAGAGCAGAAGCCCTGAGACATTCTGCTCGTCTACAGTTCCATTACTGGTTCTACCGACACTCATTAAACATTGATGGCTGACTGTCTGCTGATTGTCGCAGAGCCCAGATGATATCCACTAGCAATTAGGAACAATGGTAGAAGCCAGCTTGTTTCGTTGTCAGTCATGAAAGAAATAATAAGTTGTACAATTTGAGTTTTGATCCGACACAAAAAGGATTGACACTCACCATGAATTTTCAGCCGATCTTGACGACCTTCTTTCCTTTGTGTTGGCACATTCCTCAAATTGTACAACTATGGATTCTACTAACACACATCCGTCTACGTAGGCCAGTTTCTTTATAACGTATTCCAAATGCGAGACCAGATTAATCATACATAACTGTACTGTTATCGATAATGTTTTGTTGTTGTTTTGTATGTAGCCTCTTAGTACTACTGTCTGT
The DNA here is from genome assembly GCA_019207045.1 of Branchiostoma floridae x Branchiostoma belcheri. Classification (NCBI taxonomy): domain Eukaryota; kingdom Metazoa; phylum Chordata; class Leptocardii; order Amphioxiformes; family Branchiostomatidae; genus Branchiostoma; species Branchiostoma floridae x Branchiostoma belcheri. The sequence goes on from CM033031.1 coordinate 1,569,772, forward strand.
ATAGCTATTAGTTGTTATTAATTGCCATACATTGTACCATGTGCGATTGTTGAGCAATAAATTCATTCATTCATTCATTCATTCATTTGAATAAAAAAAAAGAAGATAATACTTAATTAACTCGATTAACAAATCTGATTCGTCAATATCATCTGTTGATTGTCGTTGAGCTGACATTTTATTGGCAATTATGAATTATGTAGGAGCCAGATTGTTTGAAACATGTCTACACTTTTAGATGAATTAGACACAAGATAATACTTAACGATATAATCATCAAATCTGCATCTTATCTGTTGACTGCTACAGACCTAAAATCTTCCTCATTGACAGTCAACAACTATGACCAATCAGTATCTATTATAGGACCTTGAGTGCCTGATCTGTTTAAGATTCTGGTCATGTAGCTAGTCGAAGAAGTCAGAACCTGTGGGGCGTTGTCCTTCAAGCTGGGACACCTGATTTAATAAGTCCTACTGCATATTTCAACATCGCTGCCGGCTTGATTGCGAGCCGGGTGCTGCAAGTTCCGTTCCGTTCTGCCAGCTTGGCATTTAGGACGGGGGAGACGTGGTGATATATGACTGAAGATGTCATCTTTAGAATCCTGTGAACTTCATTTTCTTTGGCTGTTTTCCAAGTCCTGCCATGTTGGCATCCATTTTCAGTAAAGCCATACACATACATTGTACTTTCATGAAATATTTATATTAAGAACTACGATAATGACATTTACAAAAGCTCCATAATATTGGTAAAACCATATTTGAAATTTTGCTATATTAATACCTTATAATGGTAAATCTCCGGAAATACATAATCCCGTGGATTACTTTGCAACTTGATACTAAAGCACTTAAGTAGATTATTTCTATGTGAGGCTCATTTCAAAACATATCCATATCTCCATGAAAAATGGAGAATAGCTTTGGGTGTGTCTGTGTTTCTGGATTTTTGTTATCAGCATAACTCACACACTGCTGGATGGATCACAATGATATTTAAGAAGTGGGTAGGTGTTGGGAAGACGAGGGTCAAGGTTGATTTTGGGCCCCCTGGTATAAGTTTTCACGTCACATCAAGCCTTTAGGAGTAAGGTTGCAGGATGTGTTTTTTATGGTACTTTTAGAAACAGCGAAGGGCTGAATCAGTAGCTCTATCCTGAAGCAATATGGCATCTCATACGACGTATGGAAAAGTTTTGTTAAACCTGTTAGATGGATGAAAGGTAAGCTTCTTTATAGGAAAGCTTGTGAACCGTACAGATCAGAAAAATCTGGACTTTTCAACATTATGATACATTGTTAAGATGTTGAGCTTGGATCGGCAGCTTAGAATTTGATGAGTTTTCAGGGATCAGTTGAGTGTTTTATTGATGATATCCTGTTTCTTTATAATCCTCTTCATAAAATGAGTTAAAACATTACATTAGTCAACTTTGAAACTCTGGATTCTCAACGAAGATTTCACATGCACTAATAATATTAAGAGCTCTCTCTGGCATCAATGTTAAATGACACAAGGGGTACATTTTGCACTTCTTGACATTCTGTAAGGAGCCTGTCAGAATAAGAAATTCCACTGACGTTCATGCTGACATTTTCGTGCCAGGCAAACGTATTCTCTCCTACTGACCTCAACCACGCGATGGTAATCTGTACCCATCTTACACAGACTTCTCATTCTGTTTCCCGTCAACTTACCATAAAACGTAATCCTCTGATCTCCCTCTCCGGAACCCTTCCATATTGCTCTCTTTATCTCCCGACTTTGAGGGAAATTGCAGCGATAATGCCCTGAGATAGAAAGGCGCTTGGCAATTCCAGGCATGTACAACAGCCTTGTAAGTTCACCTCTGATCTTTAGCTCTGTCAGTTTCTCATTGCTGTGTGGCATGCAAGGTCTTTCTTATCTCTGCTTGCTCATAAATATACTTACTCAAGGGAACACAACCTTATTTTCTTAAGCTATTTTTGGCTCCTCTGATTTTGTCACAGTTGTCTGAACTTCAGGAGAACTTTGTCTTTGCAACTTTTGTCTTCTTTCTTCTGCAGCTTCGTGTTTGAATGGGATCTAACTTTAATGGGTGTGGGGTCCTGGGCTCTAGCCAGCGTCCGTTTTTCCGTCAATTGACCGAAATTTGCTGCTCGTGACAGAAAAAGTTTTAAACCAAACCGTCAATCTTGATGGACAAAAATCCTTGTTGGAAGCTACAGGCGGCTTGGGGACGCCGTCCACGGCCGTAAAAGCTACACACTGTTTGTTTAACTATTGTTATGATTGTTGACAATGTGTGTCGGCGCCTTTTCGCATACGATAATCTCATTAAAAACCCGTTTTTCAAGGTCTCAGTTCAGTCCTTTTAACCCGTGGAATAATTTATTTTCGCGGTTTTCGCGACGATGGGAATTGGCTGACGGAAAAGAATTTCGAGCTGGCTAGAGCCCTGGTGGGATCTGTCTAAGTATAAGGCTGTGAATGACCAGAATCTACTGAAACTCCTTGACCATCTCAACAACTCAAGGAGCTGCTGTAACTTCTGTAGCTGAGTCTTTGGACGGGATTTATATGTAACTTGTATGTGTGAGGGTGCTACTACTAGTTGAGCTAACTATAAGGCTGTTGATCGACAGAATCTACTGCAACTATCTCACCTGCTCGAGTAGCTGCTATAACCTCTTTAATTGAATGTTTGGATAGGATCTAACTTGTACATATTTGAAGGAACAAATACAGAGACTCCATCGGATCATGCAGGAGCTCAACTGTGAGGCTGCTACTAGTTGAGCTAGCAGGACATCCCTTTGAGACTAAAAAAAAACAAAAACAAAAACCTCACCTGCTCGAGCAGCTGCCGTAACCTCTGCAGCTGCGCCTCCAGCTGCCGGTTGTGGTCCTCCAGGATCTGCATGCGCGCCTCCAGCCGACCTTTGTGCTGCCGGAGGAGCTTCGCCTCCGCGATCAGCTCGTTGTCGCGGTTGACCTCCGACCTCGGCTCCGCCTGCGGCGATGGCTGCTGCTGCTTCTGGATCTTCAACCGCTCGTACTCCATCTGTAAATTTCTGCGGGGGAATAAGAAAAAAGGTTAACATCCATGAGTCAGGATTGATGTGTTCAAATATTCACACTTCACTAGAACTATCAAATAGTTGTTTCTTCCTGTTAAATCTTAATAATTTGGTGTAAAATTGGATTTTCAACCGCTCGTACTCCATCTGTAAATTTCTTTGGGAAAAAAGAAAAAGGTTTCCACCTATGAGTCATGCCTTCAAGTACCAAACATGTCAACCAAGGATTGATGTGTTCAAATTACTAGAACTATCGTAGAGCTGTTTCTTCCTGTTCAATCTTAATAATTTGGTGTTAAATTGGATTTTCAACTGCTCGTAATCCATCTGTAAATTTCTGCGGGGAAAAACAAAGAGGATTTCTTCAATGAGGTTTCTTCCTGATAAATCTTAATAATATTGTTAAGAACGGTAAAATGAACTTTCAAAATGGATTTTCCACTGCTAGTACTCCATTTGTAAATATGTGGGAAATACAAAGAGGATTCCATTGTCATGACTAAACATTTAACATGATTAAACAGTAACTCTCAGATGTGCAATAAAACAACAATGAACTGGCAGGAACATATATGTTGGTCATATATTTTTTGCAAACTTATATAATCTGGCTGTTGTGTTTCAGGAATGAGCAAGGCATTGGGACTGGTCTTGAATGATGTCACTAGAATGAGTGTCACCCCAGATGGAGTATGGGAGCCCTGGTAACCCAACTAGGACAGCACTTGTCAGTGATCAGGCTATAGTAGCACTCGTCTTTTCCCCCAAATACAGACTAACTAATGGTGTCTTTTACAGGAGAATCTAATGATTTGCATCTATGAAATCTCCAGCTCACCTATTCTCCTCCTCCAGGTCCTTGATCATGGCCTCCAGCTCTGCCCTCTGCTCCTGGTCGATCGCCACCACGATCTGAGCCGGGCTTTTTGGCTGTGGACGGAAAAATGAAGCAAAATGTTACAAAACATGAGAACTTATACATTGTAGATGGTGAGGCACTAAAAAAAAAGGTAAAAAAGTTGAGAAACTTTTGCATCAAGCACCAGAACTTGGAACAGGATTGAGTAATGATGAGGTTCGCTATGATTGGAAGTGGATAATCATATTGTGCTTAAAGGCAAAATGACCACCTTTCTTGAGTAGCTCATTTCATTTAAGACTCCAAGGCATTTGCGACCATCATCATTGCTTTGGACTCCAAAGCAATGATGATGATCACAAATGCCTCTTTTAGTGGGTGATAACAGACGAGCTCCTCAGCAGCAAATACTCTTATCTTTTAGTCTTACATTGTACGTCAGCAAACGAAGTCGTCTTCCCTTCATGCTAAGACTCTGAAGTAATCATGACGACCACAATTCCTCCTTGATACCCTCTATAAGTAAATGTTGAGCTCCTCCTCAGGAAATACTTTCATCTTTTACATGATCATCAGTGAAAATGCCATCTTTTGTACACGTTAAGACTCCAAAGTAATCATGATGACAACAATTCCACCTCGAGACCAGGCTTTATCATTAGTGGATAATGAGCAAGTATTTCAGCTTAATAATATCCACTTTGTCCTTGATCATCAACCAAAAGAGGACTTCTTTTGTAAATGTAAAGACTCCCAAGTTATCACAGTAATCACAATTTCATCTTGCAGTACGTCAATGTACATCATCCGAAAGCCTTCTTTTGTATATCTAATAAGCGGTTATTTTTCCAAAGAGTCCTCTCCTGCAATTACGTTCATCTCCTGCAACAATCTAGATCCTTCTTCAGCAAATCTAACGAGTTGGTTACAAGTTCGTGGTTCTAGAAAGATTTTCTTCTCTGTAATTGCTCTGCAGGGTTTGGCAATATATAATATAGCCCCTGCAAATGATGGTCCTTGATATGAAAGTGGGAATCTTGTTTCAAGCAGTTTGAATCATCTTAGGAGGAGCAACATATTACAATACCCTTTCGGCAGACATAAGACATGCACCAACTCTACGGCAATTTAAAGCTGCCCTAAGACACACGCCTCCGCACATGGACCTCTGACCTCCACCGTTGACGTTTTTTGTTGACCTTGACAACTGTTCTTGGTAAAGACGCTTCGGTTTATTTGTATATATTGTTTGTTGTCCTCTGGTTGTCTTACTGAATGTAACACGTTTCGTTTTTGTTATTTATGTAGTGGGCCCCCTTGGAAATCAACTTCAAACAAGTTGAAGGGGCTACCCACATGTTTTGAGATGAATAAATAAATAAATAAATAAATCTCTCTGCAGATTGAAGTTCAAAAATAGAGGAGTCAATCTAAACTCCATCTTCAACAGTTTCATACTTCCCTTTATTTCATCATCATCGTTCGTTTGTTCAGTCATTTGAAGTGCCTATATAGTTTGCACTACAAGTGCCTGAACAATATGTTTACATGGGGGCTTCCTTTTAATGTGCACGAGACACCTCCTTTACATTGATTTCTTCTACTACTCCAATGATCAGTCTAATCTTGGACGCTTTGTGGACTAGTGAAAGGATAGGTGCAGTAGGATAGGTCTTAATAGTTAATGAGCATTGTTGTACCAGTAAGCAGAATATAGGAAGACCTTCCTTCTTACACCATAATTTTCTTCAACTTTCATTTGCCAGCAGTTAGCCAAGTCCAGCTCTCTACCTATTGACATTTCGATCTGAGAAAGTGCTTGCAAATCATTAGCAGGATGAAAAATTTTCATTTTCTGATGGTACTTCGCACAGTTTGTGCAAATTACTTTGTGCATACTGTATTGCTGTAACACTGCCAGTTTTTACTCTTATAGTCTGGAGCCAAGCCAATGCACCAAACATGTTATAGATTGCAGGACAATGACTCTTTCATCATTCGTAGCCTATTACAGCTAAACAAAGACATACAGCACAATGTGAATGACCCCATATCATTGGCCACCTGGCTGCATATTGGTTTTAGTTCTATCTTTAGTCTCCACAATCAAAATAATAATCCTCGATGCAAGGTGACCCGAATGTTAGGTTTCTTAATCCACTCAAACAAGAAAGGACAACTACTCTTTTTGGTGGGTTATTTTATGTGCCCAAGGTGTGACTCTCCTTTAATGTCCTATCCGAGGGACCCATCTTTGCCAGAGCGAAGTGACAAATTTTGTTTAAAATGCCTTTTCTGAGCTAGACACAATTTCAAACCTAGGACCTCTTAGCTCTGGGCGAACACTGGGCGAACACTCGACAACACCGCCTAGCGATGCCACAATCTGCAGTGTACTCTCACTACCAGCGAACAAGACTTGTTCCTGTACTCTAACTACATGTACCTCCTTGTAAAACTGATAAGCCACAAACCATACATCACCCATATCGGTTTAGAGACAACATGAGAAAATTTATGACAACACGGAGACGCCAACGCCGTTTCGGTGGCAGTCCCGATACATTCCACACAAATCCACCTTTACAATGACAAATATACGGCAATATCGCGTAGCTGCATCGCTTCATTTCCACTGGCTTTGCAAATCCGGTCATCTGTCTTTGTTGGGGTCGATACCATCGGTGAAGACTGGATGGATTGCTACTCCTATTGTGTGAACTGGCGAGACATATTCCCCTTTGCTACATGAGAAATGTGATCTGGCCGACAAGGCTAAAAAAACTAGGTGCACAAGTTGTAACACTTGGGGCACAAGTTGTATACGAAATAGCGGGTGCACAAGTTTTCAAAGCTTGAACTGTGTTGGCAGGTTTTGCTAACATTCTTTTTTCTTTGTTTCATGTTGTGTACCAAGTTTTTTCTGTGCACCTAAATTTCCTAGATGGAGGTCCGGTGTTCAAGAAGAGCCACAACTCAAGCACGTTTAAGGACCCAGTTTACTTATCAAATTAAAGCAGTAGGGGGTCGTTCTAGGTGTGAGTGGATCAAACCCTACACAGTCCGGTCTTACGCAGTGTGTACTTACCGTACAGAACTGGTGGTTAATTGAATATGCAAAAGAAACAAACAAACAAACAAAGAAACAAACAAACACTCACCACTCCGGAGTCTCCTCCCAGACTCTGACAATACTGCTGGATCAGTGTGTGTTCGTCTTCCCTGTAAAACAAAATGACAGGAGATATTTTAGAGACTATATGCTTCTTTCAGTCACTATCGACCATGGTAAAATCCTTATACACATCAGCCCTACAGCAATATTGGCTATTCCCAAACAGCCCTATTGGAGAGTAACAGTCTCTGCCTCATAGTGCACATCTCTTAACCAGGTCATTTTTTAGTTCTGTTGCAAACTTCTTTTCATTTTTTAGACAAGGGAAGTACAAAACCATGGTTCTGTTGATCATTGGCATTTTGACAGCAATTTCTAGACTCCTCCTGGAAATGACAATGTACATGTACATGTCATGTGGAATAGTTTGCCTGATGAACGGGTCTGCATTTGTTGGACCTCACTGCACCACAAATTTCTGGACCTGTGCCACAGTTGGATGGACGGCACTGTCTTCATTCTTGCTCGTTTGCCTGATATCAAGAAGAGTAAAGCTCCTTGCTGATATACAGGCCTTCTTTTGTGGACTTCACTGCACCATGAAGTTCCAGCAACACTTGGACCAGTGCCACAGTTGTTTAGATGACATTGTCTTCCAAAGACAAGACTTCATTCCCCGTTCCCCCTTGCAAACTCAACATTCCTGTCAGGTGTCTGTACAGGGTTAGAAGGGTTCCCCTCTCCTGTGTGCTAACCTATAGAGATAACTGATTGCCCATCTGCTCTAATCAGCAACCGACCATTTCCCCACCCTCCTCTCTATCATCAGGTGGAGTTCTGTCACAGTAATGGCCTTCTCTACTTCACCAAGGTCTTTACTCAAAGCTTTGTTCTATCTGGCTATTTCCCTTATTGCTCCTGTGGGGAAATGCTTCGTGAAGAAAGCCTTTCTGAGTGTTCAGTAGACGTTTACTCTTCTTCCGCGCTCGTGATGTTAGCGTGAACTTCGGAGCACAAGTGCGCACAAGCGTAGGTTATGCATATGATTGAGTACCCTAATGTAATAGAGTTCTTGAACTTGACAAAGTTTGGGAATGATGGAGCAAGTAGAGAGGGTTGAGATGAGGACACTATTTGTCAGCAAGGACGTCAACCTTCCTTAACACTTTCATTTGAAATATCTATTTTGTTATTTGTATTTTTCGCACTCTCGCATCAGTTTTGGGATACCAGAGGATGTTACCATGATCAATGTAATGAAATCAACATGGTCTAGTACTAATGAGAAAATGGCATTGCAAGGCTGTTATACAAAAATAGAATAAGAAACACATGTAGGTTACGACGTGAGGGCTAGCAAAAATAGGAGAAAAGTAGATCACTTAGTCAAAACCATTTTCTGTTGTTAAAAAAATTCCTATTACAGCAGCATTGAATCATTGTCTTTGATAGCTTCATGCTACTCCAGTGCCTGTGTTCTGCTGTAGATGTCTGTTATGTATCAGGAACAACTCTTCATTTGATTGTCATTTCACAAAGCCAGTAACGTTACTGGTTTGTGGGCTCATGGACTATAAATAATTGAGTGGTAATTGGTCCACGAATAAAGCACGAAATTGAAGGTCAGAGTCACAATAAAAGCCTAACAGTTCCGTGATCAAAACAAGACAATTACTTACTGGTGTGGAAGCTTTAGCTTAACACAGCAACCTAGCTTAAACTACAGGATGGTTCAAATACATTGTACATTAAAATATGCCAATGGCAGGTTTAAGTCAGTTAAGTGGTAAATTTTTGCATTGATTCCATACTTGTCTTCAGAACCCATTCCTCCGTCATGGGTAGGAATTAGCTTGTTGGGACTGTCAAAAATCTTTTGTTACAGAACTAAACTTCATGATATGACATTGAATGAAAATACAGATTTATAACAATCATGGAAATTAATAACATGGGCTTACAAGCAATGAGTGGGACGGAAAAAAAATTAAGCTGAAGACAGTTGCTCTGATCGATTCTTCCAACAGCCCAAACAAATAGATTCATCCTTCCAAGTCTTTTTAAAGGCCAGTCGAATCTTTTTATTCCTTTCATGAGCGCACACTAAAAATACCACAGCCTGCTTTGCTCCCAAGGACATTCTCCCAACAGTAATTCCCGAAGGAGCCGTAACATAAAAACAACATCTGTTCAAGAAATCTCCGGATTACAGGATCGAGGGTCTAGAGGATTAGGCTTTATAAAAATCTATAAATTTCAGGGCTCGAAATTCGTTTTGGGGATATATATGTGCTAAAAATTCTGGGATACAGAAAACAATTTGGGTTCACAAAAAAAACCTTTGAACTAACTCGTTATTCTATTAATAGCTAGCTTTAATATTTCAAATAAGTAATACATGCACAACAAAGGTTGCAGTTACATTTTACGTTTGATCTGGCCACGAAGAATTCCAAGAATATGATGCATGGTTTAAGTGTATAACATTACCTTATTATAGTTATTTGATTATGTCACCAACACAAATATATTAAGTGCATCCACAGTAAAAAAATTAGTTCCACAGCTCCAATTTTGGGTGCAAAAAAGTGCACATGCATCCAGTATTTTGAGCCGTGCTTAGATATATAAAAAATTAATATTTGATTCAATACGAACGATTGCACAAAAATGTATAAATCTGGTCTCAATACTCACATGTCTGACGAACTGCTCATACTGTTCATACTCTGCTCTACTTCTGCCAACCTGAGAAAAAAACACAAAAAGGGAAGAGGAAGAAACGTCAGATTTTGGTGCTCCACCTTCCGCAGTAAGCAGGGGCAATCAATAGGAGGGAATAATGCAGGGGATGCGAGTCTTAAGCAATGACGTGCTTGTCTTAGGAACACTCGTGCGCACGCTGGGTTCGCGTTTCTCGGGACCACAAGACTCTCCGTTGTCATGGAAACCGTGACGTACCACAGAACGTCTGTAAGATTCGTGTGGCTCTCCGTGCGGGAGCTGAGGTGAGAATGGCCTGATAGTCACATGCTCCTTGCTGATCAACACATCTATCCTGCTCCCCTGTCGTCACAGTCGAGAGTAATTGAATTTTATATGCGGCCTGGTGATGTACACCTCCATATGCACTGCTTAACGGCCCGTATCAATCGCTCATGCCAACAATTTCACATTTTATGTTAATTTAGATGCATGACAAACTACACAAACACCCAATTAACCTTTCTACAAACGAATCAAAATCATTACACAACTAAATTGGCCACAATTGGTAGCAAGAAAAGCAAGCAATTATGGCAAATTTTGGGCATAAAAAAAGTCAGTATACCACCATATGCCCGGCTCATCAGCCTAATATCAATCACTAAAAATCACTCATGCCAACAATGACAATTTTCTACCTACTGCCTTTTCACATTTTATGATGGCAGGATACACCAATATTATACCTACAGAATAAAATGTGAAAATATTGGCATACCTGTTGTTGGCATAAAATTATTACATGTAATTATTATACTGTAAACTGTAAATGTTTCATAGAGGGTTCTACTGTGAGCCTTCGTTAAGTCCTGTCTTCTGTACAGTCATATAAAACTGACTCAGACGAATACTCCTAACATAGAGTTCGTACGCTCCTTAAGTAAGTTTCCTTACAAATTTTTTTCTTGGCAGATTGCTCTTTTGAGTGGAACGCTCCGGTTGAGACCGGTGTGCGTCAATGTTCCAGTAGAGGGCATAGAGGGAATTATGGAACACCCAAGGGAAATACATACGGTGAGCAAATACAGGCATCAGCATTACTGAGATTACTGTCGGTCAACTTGCGAGGGAGACTAATAATTGTATTGCGCAGGCTTTTATTCCCGGTAAGTGTGTTATAAGTTTTAACTGGATTTGCACTACATGTACTTTGCTAACACAGGGGCAGTCGATTGTCCAATGGTTTTCAAGAGGAATAGATTTTAGAAGGATTATCAGAAAGATTAATTGTATTGCGCAGGCTTTTATTCTCAGTAAATGTGTTATCAGTTTTAATGTGATTTGCACCATTTTGCTGACACAACGGCAGTCGATTGAATGTCCAAATGGTTTTTGAGAGGGATGGATTCTAGGAAAATGAAGAGAGTCGTGAAAGATTAATTGTACTCCATTTTGTCACCACAAGCTAGGGCGGTCAATTATCCAATGTTTATGGAAAGGGATGGATTCTGGTAAATACTGGTAGATTAATTGTATTGCACAGGCTTTTATTCTCTGTAAATGTGTTATTTGGCCAACATAAGGGTAGTAAATTGTCTGACATTTATCAAGAGAGATGGATTTTATAAGGATAGAGAACTGCCAGATAAATTGTACTGTATTGTTGTGGGCTTTTATTCTCAATAAATGTGTTATATTGCTTACACAAACATTTTTGGAGAGGGATGGATTTTGGTCAAATGAAGAAGACTGAAAGATTAATTGTATTACACATTTTCAGAGACGGATGAACTTTTGTTGGATGAAGAGAAGGTGATTATTTACATGTTTGCCTGCCGGCTGATGGCCAATTCATTACGGTTAATCCGGTGATGGATTATACGGAGTTACGTCGTTACCGTGTGGCGTATGGAGTTAGCATGCACGGCGTAACGTACGTAAGACCTCTGCTGCGTGACCTCTAGCATTACCTCATCAGCATTCGAGAGGGACAACGCGTTCACCGGCCGCAAAATCCACGCCAAATGTCAGACGGAAGCGCATTTGCAAAAACGAAATAGCTTTTCCGAAGCCGACGGAATACATCCCAGAAACTGACACCCTGTGGCTGAATATTATCGGACTGGGATCGGGAATGCGGGAGATTCCCTTGCCTCCACCAGGCCTTCCTACGGGGGTGCGGGGATCGTAGAATTCCACAAAAAAATCGGGAAATTGGCCAGGAGAGTCAGCTCACACTAAGGTTAATGTTTCCCCTCCTGTGAGGCCGACCAACTCCTCTGGTAGCAAAACTCCCCTGGCAAATTTTTCGCCATATAACAGCCAGCACAGTCAGTCAGTCTGGTTGAGACTACAGATTCCCCAACCTGGACATTGCCTGATCTCCATGACACACATCTTGTTCCTACTACAAATCAATCGATCACCCTTCCCCTGGACGGCAGCCGTGATTACTAAATGACGTGGGGAACGCAGGAGGTAATAAAATCTGAGAAACTGCGGCCATATCTTGTAGGAAGGAGGGGATGTGTTTAACACAACTCTGGGTATCCCTAGCCTTTTAATACATATTTTGTACACATCCTGGCTTCGTGATACATACACGTATTCTGTGCATGTTGACCCAGATATTTTATAGGCCTTGCGGGATAATAAAATGTGGGAATTTGTGGCTGAACCTTGCAGATTGGGGGAGGGCATGACAAACATAAAACTGGGCGATTCTTAGCTTGGCAAGGCATATCCTGAGAAAACGGACCCACATCTTTAGTATTAGTCATCAATATTGCCATCACAATTCTAACTGTGGACAATATTTAAGTGCATCACAGGAAGCAATAACTTAATGGGTCCAAATGTTTAGTAGGGGGTTAGAAATATTCATATGTCCTGTAGTTGATTCTATGTAATCAATTTGTCTGCTACCACTGCTATGTAATCTATGTAATAGACTCCACGGTAGTTACCCACATATGTTGTTTTCCAAACTACAGCCAATCATGAAAATGAAGTTAAAGTAAGAAGAATGAGTAAGGTTGTCTTTTGCACACAGACATTAGTTCTGTTTTCCTTTATTTCCCTTTTTTTATTTGCACCTATGACAACAGCAGCAGAAGAAAGATAGGCATAACAATTGCCTTGTAACTGGTGCAATTAATCTCTTAGTGATAGTCTCTAGGGTTGTCAGTTAACAGATGTATTACAAACTACATGTAGATTAGAACATGGAGATGAAGCAAAGGTAAGGAGAAGAAAGATTTCTTTGTTCCAATCACTTATTATTACTACCATATGCACTGCTAATAATCCCTGTAATAGGGGCTAAGCAGAAGAAACATTGGCAATCCCTTAGGCCTTTAATAGTGATACATTTGTCTCCAGGGTTGTCAGTTAACAGATGTATTACAAACTACATGTAGATTAGAACATGAAAATGAAGTTTAGGTAAGAAGAAGAGTGCATATGTTAACCCTCAAACATCAGCAGTCCTGCCACAGAGTCAGGGCAATGTCATGTTGCATTTTGGAATAAATAAATGAATAAGAAGAAAGATTTTCGTACAGCTAACAGATGTATCATAAACTACATGTACATCAAACAAGAAAATGAAGTACACTGTAAAGGTAAGAAGAAGAAAGGTTTTCGTACCTGCTGGCATACAGCTCCAGCCTGCTATGCATGTCCTGAGAAACGGCCTGCTGCGGCGAAGACGACGGCCTGAAACAACCGGGAAAGAAACGACGTCTTAGCTTCTCCAGAACCATTTCTAACGGATTGCCTCGCGCGACACGATCTGTCAAACCCCTCGCTAAATCCTCCCTCGCTCGCCCCGTGCCACGAATTCCCAACACTGCCGTAAACACCACCTCGGTTTAGAGGGGGCGTAAGCGCAGCCTAGATTTCCCCATGGTCACCGAGCTAGTACAGCAGGAGAACTAACTGCAGGCGATTTCTTGCATACAAGTATTAACTGCACATACGGCACTAAATTATCTTTATGCTCGGAGAAACGTGAATCACTGTAAAAAGGCACATGATTACATTACATGGGGACGCGTGCTGGGAATTCGATCCGTTTTACTGATAACACAAAAGAGCGAGAGAGAGAGGAGAGGACGCATGCATGCAAGGAGTTGGCAAACTCCACCGTGACTCAACCACATGTCACATTTCTCCTTTTCCAACAGACTCAAGAAGATGCAAGAAAGAAATAAAAAAAACCAAAAGCAGGTGAATACTTTTTAGGAATAGTCAATCAAGACAGCAAGAAAGAAGGAAGGTCAAGAATGATAATAAGGAAGAAGACGATCCCTTACACAAGGAGTGTGCAACCCCATGCTAGTCTGAGTGTCCACGAGGGCTGACGGTACGAGGGATAAGATTTCAAGAGTTATATACCCTCCGCAGTATTCCCCATTGGTCGCGGGGCATTGATTTTAATCACATGCCCACCCACCCGCGCGCTCGAAACGTGAGCCGCCTGCACGGAATGGTTTAACGGCAACGACAACTGGGCTGATTGATCTCACAGATGCCTCTTTCCCGCCCGCGGACTCTGATTAGAGGAGCCAGCAACGCTTCAGTGCCTACCATTAACCAATGACAGGGCTCAAAATTTTTTCTCGCCTAACATTAACCAATGACAGGGTTAGAATTTGTTTTCTCTCCTAAAATCAACCAATAACAGGGCTCAAAATTTTTTTTTCTAAAAATAGGTACATTGGTATAGAAATTTTGTGCATAGAAAGAAATTCGGGTGAACAACATTAAGCAGAGTAGGACATCAGGAAAACATTGTTATGCGTGTAAAAACCCTTCTGCCTTTCTTTCGAACTTGAATCTGTAATTATTCTACAGCAAACTTAAAAATTTTTCAATGTAATACATCAAAGTATATCTAAATGTTTTATTGCTTTTTCTGATCCTTATCTCAAGAATATTCTGAAACTTGTGCATAATTTAAATGTAAGTACCATTACACTATAGCTGGCTATCAAAAATTAGGTGCACAGCTCCAATACTGCATACACAAAAAATGCACAAGTCATACACCCTGTATTTCGAGACCTGAATGGGATATTTTGAATTATGCATGAGAAAGATTGGCATCTCCTTTATTGCCGGTGAGACAGCGTGTCTGCTACCGACTCTCCTATCCTCTGCAGGTTTAATGAGGTAATGTTGGTGAGAAGTCTCCAGGGGGAGGGGGGTAATAAAATATTCAGTCATCGAGCCAAAATGGCAGCCACCATCCGTCTGTCACGGCTTTGGCATCATTGATAGATGACATAATGATTTAATGAAGCACTGTTGCATCGTAGCAATATGTGAAGACCTACATATTATCTCTACTTTGTATGCAGGACAAGTAAGTGCTTTCTTGCAGGCAATTCAGCTTACAGAAAGGTTTTTCTTTCTGCTCTATTAACAATGCGCAAACACGAAATAGATCAAGGGAATGAATCAATTCTCCTTAGAGTCAGATATTTCAGAATCTGATAGCATTCACTCTTACTTTGTACTCCTACTTCCTGCACATTACAACTACTAGCAGGTGCTTTTCTGTAAATTTTCTTTCCTACTTTCAAGAATGAAGTATACAAAATACTGGTTGAGTAAATTGATCAATTCTCTAAAAAGTCAGAAATTTCTTAGTCGTGACTGACCGAAGGGGACATATAAATAAATATAGTATCATACATCTGACATGTTAGAAGTGACCCTTGTCCCCTCCTAGCCCAAGATCCATCCGACCGGCACACTTTACGTAATTGCTCCAGTAGACGGGTTCAGGGGAGTCATCTCCGACTGTGGAGGGGAAAATTGCCAATCCAGGGCCGGGGGGAAATGTCCCGGAACTTTCACAACATCTATGCAACAAGGAAATAACCCGTGGAAAGGCCCTGTGGGTGGTTATGTCTCAAAATGTCACTATAAATTTTACGATGCAAAGTGTGTTCCCACCACAGTTAGAGGGATTGCTTGAATGTGAAGTTTAATTCTTTTTATCTAAAATATCTGACTTTTAGAACATCTATTCCAAGACCAAATGACCCAGGAAAGGAATCTGTGGGCAGTTATGTCTCAGCCTAGGATCAAAAACAATACATTTTATGACTCAAATAAGTTCCCATCGCAGTTGGAAGGATCCTCACAAAATTTACTTCGATCTGTTACAGCCAAAATGACCAGTACAAATTACCTCTCGCTGGCAGAGCACTTTTGCATGGAGAACGATTTATTGATTGCTTTTGCGAGTTGCTTGTGTGATTTGTATGTACAGCGAATGAAACCGACCTGACAGTGATATAATTTAGACCCAGTAGAGTCGATAGCTGTTGGCATTCAATAGTCAATGGCAAACATCATGTTTTTTCATTGGAACTGTACAGTGTGATTGCATAATTCTAGAAAACCAAAATATTCAGTATATTGCAAAGAAGAAGAAGAAAGAAAGTCACTTGGATGTTTCCTTGTTTTTCTTAACTCTGTATCAAAGCATAACTTTGGAAAGGTGAACAATAGTAACTGTACAGGAAACTTTCAAAGAATGCCTTTTCTTTCTCCTTCCCAGTCTAAATAGCAGATGAAGTTTAAAACAGCAACTGTAGGGATTTGTACATGTATCTTGGATGTTGACAATACCTTGAGAGAAATACAGTATTTTTATGTTAAGCAAATGAAACCTTTCTGACAGTGATACAATTTGAACTCAGTTGAGTCAATAGCATTGAAAAATCGGTGGCAGAAAAATCAACTGAAATTGGACCTGACCTGTATAAGTACAAACAGTATCATTTGCGGAAAACAAAAAGTGTATATTTGGAAGATACAAAAAGGCTGTTTTACAAAAAAATTCAGATCAATTTCATACTCAGCACTTTAGACTGTATCAATCCCGGTCCCTTCCCAGTTTGAAAAGCAGCAGGAGTTAAAATGCCAAGGCAAGTGCTCAGTTACTGTACCATTATATGATACATATCGACAATGCCTTACGGGGAATCTTTAACACACTTTATCCAGCCAGTAACAGTTAATGCCAGGTGGCAGCTGTCTGTGTGATTCTACCAGATTCTATTACCCGAAATTCCCGGGGGCTTCTTTGGCACCGCCGAAAAATCATAATCTCCTATAGCGGAAGAGTCTGTTTGGCCTACTGCGCAGCTGAACTAATTCACAATCACTTCAAGTTAAGCGCATTTTGGTGCGCGTGTCCTTTTCAATGTTGTTCAAGTATTGACTGTATTGGAGCTTGCATTATGCTCTTTTAAGTTTACATCCCAGCCGAGGGCGGTACACCCAACGTGATATCTCCAGAGACAAGCACTGCACTTTGCTAAGTAAATATTCCATCGGTAAATGCCTCACAGGGCACTCCAGGGAGTTAGTGCATTAAGGCATATAATTGTGGGTCAGAATATGTGACACCCAAAAAGCATTAGCATTTCAGGCTTAGCAAATAGCGGACTTAGATGGGTATTATCCCTTATAAAGTCTAAGAAAAAAGACTACGGTCACAAACTTGCATCTTTTTGGTTAAGCTCAAAAACATTATGGGTCAGAATATGTGATACCCAAACAGCATTAGCATTTCAGGCTTAGCAAAAATAGAAGACTTAGAAGGATATTATCCCTTATAAAGCATTAGAGAAAAGACTTTGGTATGTCATGAACTTTTGGCACAGCTCAAAAACATTGTGGGTCGGACAGAATATGTGATCCTCAAACAGCATTTAGCTCTTCGGGCTTAGCAAATAGCGGACTTAGATGGGTATTATCCCTTATATAGCCTTAGAAAAAAGACTGTCACAAACTTGCATCTTTTTGGCACAATCCAAAAACATTGTGGGTCAGTCAGAATATGTGATACCCAAACAGCATTAGCTTTTCAGGCTTAGCATAAATAGAAGACTTAGAAGGGTATTATCCCTCTAAGTGGATTAGGGAGCCATAGAGAGGTTTTATACATGTAACTTATTTATACAGGTCACAAACTTGCAGCTATTGGGCTTTAGAAGGTTGAAGACTTGTGAGTGAATAATTTTATTTTAGATTTTGAATTTTGGATTGTATGGCTTCTCCATGGATAGGAATCTTCAGGCGGAATGTAGAAAATTCCAAATTGTAAAAGATTTCTTCACTAAATAACGAGGTTCTTAGAGTGACTTTGAAGATCTTAAACAAACTTAAAGTGACCTAGACTTTATCAAGTTGTGAAGCTACAAAATCAAAGCTTTTCCTTTTTTAGTGGTGAATATTTCTTCACTATTTGAGGAGGGTTGTATGGTGACTTAGACTTTGTTAGATTGTGAAGCTACAATTATATCAATGCTTGTTTCTTTAAAATTTCTAGAGGTGGAGTGTAAAAAAATTCCAAATTGTAAAAGACATCTTCACTATTTGAGGAGGGTTTTACCATGACTCAAACTTTGTGAAGCTACAATATCAAAACAAACAATGTTTTTCTTTTCTAGTAGATCTGACTTAAAATTTCAGATTTTGAGATTTTCTTATTGTAGTGTGCATAAGACTGTAGGGTGATCTGGATAGTGCAAATTCTAGATTGTGACGCTATAACATCAAAGCTTTTCCTTTTTACTGAAGGATTGTTAAAGATTTCCTCACTATATCTTTTATGGTGACTCAGACTTTGTGAAGCTACAATATTGATGTTTTTCTTTTCTAGTGGTGGAATGTGTTGCCTAGGTAACAGACTTACTGCCGTTCTTCTATATGCAGGTGTCGAGGAGGTTCCTCTCTGTCGGGCGTGACTTGTTCGTATCGCCACAGAACCAAAGGACTGTAGGTTTGGGGGGAGGGGGGCAACATTCAGGAATACAAGGGGTGTAAAGGAGAGTAACACAGAATACAGAAAACATTGGAGATGATAATACAAAGGTGGCCGGAAAGGAAAGAAATTAAATTCCATCATATGAGGGCGAAGTGGAACGGGATGAAATAAAAAATTCCATTCCTCAAAAAAGCAGAGAATGTATAAAAAATAATCTACTTTATCAGTTTCCAGGCAGAGGTTCGGCTTTGGCTTTTTTTACGTCTTTCTTTCACGCATTTTGGAAGGCTTTTCTCTTGTTCGCCTACCAAATGCGTAAAACTAAAAATAAGCTTATAGGGTCTTGGTGAAGACCTGACAAAATAGAAAGCCATGCAAAAACATATAAAAAGCCTAACCTCGGCTTGGAGAATATCTTATAACACAAATCATATTTGGTAAAGTAAAAGGGGTACACAATAAGGCGTGGGGATACGAAATGACAACGTATTCTAAAAAGCACTGGTGATGTTGGGTCTCATCCTTACGTTTCGAGGTTGTCTCCCTCTAACACTGTCTGCACCGGGAGGTACCCCAGTCGCGGGTGTTTTTTCAAGGACTTCTTGGACCTGAACTTGTTGCGAACGACCTTGGCAAAGTCCCGCACATCCTCTCCTGAGGTCGTCTGAGGTCAAGACAAGAAAAACACAAAGCTGATGAGAGAGGGAAAAATCCACTCACTTACATGTAACACTAGTTAACCTTTTTTCGTTGGGTAACCAAGATTCGTTGTTTTAAAGAGCTGGATATTTAGAGATTTTAGGTCAACAACGTGGGTTTCAAATACCCTATTTTATATACAACGGATAAAGGCTTCCCTACGGATAAAGGTGAACTAACGTTACTTTGAAATTCACAATTATCTGCTAGGGTATAACAGATTTCAAGAGACTCGATACCGCAAGAAGATTTGAATATATCTTTAGATGTGACAACTCGCAATGCAAATATTAAATAGGTAACACAGTAATGACTATCCTCTTTGCGTATTGCGTAGTGTGGTATCTTTTACATCATACTTTTCATTCCCGAAAGCTGCCCATTCAGGCCCGGTTTGGAAATGTGGCGTAGGCCTACGTGAACAGGATAAATGAAAAAAGCGAAACTTACAGCTGTGCAGTACTCCTGCATGGGGTGGGACAGTTTGTGTCCCTTGGCTTTCCTGCCCGACAGGAAACAGCTCTGGCACATGTCAAAGTTGAAGCACCTCAAACAGCGATACCTGCAAGGAACATAAACGAAGAAACATGGACTTGATCAGTAAAAAATTGGTAGCAGGTTCGAGTCAAATACTACAGTATCAATCAAGTATACTGTCAGTTCTTTTACTGATACTTCAAACAGCGATACCTATGAGCAACGTGGAAGAAGAAACAAGAGCTCGATCAGAAATTTGAAAAACAAAATTGGTAACAAATAACAAACAGCATCAAACAATGATGTCAAGGTGTCAAGATCACTGTCAGTCATTTTACTGATTAGCTTGAATGTACATTTTGTATCTGATGTTCCTAAACCAGTTGCTTCTAAAAATATCCCAATTCATGTTGGTGGAGACAAAAGGTGTTTCCTAAAGATCTTACACGCTCAGCAGTGAGCAGCTCTACCTATCAATTCAAGGTAAAACTGCAGCTTTTATTGTCAAGCAAATGTACAGTATATAACAGCTTCACCTGCCAATCTACTAAAGAACTGCAGCTCTAAGATGGGCTGAAAGACATTGTATGATTACCTAAATCTGTTTACACACAGACACAACTGTCTCAGCAAAGGCATTCTGGCCTTATTGCATTCACAACTACACATGCATGCCTGAAAACAAAACCGTCTCAGCAAAGGTAAAACGATACTTTGTGCTCACCTAAATCCTACAATTGGGTATTCTTTACAGATATTGCACTTAGCCTAGTGTTTGGCGGTCTCGGCTGCGGCGAGCCTGTGCAGGACAGGCAGCCACACCATGGACCACTGCAGTACCGTAACAAGACACTAGGGGGCCCAAAGACACCTAGTACTCACCTAAATCCTACAATTGGGTATTCTTTACAGTTATTGCACTTGGCCTGGTGTTTGGCGGTCCCGGCTGCGGCGAGCCTGTGCAGGACAGGCAGCCACACCATGGACCACTGCAGTACCGTAACAAGCCGCTAGGGGGCCCAAAGACACCTAGTACTCACCTAAATCCTACAATTGGGTATTCTTTACAGATATTGCACTTGGCCTGGTGTTTGGCGGTCTCGGCGGCTGCTAGCCTGTGCAGGACAGGCAGCCACACCATGGACTGGGGCTCCTGCTTCATCCAGTCCAGGAAATGGGCGGCCTCGATCTCGGGCTTCCCGCCCGCCCGCTCGAAGCAGCTCCGCACGCTGGGCTCGATGTTGCTCCCGCCGAACGAGGCGATCTCACCCAGCTGACGAGGAACCTGGTGGGGAAGAAAAAGTCGAATTCAGGAAATTTCATATACTTTTAGGAAAGAGAGACATATACTTTTAGGAAAGAGAGACATATACTTTTAGGAAAGAGAGACATATACTTTTAGGAAAGAGAGACATACATGTATACTTTTATTAGGAAATTCTTTCCAATACTGCTTTCTGAAACCATGTAATCCGATGCATACTTTTGTCAACTACTCTCCAAAAAGTTGCGAAATGACAGGTTTCATAGATTTCACTATGAAGGCAAATCTTTCTTTATCCAACTTTTTTTCTTTGCAGCTGCTCACAGAAGTTTTGGGCTGTGCTGTCTGATAATGTGATCTATATAATCAATTCAGATTGGCCAGATTATTTCCAGGATACTCAATGTAAAATTGATCAGATCTCTTCAAGATGAGAATGACAAGTGACAAAGCAGTACAAAGTCTTCCACCAAATCTCACCTGTATTAGATCATGCAGCAGTAGCCCCAGCTTTCTTTGGTCGGCAAATCCTGTAGCCTCTGCTATCAACCTGAAGTTGACTGGACAGGGAAAGAGAAATAATCTTTAATTAGTGCTAAATGTTTTATTTCTACTAAAAGACCTTTTGTATTTTTACATTATTTTCCATTTATTTATTATCATCGTTGCTGCTGCTTGCGGCTAGGAAGAACAAACTGCAATGAAAACTTTTTCATTTTCCTTAAAGCATGATGAGTTCTGGGCAACAGGCAGCTACAATAATCAAATGACAGTCAATGCTCAACATCTTTCCTTTTCTCCATACCAAAGCATACACCTTAAGAAATAAAGCCAGAATACTCACATCTGTACTTGTCCTCGAGATGCGCCCTACAGAGAGAGATGATCCCGACCTTGAACGATAGCACCCTGATCTTCCCACTCCTACCCCTGGAGAAAACAACAACAAGAGCGATGTTAGAACAAAGACTCCACAGTTGATACTGCCAGATAGACAGAACGATAGCACCCTGATCTTCCCACTCCTACCCCTGGAAAAAACAACAAGAGCAATAAGAAAACCACAAAATACTCTGTATTACATTAGAGAGATTGATAGTGAGGAAGGAGGCAGTTAAGAGAGGGAGGAGGCAGTTAAGAGAGGAGGAGACAGGGAGGGAGAGAGAGAGAGAGAGAGAGAGAGAGAGAGAGAGAGAGAGAGAGAGAGAGAGAGAGAGAGAGGGAGGGAGGGAGGGAGAGAGAGAGAGAGAGAGAGAGAGAGAGAGAGAGAGAGAGAGGAGAGAGAGAGAGAGAGAGAGAGAGAGAGAGAGAGAGAGAGAGAGAGAGAGGGAGAGAGAGAGAGAGAGGAGAGAGAGAGAGAGAGAGAGAGAGGGAAAGAGAGAGAGAGGGGAGAGAGAAGCGTGCATCCTCCACTTACGTATTATACACGTTGCGTAACCAGTTGAGGCACATGGTTAAGACTTACGTATCATACAAGTTGAGTATATAAAGTGAGGGAGAGAGGGAATGAGAGAGAGAGAGAGGGAGAGAGAAGAGTGTATCTCCGACTTACGTATCATACACGTTGAGTAACCAGTTGAGGCACATGTCTACGCAGAGCGGCACGTTGACCAGGTTGCCGTGGTCCTGCTCCAGATTGTCGTAGATGGTCGTCAGGCAGTTGATGATCTCGATGACGTCCATCAGACGATCGTTCTGGCCCCGCAATCCGTGCTGGTCAAAGGCATCAATGGCGTTGTTCATGCTTAGCAAGTCCACTATAGGGGGAGATAGACAGCAGCAAGTTAGAGCGTACATGTACCTACAAATAGCTTTATAGACAATGAAAAAAAGTTACAACTTTTGTAAGTAGACACTTTAACCATTAATTAATTAGATGAATAAAGGTTGCAAACTGGTATATCTCTAACAGTGATTTTGCCAAAGAAATATCACTTGGGTCCATTTCATCAGCAAGAAAAACAAAACCTGCATAAGACACCTTATATGATGTTGCAGTACACCAGTCAGTATCTTGGTATTTCGAAACTAACAGAAGTTACATGTATAAGTAACATTACACTGGTTTTCACTACATGCATTTTCCATAAGCATTCAAGGTTACAGGGGGCAATACTTACAACATAGAGCCTTCTGTAACCTCCTGAGTTTCATGGCTGTGCGGTAGGCTGAGAATCTCACGTCATTCAGGTCAGCTGGAAAACAGAAATCATCACATAAGACATTAGGTAGTGTACATTTTTGTACTAACTGGGATGTCCATTAAGCTCAGATGGTAGCAGCCTCACAGTTGAGCTCCTAGTTCAAGTTAGTTGGTATCTGGGAGACCTCGGTTCAATCCTGGGTAGGGCATCTCGGTTGTGGCTGCACCCAGCTTTTGGAAGGGATGTAAAATGGGGGCTCGATGTTCGAGGAGGTGTCTTAAGCATGTTAAGGGTCGTGGCTAGCAACCCCTCTCTAAAGAAATATACCCTGCTACAGAAACAGCAAGGAAACTTGCTACCCTATGTGCCACTAAAGGCACTACAAGGGACTGAATGAATGAATGAAGGGTAACTACCGGTAACATTAAGTATACTCAGCATTTAATTCTGAAGAATTTGACATAAGTTCTTAAAAAAAGTGTTAGCTATATGATTGTAATCTTCCATAACCACTTGCGCAACACCATTGCCTGTTGATTGCTGGTAATGCAGTCGACAGGCTGCACATTTTGCACAAAGCAGTACAGCAGAGACATCTAGTGGTGTTTAAGCAAAGTGCAGCACATGGAGCAACCCTTACCTAATGATTGGAAGAGTTCCGTCATCTTGGGGTGGTCCCAGCTGGTTGTTTCTGTAGTGTGGCTGTGAGAACAAACACAACACCAGCAGGTTAGGAGAAAACGTGCAGGAAAGAACAACACATAACATCCTGGGCTCCAGATGGAACACATTCAGGGCAACAGGTTTTTGGCAGCTGCTTGCTAAACTGTTTCTGTTTAACGTTTCCATCTGCTTTTGGCTGTGATGGTTAAAGCCAAAGGAGTGTATAAGGAATCATGTATTCTAAGGTTTGGGTACCTTAATGAGTAAAATAGTTCTTGGATGTGAAGAGAGATTTAAGCAAAATCAATGTCAATATTACAATCAGAAATGGTGCTACACATAGAACTAAATTGTTGTACTACTCTGTGTCAGCATAACTATATGAAAACACAAGCTTGTATCAATCTCCAAGCAGATGCAGACAGGCAAAATCATTATGCTTCTAGGTTCCTTGGAGCAGCGGATTCTGTGGAACTGAAAGCTTGACAAACATTACAATTTTCCATTTCTTCAACGCCTGTATATAAGCTTTTACAGATATTCAAGTTTAGTAAAAAAATGTGATATTGCTGTAAGTTTTAGATGTAGGATAAAGAATGTGTGAAGACACTTACTTGATATAATATGGCACCTTGTTGGCAGCTACCGCCCTCTCCCAGGTCCCTTCCACAGAGGCTAAAAAAAAGAGAAACACCGTCAGTAAATATCAAAACTGGAACTTCTGCTGCAGAACCATAGAAAGCCACTAGGAGGCCCATTGACCTCAATTTTCTGGTCCCCATCTACCTTCCAAACATTATAAGGATCCAACTATATAGCTTCTCAACATATGTTGGAAAAAAACACAGTCACACACAAACAGAGACAGACACACACAAATGCACATATACAAACACACAATCACACACACACACACATACACACACACACAGACAGAAACAGACACACACACACAGAAACATACAGTCACACACAAACACACACACAAAAGTCACTGAAAACATAACCTTCTTGGCAAATGTAGTATTAATATTACTTTCTCAACTGTTCAACACTACTATCTTTAACCATAGGCATTCTGACAGCACGTTCCATCATTAGGTTCAGCAAAAAAGCATAATTCACTTTCTACGAACCGTGTCAACCTTTCAAGAAAAAAATAGGGTGATTATCAGATAACAAACTTACAATAGACATGTAGGTAAGCCATATTAAGCCCTGGTGCCAGCTCCTCTAACCCGGAAAATCCTGAACGAGAGTGAGAATTCCCCCGTCTCCAACACTAATAGACAATAATGTTAATGGCGCCGAATTACCGTTACACAAGCTAGCAGATGGAGAAAGCTTATCGCACCCTGACCTACATACGGATTGCCGTGCTAATCTTGTTAGGTGTGGAGGGGAATTTAACAGGTGGGCTACATCCACACTACACAGGTCCCAGCAAACAAATCACCCTTCTAACAGTAACGTTAGTTCACCTTTATCCGCAGGGTAACCTATATCCGTTGTGTTGCTAAACATGCTATCTAGGGATATGAAATCGATGGACGGTAGTTTAAAATTGTACTATTTTTTAAATATTGCAGTTTGAAACCATTATATGTCGACTTGATATCCCTAAATACATTGGGCAAAAAGTTACTCCTACACATGGATAAATTATGATTTGGAGGGGGAATTTAAAGGTGCTGAGCAGGCTGCTGTATCCACACTACACAGGTCACAGCAAACAAATCACCCTTCTAATTAAGCTCCAAGCAGATCCTATGGTAGCATAAGATCAAAAGCTGGCAGAGGCGTAAAGCCAGCCTAGGAGTAATCTCCAAGCAGATCCTACGGTAGCATAAGATAGTAGAAAAAGCTGGCTGAGGAGTGAAGCTGGCTTAGAAGTGTGTTTTGCTACCTGGTAAATGGACACCTCTTGGCTGACTACACTCCTTGGCCAGTTTGGTACTATCTTATGTCATTGTAGGATCTGCTTGGAGATTAGCCTAGGAGTGTGTATGCAGCTTCACTCCTGTAGCATACACACTCCTCTGGCAGCTTTTGATACACCATACTACGCTACTGTAGGATCTGCTTGGAGATTACCTTCCTACACCTGTTATGTTTTCATACTGTGAAATTGTGAATGATTAGGGGACGTAGAAAATTATGTGTCTGTTGATGGAGGTTTAACACATACAGGCAATAAGATACACAACGTAAAAGTGACTCAAGCAATGTGGCAACGGTCAGACTTCATATTTTTTCTGGTCGTTTCAATTTTGTTCATTCAGTTATGAAAGAGGGTGGATCCTTTGTTCATGAAAGCTCAAATTGGCCTGCAGGCTGCTTTTCATTGAGGTCATGAGGGAAGAGGTAAGGGTCAGACAAAGTATATTACTGTTTCCAAAATCTATCTGGTCGCTTGAATAACTGTTATCGTGTGAAAAAACTTCACGCAGTTTGGGGCACAAAATAGCAATATATTGATCAAGGATTGATTTTTTATGTCTCATTAAGTTTCTCTGCTCTTTTATCAAACTGATTTTCCAATCTATTTGGTCATGGTGATTAATTGAAAATCAACTTAAGAGAGACACATAAATCAAATCTTACCTCTATTAATGAATCGGTCCCTAGAGTCATAGATAATTGTACAAAACATTCCCTTGCCTCTCTTATTCATTCGCTGTGCTGAACAATCTTTAAAAGATTAGCCATAATATTATAGCTTTGTTTCTCTCTACATATCTACACCATTCATCTGATTCTCTCACACACAATGATTTTACATGCTCAAGTTTGTATGCAAACATTTCTTCATGTTTTATCTTTACCTCATGCATGTATGGTAGCTAAGAATTAAGAAAAAAATTTGCCAGCATCCTATAGCTTTGTTTCTCAGTACATATCAAGTTTTTGTCTAGTGGAAAGAGGCCTATAAGTTATTTACACATGTACATGGTACATCTGGAAGTCATTTCTCATGTATGATCAATACTTCCTAAATTCAAACTGGTGCATGTAAAATTTGTCTACCCAACTGCTGCCTACCCCTGCATCAAGGACCCCAGCAGCAGTATAATCAAACAATAGATAGATAGATAGATAGATAGATAGAGAGAGAGAGAGAGAGAGAGTGAGTGAGTGAGTGAGTGAGTGAGTGAGTGAGTGAGTGAGTGAGTGAGTGAGTGAGTGAGTGAGTGAGTGAGTGCAGGTATTATTCAATGTTACCTGCACTCAGTGCAGGTATGCAGAAAAAAGTATTTCAAGCCCTGCATTATATCGATCACACATCTGGAAGTTATTTATCAGAATGTGCAGCTACAGTACAGTATGCTGTGTGTTTGTCAGCACCAGCCCCAGCCTGTGCCCACCTGTGTGTTTGGGGTGACCTGCCATCAGGCTAATTAGGCTAGACCCAGCCCTGTAACGTCAGCGCGCATGACTTACATCAGCTGACTGGTGTTGATATATACAGAAAAACGAGGCTAGCTAATTTTTAGCAAAATCGTTATGCGTAGTAAATGAACAAGAATCCCGACTGGTGTTGATATATACAGAAAAACGAGCCTAGCTAATTTTTAGCAAAATCGTTAAGCGAAATAAACGAACAAGAATGCTGACAGGTGTTGATATATACGGAAAAACGAGCCTAGCTAATTTTTAGCAAAATCGTTAAGCAAAATAAATGAACAAGAATGCTGACTGGTGTTGATATATACACTGAAACAAAGCTTGCTAATTTTCAATTTGTGTAAAATAGGGGCATGATGCGTGTTGCAAAATTATAACATCACTGACAAGAAATTACGCAAATGTAAAAATATTCCTTCTATGTCTTAAAAATGTGTCGACCAATAAGTCAAATATTTGGTTGCTGACTCTTGCAGCCTTTTGAAAAAAGGGGGTGAACATACAATCTCTATAGACTGTTGGCTTCTTTTATAGGCTGATTTGAATTGTAACTGTTGAGTGATGTTAGGCTAACAATTCAATTTTAAATGCTTCCCTTTAGAGGCAACCTAACAGTCGTAGGAGAGCTATACATCTTCTAGATTGTTTGGGGGATTACAAGTGCCGTAGGAATGACTAAAAAATGGATACGGAATAAAACTTAGGGACTGTAGATTAAGAGATATGTACTTGTATGTACAATGTAAACATGTCTGTTGCCATGAGTTTCTCAAATTTCCAAAAAAAATTAAGCATTTTGAACAATCCACTAGCCTTTTGATGTAAAAAAAGGCACTTTTTTTAAAAACCTAGGATGTAAAAATGAAGCATGCACACACTTCTCACCTCACCTCACCTATCCCTTGACCTCTGTGTGGGTCGTTGGGGGACCATGACACACACTTACACACACACAAACACACAGAAACAGACACACAAACACACACACACACACACACACACACACACAACACAACACACAGCTACTAGAGTTTCATTTTCCCCAATCTAAAATTCTACGCTTTGTTCCAATCTACATGTATCCAGTTCAGTCATAGCCACTGTATCTCCAGCAGACTTAATGAACTCTGTCTCTTCTGCAGTTATGATTTAACATGCAGGCATGCCGGCTAATTGCCCTGTCTAGGGGCCCTGCCTCGATAACAGATATGTGCCAACGTGCCATCATTCTTACCCTCATTAAATGCAGTTTTCATACAGGAGATACAGCCGGTAAATTCCTGGGTATGCCAATGGTATGAGGTAAGCCATATTTCAAAATACTGTTAGGTTTAGATGGGTAAGTATAGGCCTGTGGGAATGTTTGGAACTCAAGCACTTGAGCTATGCTCTTTAAAAAACGCAATTATTATAGGCGAAACTCCAGTAGAAAAAATTAATTTACAAAAAAATCTGAAGATCTTCTGAGAATCTTACCATAACTCTTTAAACAAAAATAATATACTCTTGGCTGGCTTTGCTAACGAAGATTTTCAGGGTGTTAATTACAAATGGACAGCCAAGAAATCACCATTTACACCTAACTACACTGCTTCAGTGTTTAGTATGTAATACATTTGTATGTACAAATCCTACCTCCAGTGGGTGTCGAAATAGACAGAAATCCTGTCCACTTTACCACACAAAAGTTGTCTAAAAAACACTCCACCCTGTCTGGTACTACTTTTGTAACAGATTGAAACCTGGAATAAAGCAAAATACTTTGTACATGTCCAAGTGTTCTATTCAAGACCAACGTTTCCAAGAACGTCTGTCGCCTTCCCATGATAATTCTGACAGGTCTTGTTCGTCAGAATAAAACCTTTGGTTATGTAGTACAAAGAACATTGATATCCAGTGACTTACCGACCCGATGTAACTGTTCACAGAAGACTGACACCAGGTTAGTCAGACAGGTAACTCCCAAACAGGAAGCGACAGGGAGCTTCTGACTGGGTACCCCCGGGTATCTTTCCAGTACTTACACACGGACAATACCAGCCCGACATGCGATACAAGTAAAGGGAAACTTTTGGGTGAAATTAAAGACTTTTTTGGAGTTGTCCTGGATTTAGGTATGTTTTAGCAGGTGGTCTGTCCCACCAATTGTATAATAAGTCTATAAAACTATACCTATTGTAACTTAAGGGCTTCAACATATTTATAACAAATGCTTGAATGATTGCATGGAGGCCATTTTTTTTCTTTTAAGGTATTTGTTTAAGATTGACAATGCAGCTAGATTACATACAAGCTTTGACAAAAAGGAGGTGTTCAAGGAACAAGTTGTATACACACGCTTGCACACACACACAGACACAGAAACACACACACACACACACAGAGACAAACACACACACACACACACAGACACAGGAACACACACACACACACATAAACAGACACACAAAAAGAGCTTGTCACAAAAAAACATGACAATTTGATGTCAAGAAAGAGAGACAAGCCATCACAGTTCACTTGCAATCACAATGTAAGTTTAAAGGGGTCAAAAAGTTAAACATTCATGACAAGGTCGTTCCTTCACCTCAAGAGCCATCAAAATTCATCCCCAGTTCTTGCCCAATGCCATTAACAAACCAACGACACCCTAA
The DNA here is from genome assembly GCA_019207045.1 of Branchiostoma floridae x Branchiostoma belcheri. Taxonomy (NCBI): domain Eukaryota; kingdom Metazoa; phylum Chordata; class Leptocardii; order Amphioxiformes; family Branchiostomatidae; genus Branchiostoma; species Branchiostoma floridae x Branchiostoma belcheri. The sequence continues at coordinate 1,599,614 of CM033031.1, forward strand.
GCCTTGTTAATAGAGGTAATAAAACTGATGAGTCCTGTCACTGGCCTGGTCCTGTGAATTGGGTTTGAGGTCCCTGAGTCCTACAGTGTTGGCTTTACAGTGTACATGTACATGTATGCAATACTGAACCAATAAATAAGTTACACACAAGATAAAAGAGTTGTCTGAAATCCCTCAGCTCTAGACACCCTCTCAAAACAATATTAGGGGCAATAAAAGTCCATCTATATGGTCAACAAAATCATATTTAAGATTCTTTCATGCGCGGCTATCAATATTCAGGACAACTGCAGTTCTTTCTTGATTCATTAATGAAAAATAGGGTTACGTCAAGATGTCAATTTAGCCAGTGAGGAAACCTTTAGAGAAATAAGTAACTAACTTCACTAGACAGAAAGTTTTGTGAGTTTGGTCTTATGTTACTCTGATGTTTCCTTAGCTAGGGCTGGACTTTTGTAATCGACAAGTGTAATAGCCTAAGCCTACTTGCATTATGAACAAATATTGTGATACTTGTAACCAAACCAATTAAGTCAGAGAAATAAGTGCCAAGTAACACTAATGTTCTCTTAGCTAGGGCTAGACTATAAATTGTAATAGCGTAAGACTAGTTGTGTAAGGTACATGTATGCAATGATTGTAACCAAGCCAAAACAATAAGACTAGTCCACTCACTAGACAGGAAGTGTTGTGAGTTGGGTCTGAAGTCCCTCCAATGTTCTCTTTCATTGCGAGGGCTAGACTATTGTAACTGACTAAGACTAGTTGTATAATGTACACGTACAATGTATGTGATACGTGTGACCAAACCAAACCAATAATACAAGTATACTAACTAGACAGGAAGTGTTGTGAGTTGGGTCTCATGCTCCCCTAATGTTCTCTAAGCTAGGGCTAGATAAGTGCAGATGATTGTACAGTATAATAGACAAGTGTAAAGTCTAAGACTACTAGTAGCTGTATAATATATGTATACTCACTAGACAGGAAGTGTTGTGAGTTGAGTGTGTAAGAGACATAAGTGTACTCACTAGACAGGAAGTGTTGTGAGTTGAGTGTGTAAGAGACATAAGTGTACTTACTAGACAGGAAGTGTTGTGAGTTGGGTCCGAAGTCCCTGAGCGCCTCCTCCAGCTGTTTCAGCCTGTCCTGTGCGGAGACTTGCAGCAGCCTCCAGCGCGTGTTCAGGTCCTCTAACCTGTAGGGCAGGATCCAGAGGTTAATCCGGATATGCACCGGCGCATCGTGCGGCCCGTACGGACAACGGTAGCCCAGCTGTAGTCCGACGGTTATCGGCCACGACTCCGGACCGAGAAGCCGCGAGTTCGAATCCCGGCTGTGTCGCTCACCCAACATGCATGCTACTGGAAAGGGCTGAAGCCCTTAGGCCGCGTTCCACTGTTCATTGTGCAAAAAGAACTAGGGAACTTTCCCTGGTACAATGAGCCTGCTACTGGAAAGGGTCGTATTCCTTAGGACGGGACGTTAAGCCATGGTTCACAGTTCGTTGCAGTTGTTGGAAAGAGCTAAGCTACGGTCCACCATTTGTTGCACTTGTGGAAAAGAGCTAGGGGAATTTCCGTCACAATGAACCTGTAAATGCTGTACATGGCATAAGTCTTCTCTGTCACGATCAGTGAAAGACTAGCTCTTCTGTGAGCTAAGCTGGATCAACATCACTTTCATTCCGACCATCCATTGGGAGAAACAACGTTAACCAGACATCGGAACAACCAGCCAAGAGCGCGGACGGAGGGAGCGGCATCGATGCCCTGCGTACGCGAGGGGACCCGTTAGAAGATTGGTCAATTTGTGAAGGGATTATGAAGGGCTTTTGGCGAACTGGCGCGCTGGGACAATCAAGCTATCAGGCATCCGCAAAATCCTTAATCAAATGGGGTCAAACATTACAACTCCGGCGGGGGGAATCCTCAGTCCGACCGGGGAAGGGCCTTCTCGAACGCTTTGACCTCTTCACCCTCTAATTTTGTCCGGACAACGGGCTTATTAATTTGGGGGTGGGTAAGTGGAGAGGGGACATGTTGCCATTACTAATAGGCCGTGTGACCTATATAACGGAATCGAGCTCTGCCATTAGGATCATTGGCTGTCAGGGCTATCTTTAGCCGTGGTTAAGGATTTGCAAGAAGTGTCTTAAATTTGCTCCTATTTCTATTCTACTCATCTAGAGGAGTGAAGGCTCTAAATATTGGGCGGTCATTTCTAGAGCAGAGGAAAACTGAGCAAGATTGAACCCTGGTTAGAAAACTCACGGTTTTAGTACTCGATTTCAAAACAAGAAGTAAATTTGCCATCATCTATTTAGGGAAATAAATCAAAGGATTTAACACGTCACTGTTATAATGGTAGATAATTTTTTTTCTTTTTGAGGATTGTCTGGTGAAGGCTATAAGATAGGTTTATTGGAAGCAGAAAGGACAGGAACTGACTGCAATCTAAGGTTCCTGAATCGGATGGTTTTGTAATTTTTTGGCACTTCCTTGCTCCTAAGAAATTCTACTTTTTGTTTTCATTCATCCTTTTAGTCAAAGGTTGGCAAGGCTGTAATCAGTTAGAATCTTCTCACAAAAAGCTATTAAATGGCCATTTGCTAGGGCTTATCATTCAGACGGTCGGCACTTTTGTGTTTAAATTTCTTGTTGCCTTTTTTTCTTTTTTGACAAAGAATGGTAAGATAGAAAGAGAAAGAAAAGGAATTGGGTTTTACCAGGCCTGCTGATTAACCATGAACAAGGCCATAATATCAGCCAACAAAAATTATAAAACAGCCATTTGATAGTGCTTACCACTCAAATGTTTGGCACTTCTGTACATGTGTATCAATTTTTGTTGTTGCCATTTTTCTTTTTTGACAAAGGATGGTAAAAATGGTATATTTGAAACAGAAAGGATATGAATTGGGTTTTACCAGGCCTGATTGACCATGAACAAGGTCGTAATATCAGACAACAAAAATAATAAAAAAAACAGCCATTTTTTTGTGGCATTTTTCTATTTCGACAAAAGATCGGCCTTTTGGAAACAGAAAGTAAAGGAATCGGGTTTTCACCAGGCCTGATTACCCAGGAGCGATGTAGGCCCGACTCCAGGCTGCTACATCGTTACCAATTAAAACCCTGTTCGCGGAGAGGTCCCGACAAGCCGCTCCTATTGATTAGTGTTCTGCAATCACCACTCTGCCAACTGGAACTATAATCATTTATTTATGCCCAACATTTGTTGCCTGATGGTCGCCCCGCGTGCATGTGTTTCCAAACTGCCGAACACCGGAGATTAATTATTAATCCAATTACCGCGAGGATTTCCTGACGACCGCTTGTTGGATTGCGCGATGAAAATTTCAGGACAGTTCACGGTACAGTACCAGTGCTGTACAGGTATTTGCATACATGGCAAGTACAATGTAACTTACTGTAAGAACATGGCACTGGTAACAATAGTTGAGCTGAACACGTCTTAGAAATGTTAACAAAGATGCATATAAAGCTGTAAGCAGTTTTTCTTTTGACATTCTGAGAGAGTTTTTCTCGAGACTTTCTGAGAGACAACTTTAAAGATAACAAGAAAGTCCTCCCAAAAAAGATGTTGCAAAGACATCATACAATCTAAATTTTAAAGGACACTATTGGGGGAATGTCTGGAAAAGGTCCGGAAAAAGAAGAAGACAATTTCGACAATTGTATCGGTGTAACTTTTACCATTCTATACCATTTCCAGCTCGACTAGGGTACGCAATGGGAGCATGCAAATTTAATGCACCTCAAGGCGAAGAGAATATTGAATCTGACCTGCGGCGGGAATAACGCATTGATAACGGCTGAACCATGAAAATGCGCGGGGGAGAACGCTAGTCAGGCGAGCAAAGTAATTTTCCCATGCACAGACACAAGACCTGGGATGGAGCGGAGATCTATCTAGTTAGTTCAACTCGGGTGAGCATTGTTCACCTGAAGATGTGAATATAACGGGAGGAAGCTCAGTTTTTGGCTACTTTACAAAAAAAATCCATGAAACTAGATGCAAAGTTAACATATTTTTGCTTGTATGGTAGGAAATCTAATATTACGTGTTGTAAATTTTGAGTAAATCAGTTGTACAGGTAAATTTTGTGTGTTGATTGTTTTTCACTTTCTGGTGTTGTATCTTACTAAGACATTTGTCTACAAACATATTACATAAATGCAGCTTGAGAACGCAATATACCAAAGGTACAAAACCACACTATCTCGTGTATTCTATCACTGACAAAGATATGATTTTGTAAACTATGTCACTGACGAAAGACAAGATATTGTCTGAATCGTCTGACCCTTTCCAAAACCATATCCAGAGGCTCGAGTAACTGCTTTTGGTCGTATAATAATATACACTTGAAACACAGTCTCAAAACTTCAACGTTCTGCACCCACCTGTTCAGGTTTGAGCTGGACAGCTGGACGTCCATAGGTGGGAAGCTGTTCGCCAGGTTGTTGGTGTAGTCCACATTGCTCTGGATGGGAGCGATCTGCGCCTGGAATGCCTGAAACATATCATCAACATATTCAGACAGTGTTGTAGCCAGCCTGAATTTTCTGTCCCCTGGATTTTGAAATTCTGTCAAGCCTAGGCCGAGTCTCAGGAAAATTATGAAATTTAGACCCTCTGAAATGCTATTTCCTGCATTTTGAGGGGCCACAGGGATTTCAGCTCACACAGTACAGAATGGGCAAAAAAAATTTCCGTTCCCAGCACCAAAATTCCGTCAAAGGACGGAGAAACGGACACTGGCTAGAATCCTGCATTCAGACATAATATCACAGCCTCATGTTCAGTAGAATTTGACTTGGCAAGGTATAAAAAGGCAAGTCTTCTTCTGGTGGTTCCTTAAATTTAAGTGGATAAACTGGGGAATGAATAAGACTCTGAGGTTGTGCAAATATTCTGAATGTTCTGTACAGTCTAGCCAAGAAACACTCAATCCAAGAATTCAGACGTTATAGTCTTAGGTTGAGTTGAATCTGAGTGTATGGTAATCCACTTTTATATTGCCTTTGGCAAGCTATAAAAGTCTGCTTCCTGTGGTACCTAAAATCTAAGTGGATAAACTAAAGAATACATCAGACTTTGAAGTTGTGCCAATGTTTTGTAATGTATTGCCAAAAAATACAGAATTCAGTTATTCAGACATAGTAGCATTACGTCCAGCAAGCTTAAGTTGATCTACTTTTGCCTTTAGCAAGCTATAAAATGCAACTATTCTTCCAGTTGTCTTCGGTATCTAAGAAACTAAACAATACATCATACGTTCTGCATCATGTTCTGTACAAACGAGCCAAGATTTGCTCATTATCATCACCTTTCCTTTCACAGAAATGAGCAATTATTAAAGGGAGTAACATCTTAGCTTGTGATAACCTACATGTACATGTATTGCTTTGATTTGAAGGAAACTGCCAATGTGACGTGCATTGCAAAATGTCTTACCAGGACAGCAGTATCCAAGAAGGCAAAAACAAAGACAATGACAAGTTTAATGTACAATGTCATCATATCCATGTATCATGTATTGAAAAATATCATTCAATCCAAATGTAGAAGTAGAGGGAAAACTCGAAATGAGCCTTTTTCTTTATTTTCCCTTGTCTATTTGTACCGGGCACTTGTGTTGTAACTAACTCGTGCACAGTCTGCCGTTAATGTCTAGAATTAGAGGCTTGGCAGTACGAAAGAAGAAGATTGTTGTTACAAGATTTGATATTGCAAACATATTGTTATTCACAGGACTGAGGTTAGTCTGTGTAACACAAACTCTGCTGTCCAGGGCTGTAACTGGCCCCTCCAGCGGATGTTTGGCGGGCTGCTATAAGCGAGATTTAATCAGGCTAGACTGAGGTAAATCTTATGACTATTCAAACTGATGCTGCATATGTTATTGACACTGAAGACTTGTATATCATTTCCAGGGCTCGAAATACTTTTTTTCTGCATACCTGCACTGGTACAGGTAACATTGAAAATTACCTGCACCGGACAAATTTTACCTGCACCACTCTGAATCTAAGAATTAAGAATCATACTAGAATTGTTCAGGAACCATGCATTGCTATTTTTTCTTTCATACTTTATCTATGCAGCTAATAACAATCCATATCATAGGACATTTATGTCTAATGCCCAGTACATGGACCAGTGCAGGTTCGGTGCAGGTAGACACCAGAAATACCTGCACAGCTCCAATTTTACCTGCACTAACCTGCATATACAGGTGGTATTTCGAGCCCTAATTTCACACAAAAGGAGAAATGTTTTAGCGCACCTTGACGTCATCTATCTGATCCTGGAGGTTGTCGATGATGAGGTCTCCGACTGGCAGCCACGAAGCCTTCAGCGTCTCGCCCTCGTGCAGTTTTCCGCTCAAATCGTTCATCGCGTCGTGTAGCTGGCGCAATTTCTGGAAAAAAACAACAAGATGGTGTGTCACTCGATAATATAATTCGACTACATTGCCTGTATAAACTGCTACGTCACCCAAAATCGCTATGCGGCACTGGGAACTCACTAATTACCCACATGTCAAAATTCAAGCGATTCCACTGAAAGGTTCTCGAGTTACAGGTGTCAACACACACACACACACACACACACACACAAACACAACCAAAAACAATACCCCCAGCAGAGGTGAACCTCCTAAGTGGAAGAGAGAAAAAAAAGCAGAAAGATAAATTTCTTTTAGAAGTATCAGCAGACAATAAGCATCGGGAATTCTATCGGAGAAATGGGTGCTTGAGAAGTAACACCTCAGCGTTGCCGATCTCCTAGCGATCGCAGTTCGCCTTCTAATGGGCGCTATTTGGCTGCGTGCCGAGAGCCTTATTGCCACACTTCATGATTGAGAACTTCCATCCATAACGGAGCAATGTCAGAAGGCTTTTGTTCACAGCCCTCGAGGAGAGCCGACGTTAATTTCGCTCCTACAATTCCCGACGATTAATTGATGCTTGCTGCGAAATTACTCCTCCGGGATTCGCAGGAAATATTCAGAGGGCCACACATCATTGCAATATAGGGAAGGTTATGTATAATCATCCTTCAATGTTGGAAAGTGTGTGGGGATAAATTCTGGCGACTAAATTTGATTCTGTGTCGCACGAAACGGTGTGCTGGAATTAAGAGAAAACTGACAGTCGATAAACACAATGAGCTATCCAAGGATAGACTGAGAGAACAGTTTTTTTATTGATCATCAATGGAATCTGCTTACCCACTTGTGTTCTGCACATGGAAGGTCATGTGAAGGCTAAGTACCCGAAGCTATAAACGACAACACCGGCGGGTACTGTTACCTACCATTACCTCGCCGGGGCTCGAAACTCAATTTTGGGGCACAGAAATTCAGGTGTATAAAATAGAATAAAGTAGAATGTCAGCAAAGGTCTACAGAACAATCTCGGTTCAAACTCCTCCTATCATCTGAATTCAGGGCTCGAAACTCATTTTGGGGCACAGAAATTTAGGTACATAAAATAAAGTAGAATGTCAGCAAAGGTCTACAGAAAAATCTTGCTGCAAACGCCGCCTATCATCCCAGTTCAGATTCTGCATTATGCAGAGAGAGGGGCGGAAGGGAGCAACACCAAGAGCTATCACCAAATTATGATGCAAATGATTCATGAATAGGTCGTAAACCAGTCCCTAAGTGTCTTTCCGTGTGAAAGAATTTCAGGCAAGGGAGTACCTAAATGGAGACAATTGGAGACAGGGAAATACGAAATAAAAAGAGACAAGGGAAAAGAATGTATCAAACCCAGCATTTCAAGCCCTTGCCTCTGCATATGGTGTTCGATAGAGGCATAGAACACCAAGAGCTATCGCCAAATTATGATGGAACTGATTAATGAATAGATCGTATACCATTCCCTAACTGTCTTTCAATGAAGGAATTCAGGCAAGGGACTACCTCAAGAAATGACAATGAAAGTGAATGTATCAAACCCAGCATTTCAAGCCCTTGCCTCTGCATATGAAGTAAGAAAACGGCAAAGAACGCCAAGAGCTATCGCCAAATTATGATGGAAATGATTAATGAATAGATCGTAAACCAGTCCCTAAGTGTCTTTCCGCATGAATAGATTTTGGGCAAGGGAGTGCCTTAAGGAATGACAAGGGAGACAAGGGGAGCATATGCATCAAACCTCCCCTATATCATAGGACTCTGCTAAAATGCACGGTGAGGGCTTTTCAAGTCCATGCAATGCTGTATAATGATTGTTAAGGGTATGTAGCATGTTCTTTCAAATAAGAAAAGCTTTCACAACTTCATACACATGCTACATGTATAAATAATAATTTGAGACAGGAATGAGGTAATACATTTAAAATATAAATCATGGATGGGAGAATAATTGTTCTGAAGAAAATATGCCTCACAATTCTAAACATGTCTTGTACAGAAAAAAAATTTATCATTCTGCAGGGCCATACTAATTTGACTCGTTGGTTCTCAGATTTTTTATGAAAATAAGTGAAACATAATGAAAACAAAATTTGATGATCAGGCTTACACCTTGCTGCACTCAGTTTAATGCCATGAATATCGTCATATTCAAGTTTTACTCCCTACCCTGTTTAATGACTAAAAATAACTAGGGAAGTAAATTGTGGGGCCTCAACAAAGAAAAAAAACTCTCCCCACAAATATGGAAAAATGCAAACTATGTCCAAGGACCTGGAAGTAAATTGTGAGGCCTCCACAAGGAAAAAGCTCTTCCCCCACACACAAGGAAAAATGCATTCTCCCCAACAACAAGGAAAAAAGTACCCTCCCCTCCCACCATCATTACTGGCCAGCCCCTAGATCACCCCAAAATATCATATGCCTCTGCTTAGCCGATCATGAGAATAAAAATGGAGAATGGCAGCGTTTAGCGGATAGTCAATCTACAAGTCACCTTGGCAGAACGCAGCAGGTTTCGATTCGGGGTCGGCGAGCCGCAGGAATTAACAAGTGGCCTCCAGGCTGCGAGTCAGATTCTCCATAACCAATCCTCCAAAATCGTCTATACCTTCTAATGGTCTCATTTGAAGGCTTACGTCTGTGCCGAGAATCGATTTGGTGCCAGTTTCTTCTCAGGGAACGAGCTAAGCAATGCTCTTGTTGCTAGCGTTCAAGGTCAACGTCATTCTTTCCTCGCTAATGACTGAATTGGACTGATTAAAATCGTGGGCGCAGCTTTTGGAGACGGCAGTTGGGGAAAATGAGTTGGAGATAACCCCTGCCCCGCGTGAGATCGTTCTTCTGACATTAACTATCTATGACCTGAGATTGACTTCGCAGACATTTAAGTTGAGGACTGTAACCTCAGGAGTGGAAATTTTGAAAGATACAAAGATTTTAACTTTAAATGTCATAATTTTTCAACTACTGAAGTTACAACAGACATCATATGAGAAGACTAATATCTTGGTAGTACATGTACTAACAAAGCTTTCAATAGATAAGTGCTTACAAAAATACATTTTTATTCATTTTCACCAATGACCTGAGGTTGACTTTGCAGACATTTAAGTTGAGGACTGTAACCTTAGGATTAAAATTTGGACAGATACAAAGATTCTAATCTAACTTTAAATGTAGTATTCTCATAACTATTGAGGTTATAACAGATGTTATAAGAGTGGACTATCGTATTGGGAGTACATATTGTACTAACAAAATTGAGCGCAAGCTTTCAATAGACAAATGCTTTCAATAAAATCTTCAATTTGAATTTTACATCATGCAGTTCAGAGTTTTAGAACATCCTTCGTTGTACATTCAACAATTAAGTGGAAACATGAGACTTTGAGTTTACTATATTTTCTGAGGTCCCAGTGTTTTTCCAAGATTAAATGTGGGGTTTAATAAATCATAACACATGTGCCACAAACATATACGAACAGAAAATCCACATACGTTCTGTACGTCGTCTATCCTCTTCTGCCAGATGTCCGACCTGCCCTGGAGCTGCGCCCACTTGTCCGTCAGTGTCTTGACTTGCCTCTTCAGGTTCCTGGCAATCTCCTTGGCCTGTTCCTCAGGTGTCAGACCCACCTTGTCTTCTTCCGTGCTCAGCTCATCGCTAAGGCTCGTTGCTGTGGTAACGAAGAGGTCACCAAGATGGGATGATAAGGATGAATATTTTTGTATGTTCAGAATTTTACATACATCATTATTACAGTAATTCTTAAAATTTCAACTTGAAACCACCTGTTCCCATTACTGTACAGTATGTGACTATAGCACCATAATTGCAAACTCATAACCACCGTGAATGCTCCATTTTTTCCCATACCACCACATTAATCACTGTGAATATGAAGGCATGTACAGTACTTAGTTCTGATGCAGAAGAGGACAGTTAAATTTTGGTCTCAAAAACTGAAACTATCAACCTTCCTAGGAAAGTACCTGGACCTATCAAATTATACAAAATACTGTAAAAGTTTTTTGTACAGAAGGTTATTTTCCTAGAAATGTTATTTATTTTATTATTGCTATATAAAACTTGTCTGCTCAGCAAGCAGACATGGCTCTTGCAAAGGGCTAGCCCTTCTGACAGAGACAATACCATCCTAGAATTCTTGTACAAGTTACCACTCATCCACAATAAAGTTCCACATTGTATATTACCTATTCTATTGTGACAACATTGAATACGATTGTCAAAGACATTTTTTTTTCAAATGACAACTAAAGCTTAACACGAAGAAAGGAAAATGGAAGACAATACACAAACCTGACACTACTTCTATTAACACGAACAAATGTTGGATGGAAATTCACCCTAGAGCAAAGCAGATAGACTTACCTCATTCTGGTTGGTATAGCATTTCTAACCTCAACCATAGGACATTCAGAGCTGAAGCGAGATGGCTACACCGTGTCAATGTTAGTGGATAAAGAAGAAGTTGTGGTGAGTTGTAAAGACAGCAGAGGCAGCAGCAAACCAGAGGGGAACACAACGAGAACGGGACCCAGTGTGGCAGGAACAGGGAAAGTTTAGCCTGGGATCCAGCCTGGTTCTAGCTCTTTTCGCTCCTCTGATCGCTTACTCGCAAAGCAGCCTGGTACCCATTATGATTGAAGAACGCCTAGAATTTGAATTTTCGCCAAAAAAACATACAGGTTAAGACTTCTGATTTGTTTGGAGTCATGTGGCAGCATAATAAACTATGTAAATAGACAATTCTTTATGTTTGGGACCTCATTGATAGTAGTGACACCTAGTTCTGCAGTACAAGGTGAACCAGTCAGTAGTACCCTGAAGAAGGTGACAGGCAGTCACTGAAACATTACCTGTAATTATGTCTTTTTAGTTGCGAAGAAAGGACCTTGTCATTCAACACAATTTTTCACAGCACACATATAGTAATAGGGTTCAAACAGGTACCATATTCTGACGTCACAAAGCTCCTAAGACATATTCAATCCTGAAAACACAAGACTCTGGGACTGAACATTCAAATGGGTACAGGGCCAGACCCTTCAGTGTGGGAGAGATCATTGGAGCAAACCAGAGCTACATGTAGAACAGGACCGATTCCAGGCCAGCAAAAGATCAGGGAACCCCAAAAAAAGAATCATAGTTCAACACTTTCCGTGAACTGGAAACCCCCTAACAGTAGAGGTACAAGTGAACTCAAGGTTTAGAGGTGAATAAAACAGTCAGGTCTCACACAGTACACCTTACAGCATTGTGTCGTCAACTAGTTAGGCAGAAATGCACACAAAACTGTAACTGATGTGGAGAATCTGTTGCCCTTCAATGCAGCGAAATTGGGTTTGGCAAAGCCTGATAAAAGGCCAATGGAAACAGGACTACGGAGGTTACACAAACTGGTCCCCTGTTTTGACTGGCGGAATCCACAGTTTACTGGTGGGTGCCTGTTTCACGAACAGGGTGGCACTTGTGTCACAAAGTATTAGAGTCAACATACAGTTCCTAGCTCTATCAACGAGGTACTTCTACACATGTATAATATCCTTGCTTCTATCTAACTCTTAGAAAAATAGTCTTTTGTTTTCTTGAAGATCACAGTCTTTCAAGACGAGCAAAACATGTCAGTCTTGGATTTTATCATTGGATACTGAGAAAGCTACCTAGATGAACTGTGTGAGACCTGAAGGATGTTCAAAACTTGAAATCACCCCTTTCTACAAATAGAACAGTCCAAAGTACAGCAATGCATTGGCTCCTCTTGGACCATCCAACTTAGAATAGAGGAAAACAAAATTTTAAATTTTGGTCCCATCATCCCTTGTCTTACATAGAACGGTCCAAAGCATGCCAATGACATTGACTTCCTTGGTCCACTGAACTCAGATAAAAGGGGTGTACAGGATGTAGAATTTGGGTGCCCTTGTTCCGTGGCACTACCTGAGACACCCCTCCTTTTATGTATAGTGGTCCAAGGAAGCCAATGGCAATGGGATGGTTTGGATTGTTCCATGTTTGAAAAAGGGGCATTCTTAAATCTTGTGAACAACATTCACAAACAATAGGTACACCCCTTTTTTCTACATTCATTGGTCCAAAATGAGCCTATTTTATAGTGAATTTTTTTTTCAAAATTGTGTTCCCTTGTTCCGTGCCACTACCTGAGAGGTGGGAGTCTCCGCTGGTGTTGAGGGTGCTCCTGCTGTCCTCACCTTGCTCGACCAGGTACTCCTTACCCGTCTCAAGGCTCGTCTCGATCAGCGGCCTCTTGTCCTCCACTGACTGCCGGAACAGCTGCGGGGAGAAATGCAGAAACATTCCGTCAGATTCTCTCGTCCAAGAAACGCACAAGCATTACATCCCTTCACTCTCTTGGCAGTACCCAAAAAGAGTGATCAATCTTAATGAATCTCTTGGCAGTCCCACTATCGACAGTCTCTGTTGTTTTACAACGAAATCCACTCCAAAACACGGGAAATGCCCTTTCAGAGCGTTGAACTTTCAAAATTGGAGGTAGAAGGCCCTAAAAAGCTTTTGCCTTTGGCACTCGATAGTCCCAACAATCTACAAAAGAAATTGCCCTGAACAGCACCAGTTGGCAGTCCTATCACACACTACAGGAATGATTGGATCAGGAAATGCCATGGAAAAGAAATGTCTTCCTGAGTCACTTTGCTCCAGGACAAGGAAACTGCATCTGTCTGTGTTAGTGAACTGTGTTCATCACTTACTGATCCGAAGTTGGCATCATGGGTGGTAAGAGCCTCCCTGGAATTAGAGCCTTCCTGGAATTCAGCCAGTCGCCAGGCCTTTCCAACCCAGCCAGGTCTAATACTTTTAGCCATCGAAAATGCAGCATTTTGTAGAATTTTGGGACTAGCAAGTGACAAAGCGCAAGCTTTCTAGAGGGGTCTTGGGCTTCCCCCCTCCAATTTTGACAATTCAACCCTCGGAAATTGTAGACGTAATAATGAAAATTAACAACATGTACAGTCAAACCTGTCTATAGCGGCCACTCAAGGGACTGGAGAAATGTGGCCACTATAGACAGGTGGACACTATAGAGAAAATGCTTATCAATTGCCAAGCAATAACTTGAATACGTTGCACATGATTTCAGTACCCACTTATATTTCTCGCCAAGGAACATTGTCTCGATCGTCTCAAATAAAGTTCAGCTGACCCCATCAAAGTCAAATCTACCAAAAATAATTTGATATTGACATGCAAAATGTAGGTCAATTCGCAAACAAAGACTTGCGCTTTAACGTTCCAGGCACGTGTATCTTCCCCTATTGCCAAACTGACCCTGTCGGGAACTTTAAATCCTCGCAAAGTACGATTTTTAACTTGCCACAGGGTGACATACGGATGCCATTTGGTCGCAATATGCAGTGTTTCTGTTTTTGGCTGCATTGGACAGGTGGCTGCTATAGACTATTTCTTAATGCTTAGGTCAATGGGAAAAATCCAAAGGACAGACAAAAAGTGGTCGCTATGCAAAGGTAGCCGCTAATACAGGTTTGACTGTACTCCAATGCAACAATGAATGGGATGGAAAAACTCTCTTCTAAACTCTTTAATAGAAAGGAACTGTTCAACAACATCCGTACCTTGTGGTCTGCCTGCTGCTGCTGCACAGTGTTCAGGTCCCCTCCCACAGGCTGCATGCGCGTGAGCTCGTCCTCCTTGATGCCGCACCACTCAATAAGGTCCTGCAGGGTGATCAGCAGCTGGTTCCACTGCTCAATGTTCGCCTCCAGTCGTTGTCTGGCGGAGAGGAACACAGAGACAACCTAAAGTTAGTCCAATCAATTCATTATCTGTCAATAGACAGATATAACTGACTTACTGTAAATGCATTTACGTTTGCTGGCTTGATATTGGCCTCCAATCGTTGTCTATCGTCGAGGAACACTAAGACAATCCTGAGTTAGTCCATTCAATCTATTTTTCACCAACATAAACTTAGATACAGACAAGTCAGAGACAGAGTTCCATTGCTCAATGTTTGCTTCCAGTCGTTGTCTGGCGGAGAGGAACACAGAGAAAAAAACAGTTAGTCCATCATGAAATCTATTACTGTAAATGCAGAAACTTTTGCAGTGGTTTAATGTTCGCGGCTTTCGCAGTGGCCCATGGTTCCACTGCTCGATGTTTCCCTTCAGTCATTGTCTGGCAGAGAGGACATGGAGACAACCAGTTAGTCCATCAAATCTAGGACTCTCCAATACGTCTCTGAGTTTTTTTTGGTATGTGCTACTTCACTTTTAATTATGATTTTTCTCAGAACAGAATTGGTTTAGCAGTCAAGTGATACCAAATACCATCGCAATTCATCAAGACGTTCTTGTGATGTGCTGACCACAAATATCTTGAAACACACACAGATGCACAGACACACAAACTCACTTACTCTCTCAATCATTCAGTCTCCCTCTCACACACACATACGCGTGGGCGCTCAAATACACACGCACACACACATACATACAAACACACAGATGCCCAAATACACACACACTAAGACGCCCAAATACACACACACACACACACACACACACACACATAGACGCACAAATACACACACACACAGATGCACAAACAGTACCTGATGTCGAGCGACTTGCTCCTGAGCGCGGTCCAGCGGTCGTTCATGTTCTCGAGGCGCCTCTGCAGCATCTGTGCGTCCTCGCAGTGCTCGATGCTCTGCAGGATGTGGCGACCGGTGTCGTTGAGCGACGACCAGACATCCTGGTGCGCGTCGATCTCCGCCTGGAGGTCCTACAGAACAACAGGAGAAAACTCTTAGTTCTTACATCTGCGAAAAGTTTCATCAGGTTGGTGCATCACTGAAGAAAGATACTCTTTTTACACAACCTTTGCTTTATTTCCATTAATGTTTAGGTGAGAGTTTGTCCCCTTCTTCAAGGCAATACTGACTGGTTCACAATGTACTGCAGTACTAGGTGTCACTGCTTACAAATGCGGGCATAAATGTTAAGTATTAACGTATATATGGTGATTGTTTTATGTGATGTCAGTAAGAAAGGAGAAAGATGGCAGACGGTCTCCCAAACGTTGGAGGAAATAAAGCAAGGGTGGTGAAAAAAAATCTCTTGATTCAGCTCTAACATCACTTTTTAACTTTGAAGACATTCCGTAAGTCATTGATTGATTGATCAATTGATTAATTAATCATGATGACGATGGCAACAGATAGGTTTGAAGGAAAGTTGAACTGTAATTTCAAACACAAAAATTTGACCTGCTCAAAAATTTGACTTACCCGTACTAAAGAATTTGAATGACCAACTCCAGTCTTTGTCAAGGAATTTACAAGATTTTACAAGACATTACAAGATTTGCTCATTCCTTGACAAAGACAGTCAAAATTTCGGTACCCAGATGTACGTCCAATTTTTGTGTTGAAAATCACAGTTCATAACTTCGATTCAGAATAACTTCTACCAACACAGATAAAACTTTCAAACAGTTTTGCACGTCAAATTTTCCCCACATCTAAAAGCCTAATTGCAAAAGCTGGACTGAACAACTTGAAACATACAACAATAAAATCCAACTTGAAACATACAACAATAAAATTCAACACCCTAAAGCTCATCTTTCAACATACAAAATGAAGGGAAACATTGAACTCAACATTCCAAAACAAGCAGAACACATTCAAAGAAAAACAGCTGTATGAATCAAACTACAAGATTGTTACATTTTTACAAGCTGGCAAACTGCTACAGCTGAAAAGGAAAATACATTGTAGCAGATAACAGAAAAAAAACATCAAGCTTTTATGATAGTACAGTGGTACTAAAAATAACAGCACTGCACTACATCTCCACTTGTATCAATCAAACATCATGTACATGTACTGTAACAAAGCTGTCTTCTGCTGATACCGCTAGTTAGGCAAAATGTTCATGGAAGTCAGATAATACAAAACCATGACTCCAAAGGACAAGTTGTACAGCTGATAATTGCTAAAAGTATTTTAAACTCAAATATTTTTCTACAATGACTAAGAAAGAGTTTGTTGAGTGCTCCCTCTAGCCAAGCCTCTGCTGCATATAAGTTACTATGTTTATAGAAACAATACAAACCATGACTGAAAAGCCCAATTTGCAAAGCTAAGATCATAAAACTATTTCCTCTGGTTTCTGATAATTCAAACGTTTACTACGATCCCAAAGATAGAGTATTCCCTCTACCCAAGCCTGTTGTATGCTGCTATGTTAATACTATAGAAATCAAAACCATACAGACCAAGTCTGATCATGAAAAGCCCAACTTGAGCAAGAGTATTGCCTATGGTTTTTGATAACTTGAACATTTCTTACGACACCTAAGGAGTTTCTACGATACCTAAAATTAGTAAGAAAGAGTCTTCCCTCTAGCCAAGCCTGTGGTATCTTGCTATGAGAGCAGAAATCAAAACAATACAAACCATGACTGTAAAGGACAACTTGCAAAGGTGAGATAATAAGTTGATAACTCAAAAATTTTCTACGTTCCCTAAGAAGGAGTCTTCTCTCTAGCCAGGCCTGTGGTATGCAGCTATGAGCCAACATGGGTGGTTGGGTACTGTGCACCAACAACAAACTACCAAGGAAGATCAGTGGAGTATCATGCCTTCTTAAGTGCCTTGGAGGAACGTCTTATTCTCACCTGGGTCCTGTTACCTGACATCAAAGAATGGAAGGTAAGATAACCTTGTTTACTGTAAGCAAGGTAAAATATCTCACTGTCTTCAGGTCAGGCAGGCAACGGGTATAGTGTAGAAAAAGGTGTTACTGGTATCGCAAACATGTGGAGAAAAGCGGTCCAAGAAGAGAATTTAGACGCATTCTGAACATAACATCTCTAAAACTGATATCAAAAGTTACTCCATCATGTGTTCATTGGTTGGTAAAATCTATAAATTGCACTTTGAGCCCAAAGTGATGAATAAATGGGATTACATTGTACATGAATGCTGACCACAACCACCATTTGATATACAAGTCCACCAACTACAAGACAAACACTCTACCCACTTTGCACCGGTTACAATACAGTCAGGCCAGTAGGCAAATACACGCATATAGTTTCTTTGTTTTAAAATTGGCCACAAAGTTGCCTGAGCTTAAGTTTGGCCCTATATTCTTGTATGCCTAACGGATCCCTTGGAATGCTTCCCTTTGAGACACGAAGAGAAACAACAGTTAATGAGGGTCAACCCCAAGTTCATTCCGACCCTCAAGGTGACGATCCTGCGTTGCATCAACATATGGTTCGTATCTCCGCCCACCAGTGACGGTCAGGCCTCCAAAACAAGACTTGTACACCGGCCAGGAATGCTGTCCACCAGGGTTCAAGCCAGCGCCTGTCCTTTGACAGAATTTTGCCACCAGGGACGGAAAAAAATTTTGCCCATTCCGTCCTCGTGATGAACAAAAATCGGCATGTTAAGATATTAAAACAGATATCATTGAACCAAGCAGTCTACCAGCAAAATTGGCCCCTGAAAATGCAGGAAATAGTGTTTCAGAGGGTCTGGATTTCAAAATTTTCCAGGGGGGCATGCCCCCACCCCCTATAGGATCATCACGACTTCTGCCCTTGATAGGATTTCCAAATTCAAATTCCAGGGTACAGAAAAAAAATTCAGGCTGTCGACCATCACTCTGCATCTGGCAGGTTGTCAGAGAGAGAAGAATTATTTTCTGACTTCTGCAAGACAGGGAAGAACGGACGCTAAACCGAATAGTGAGTGAGTGTGTGTGTGTGCCTAGGAGCGGCTTTAGGAGCGCTTTTAACGCCAGAGGATTTTCCCATTCATGCCAGTCGTTTTCGGCAATATTGTGTGACGCATGTTGAAACCCAAAACAGTTTAACTTCTAAGTTTCATCCTGGGAAAGATTTGCAGCATTTCTAAAAGGTGGAGGATTAACCCGAGGGGCGCCCTGCATCTGTTGCCGCCGCAACGGCTCGAAGAGAGGCTGCGCACAGATGGGGCATCGGGCTCACCTGCATCAGTTGCCATGGCAACGGTGACATAGATGATCAGGTGTTACGAGTAACGTGGTCATCAAAAAGTGGAGTGAAATCCCAAACATTTCTCGGCTAGGATTTTCCAGGCTTTTCTGTATAGCACCTGTTAATGGCTTGCAAAGAAATGGGCCACGTTCAGGCTGGCATGAGTGTTTTTTTTTCCACATGCAATGAAGAGATGGGAGCGAAGTTTCTTGTTTTTTGAAGGCCTCACTGATGTTCTACTCTCTAATGTTTGTTTGGTCTTGATAGACCTTCAGGGAATGTCTAGATAGCTGTAGTTCTGGCACAGCGATGTTTTGGCAAGAACTATCCAGACAGTACATCGTAACTGTCTTCCACAGATGGGAGTCAAGTTTGCTTCTTTTTTTAAGGCCCACTGTCCCTTCTACTTGCTAATGTTTGCTTGGTTTTCAGTCTTTCGAAAGACCTTCAGGGAAAGCATGCCCGATAGCTGTAATTTTGAGACAGTGGTGTTTTGCCAAGAACAATCCAGACAGCACATTGTAACTGCCTTGCATACTGTAGATGGAGACAACTTGGCCTCTTTTTGAAGGCCCCACTGTACGCTCTACCTATGTTTGTTTGGTCTTTGGACAGACATTCAGGGAATGCTCAGAGTCAGAGAGCTGGAGTTCTGGAGTTCTGGAACAGTGGGTGTTTTTCCAAGACTTGTACAGACAGTTACAGCCTTGCACAGATGGGAGTCAAGTTAGCTTTTTTTTCTTTCTTATTTCCTTCTCTATTTCACCAGCATTTCTTTGCTTAGTCTTGCCAGACCTTCAGGGAAAGCCCAGCTAGCTGTAGTTCTGGGACAGCAGTGTGTTGCCAAGTCCCTACCAGACAGTTACTGATGTCCCGGCTGAAGGGAGTCAGAGCGTTCCGTCAGAAGAGCTCTGACCCTGACCAAATGTTGACGTTACAGAGAAAAGTAATCCTCAAGAGCGACGGGAACCCCACAGCACAGAATGTTACGAGTCATGGATTTCTGTCTGCCTTTCTTGGTAGGGACGTTAGAATGCTCTGTTTTTGACCCTAAAGTGCATCTGTGTTGGTAGAATACATTCTGAATTTCAGTTTAACTGTAATTTAAAACACAAAAAGGGACTTTCCCCGGAAAAATTTATTATCCAACTCTTGTCTTTGTCTCAGTCTTTTGCAGTTCAACTTTGATACTATTTCTTTATTTGTATGGGCCCTGGAAAATTAGCTCAATCTGATCTAACGGGTATCTCAACAAACCAACCAATAAACCAACCAACAAAGAGCTCTCTGCGATGGCCTCTTCTTAGCTGTAGGCTGCCCTCACCCCCAATCAGTACCCAGTGATGTAAGCAATGATAGTTCAAGGCATTCTCTGTTTAAGCCCACTTCAAAGCAAACGGATGCCCGGTGTTAACCTCTCTATTATCAATATAAAATAGAGCTCACAATGTTCAACCCTGCATACACGGCACAAGCAAGACTGCATAGGAAGGGACTCCTGACAAAGACACACTTGTGTCGTTATTTGTGGTAAGGCCTTGGTCTACGCGAAGAAAAAAAAACTAACTTGTGTTTTTCCTTCCAGAGTAAATTTCCAAGACATACAACGAGGATTAAGCTTCTGCGTGATTTGTGGTTTGTGAAATGCCAGGCTTACGCCAGCTACACCAGTAGCAACATGGTCCTCATACCAGGCATTTTAACTATCAAGGGCTATTTTTAAACCCAGTCTTGGGGGAAAAGAACAATTTTCAACAGGATCTTTGTAAAGTCATGGTGTTGGCATTTGTTTGGTATTTGTGGAAAGACCAAGGTGATGAGATATACACTGACATTCTGTACTTGCGAGCATTTAAATAAACATTTTCTTTATTATGTTTTTCGACACCATAGTGCTTAATATTTGTTACAAGGCCTTCTTTTGAAATCCTACAAATTTTTCATCAAATCCTTAAACTTAAAGATAAAGCACAACACTAGGACTTGAAAAATTGCACTTTTTTGTAATCAAAGCAGAGCTAGCTACTAGTATAATGTAGTCAATTTTTGATTGTGGGTGCACAGCAGTGCACCTAGATATTTACGTACGCTTTTACCTGTTATTATTATATGTATTATAGTATGTTTTCAAAGGTACTATTTCTTGAGTTACAATTACACAAAGGAGAATAAAGCGAGGTTTTCTTTAATTTGCAAGTCCACAACTGGTTCCCGACTGGTTAATTTATCTATTTTCTAACTGGACCCTAAGTTCCTAACAAGTCCGGTCCCAGTCCGATGTACAGGTACACAGCACTAACTATTACCATACCAAAGACGAATCTAAAACCTTGCAAAACACAAATGTAACAGTTCCTCCCTAACCAGTGAAATTATCAGTCCTGATGATCTTGGCCGAGCTTGTTTGTACCCCAAAGGCTCGGTTACCACCAACAGTCCCGGCCAACTATTTCAGGAAAACCTGCTTTGCCTCAAACAGCCACTTGACCTTGTCATTTAATGTGCTCAAAAATGTGTGTTTACAAGTTTTCTCCCACTGCCTGAGGTATTTCGGCCTTGACACAATTTTATGTTTCAACTGGTAAGGCCGCACCAAATTAATATTTTTGTTCTTGGGTTTTAAAAAGTGAAAATATGTGTTCACAAGTTTTCTGCCACTGCCTTAGGTATTTCGGCCTGGCCACAATTTTATGTTGCACTGGAAAGGTCTAACCAATTTATCATGTTGGTTTACGAATTTTTTTAAAGCGATAACATAGCAAGTGGACATCATAAAAGCAATGGGCAGGGAGGAAATCTTGAATATTACCATTATATTCACTCCATAAAACTGATTGCACCAAGGCATAAACCTGGTCCTCTGGCTTTGTTTTCAGAAAGTTTTTTTCAACTATCTAATAGTATTCAGAACTTTGTAGTAACTTGCCCAATGCAAATATAACCGGCTTGTGAGAGCATTCAGAAAGTGTGGCTCCGAAGTACTTTGGTAAACAGTCTTGAGAGTGATTGGTTTATAATGTAAACAGCTCAGGAAAGGTGTGTCAACAATCGAAAGGTGTGTCAACAATCGTCAGCCCACCTCTGACCAAACCAGGATACAGTCAATCGGAAACAACAACAAACCAGGATACACATGTGTATTAAACTGTTATTATTGTTCTGGAAACTTTTCTTTTTCTCTGGAAGTCTGAAGTAAATAAACTGAAGAATTAAGTATACTGTTTTAATGTAATATTAAGAAGAGAAATGTAAAATGCTCCCTAACAAATACACAAATTGAAGTACTGCATGCATGTACACTTTTGAGTTTTGTACACTGAAAATTGGAAACGTGTTCCTAGTTTTCGACAGCGGGTGCACTGGTGATATTTCTGTATGGTTATAAAACTAAAGGCACTTTTGTATAATGTATCGTCATATAATAAATAATGTATCGTCATATAATAAAGCCATTGTGGTATTAATTGCTAATATCTGAAGATAGCTACAAATTGGGTTCAACCAAGGTCAAACCTGTTCTCAATAAGGTTTGTTGACATTATAAACTCTACAGACTTTTCATGCAATACATATAAACCAAGGCCCTTTTTGTGGGTTTCTCCATGATGTAAATCAAAGTTCCTTACATTAGCCGGGCTCAGGGTGTTTTCAGTGTGGCCTTTTGGTTTGTTTTGATACGGTTCCATTTGCTGTGTTTGGGATTAAGGTCTTTTTACTGACTTTCCATCATCTTGGGAGGTTTGTGCCATTATTGTGGTCAGCAGTTCATGTTTGTTAGTTGAAAAAATCAACCACTGAACAGTTAGGATTTTTCAAAAGTCAATTTTTCTATCAATTTTTACCAAGCAAGTGACATGGGCTTGCTGATACAAATGTGGGAATAGGGATACAAACAAACTGTATGAGAGTCCCAAGCTGTCTGTCAACTTCAGGGAGTCAGTTGTTTTCTTGCTGTTATCAGGGAAGTCAAGGACAAGGGCCAGTGGGAGATATGTAAAAGAAACCTTGAAGAAATTTTCACTGTTTCTTCTTGGCCTTGGGACAAACGTGCACCAGTTTTCTGGGGTTTGCAGTCAAGTCAAGGACTAGCTTGGAACTGTTGTTGTTTTCCTACAGTTGACAGCAAAGTCAAGGAAGAGGGCCAGTGGAAGACATGTAAAAGAAAAACCTTGAAGTTGAAGAAATTTTCACTTTTTCTTCGTCGCCTTGGGGCAAACATGCACCAGTTTTCCTGGGGTTTGCAGTCAAGTCAAGGACTGGCAAGGAACTATTGCTTTCCTATGGTTGACAGCAAAGTCAAGGAAAAGGACATATGAAAGAAAACTTTCACAAAACTTTCATGCTTCTTTCCGGCCTTGGAACTAACATGTACCAGTTTTCCTGGGGTTTGCAGCTAAGTCAAGGACTGGCAAGGAACTATTGTTTTCATATGGATGACAGCAAAGTCAAGGAAAAGGGCTAGTGGAAGACGTGTAAAAGAAACCTTGAGGAAATTTTCACTGTTTCTTCTTGGCCTTGGGACAAACGTGTACACTTATACTGGGGTTTGCAGCTAAGTCAAGGACTATCTAGAAACTGTTGTTTTCCTGCAGTTGACAGCAAAGTCAAGGAAAAGGGCCAGTGGAAGACGTGTAAAAGAAACCTTGAGGAAATTTTCACTGTTTCTTTCCGGCCCTGGAACTAACAATGTACCAGTTTTCCTGGGGTTTGCAGCCAAGTCAAGGACTAGCAAGGAACTGTTGTTTTCCTATGGTTGACAGCATTGTCAAGGAAAAGGACAAATAAAAGACATGTGAAAGAAAACATTTGAAGAAACTTTAAATATTTCTTTCTGGCCTTGGAACTAACATGTACCAGTTTTCCTGGGGTTTGCAGCCAAGTCAAGGACTAGCAAGGAACTATTGTTTTCCTACAGTTGACAGCAAAGTCAAGGAAAAGGGCCAGTGGAAGACGTGTAAAAGAAACCTTGAGGAAATTTTCACTGTTTCTTTCTGGCCTTGGAACTAACATGCACCAGTTTTCCTGGGGATTGCAGCCAAGTCAAGGACTAGCAAGGAACTGTAGTTTTCCTATGGTCGACAGCATTGTCAAAGAAAAGGACATATAAAAGAAAACTTTCGCGAAATTTTCAGTGCTTCTTCTTGGCCTTGGGACTAACATGTACCAGTGGAAGTGCAAATTGGCTGTCAGGTTAGCTTGAACTTGAAGGATGATGTGTGTAACGGAATTCTGTGACCTAGGTTACACTTGACCTTCCATGAGATTTGATTTATGGTCCTTCTACAGATGCCTGGCATGTTATAATAGGATCAACAAGTCCAGTGATTCAAATGTAATTATGCCCCCCCCCCCCCCAAATGGAAGTACCACATAGAATTACCCCGGTAACGCTGGTTCATCTTTATCCATTGGGTAACCTATATTCGTTGCTTTATAAAAAAAGGGTACTTAGGCACATCAAGTCGGCAGTTGGTAGTTTTAAACTGCAATATCCTGAAAATATTGCAATTTGAAACTTAAGTCCTTCGGCGTGATATCCCCAAATATCCTGTTTCAAAAAGCAACAGATATAGGTTACCCAACGGATAAAGGTGAACTAGTGTTACCCAATTAATGAAGACTAATATCAATGCAAATTACAAATCACACCATTCAGTACAGTAATAATGAGAACTGGGCGGCTGCCAATACTGTCTTCTTCAACTTCAAGCTCAAGTAACATCCGATTTGTTTCAACAGGTGGATGGATACATGGAGTCAAGCGCTGTGGGGGTGGGCAGATTTACAAGGAAGTGCCAGTAATAACATCGCCAGGGCGAACTCCAACAAGCCAGAGTCACGCTAACATCGCTCCATGAGTATGGGAGCTACTCGGGTCCTATCCTATCAGACAGGGTTACATTCTTCACAAGAAAGCTATTAGCCGGTCGGTGTGCTTTCCCCACACGGTAGATTAGCAATGGAGTTTTGTGTGAAAACATGAACTTAGTTGTTGTACTTAAACAATTATGACAGTTACAGATACATTAAACAAGCAACCCCATGTGGCAGCAATGTATACCAATCATCAAAATGATGTAAAATCAAAATTAGAAAGTATACCATGGAACCAAGAAGCAACCTTACCAGTACTGTGTTTAAGTGTCTTGAGAGTAAAAAAAAAAAGCTAACAAGGTGTCAAACCTAGGAAGAAAGTTGGAACCCCACAGAAAATCATGCACCATAAAAACAAGAACCAAACATGTGACTCCAACTAAAAATAGGACACAAAGTGTTCCGTGAGTTTGATGATGATGATGATGATGATGATGATGAGTTTTGAGTTCACAAGAAAACCTTGCAGGTACATTATATCCTATCTGTGTGATCACCTACAAACAAAAACACACCTAGAAAGACCTACCGAAGAATGTAATGGTGACACCAAATGTTAAAGAGAGACATGGAAAACCATGATCCAGAACCTAACTTCAGGGCATTCGAAAATCCACATGGACCTGAAATGATCTGATTATATGAGGGGTGACCCAAACTGGATACCAAAATTCCTACCTGGCCAAAAATCTCAACTCAAACTGTACTTCGGAAAGAAACATGGCAGCCACAGAAAAACATCCCGACTCCTGCTGTCCCACAGCCTAGAGCTGTTCAGCGCAGCCATGAGATTTAGTTATCACAGATGGCCTATATACGACCTCCCAAGTAAACACTTCAGGAGATTACATGTTCTAGATGACATTTCCCTCTCCAAAAACACACTTCCATGTCGAAAACACTCCTTCGTACAACCCTACTCCGTGTTCGAAAACCAACATGTGATAATTCACGACTAGAGATTTACCTGTTCGAACTTTAACAGCATGTCCTTGACAGAGAAGGTCAGTTCAATCATAGCACAAGACACCCATGAGACGAGGGAGGGCTTGGTATCCAGCCTCGCGCCTGACAGAAACCATATCCACCATCCTGTGCCCGTCACGCCGTCGCATCCTGTCCCTTCCGTGGCCGACCTCTCACCTCTCCTCCCCTCCCCGCCGGGTATCCGTTTGGAATATCCCGTTCTGGAGGTCCATAGCGAACTCACGTTGACAAACTCCGCACCATCGCCTGCACTGCAACAACTCCTGCTGTCCCACCACTATCCATCCGTCCGGAAGCAGGCATCCCTTCCCAAGCCCTGGGCAAGCCTTTGCGGTAAACCTATCCGCAGTATTGATTGCTGTTTTAAAGCATTCCAAACATGGTTTTCAGCCTAACATTTGCATTCCTGCCAAAAACCTCCTCACTACAGTCCGCTGTGGTTAAGAAGACATGCCTGTGCCAAGCTCTCAGCGCCCTGCGTAAAACGTCTTATCTCTTCCAGGATCACCTTTCTTCTCTAAGGTCTTGTACCTGAGTCGGACACCTTCTTGGCTGTGCTTGAGTAAGTTTGAAGTGGCCTGGGGTGATTAAAGGGTTTCCTAACAAGCAGTCTCCACATGCTAATAAGGAAAGGTTGAGTGCACTGAGTTAGGCAACCTTACTACATGTAGTAGTAGTAGTAGTAGTAGTAGCAATGGACTTGAGTGGGTTGTGGTCTGCGTTGTAGAATTCCCTAACTAGACAGCAAGGTGCATCTGACGCCAGCTGTTGTCTGTGTGGAAGTAGAAGTCCTGACAGACAAGACCACACAAGACAAACGCTTGTCAAACTGGAGATGGAACATCTTGCAGTGGACCTAGTGTTATGGGGAAAGCTACATGCCTTAGGGAAAGGCAGCTCAAGTAGGCATTGGACAGATCAACATGTGTATTACGCATATCATCTTAGATTACTCCTGAAATGGTTGACATTTGCTGTCTTAAAGATAAAGAGAATGGAATACCCTCAACATCCTTTTACATTTTTGGTATTTTGATGTTATTCTACTCACTCACTCACGGCCCATAACCACAGTGGTCGTAGGGGCTCCACAACATCCATCAGCAGTGATCTTTGCCCATCTCGCTGTCCTCTGCCCCTCTGATCAGTTGTTCAGTGCTTCTTAAAGCATGTACTTCTTAAAGCTACCTACCCAAATGGAATGGTAGAAAACTATCAATGATGCATAGGAAAAAATGCAGTAATGCCAGTAGTACTTGCAAGGGATTTGGACACATTCATCGAAAACTGTCAACTCAAGCATAGATCTTCTTCTTTTAGCTACCTGTGGTACTAGTAATGGAGTGTTATAAAACCTTTGAATGTATAAGGAAAGTTGCACCTATGCCTGAACACATTATAGTCCTCTCACAGACAACCTTTTCTGCCAGATCTGAAAACCATCATTGAAGAATGACCATAAAACAACTGGTCTACATAAAATTCATGTCTGGTAGGTGGATTATGATAATAACATCATGCAGCTATGCCTGTACAAGTAGTTCTTGCAAAGACAACCTTTTTTGACGGATTTGGACATCATCAAAAAATGACAATAAAAAGACTGGTCAACATAAAATCCAAGTCGGGCAAGCATAGAATAGCATACCTGCCGCAATATAATGTTGTAAAACCTACAAATATAAAGGGAAAGCTGCAGCTATGAATGGGTAGTCCTTGCAAAAATAACCTTTTCTGACAGATTTGTATACCATCATACGAAAAATGACCACAAAACAACTGTTCAACATAAAACCCAAGTCCGTCAGGTGTGATGTAGTCATGCATGCCACCCAGCTGCTCTGGTCCCAGCTTCTGATCATTTTATGAGCTTCTCAGCATTTTAAGAGTGATTTTATGTCTTGCAGGAGCCATCATAACTTCATTACTACTGTCTGTGGTTTGTCACGAGTGCAGTAAAGAAAGCTACTGCAAATGTCAACATTTTCCTGGTGGTTTAATGTTTGAGGACTTTGCATTCACTGCAAACTTAAAATCCTAGCAAAAATGCTTGTTCCATCTTTTGATAGCCTACCCTGTTGTTTACAACCTTAAAGTTGTAACATCCTAAACACCCCATTGTCTTCCTATTGCAAAATGAAATCCTCTCAGATCTAAAAACATTGGATGAAAGTCATTTCAAGACTTTGGTGACCCAAAAGTCACTCCCAAGTTTCAGCATACCAAGGTAAATTGGTTGGAAAAAAGTATAAATATACAAAAACACACAAGTATGTGTGCGGAATTTTGAAGAAACCTTTTTCTCTCCCTTGTCCATAAAACATTTTAGCAACAGGTATTTCAACTTGGCCCTTAAAACCAACTTTACTTTCAAGAAAGGCTACTTCTTCTTTTTCAAATCTTGCTAAGTAACGACAGATGCACACTACATACTAACACACTCAGCCTCTACACTGGGATATGTCACCAACACCTTGGGTTGACTATGTCTAAGTAGGGTCAAACGGCCAACTACTGTATACAAGAACCAAAAACTGTATGGCACTTAGGTCATCAGTGTTCAGGCAGCTCTGCCTTTTGGCAGGTTCACATCTGGAGGTTTGTATCTCACTGCAAGGGTATTGTTGGCAAAGTTGGTAGGTAGGTTTCTAGTCTCATAGCCTTTTTGAGGCCGTAGGGACAGTGGGTTGTTATCCACTGTGTCTAAGGCACAGTATTGGGAGGTGGAGCCCAACCCTCTCCTTCCACTGCCTTTTACCTCCCCAACCGATGTCAGGTACCCATTTTTACACCTGGGTGGAGTGAGGAAAGTCGTGTAGTGTAAAGTGCCTTTCCCAAGGGCACAACATTGGTGGCATGTCAGGGGCTTTGAACCAAATACCCTATCCACTATAGTCTATGCCAACACCATGACACCAAGTTAGACTTAGAGCAAAATTTGGTGGAACAAACTGTGATAAAATTTTAACAACTTTGGGAAACCTGAACTTTCAAGCCAACAATAAGTTGGTGCAAGAGTTGTACATTAAGTCCATAAAATAGTCTTCATACTCTTTTTGCCAGTTCTTTGTTTGATCTTTTCAATCTACTGCCATTGCCTTATATTTAGTTCAATGCCTGGAAAATTTAATGACCAATTAACTAAATTAAGGCCTTGCAATGAGCAAGCTCGATAACAAGAAGAAAGAAAAATATAAAAAATTAAATGACACATCTTCACCTAAAACAAAACAAACCAAAAAGACAAAGTCTGCAAAGAAACCTTCCTCTGCAATCATCTCTAAAATCCACCACTGGGAAATGGACTCACTAAACACTTGTCACACGCATTACAAGGGGCTTATTCAGCAATCAGTCATTTCAGTGACCTGAACATTTCTGAAGTGCAGCCCCTGGGAATTGGCTACATGGGTGGGTAAAATCCAATTTCCCCATTCAGATTATGATTTCACATCTCATCAACTCACAAATCAAGGCAGGTGGCCTCAGACTGAGATCTCGGTCAACTAAGGTGGACTATTTTTTCTGTAAGGCCTTCAAAATGGTACTGTATCATTTCAAAAGGTTCAGTAATAAAGAAAGTGATTCAGAATTTAACTGTAACTTGATATACAATGCAACAACTGAACTTATCCAAATTTTCCACTGACCAGCATATAGGTAGTGTTCCTTGACAAAGACTGGCATAAAAAAAAAATTGTTAAGTAAATTGTTTTGGTGTTTTGAAATTACAGTTTAACTCTAGAGTGACTTTTACCAACACAGATAAACTTTCAAGTCAATTAAGGTTTGTGTTGTCTTAGATTAATCTTGCTGTAACCATTTTAGATCCTCATTGCTGTACTATTTATTCTAGACACTTCATAAAAAAAGGTTATTGGCCATGACATTCTTTACATACAATTCACATTGACATACACAACATTCTACCTAAGTTTATCTTTTGTCAAAACTGCAATGTGAGGTACAGCTTCCATGACTAGTAAAGGATTTGGGAATCTTTTTTATAAGTAACAAAAGTCAGGCATTCAAAGTTAAGCCAGACAAATTGGAGTTGTCCTTATCTTCCGTCCTTATCTTGCTTGTCTATATGGTAAATCCCCCACCAGTCTCTCTCACTCCCAGCAGGTCCCAAACCTGACCCAACCTCTCCCTACAGTCATAACTCACTGCAAACAGATCCTTATTCTACCTTCTGAGGAAGACCCCAGGAATGAGGGTCTGCATGGGGGGGTCCCGACAACGCTTTATGCTGAATTCGGAAGAACCCCCTACGTTATTACGCTAAATCAAGGAAGGCAATTACGATAAATTTGGTCGCCTCGCTACGAATTACGTACATAAGATGGCTTTCCCTACGAGGTATGGGAAATAAAAATAGGCTGCCTCTGCCTTACGGAAAAGAGCATGCAGACCCTCAGTAATGCTGGTATCACTGAAAAGGCTCTCACCAAACAGGTCCTAAACATAACACAATCTCTCCCTACCTAGTCGTAACTTGCAGCCAACAGATCTTGCCATTCCTCACTTCTACCCTCTCAAGTACACACCAGGAATGCTGCTATCGCTGTTAAGTCTATCACCATAGTGGGTCTGCATGCCTCTTTTTTTGTTAGGCGTAGGCGGCCTATGTTCAACAACGTTGATTTCTGATATTTGGTAGGTGGGTAGGGGTTGGGAAAATGAAGGTCAAGTTCACTAAAGGATTATAGATTGAATGGGCATACTAGCAGCTTTCTGTAGTACTGCAGCTGAACTTCCAGTGTTGCTATCCCAGTCATTACAATTATTTTGTCAATGTGAAGTTTTCTAAAGGTTTTGTACAACATTTGAAAATTCTGCATTTTCTTTTATAATTTATGCATTTCCCCCCAAATTTTGGCATTTCTATTCTAATTTTGAATCTTTCCTCCAGATATACCTGATGTTGTCTGTGATTGTATGAAGAAATGTAGCTGTCTACCTGAGGAATGTTTTCATTATAACCCAACTCCAGGGTAGGGTTGAGCTTTGGAGACCTTGAAACCGAGTAGCAGACTCCCCTGGCTCCCTCTGCCAGACAGAAGATGTCATTACTTCTACAGGGTTGCCCCAAGTCAGACCCAGAGGGTTTCAAAGCCCCGTAGTTACGGTCAAATACAACCAGGGGTCACCCAACAACAGCCAGGCTCCACAGAAATTCTTTCAACTTCCCAGCATGAAAGGCTGGAGGGAATGTTGGCATCACACAGAGAGAGTAAGGACCACTGTGGGTAACAGAGCCTTCTATTTGTTTCAATTATACCGTAAAAAGCCGGCTGATCTCAAAGTGGTTTTGTCCCTGCAGGGTACATGTGCCTGGTTCCTCCAACAGTGAGTTTACACTGTTAAATTGGCTCAGCTTTGGTGACCTGCACTTCCGCTGGGCGAAATTGAGGTCTCTAGATCACGGTTATGACAGATATGATACAGGATGGAGGGTTACAATAACATATACAGTACCACAAATGATCACTAATGAGGATTAGTATGGAGCTGAGGGGTGGGGGAACAGTGATTTATGCTGACTTCATAACATAAGTAATTCCTCGTATGTACTATGGTAAAAAAATGAAAGAAGGCAATTTCACATAAGTTTTTCCCCTTGCTACATATTTCATTTATAAGATGGCTTTCCCTACGAGCTACAGAAAATCCAAACTGGCCGCGTATACCTTACTGACTAGTAGTAGAATTATATAAGTTTCAAAAGAAAGTTTATAACTTTATCTTTATTGCAAATTCATACCCGAGGGTAATTGCATACAGAGTAAAGTAGTAGTGGTAAACATAAACATACTTAACAAAGAAGGGAAATGGTATTCATAGATAAATCAGAAGGGAATAACGTCCAAACTAAATCTATTTCTACTTAAGCTATTTCAAAAGAAAACACTACAAGGGACATAATCTGCAGGAAAGAGAAAACAGTTACAGTAGCCAGTCTTGTTAATCCATCAGCTGATAACTCTGTCATGGTTTGGGTTGAACCTTGGCCAAAACGTGCCTTTTGACAGTTGGACTGGTGACAAACCATTGGAGGACGGAAACCAGAATTTCCGACAAGTACATGGACCACATCTCTACTAATTTGGCAACGTGACAGACATAATTAAAAAGTCTAAAGCTATGACAAAAGTCTGCATCAAAGAAGCATAGGCCTGCAACAATTGATACACAGAAAGCTAAGGAATTTTACTCCTTGCTCAGACATCGACGAAGCTGTAAGAATTCTTTGAAAATGTGACAGACATATAAACGAACAAAAGTAAGCTCAGAGTAAGGAAAGACCTGCAATGGAAAACCACAAACTACAAAAGCTAAGGAATTTTGCTCCATTCTTACGACACGTAGCTATAAGGATCAGTCGTCACCTTTCCGCAAGTTGTCGTGGAGACGACGGGAGTGACACGGACGGTCGTCGGCCGCTGGTTCGTCTGCGACACCCGTACAGTCCACTGCTTCCGCTGGACGCAAGCACTGGTCATGGCCACTTTCCAAAATGGTGGGAGGAACAAACTTTCAGTAGCAGCTCAGAGAAACAGTTGTTTCCTCGGGGAGAGGGGGAGGGGTCAGTTCAAGCCAAGCTTGTCAGAGCAGCCCCCCAACAGAGGTGGGACTTTAAAACCATGCTGCTTCTACCAGTACCTCCACAAACAAATGCAAGTCCTCAAAAGAAAAAGTGTCCAGTGTGAACACGCCGCGAGTGACAGGCCTCTGACAGTGGCCAGGTTATCTGAATCCGGCCGATGTTTTGGTTGAGATTTCGGATAGAGTTTGGGAAAGTTTTTGCCTGCTCATAAATTGGGCTGCTTTTTTGATAAGCAGGGAGGGACATGGAGAGGAGAAATGACCCATATGCTTCCACTTACAAGATAGGACTGTGTTCAGCGGAGGGGAACAATATGGGCCTTTGTAGGGTGTGCTAGGGGACCTGGACTGGTATGTTAGCTCTACCCCAACAAATGTATACCAAGGGGTGGCCTTTCTGGTCTGTGGGGATGGATGGGGTTTTAATGATGTCATGCAAATTGCCTTGGAGTGAAGAGCTGCCTTGATTGGATAGGCATATGGTTTAACATATGGTCAACAAATAACCCAGCCACAAAACATTCAACAAGCTGCAGTTTGTGGTGCCATGGTGAATGCCAAGGTTATTCCTGGTCCAAGAGTAAGGGATGTAGAGCTGTCTCCAGGACCTGTCCGTCTGTCCCTTTGCTTGATGGGACAAAAAAAAAACTCCACCCTGTTCCATCCAAAAAATATGAACTTTCTGACATAAAAATGATGATAAATACTCATTTTCATAAGCTTAATCAAAAACATTGGCTCCTGACCTCCAAACAATGAGTGCAATGGGGGAAAAACCCTTCTAGTTGACACATACAGACTCTATATAAATCTATAGTTGATAAAATATAGCCAAGAAGTCACATGACCAGTAAGTCCCTCTTTGGGCTCTCACATAAATATAAGTAAGATATGAGTAGCAGAAAGAGCAAGACCTAAATCCCAAGAAGATTAAATAAAAGGTCAAGAAGTCTTCAAGGTTCTCAAATTAGTAAGTTATATGCCTCTGTTATTCTAGTGGAAGTAATTAGGTTTATGTACAGGCCCTATCCAGTCAACCAGAGAGAATGGGCAACTGATTACTAACAGATTTTTGAACTAGATATCATTACTGTAAAAATCTAAATTTTTGAGGTGGTTTAATGTTTGCAGGGGGCTGCATGGTTAGTAACCTCTCCACCATGTTGCCATTGAGAAAATTTCTGTTCTGAGTTCCACAGTGTAAACATCTATTTTGTCCATACCATGAAATTAAATCCTTGCAAACTTAAAAGGCATTTACTGTACTCTTTCAAAAGGGCAGCTGCAATTCAATTTATAACTGCAAGAGGGGGCTACAAGTTCAATATCAGACTTCCTAAATTAGTTCAGAAAACCCTAATTCTAAAAACAATTCAGATTACACCAATAGATCATAGATGTTTATCTTTATCACGCAATATGCAAACTTTTCACAACAAAATAAAAATCCAATCATAAAGAGAAAATCATTGGAGTCATTTATTGTATTTACCACCTACTGTAGTGTCTGACTTTGATTAATACCAACCTTCCCACACATATAATAACTTCCACCATCCATACATCTTCCTCTGATAGAGATATGTTTCTACTCTCTAGGAAATTAAAACAGGAATGCCAATACCTGTTCCAATTCCCCTCAACCTGTGCATGGAATTCCCCATGGGGTAACCCTATCCCCAGCTCTATAAGCAAAACCAAGTTACCAGAAAATTGCCCCAAGTCTCACAATACCAAGGGCTTTGAATGAAGAAGCTGTTGTTAGTTAAAATTATGCCCAACTCGGGCTGCTGTAGTAAAATGAAATCTGACTGTGATTGTTTTTGAATGTTTGTTGTGGGGAGAATTTTGCGGGCTACAAACTTTCTTCCTTCGTCACACTGGAAAATTGTAACTAACTGACTCACTAAGGCCCGCAGACAATGAACTCAAGAAACCCCCCCCCCCCCACACCAGGATTGTATTTTGCCAGCCAGTAGGTACCCAAATTATGAGTAATGAGGCTGATTAGCATGGTGGGGTCTAGGAACACTCAATTTTCCTACAGCACAGTTAATCAAATACAATTCAATCTCTACTATAACTGGATAAAAATGGAGATTTATTTCCGGATGTTGAAAGTAAAACCCATCACTCTTCTTCAGCATCTGAAGAATGACCTGATGAAGAAGAGTGATGGATGTCACTCGAAATGGCCGGAAGTAATCCTCTGTTTCCAGTTGTAGAGTTTGAAACGTATTCGATAATTGTTTCCTTCATTTCCTTCTTTAACCTTTATTAACGTACAGCACTTGTTGTAGTTTAGAATAAATACAAAATAAATAAACATACAGCATACTCAATGATTCAAGTCTAATCATTGAGACAGCCATGCTGGATCCTCAGCCTGAGGTTTGACCTCTTTACCTTTACCTTGTGCCAAGTGGAAAAGGTTGCTTCCTAATCTTATATCCTGTCAGAATGAGAAAAGACAGGGCTGAGACCAACTTTATCTCAGAGGCTCGATTGTTTGAAAAGAAACAAACGTCCATCTGTCTATGACTGTGATAGTATCAATAAGACTGACACATTTCAAACTCTGTCTCCTGCTTGCCTATTCCTCACATAAAAAAAGCAAGAACAAGATATGCATGTCTTGGAGACATGATAAAGATGATAAAGACATAAATCATTTATATATACAACATATATATATGCCCTCCTTCGGTCAATATTGACCGTGGTAATAAAAATATGACAAGTGCAATCTCAATTTGTAACACATCTCTTGAAGATGGAGAACTAGACTTTTACATACTGATAGACAACGCAGCAAAGGGGAACGAACCCTGTCTTTGTATCCTATCATGGTGTCATCTTGTAATGGCAAGCTTAGACACATGGACACACTTGGAAGTGGTCCAGCCTGATACCCTCCTATCATGACACCACATCTCCGTGGTAACTGACAGCTTCTAAAAGCCTTCATGTTGGGCTGCTTTCAAAAGATCACGGTCGGACTGAAGCATGGCGATTCAAAGGCATCAGTTGGAGGGAATTCTGGAGAAACTTGGTTTCCTGTCTGTCTGTGCCGTTAATCCAGGGGACATCAAGATACAAGCGAACAATAAGCCTGTGTTTTATATACATAATTTTCTTGCTTCCAAGGTCAGACAACAAAATGACCGGCAAGATAACCTGGAATCCAGTCTACTGCTGGCTGGGCCTACCGTACTTAGTGCAGGCTTTGTACGGGGCCAGGGAAGCTCCCAGCCGCTTAGGTAACCGGCCACACCCGGTAGAATTTTCACGGGGTTAGACTTAGCCCAGTGGGAGTTAATTTGCCAGGGAGTTAATTTGCCCGC
Organism: Branchiostoma floridae x Branchiostoma belcheri; assembly: GCA_019207045.1. Lineage (NCBI taxonomy): Eukaryota > Metazoa > Chordata > Leptocardii > Amphioxiformes > Branchiostomatidae > Branchiostoma > Branchiostoma floridae x Branchiostoma belcheri. The sequence goes on from CM033031.1 coordinate 1,634,940, forward strand.
CAGCAGGCGGGCAAATTAACTCCCACTAGGCTAAGTCTAACCCCGTGAAAATTCTACCGGGTGTGGCCGGTTACCTAAGCGGCTGGGAGCTTCCTTGGCCCCGTACAAAGCCTGCACTAAGTACTGTAGGCCCAGCCAGCAGTAGACTGGATTCCAGGTTACCGGCAAGATAGCTTGGATGCCAAACTGGGCCTCCACAAGCCAGCTTCTCAACTCAAAAGCAAACATGCCCCCAAGGAAATTCTACCACAGACAACACAACCAGGACATCAAGATAATAAGCGAACAATAAGCCTGTGTTATGCACTTCTTCCTGCCAAGGTCAGGCAATAGACAACAAAATGACCGGCAAGATAGCTTGGATGCCAAACTGGGCCTCCACAAGCCAGCTTCTCAACTCAAAGGCTAACATGCCCCTATTAAAGGAAATTCTACCACAGACAACAAAACCAAGACATCAAGATACAAGCGAACAATAAGCCTGTGTTATGCACCTCTTCCTGCCAGGGTCGGGTTGAAGGACAACTCGCAAGCTAGCCTGGATGCCAGACTGTTTCCAGGGCCTATACAAGCTAGTTTCTAGGGCTAACATGCCCCCAAGGAAAGTTTTCCATAGGCTACACAACCAAGACATTAAGACTGTAAACCAACTCACCTTCTACTCAAGAAAAGTCAATATAAAACACGGCCAGAATAAGGTTGGAGAGCATCAGAGACGGCCTGGATGCCAGACTGGACCAGGGCCTATACAAGCCAGCTCTAGGGCTAACATGCCCCCAAGGAAAGTTTTCCATGACCAAGACATCAAGACTGTACAACCACTCACCTTCCAGCCAAAGAAGAGTTGTATCAAACAGGGTCAACAACAACAAACACCATCAAACTTCCAAAACGTGAAACAACAAAAATTATGTTTAGGAGAAACGCCTCATATACTGCATGTCCCATGAACCAAAACAATGTTTTGCCACAAAACAGGACAGTTCTTGAATGAGCTTGGATTTCCTGTTGTTCTCGTATTCCGTCCATGTATGCAATTTCATCTTATAGATCTTAAATGGTTGGTCTTTTGTTGTCACCCTAACTCTTGCTGTGCTAATGCATTTCAAGGACTACGGGAAAAATAGCTGTTGTAAACAGCAAATTTGTGGATCCAAATGAAGTCAAAGATACAGAGAGGAACAGGCTAAACTGAGACCGAGAAAAAATCACATCCTGAAGTTCCTACCTTTATCTGCTTTACATGGTACGAAGCCCTGATCCCCATCCTTTTCTCCTCAAAATCCACAGGAGAGGAAAACACACACCAGTGCTTCCAACTTCTGTCCAGCCAAACTGAATGAGATCCACATGCAAATCGCTGCAGCCCCCCCAGCTGTTTTACTTTTACAAGCAGCGTTTCACACCTTCTGTGAGCGGTTGATTAGGGTTTTCACAACTTCCTGCCATACTCACTATTGTGCAGTTAACAGGATGATTGTACAGGCACGGATTTCCCCTCCCCCTCCATTGTTTCCATGAAATTCACATGTTGCTCTGAATGGCTCTTCGACTAATAGCTACTTCTGTTTTCCCATGTTGTGTTTTTATAGCAATACACACTTCTATTATGACAAAGGGTTGAAAGCAAACACACAATTTGAAGTCACAAGAGTTCAAGAATGAATTTTATCACTGTAAAGACGTGTTGCTCTAAAATTATGGCTCTTCGACTAATAGGTATTTCTGGTTTCCCTGTGGTGTTTTTATATCAATACACACTTTGAAAGACAACAGGCTATAGCAAAAACATGCAAGTTGAAGTCATAAGAGTTCAATAATAAAATATTTGTTTACTGTCAAGACGTTATTGAGTCGAATAGCGTGCTAACTGCCTGAGGGATGACTTAACGTTATTTTGGCTAAATCCAATAATTTCTGATAACCATCAATTGCCTCCTATCGCTTTGGCAAATATTGCGAAAAACAGATACAGAATGAGGCTTTCTCTTCATCAATATTACAGCATTATCTACAGACCGAGTTCCACTTCCTTACTCGCTCTGTCAGTGTCAGAGGTTCCCGAATCGAAACAAGATTACACGATCCCTATCTTAGCGAGGCGTAATTTTTCTTACCGTGTCAACTTCGAACTCTTCCCACTCCAAATCCGCCCAGGCTACCCACGACACCATCCTGGTTTTAAAGGAGAATTCCCAAATCCACTTTTAGCAACTTCTTCTGTCTTGGAATCAAATGGAAATCTTTCTCAAGTCCTAACTGTGGTAACTCCAAAAACGAAAGTCTTCTTTTTACCAGCTTGTCCTTTCTCTCTCCAGATGCTTCAGAAGATTTGTTCTCCACCAGAGGAGCTAGCCATGTACTGGATGTCTTTCCAACTGTCTGACACGATTTCTCTCTCGTTGTCAAATTAGAAATTCAAGACCTGTAATCGGGACTCCTGACCCCCTATCAGCTGGTCCCTGCCTGTTTCTCCATCACAGCTGCATTCCTCCACACCATCTGGTCTGCTTGCACATTGCACCTTCTTATCTCAAAACAGAAACTTGGAGGAAACTTATGCTAATCGATCTCTTCCACTTCCTCTATCGTGGTCTTGAGCACACTTCTACTTCCAGACAGGAGAAAAATCGAGCAACGAAACAACAAACTGGTGACGTCACTGGTGAATTCCAGGAGAGATAAACTCAGGAAGATTTGGATTCCGGTTAGTGAAAACTTGGAGGAAACTTATGCTAATCGCTCTCTTCCACTTCCTCTATCGTGGTCTTGAGCACACTTCTTCCAGACAGGGGAAAAATCAGGCAACCGAACAACAAACAAACTGGTGACGTCACGTCTCATTCCAGTAGTGATAACCGTCCTCAGGAAAATTTGGATTCTGGTTTGTGAAAACTTGAGTTGGAGGAAACTTTTGCTAAGCAATCTCTTCCATTTCCCCATGTCTTGAGCACATGTCTTCCAGACACCACACAGGAAAAAAATCAGGCAACCGAACAGTAAACATACTGCTGACGTCAGGTCTCAGGACGAATTTTCCACAAGAGATAACCTTGGGAAAACTTGGATTCCGGTTAGTCTAATGGTGCAGACTGAAAGAATAGAAGGTCAAAACTTCAGGCAGTTCTTCCCCTTAGTTCAGAACACTTGTGCTATAATGTCTGCCCTGTTGGACTCCCCCTCCTGACCTAGTGACTTGTTGGGAACTAAAAACCACTTGGAAGCTAATGGAAAACAGACCGGACCCTACAGGTAGATATAGGATGAAGATGAGCAAATCAAGTCTGTCTAGTGTTTGGGCCTCCTTTCCAATGGTTGTGCATGTACAGAGTAAACTATAGTGTATATGTGCTGCAAAGGAGGTAATGTTGGCACTGATTTTGTTTGCATTTTTCTCCCTAACCAATTTGCCACAAACTTGACAGTTAAATTACCACAACATTTCCAATTTCTGTAAAACCAAGCTCATATAATGTTAACCTCCCTGGTAAAAGCCTGCAAAACCAACATGAGCACCCTGAAACTTAAGTATCCCAGCAAACATTTCCCTTTGTCAGTTTAACATCTACTAACTCCTTCACAAACTGTAACATTGGACTTGTGCAAATATGAGGTCATGCGGGGAGGGGGGCAGGCTGTCTCCTGCAGTTTGGCTTGTTGTGTTTGGCCCTCCTTCACACCCAAGTGAAAAGAGACACCCCAGGAAGCTAGGACAACAGTAATAGACTTATCAGTCAATTCCTTTCTCATTTAAATTCATCATCAGTATCCTATTAAACTCTCCTGGTTTTGGATAAGTTGGCAAAATAGTAGGGACAGCAGCCAAAAAAGCAGCTTGGCAAGCTCTAGTTGTCATATAAATGGAAAGTTTGGTACAGACACTTTAAAGTTACCTCCGAGTCCTACTAGTACTACAGTCCAAAAGTGGCAAGGATGTCTTTTTTTGACATTTCTATCAGACTTTTTAGTTTGTTGGGGTGTCTTTTTTGTCAACCAGCCACAAAACGATGGACCATTAATAAAGAAAAGGAAGCAGAAAGCCCAATAAAAATGCCTAAAAGAGGACCAGAAAAAGCTGTAGCCAAACCTCTGCTTGAAGAGTAACCTCCCACTGTTGACATTGTGTTTGAGTGGGAAGTCCCACCACACAGGGGAAAACAAACAGGAAACTCAACAGGGTGTTGTTTGTGTTTACCTTGTTCAACTCATTAACAGGAAAACAACACATTGCCGTCCAAATAAACCAACTTTTCCCTCATCAAAAAAGGCAACGATTAAACCAAGATCAAAGTTTGACACAGAAAGTCAGAAAGGTATCCAGCTAGAGAAAGAAGTTAACCCCGATTCTGACCTCCTGGGTTAGAGAAAGATTGCCTCTGTCAAGTTCCTCCATCTAACGGAAAGGTCACGACACAAGGTCAGACGGAAGATTTCCCCCACAAACTCACCCTGACATGACGTTAACCACATCTTACACTACCTTAGGATACACGCCCTTTGGTGCAAACAACTGTCTTTGAACTTAATGTTCTAAAATGTTTCAAAGATCCTTTTTTTAATAGGTAGAGGGACACAAGGTCACAACACAAGGTCAGACGGAAGATTTTCTCAACAAACTCACCCTGACAGTGACATGACGTCAACACACTACCAAGGGATAGGTGCCCTGTGGTACAAACAAATGTCTTTGAACTTAATGTTCTAAAATGTTTCGAAGATCCTTTTTTTGATAGGTCACAACACAAGGGCAGACCAAAGATTTTCTCCACTAACTCCCCCTGACCAAGGAGGTTGAAAAGCCCTGACATGATGTAAACTACATCTATGCTACCATGGGATACATGCCATTTGGTAGAAACAAATACTTCATGAAGGCAACAAAAATGTGCAGTCAAAGATCCTTTTTGATGGCTCGGATAGTAAACCCTGTATTTTACTGCCCCATTACCCTTTGCCTGACTTTCCCTTTGGAAATAGCCTAGAGGCCAGACTGTTTCCAGGGCCTACACAGGCCAACTGAGTTAGACCTAGCATGATACATATTGAGATCTGGCTGGGGGTCTGGAATCCAGGCTACAGTAGTTTGACAGTTTGAGTCAGTGTTTGGAGACAGTGCCCTTCCTTGTGTGGGGGTCTCCTGTGCTCTAGCATACTGGTGCTCAGTAATTTTTCCCTAACTAGATGATCTCATCTAAGAGTTAGGCAGAAAACACAAACCTTGCACAGCCACACTTGTAGACCACGAACCACCTTCCAACTGCAGTCCAGGTTCTCTTGAAAACAATGGACAACATCCCTCACATCAACACTATCTAATTACCCTACCTCGTTAAAAGAAATCCACCACCAATAACAAGCCTTTTTGTCCGAAGAGTCCCAAAGAAGCACCGTAGACAGTACTCAAGCCATGACTGAAACCATGCCAGGGAAAAAATTACCTACACCTTAATCAGCAAGGAAAAAGGGCAGGACTTTTCTTATGAGAGAAACAGGATAAATGTCAGGTGCAATCTGATAAGATGGCACCTCAGGCATATCCCACCTAGTAGGACGATAACCTTTTAATCTTCTCAAATTTTCTATGCTTACCCATTGCTCCACCAAGTACCATCAGAGCTTTGACCCCCTTTCCACTAAAACTATCGTTGAGTGAGAATTCAGCTTCCAAAGTTGGACTTGTGTCACCTTTAATTTCATAATTTGGAATGATGATAGAATGATTTACATGTAAGAAAAGCACAAAATATTTCAAATTTTTTCTTTGTCTATGAAAATTGTTGAGCAATCTGTCAAATATTTGGTTGCAGCAAGGGACTGTAAGAAGATTTGTGAAAAAGTCCCCATACCAAATTCACATTGGTGCAAGCCCAGGAATCACACCCTAGACCTATAACTCACTGTATCACACCAGAAAGCCCTTATCCAACAGCAGCAGCATTAATATCCATAATGACATTTTAGCTGTTAGTTAGAATGTCCTGACCCTGCCACCTATGATCAACCTTACTGACCCTGCGGAGAAAACCACCAGACAGTAACTACGGTAACGACAGCGCATCACACCAGGGGAATAATTTTACAGGCGACGGGTTTAAGGTTAGGAAAAACGGCACACCGTACATACATATAATTGAGATTAACTGTCGTATACACCTGATTGGCATACACATGAGTGCTATTCGAGTTTTATCATTCATTCCATCAAAACTAATCATTATCCGAACTTGACAATTAAATCATTTTTAATCTTAACGAATCATTGATATACATGTATAACCTTGAGCCAAGGGTTAATGTAACCTTAAATAAAAAGCTAAAACTGTGATCATGGCAATAAAATCATTCTTCATTTCAACCTATGATGATTTACAATGCAAAAAACCTTGTGCCCTGGTTCAAATCAACATTATGAAGAATGAGAAGAACTAAAATTAGAAGAAAAACTACCAAACTGTGATCATTATGTAAACATAAAGCAATCATTTATCATACAAACAACCTTGTACCCTAGATTTAAAAAAAAACAACTTTAAACAGAATGAAAAAGAGCTAAAATCAGGAGAAAATAATAAAAAAATTGTGCACCACCGCAAGCGTTAAAAAAACAACTTATCACACTCCAAGCACCAGTTATTAGTTTGTATGCAAACCGCAAACCACACGATGCACATAACCACCTAGAACTAAACAAAAGGAAATTAATCATATATAAAGAAATAAAATTAAAGAAATTGCTGTTATTTTGACACCACAAGTAAATGTCAAGATTACCAAGTAACGGATTAGAGCAGTCGTACAGCTCCATGCACCCCAGTACTTGGCACTCAATACTGAATTGACAGACGATGTGGACGACGAGGAGCTCTGTGGTTTAGGGAATAATGGCACAAGATGGACAAATACAAGAGTTAAAGTTAACACAACGGGCCGCAGACGGCATGCAATGGACACACAAATTATGGTGGGGTGGGGAGGGGGTTGAGGGAGGGGGGTTGGGGGAGGGGGGCGACGATGGTGCGAAGGTTAGATAGTCAGGTTAATGGTATCCAAAGACAATTCCATCACTACAACTAGATAAGATTCAAAGACTACTTCCGGATGACGGTTGCTTGGGCAAACCAGGGCCCGGCCAGGCAGCTTTCGGGAACGAAAAGCATGATATAAAAGACAAAAAGCTACACAAGACATGAAGAGAATAGTCGTGGGCATTATTTCTGTACATTTTCATGTATACACTTTTTTAATTTCCACAAACCGCCCGGCCTGGCCTGGTTTGGAGATGTGAAGTTAGCCTTTTCATTGACGCTGAAGAAGAGTGATGGATGTCACTCAAAATGTCCGGGAGTACTCTCCGAACCTTATACAGTTGTAAGAATTGAATTGTCAGTAGGATATTAGGAGGGAAGACGTGCAGTTGCAGGGCTACAGAGGGTTGACATGGAATAAGGGTGATCGGAGACAAGGGTTACAGACACACTATTTAATCGTGATAAAACAAAGGCATGCAATATAAGGAATTCAAAAGGATGCTATGAATTTTACTGAACAAGACGATGAAAGAGGATTTGCAGAAAATATATACGTCTCAAAGACGGTATGATAAGAAGAAACGAGTCCTAGAAATGATATTACATGAGGTTAAGTTATGAAATGACGATTAACACATAAAACAAGAGTTATGCAGTTTGTCTTCGGTGATCATACATGGCCTTCCATCTGACGACATGTCTCAATAGAAGGATGACTCCATCCTAACCATTTGACCTTTGCCCCTTGTACCCTGACCTACCCTGTACTGGTCCCTCCAGACCTTGAGGTGTTCTTGGTCGTCCAGCACACCTTCTCTGCTTGTCTCTTCATCCAGTACCTGGAAGTATAACAGGCGTTTCATTAGCAACTCAAACAATCCTTCCCAGGTTAAAAAGAAATAAACAAACAAACAAACAACCCCTGACCTCCATGGCGGCCTCAGCCTCGGACAGCAAGGCGACATGTACCCCAGGAGTATCATTAAAAATAAACAAACAAACAAACAAACAAACAACCCCTGACCTCCATGGCGGCCTCAGCCTCGGACAGCCACGCGACGTGTACCCCACGATAAATACAAACAAACAAACAAACAACCCCTCACCTCCATGGCCGCCTCGGCCTCGGACAGCTAGGTCACATGTACACCAGGATAAATAAAAATAAACAAACAAACAAACAACTGCTTACCTCCATGGCGGCCTCAGCCTCGGACAGCCAGGTAACATGTACCCCAGGATAAATACAAACAAACAAACAAACAAACAACCCCTCACCTCCATGGCGGCCTCAGCCTCGGACAGCCAGGCCAGGAACTCCTCCAGCTGCAGGCTGAACTTCTGCAGCTTCTCCAGAGCGTTCTTCAGGTTCTGCTGACGCTCCCGACACCTGTCAATCAAACAAGACAGCCTGTCAGTCAATCAATCAATCAATCAAATGGTTTATTTGTCATAGATGCACCAGGAATGTGCAGTACAGAAACAATGCAGGACTGATATAAAAATGTATAAGGAAGTGGCAACTAAGAGTTAATTTAATGTGACGCTGATGTCAAGCTTCTTTTCAGGTTACATGACACCTGTCAATCATAAGGGAGACGGCCTGTCAGTTATAGATGCACCAGGAATGTGCAGTATGGAAACAATGTAGGACTGGTACAAAAATGTATATGGAAGTGGCAACGGGGTGTTAAACTTAAATTTGACTTGCTACTCATGTCATGCCTCATTTCATATTACATGACACCTGTCAATCATAAGGGACAGCCTGTCAGTCATAAATGCGACAATATCAATTCACCAGGAACGTGCAGTACGGAAACAATGCAGGAGTAATACAAAAATGTATATGGAAGTGGCAACGGGGTGTTAAACTTAAATCTGACTTGCTACTCATGTCATGCTTCCTCTCAGATTACATGACACCTGTCAATCATAAGAGACAGTCTGTCAGTCATAGATCCACCAGGAATGTGAAGTACGGAAACAATGCAGAACTTATACATTGAAGTGGCAAGGAGGTATTAGACTTTAATTTGATTCAATGCTGACATCACACTTTCTTTTAGATCATGTGACACCTGTCAATCATAAGAGATGGCATGTCAGTCATACAGCCATCAATCTTTATGATGATGATTTTAAATCCACCAAAATCAATTAATTTCATACTAGGACTGTGTAACTTTCCTTCTACACATCAATATGCAATTTCCACTGTTAGTTATTTTCTATTGGATGAATGCTATGTTCTGTTGTCATAATATTATGTTCTGTTGGTGTTTGCCCTTCAGGAATCATTGAAAACTGCCGACAGGCAAAGTGCAACTCTTGGTTAATAAAAAAATGAAATAAAAAAAATTGATGATCTTTATTTGCATGTTCTTGCCAATATTACTGTTCACAATTTTCAAGGGGACATATTCACAGCAAACTTTTAACCACTACAAATGTGATGCTATTTTTTGTTACTTTATTTTTGGGCTAACCCTTCTGGAATCATTGAAAACTGCCAACTGGCAAAATGAATTTCTTGGTTAAAAAAAATAAATGACATCATAATCTTAATTTGCATGTTCTTGCCAACATTTACTAGTACATTCACAGTTTTCAAGGTGACATCTTCACAACAAACTTTAAGCCACTACGAAAAAGCTTGTTCTGTCTTCAGCCCACCTACACATGCACTTCCCGGATTCAACCTTCATCTTAAAATCAAGGCAAATACTCCATCTTATTCCTACCGAGAAATCAAATCCCTGCAGCCTGAAATCCTTTTACAACTACCAGTAAAGCAGACATCTATTTTGAAACACAGAGGATTTCATCAACAAAATCCTTTCAGCGAGACACTTAATACAAGCTGAGTAGATGTATCCATCAAAGGCATTCAGCATCACCACAGGGGCCTATTTATAATGTGACCATCCTTGACCCTAACTTCTGTTTTATAACTCCAAATTGGCGATACATCAATGCAGCACTGGTGCTGATACATCTGGTGAAGGCTGTATCCAGCTATGAATTTCTCTGCATCCCACTCAGGGCTCGAAAGAAGACTTTTTTCTGCATACCTGCACTGGTGCAGGTAACATTGAAAATTACCCACACCAGACAAATTTCACCTGCACCAGTCTGAATTTAGGAAGTGTGGATCATATTAAAATTGTTCAGGAACCATTGCTATTTTGTCTTTTATTCTTTACAGGTGGTAACAGTCAATGCTGCTAATAACAATCCACATACACCTATATCATAGGACATTTATGTATAAAACCCAGTACATGGACCAATGCAGGTAGACACTAGAAATACCTGTACAGCTCCAATTTTACCTGCACTAACCTGCATATGCAGGTGGAATTTTGAGCCCTACCACTCATTGTTTGAGAACCCATGTTGTTGATTTTTATTGTTAAATATCTGTCATTTTTAGGTTAGAAAAATACATTTTCATTTATCTTATGTTAGGAAGTTCAAACTTTTTTTTGAAGGATGCAGTTTGTTTTTTTTTCCTTAAGAAGATGGAGGGATGAGAACCTGAGACAGCCCTGCTTCTGGTCAAATTCAGATGAAATGCTCTGGCCTTGAATCAAATCAAAAGAAGATCTGCCTATATCTCAGCAGGGAATTTTGAAGATTGATGAGGGGAGAAATGATGAAGAGAAATCTTTGAATGTGCAGCTTCATAAGAAGTCATTCATCATCTGATATATTTGACGACTCAAGATGAACTGGAAATCTACAGAACCATCCCGAAAGGTTTACCAATCAGAGATGTGTCCCAATAGCATAGGCCAGCCATTTAACATGGAATTTTGCAAAGACCACAAGAATTGCAAGATGCTCATTGATTCTTATATGGCATACCAGGGTTGTAGCCAGCCAAAAATCATTTTCCGTCCCCTACATTTTGAATCTCTTGAATGGCTTTTGGTGCAGCCTTCCTTGAGGGATCTGGGGGCATGCTCCCGAGAAAAATTTTGAAATCTAGACCCTCTGAAATGCTATTTTCTGCATTTTGAGGGTTTTATATGGCTGTACATATTTGGCCTCCACTTTGCAAAAATGAATAGCTATACTGGCCAGGATGCCAAAACTTAATATACACAACTCTTGAGGAAAGAGAAAAACAAATAATTTTGTCAAGTTCAACAATCATGTGTCCCAATAGAATTTTCTTTACAATTTAACTAAGCTGGCTAAATTATCAGATCAGCATATAACTTGGCCTACATTGTGCTCCTGCTGCAGATTTACCTCCCCAATTGATCTAATTTGCTATATGGTATACAAAATGTAGGTGAGAAATAAACCAAACCCATAAAGATACTGGACCAACATACAGGGATCATAATATATGTGCAACCTGTATACATACGGGCTCAGCAAGACAAGGGTTTTCAGATGGCAATGTGAGACATAGCAGTCAGACTGTCCATGCAATCTGGCCCATCTCTTGAGAGACACAGCCTCCTGCTCTATTGATTAATCTCTAAGCAGATCCTACAATGGCATAAGATAGTACCAAACTGGCCAAGGAGTGAAGTCAGCCAAGAGGTGTACATTTGCCCATGTAGCCAAACACACTTCTAAGTCGGCTTCACTCCTCTGCCAGCTTTTGATACTATCTTATGCTAGCGTAGGATCTGCTTGGAGATTACCTATTGATCTCTTCATCATGAACTGGACGTAATCAGGCCACAGGTAAAGACTCTCTCCCGCCTTATCATCTCTCACCAGGGCATGAACATTACTCACAAAACCTGCCACATAATGAACCCACAGGCAAAACTCCTGCCCTAACCGTTTTATCCAGGCCTAGGTAAGAAAATGTTGTGTTTCCTGTTTCAGTCCTGAAAAAAATTAGGGTCTGTATAGGTAGGGATTATCTTCAATGTCTTTTTTTTTAGACCAAACTCTCACCATGGCCTGAACAATACTCACAAAACCAGGCACAGAATGAACCCACACGCAAACCTTCTGCCCTAACAGCAAAACCCAATTTTATCTATAAACTATCCTCTCAATAGCTGCGTTCATCACAATGCTTTAGATCTTCAGAATACCGTAAAAGAAGACATGTTTGCAGTCGTTTTATGCTCACATTTTTCACCAGACATATTATGAACCCACAGGCAAACATTTCCCCTTTTACAGTGTATCCCAACTTTGGGGTGACATAATGAATGTAATTCGTACCCAGCCCAACAGCTAGCACCAGTTAATGGCCATTGGAATCACGTTCGGAGTCAATTCCAGGGCCGTAAAACGCGTCGCCACTCTACCGTGTCAGCAGAGTACGTGGGGGTGATTTGACAGCCTTGGCTCCCAGCAGGTGCTAAAAACCGCTCATTTCGAAACAGCAACGCAATCACAATATCATACTTACAATGCGTGAAATGCCCAGGCTCCCCAATTGTGATAGACTCACGACGACAAACCGCCTTTTTGAGTGCCGGCCAGCGGACCGAGTAAAGATCGCCTTCTGACAACACACATGACAGCTCCATAATAAATGTGGCCACAGACACGCCCACATGATTGCCGCGATAATCTGGCAAATGCGGAAAAACAGATGCTACCCAGAAATAAACAGATGGTTTCCATGGAGACAATACACATGGGGGCAATGAATGGCAATAAACTAGCACCTAATGACGGATGCTACTCTTCCATTCGTCATGATGGTACCAAGTGTAAGGCTCGAAATACTTCATCTATCTTTTTATGCAATAGTCTTTTATGGCAAGGCCACATTCGTTGTAGAAGATATTGATGTCATCGAATTTTGAAGCAGGCTGTATCTGTATCTATATAGTCGGTATAACCGCTGTTCGGCGTAACACAACAGCTTCCCAGGCATGCAATTCGTTGATATCCTTCTCTGCTGATTGTAAGGGAGCTTATCAAGCCATGGTCTAAATCAAAGTGAATGCATTTCCCTGTCCAACTGCCCTGATTTTAGGGAAAAATTTATTTTTTGCTGTGACAAAATTTCACATAACTTCATGACATGTAACTGATGGTCAAAGTACATTTTCGTGAGCTAAAATGACAGATTTGACAGCTAAAACCAATGGAGGGAAAAAAATATAAATCTGGACTGGAGACAGTCCTGTTTGTGACCAACTGGAAAAGATGTTCCATATGGAACTATTGATAACACCCAAACCACAAACCCTACATCCCTGCCATAAATAAACATTACTACCCTCTAGCTGATGCCAAACGAAAGGCGCCTCGAGCCGTGGAGGGCCATTTGTAATTCCGAAGAGCCTGACAAAAGTTGGAGCTAAAGCCATAACACAGCTTTTCCGAGTGCTTTGAAATCGCACAGGGCAAATAAATGTTGATATATAAAAGGACAATGCTCCCACATTCAGTCTTTTTTGTGCCAAACATCCTATGATGGAAGCCGCATCTTGTTGCATAATGCCGATGGAAATCTTTAAGAATGACACAGCTACATAAAAATGGACCTAATTTTTCTTCATACATTAAGGACCTATTACAGAGTTTGGCTTGTAACCCTCACAGTTTCAAGTCAGTAAATCTAAATGTATATCGTCTATTCCAACAGCATTCAAGACATAAAATAACTATGTAGATAACAAGAAATCACTGATTTCATACCTATATTTTCAATTTGGTATATTTCAGCAGCATTTCAGACATAAAAATACTCTATCAATAACAAGAAATCGCTGATTTCATATCTATCTTGATATATTTGGGTAGCATTTTGGACATAAAATAACGAAGAAGATAAAAAGAAATCGAATATTTCATGCCACTGTGAAATATGTTTTAGTGAATTTTCAAAAGCCCGAGCTCAGCCATAATAGATATTAGTGATCCACCCCTTCTTCTCTTCATTAATCTGACTATCTCCCTCCCACAATACCACACCACTTTTGGGAAGGGGCCATAGCCTGTAATACTGCAGTACCTACAAAAATACTGCTAGGGGGACCGAAAGTTGGCATTTCTGAACTTCAATGATAATCCTCTTACCAAAACTCATACAGATCCATCTGAAGAATCTCGAGTTATACGCCAAAAAGCAGTTACTCAAACACTGAATATCATATCCAGTTGCTTGAATAACTGCTTTTTGGCACATCTTACTACCTGGATGTCCAACATTCATCGACGAATCTTCTTAGAATAGTTGCAAACACACAAACACACAAACAAACAATCCCCCCTTCGGTGGTCACAGACCTGCTTCATGGAGGAAATAACAGAAATAAGGAAAAATCAGCCTCACCTGTTGTTAAGCTGCTGCCACCTGCCATTGATGCGGTCGATCATCTGTTTGATCTTGCTGGTGTCGTCGTTACTGTAATCCGAGATGAGCTTCTGGGCAAGGTCGTTCACTGCCTCGATGCTCGGCTGCCATTGTCTCAGGTTGTCCATGAACTCCTATTAGGAAAATGCAAGTATAGAATGTGGACAATATAGACAAACATTTGCAACCAATTTGCCATGTCATTGGCTGCCATTGTCTCAGGTTGTCCATGAACTCCTATTGAGAAAATGCAGGTATAAGTTGTGGGCAATGTAGACAAACATTTGCAACCAATTTGCCATGTCATTGGCTGCCATTGTCTCAAAATGTCCATGAACTCCTAGTGGGAACATGCAAAGTGCAAGTTGTGGACAATATAGACAAACTGGAAAAGTGACTCCGTGGATGATAAGTTGCTGCGTAAAGTCCAATTTTTGTGTTGGAAATTACAGTTTCCAGCATGTCTTCTACCACAGAAGACCTTTCAAGTTACTATAGACATTCAAACGTTTTCTTTGCAGTGAATACTTTTATACATTCATAAAGTTCAATCAACGAGAAGCACAATTTTCTGCTATGAATCCTTTTTCAAAATCTTCTCTTTCAAATTGGTCTGGAGGTTGGCCGCCACAGTTCAATGAGAGGTATTCAAGGCCAGATACAGATGTATAACCATTTGACATTGAACTCGGTACAATCAATTCCACGTCGCCAGACGCCTCTGTGGTTGGTCATCAGAGCGTCTCGGCGGTTGCCCTGGGCAATTATCGGCAAGGGTTTGTCCTTGAGTAATCCTTGTTTTCCAACAAAGCTTGGTGAAAAAATAAAAAAAAAGATAGCATCTCTGAGATGAAAGGAACAGTTATCAATTTCAGAAGTAGATTTTCATCCATTTCTGTTACTTTTTAGTGCTTTTCTCTTTGAGTAATTATTGGTTTTCAATTAAGCTTGATGATAAAGGACAGATAGCGTCTCTATGATGTAAGAAACAATTAGTTTCAGACGTAGTTTCTATTTGTTTTCTGACATTACTGTTAAGGTTCGCCTTTCTGTATTCCTTTTTTACTAGCTCAATATAAAAGACAGCTAATGTCCCAGCAAGAAACTGATCTTCAATTTCTAGATTAAAACTTGTTATCAATCTCAGACGTAGATTTTCTTTGTCGATGAAGGTTAGACATCCAGGTAATAAGACACGAAAGACAACGATTACTCAAGCAACTGGACTTTGGTCAGACAATTCAGACAGCATCCATTACCTTTCAGTAGTGACACTGAAACATCAGACCATTCCCAAACTCTATCCAGTTCCTTAAGAAGCCATCATCTTGTGTAGATTTCTTCCTTTCTGACATTTCTGCCAGTAAGCTGCCCTTTTAGTGCCCGGCCCAAACCTTCATCGCTGTCTAATTTATAGACAGCAGACAGGCTCCTAAATTGCTCGGTGACCACACGGCTACATTTTATTTCCCCCCGGTAATATAAATGTAATTTCCAGTCCTGCAAAGGCAATGAAAAGCCGTTACAAAAGATATATCTGGCAGAAGATGGCTTAGAGCGATAAAAACGAGACACATCCCCAGACAGGAAAACTCTAATCCTGGAAAGGACCTGGTCTGAGTTTTTATTACTGATCGTGTGTGCGCACATTATTACTGCTGAATTAGCCCAAGGTTTGCTGTGCAATGCATACACAGAAATAATAGTCCAATAGGCTCAATGCTCAATTATCCCGAATAGCTATTTCTAGGCTGAGAACTGGGTTTTGCATTCTAAATGTAGAAAGTAACTTTTGTAGAAAGTGGGGAGTGGACAAGTGACTTTAGGCATATACTTTCATATTTGTCAATATAGAATTAGATGTACAGTCAAACCTGTAAAGGGACATAACATAAAGTCTATCTGTCCAATGTTACCACATTCTTGCCTTGGAAAACAGCCAACAAGAGGGCAACCTTAGCTTGTTTCCTACTGGCCAAATAATTGATGGTGAGCAAAGATTTAAGACTTACGATCAGTTTAACTTCCAACTAGTCCGTGCACTAGTGAAACGTGTCAAAACTTTAGGGAGGGCAACTTGAAGTGAGGGAGGGCAACTTGTAAAGGTTGCTCTGGACCTGTTTTGCCCTCCCCATCACTTGCAATGAATTCAAATACACAAATAAACAAAAACAGACCTTGTGCTGCGCGATCTGCTTGTCTGTATGCTAGTCTGTGTGCTAGTCTGTGTGCTAGTCTGTGTGCTGGTCTGTGTGCTGGTCTGTGTGCTAGTCTGTGTGCTAGTTTGTGTGCTAGTCTGTATGCTGGCCTGTGTGCGAGCGAAACAAACCTTGTGCTGCGGTATCTGCTAGTCTGTATGCTAGTCTATGTGCTAGTCCGTGCTAATCTGTGTGCTAGTCTGTGTGCTGGTCTGTGTGCTAGTCTGTGTGCTAGTCTATGTGCTAGTTTGTGTGCTAGTCTGTATGCTAGCCTGTGTGCGAGCGAAACAAACCTTGTACTGCGCAATCTGCTTGTCTGTATGCTAGTCTATGTGCTAGTCTGTGTGCTGGTCTGTGTGATAGTCTGTGTGCTAGTCTGCGTGCAAGCGAAACAGACCTTGTGCTGGGCGATCTGCTATTCTGCGTGCTAGCCTGTGTGCTAACCTGTGTGCTTGTTTGTATGATAATCTGTGTGCTAGTCCGTGCTAGTCTGAAAACTAGTCTGTATGCTAGTGAAACAGACCTTGTGCTATGCTATCTGCCAGTCTGTATGCTAGTCTGTGTGCGAGTGAAACACACATTATGCTACGCGATCTGCTAGTCTGTATGCTAGTCTGTGTGCTAGTGAAACAGACCTTATGCTGTGCTATCTGCTAGTCTGTATGCTAGTCTATGTGCTAGTCTGTGTGCTAGTCTGTGTGCTGGTCTGGGTGCTGGTCTGTGTGCTGGTCTGGGTGCTGGTCCATGTGCTAGTCTATGTGCTAGACTGTGTGCGAGTGAAACAGACCTTGTGCTGTGCTATATGCTAGTCTGTGTGCGAGCAAAACAAACCTTGTGCTGCGCGATCTGCTTGTCGAGGACGTCGACCGTCTGTCCGACCTCTGAGTCGTGCTCGACCTGCTGCTCTGCCTGCTCCAGCCAGCGGCTCACATCTTCCCTCAGCTCGTCCCAGTGGTGGCAGTCTGTCAGCATGTTATCCAGCTCCCGTTTCCTGGCACCTACTCGCGAGGACGCTTCGTCCCACTGTTCCTGTATTCTGTCAACTGGAAGGGAAGATACGACAGGTTAGCAACCAGTGGTGGCAGTCCGTCAGCATGTTGTCCAGCTCTCGTTTCCTGGCGCCCACTCGCGTGGAGGCTTCGTCCCACTGTTCCTGTATTCTGTCGACTGTAGGTAAAGATGTGGCAGGTTAGTAAAGACACGAAAGCACTCACTATCAACATCATTGCATTGCAGTTTGTCAGCATGTTGTCCAGCTCTCGTTTCCTGGCACCTACTCGTGTGGAGGCCTCGTCCCATTGTCCCTGTATTCTGTCAACTGGAGGGGAAGATACGACAGATCAACCACTGAAAACATCTAGAAAGTTATCATCATTAATGACATGCAATTAAATCAAATTAAAATGATATTTGACAGTCTTTTCCTGCACCCACTGATTTCGTATTCTGTCCACTATAGATGAAGATACGGCAGCTTAACATCAGGGCATTGCACTGTAACAGGTAGAACCTTAACATCCTTAACAATGTTCAACGGCATCCTGTTTGACTGTCTTTTCCTGCTGCCAACCCAGTAGAGGCCTCCTGCCATTGCTCCTGTATTCTGTCGAATGGAAGTAGAGATGTGGTAGGTTAACATCAGGGCATTGCGCCGTAAGCAGTTAGAAACTTATCAATAATGACATGCAATGGGATGATGTTCAACAGTCTTTTCCTGCTGCTGACCCGAGTCAGGGCTCATCCCATTGATACTGTATTCTGTAGACTGAAAGTAAAGATTAAAATCAGGGCATTGCACCATAAGCAGCTAGAACGACATGCAAGGGAATTATGTCTTACTGTATTCTTCTCATGCCCAAGCATTTGGCTTGTCACCTTGTGAAGGTTTGGTGCTTGACGCATAATATTAGAAACTTCACCCTTTAAATGACATGCAATGGGAAAATGTTTAACTGAAGCAAATGCGTGGGCTTGAGTGGCAAAGATCGACTACATGCTATTTGACTTTCAGATCTGGGCATGAGTGACATATCAAAACCCATTACGCATTCCCCTTACTTTATAACGTGGCAGCTTTGACGTCAAACCTAGATTACGACTGCCATTTCGTGTCGTCCCAACCATACTTCAAAGAAAGACTGGGCAAAATTTTCAACCCAATACATGACATTCAGATAAAATAGAATACTCTATCCCTTCTGTCTTTAAAATATTGTTTTATATACTTAAAATAAGATGCCAAGGATCACAAAATGAACTGAGTATCATTTTTAAACCGACACACGATATCAGATAAAGATGGCAACTCTATTTCGTACTTGAAATATTGTCTAAGATACTTGCCAAAGAAGACATAAAGGAACACTTACTAGATGGGACCTGAAAGGAATCGAGCACTAAAGAATACTGATAACATTGATTTTCTTATCTCTTCCAAACAACGCAGCAGCATCTCAAGAAAGCAGACCCATCAGCTAGACTGTGAGGTATGATGCTGGCAGAGCCACGTCAGCTGGATAGCACTTTAAGCCTCACGGCTGTAGTCTATATCTTACCCTTTTCCTTGAGGAGCTGCTTGTCGCTGTCCGTGTCGGCGGTTTGAATGAGCCGTCTGCCGGCAGCCACCACCGTATCCAGCTGGGGCTTCTTGACATCAAGGTCGTTTAAGACGGTCTGTGGAGGAAAGACACAGGGTTATTTCTAAGACATCCAGTGGGAGAATCAGATTCTTGTAGGAAAAACGGTTAACCAAATGATCCCTCCCAGAGTCTCCCACCATCTTACAGCAGTGATCTTTTATCTCTACGTCAAGACCGTATGCGGCAAGATGGTATAAGACACAGGGTCAATTCTAAGACATGGGATCATTTCTAAGACCCCCAGTAGGAGAAACAAATTGTACTTAGTCTAAGCAGATTCTTGTAGGAAGAATGGTTTCTGGGTAAGCAAATAATCCCTCCCATGCATCATCTAAATGTAAGTGATTTTTTTTTCTGCACATCAAGGTCAACTGTGCGCAGGCAAGGCACTGATTGATTTCTAAGACTTCCACAAGAAAACAAGTCAGCAAGTAATCCCTCCAGAGGCTTTCACCATCTTCAAGATGCACTTTTTTTCTTAACTGTGTCTTGGCTATTACTTTTTCTGTAGTCTCTACCATTCAAAGCTAATAATACTAGACGTGTAGGTAGCCATTATGCAATAACACAACAGAATTGGATGGTTTCTCCCATGCCTACCACTTGCTGGTTTTCTTTAACGTGATTACAGGAGCCGAAACAATCCTCAAATGCCAATGCTAATTGATTTATCCCACTGCCTTCAGAATGGTTCGAGGCATATGCCCTTGGTGCATAATTCATTTAATAGCTTTTGCTAATATAACGCTGAATCAGCTGAGTAAGAATTTTCATGAAGGATTATCTCACACAAAATCCACAAGACGGATGGTTTTCGGGGGCCTGACAAGTTCTAATTAGCCATAAATTCAACTCAGTTCCTTTCTTCACAGCTGCAGTAACGAGGGTCATCCATCATGACGGGGTAGGGAGCTACTGATCTTAATCTACCAGAGCGAACGGCAGCCCCATTTCTGTACCTGTATCTGTATCATTCTATATGCCAGGTACAAGCACAGTCTGGCCAGCCATGACTTTAGATTGTATCTGTAGAAGTATAGCCGGTACAACCATCCCTTGATGTATGTAACACACCAGCTTCTGAATCTGTATCTATGTAGCTGCTATAACTGCCCTTTGGTGTAACACACCAGCTTCTGTATCTATATGTAGCAGTGCTATAACTGCCCTTAGGTATAACCCACCAGTTTATATTACACAGAACAGTCACACCTAACCTTGCTGTAAGCATTGTTTGATGCTATCTAGTAAGGATGCCCCTACAGAGTACTACAGCACCGTTGGGGTTAATACATCGAATGATTTTCTCTCTCTTCTACTACTCTACAGTAATTGATGGCAAGGAGTTTCATTCTAGGAAGATGCTAATTTTTGAACAAATCAAACCTATACATATGGGCTCATAACTTGAAGGCATGACTGCATGTATTTCTTCTTCTTTTTTCTGAACTGGTATTAGGAATTAAGTAAAAATGTACATTTGTAGTAAGAAGGTCCATCTCACCTTCTGCTTGATGATCATCTCTTCGATCTCCTCGACGTCTCCCACGGTGACGATCTGAGACTTCAGCATGTGGTCGAGGAGCATCAGCCAATCACGGAGCTCCGCCACGGACTTGTCGAAGTCGGGGTACATCGAGGGCATGTCCGCCCTCGCCTGCATGGCGCCCACTTCTATCCTAGCGGTTTCCATCTCCTCCATAGACCCTGCGATAAAAGATGAGGAAAAGATAAGACGATCTCAATGAACCCAGTTTAGCTAACTGAAGAGCTACTGTTCCACTTGTCGTTACAGAGAAGACAGACTTCTATCCTGGCATGTTCCATCTCCTCCATAGACCCTGCGATATAAGGTGAAAAGAAGGTGATCTCAAACCACAACTGAGTTATAATGTGAGTGTTTGTGAGGGCATTAAGGAGGCCATATGCATAAGGGCGCATCAACCCTCACTCAAATGTGACAGAGGCAGGTTTCGTCTTCCAGCCATTTACAATTTGCCCCCAATGTCATCATCTTCAGCGAAGCAAATCAGAGATCTGAAGAAGCTCGACGAGATTGACTGAAAGTTTATGGTGAGCTCCTTTCTTTGTGTTGAAACAAAGCTTAAACTGTAAAACTATGATCTAAACCAGTTCAGCTCACTGAAGGTCTACTCTTCCACTGGTCATCACAGACAGACACTACAGCATTGTACAGTATCTATAGGTTCATTGTACCAGGGAAATTCCCCTAGCTTTTTCCCTAGCACAGTGAACAACGGCCTAGGGACTGCCACTGTTACAAGTAGCATGCATGTCAGGTGAGCGAAACAACCGTCTTTTTTGTTGTTTGTTCAATGAGCAAAGAAGCAGGTAATTAATGTTTTTAATTACAGGAGATTTCATAACACCGATCACACAGAACAACATGCAATGTACCATTAAATATGTGTTCACCAATTTGGGACATGCAGTAAGAAACAAGGTAACACATTGACAGTTACTAAAAACAAGCTAGTAAAATGCTACTCATTGAAAACACGACCTGTCGAGAAGGGCATGTTCAAAAGCGTCAAAACAATCAACCCTGAACTGAAGAACTGAACAACATTATGGGACAAGCAGCAAGAATCAAGGTACATACCAGTACAATGCTTCACATTGAGAACACATTCGAGAAATAAGATAACGTGCACATAAAATGCTCATTGAAAACAGAATCGATCCAAGAGGCATGTTCAAAAGCATCAAAACAATCAACGTCACCGGGGCGCTTCCAGGTATCAGATGCCGAATCGATAACTATCAAAGGAAGGACTTCAGAGGATTCATTCGAACGACCCGATAGACTGTAAAGTGCAGCCGGAGGTCCGACTTTATGGTGGGTTTATGGAACACATGGGGCCAAAATACAATCTTCACATGTAAGCTGGTATTGATCAGTAGAGTATGTTAAGAGTATGAATATGTAAGAGAAGGACAACCTCAAGCCAACCGTTCACACTTACGCCACATCTTCAGAAAAGACGCTGGAGCAGCATGTTCTCCATATAGAAACTTTATTCGAACCAACACACAACAAATGTTATTCGAGCCCATAACACTGGGAAAGCCACACGACAAAACATGTTTGTTGTGTGTTGGTTTGAATAAAGTTCCTATACGGGGAACATGCGGCTCCAGCGATTTCTGAAGATGTGGCGTAAGTTTGAACGGTTGGCTTGAGGTTGTCCTTCTACACATACTCTACAGATATAGATCAGGACTTACTTCTCTGCTCCATGACGAGAGATTCCACGTCGGAATCCGAGGTCGGCCTCAGGTTGGCGGCCATGTAGCGAATCTTGGCCCAGTCGGCGTTCAGCTTCCTGATCTTGTCTCTGACGTAGTCCGGCACGTCCACTTCCAGGTCCTTGCTCTCGGCCACCAGGCTGTTGTAGGTGAGGTTGACGTTATCGACGTTTGATTGACGGGCCGTCAGAGCATCCTTCATGGTCTGTAGATGGAGGGAGACACAAGTTTGGCAGATGTAAAATAATGCGGAGGGTTGTGCCATTTTCACAGAGGTGATTTAACCTAATGGTGCATAATTAGCCAAAATTGTTACAGGACTGTACAGTAATTATCTACATGTATGAGCTGCTTTTAAATCAACCAATACATTTAGATGAAAAATCATCACTGGAAAAAATCTTTAGAGTATACATTTAATATAGATGAAGATATACCTACTAGTAAGAAAATGCTATAGACATAGAGCATATTACTATCCTTTTACACTAATTTTTTTTAAATATCCTTCAAATGCTCATTTTTGCAGCCTCGATAATTATGACTTTCAGTTGTGATGATTCCAAGTACACATTTTTACAAATTTCACTGATGTCCTTTGAGGCGTTTCAGAGTTGCAATGCTTCTGTGTTTTTTCTTTATTCCGGGGAGCCACACATCATTGCCTAAACAGGCTTTCCGACCATGCAACCGTACGGCAGTCTTTACATGCACGCACGCTGAAAGCTGCAAATAAATGAGTGTCAAGTACAGAAGGAGTCAACAATATCTATAAAAGGGAGTCCATCCTTCATATGCGGAGGCATCGATGGGCAATAAAAAAGTTCACAATTTCGACCTAATAACATGAAATAGCGGGGAGAGTACCCAGAAGCAATATATACGATGCCTCCGTGGGTCAGTAAAGGTCTCCTGTCCACGGGAGATAGGCATAAAGACTATGTAAGCACTCGTAAAACACAAGCCGTGGGTTTATGGATTCTCTGTCTCTCATATTCCCGCCCATGCTTTGGACCCCATCAGTAGTAAAAAGATGCGCTTTACAACTGGAACCGAAGCCTTCCGCAAAAATACTGCTCCCGCGGGCGTACAGTAAAGATTATGAGCGTACTTTGCGAGATGTCCGCGCACTTGAGATAAGCAGATGCGAGGATAATCCAATTAAAGTTGTTTTTAAGTCACTCTTAGGGATAATTCATAGCATGGAAAGAGCCACAAAACTTTTAAGACAGTCCGGGAAAAGAATTGGGCAAACTGTAGTATACTATACAACAAACAGTGCAGTGGTACCATAACTGGCATTATTGAAACGTTTGGACTTTGTTTCTGCAATGTTCTTCCAAGGATTCGAAGGAACTACAGTCAGCATCATAAATATATGGAAGTTTTTGACAATACCCAGTTTTAAGGCAAAACATGAACAACGTTTAAAAGTTTATCTTTATCAGAACAAGCCCATATTGGAGTATGCTGTTATAATGTACAGATGGCAAGATATGACATACATCGTAAAATTTGCAACTAAAAAAGTATTCTGTCAATACAGATGCCTGAAGTTCAACAAGAAACCAATATTGTCTTGCCATTAAACAAGAGTTCTCTTGTGGCCGTTAAGGGGGTTCCTTACTGGACTGTGTTACTTTGGCGATGTCACTGCATATTGATTTAAATTTTTATTACTCTTCACGTATATGTAATGATACAAAATATCACGCAAAACGTACAAGGATGACTAAAAAGACAACAAAATACACAAAGAGCAAAAGGTTTTTCACTGATGAAATTTGTTAGGCAATGAGTAAAAAGGC
Source organism: Branchiostoma floridae x Branchiostoma belcheri (assembly GCA_019207045.1). Lineage (NCBI taxonomy): Eukaryota > Metazoa > Chordata > Leptocardii > Amphioxiformes > Branchiostomatidae > Branchiostoma > Branchiostoma floridae x Branchiostoma belcheri. The sequence goes on from CM033031.1 coordinate 1,659,177, forward strand.
TCACAAAATGTACCACCCCTTCATTGAGATACCCCAAGCGTCACCAGGCAATTTTACATGCATGTAAAACCAGTTATTTCCAATCTGGAAAAATGCTGGCAATTTAGAAAATCCAATCAAATTCTTAGTCCAATATCTCCTCAAGTCCTGGAGTTATGATGTAAATAAAGATTACCACAAGACGGATGGCAGCACGTTTGAGCAACCAACATCAATACAAGTTAAACGTACATTGAACAGCAAACAATATAATGGGTTTAGCATTTATCAGATTTTTGAAACTGAGATATCTTTAAGCTATGTAATCCTTTTTTGAAGTAGCCAGTGATAAGATATACATTTTGTCTGAAAGTTCTGATGAACGTAGTAAATGAAAAATACAATAAAATTGGTTTAAGTTTATCAGATTTTAGAAACTCTTTAGGCCTTTGTTATCCCTTTCTAAGTGACCAGAGTTAAATAGACATCGTGTTCGACAGTTAATTAGTGTAATGTGTTAAATGAAGTCAGTGATGCGCATAATCACAACAAGGCAGTTTCATCGGGGCGTGGTTACCAGTGAAATTAATGTAACATTTTACAGCGGACACTTTGTACATTAACTTGTACATTAATCCCCAGTGGGATGAGATAATGCGAGTTTTTAAGCATTGGGAATAATTCACGTCACCTCTGGAACTTTACGAGAGACACACACTGAGCTGAAAGAATGAAGACAATTCAGTCTTTTGAACAGGACAAGAGTCAAAGATTACTTCTGGACATTTTGAGTGACATCCATCACTCTTCTTCAGGGTCATAAGAATAAATATAGGACATAACTTGAAAAACAGTTGATACTAGAATATAACTGGAAACACAGTTGGGTTTTTTTTTAAATGCCTTTGGAAATGCATTAGACCCGATAATTTCGCTCAAAAGTGATTTAGGCCCTAATGTGATAAGGACACTTAACTCAAAACAGTTGTACATAAAAGTCATTATGATAAAGGACGTACAAACGCCCAAGGGACAACCATGTTGATTGGAATCTAAAATGAAAAACAAAATTTCAAGTTATCAAGCGTTACCGTTGCAATTAGCGAATGTCTTAAAAATTAATGTGCATGTTGATGTGTGCAATTAACTCGGGTGCAGGGGGAGATTTATAATTCTCGCACTTGTTATTCATAGATTGAAGTAATTGCATGAGTTTGCATGCAGTATAACCCTGGAAGCTACGAATTTGTACCGACATGGGTACAAACCTAATTCTGTTCATCTAATTGTAATGATAATGTTGAGTTCTAGCTTTTTCAAAGTTGTTGATGCAAGGATCTGCTTGTTTTGCCATTGCTCCAGCTTGTTAACTACACTGTTAAGTTTTTTGTGACAAAGAGATCTGGAACATTCTTGTACTTCATTCTGAACCTATGCCCACTTACTTAGCCCTTTTTTTGCTATGGCTCTTGTGTAAGGCACTGACAGACTTCTTTTAGCTACAGCCATGTCTACCTTTCAACAGTTGTGCAATACGAATGGAGTAACAATGGGTGCAATTTAGCCTAGTGCTGCCAGGTCTGTTGAAGAATAAACCACTTCACCATTGACCTGAGCATCAGAAGAAGTTGCTCAGGAGTTGCTCCTTTTTGCTGATCTAGCAACTGCATCGTGTGAGCCATCCACACGCTCCTCAAAACAAGTACTACTAAAAACACATGAAGCCACCATGCCCACCTTTGGGTCAATAATGACCTGATCTCCTTCATCAGAAGATGTTGCAGAGGAGATGGGTCCCTTCTGTTGCTCTAGCAACTGCATCGTGTGAGCCATCCACACCAGAAGCTCCTCCAGCTCCTCCAGGAAGGTGCGACAGAAGTGCAGCTGGTCCTGCAGTCCTCTCCTCTTCTGGGGGATCTCCGGTGTCACCTGGAGGTGGAAAACATATCTTGACAATCCAACCTTCTTGAGAATCTACTTGAAGAAGCTATAAGATAGAGCTACTTGGATGTAAGATGTGAACATTGCGACTGCTTCCCACCCTCATCAGGGACCCAGTTCAGTTCAGTTCAGTTCTGGGACCCTAGCAGCAGAATAATGAAATACTGGATACTACTACTATCTTGGCATCATGAGAGAGCATTCATTCAACTTCATCTATTCTAAGAAACTAGCTGGAGATGCAACTTTGGCATCATCACTAAAGAATAGGCCTCTGATAATGAAATAGCTTCAAGCAGGACTGCAAAATTGGACTGTAAATATCGACTGAGAAATTGTGTAACAACTGCTATGTATATTACTTTGCATGTTTTTAACTGTTTGTAATGTGTAAATATGTATGTGACCATGACCACAGGAAGAATAGCTTCTGAGGAGGCTAAATGTGGATCATAATAAACTCAAACTCAAACTCAAGCAGCACCAGGAATGCAAGGCCTATATGTACAGGGATAACAAAGAAGTACCATGCAATCAGCCAACGCATGAGCCAATGCAGTAAGCAGAGGCAACATGCATTGCCAAACAATGGTTGACCATTAGAAGTATCAACAAGATACAGTCAAGTTGGGCTGGTTTGATAACTAGACGACTATAAAACCTTGAAAGGCAACATCAGAATGTACTAGAAAGAGTCACTAGAATGAGAAATCGTTATCAAGTTTAGTACAAATGTTTTGCACAGATGGAACGGACCGTCAGCCATCTTGTGTTGAGGTTGTCGACCTTCTTCTTGACGTTGCTGACCAGTGCCTTGGAGGCGCCCGGCGTCGTCATGATCCGGTTTCCGGTCTGGTTGATGGTGTTCACGTTGTCCTGTCTCGATCCAAGGTCATTCTCCTTGTCCTTTAAAATTAGAATAAGAAGGAAGGAAATATTTAAAAATCATCCTTCAAGTTTAGCATAACAGGGAAAAACATGGTAATGAGGAAAGAATGATTTGCTTCAAAAGAGAGTAAAATGTAGGGGGATATATAAATTGCCCCTAGAAAAGAGCTGTTTCTAAAGAGAAGACATTTTTTTCATGCAGAACAAATATTACTGTCCATCTTTGGTCAGATGAAAGCCCAATGACACCTGTAACACACACCGGTACATGAACTTATATCAGGCATTCCACACCACAAGACAAGTGTTATCCACAGACATTAATAAAATCTCACCTTTATTTCTTATATAATTGATACCTGCTTGTTAAGGATGCCCTCTGTCTGTCTGTGTCTTACCTTAATTTTCTCCAGAGCTTCCTCTAGCTGATCCTCCTCAGCAGGGCACACCTGCTTGTTAAGGATGCCCTCTGTCTGTTTGTGTCTTACCTTAACTTTCTCCAGAGCTTCCTCTAGCTGATCCTCGTCAGCTGGGCACACCTGCTTGTTAAGGATGCCCTCTGTCTGTTTGTGTCCTACCTTAACTTTCTCCAGAGCTTCCTCTAGCTGATCCTCGTCAGCTGGGCACACCTGCTTGTTAAGGATGCCCTCTGTCTGTTTGTGTCCTACCTTAACTTTCTCCAGAGCTTCCTCTAGCTGATCCTTGTCAGCTGGGCACACCTGCTTGTTAAGGATGCCCTCTGTCTGTCTGTGTCTTACCTTAACTTTCTCCAGAGCTTCCTCTAGCTGATCCTCGTCAGCTGGGCACACCTGCTTGTTAAGGATGCCCTCTGTCTGTGTCTTACCTTAACTTTCTCCAGAGCTTCCTCTAGCTGATCCTCGTCAGCTGGGCACACCTGCTTGTTAAGGATGCCCTCTGTGTCCTCCAGCCAAAACAGCAGCTCGTCAATCTCTTCCTGGAACTCTTCCGTCTGCATACTCGCCTCCTCAAGCCTGGTCAGGAAAGTAATATGAAATGATTATTAGCTAATCACAAAATGATGCATGTTTGCCTCCTCAAATCTGGTCAGTATGTTAACAAGAAATGATTATCAACTAACTGACTCATTTGCATTAACTGTGTCTTAGCCTTGCTATCCTTTGAAATCCAAATTGTCTTCAGCTTGACTTTGGCTTAGCTTTGTTTTCTTTGGTGTCCAAATTGTCTTCAGTCTGAATTGTCTTACAACCTTACCTATTGGACATCTGAAATTGTCTTCATTCATAGTTAGAGTATAAAAGACCTGTTTCTTCCAGATCTCTTCAGTGTCACTGACGAAGGATAGTGGATTCTATCCGAAACGTCTGACCGTTTCAAAACCATATCCAGTTGCTTGAGTAACTATTTTTGGCGTAACCACAAAATGCTAAAAATTTACCTCCTCCCTCCAACCTCATCAATAAGTGATTAAGACCTGATTACTAACTAGATAAATGAGTGCTTGCACCCTCAAACCAGGGAGTTGATGGGAACTTGTTACTACCTAACCACAAAATGATGAGATCGAAGGCATTTAAAACAGAGAGGTGCAAGGGGCCAGCTCCTTCCCAAGCAACTTGAATGAATGAATGAATGAATGAATGGTTTATTCGATCAATGTGATCAAACACAAAGTATGTAGCAGCCACAGGAAGAATTGCATACTTTTCCTTAGAAAGGTAGGCAAGAAAAGATGCAATGCAAAGATACTGTAAATGCAGAAACTTTCATGGGGATTTAATTTTGCAGTAGTGGGAAAAAAGGACTGTTCGTGGTGGTTTTGAGTTCGTGGTAGCAGCATGCACTGTAGTCTCTTACTGCCATGGAAAATGTTTGCAGTGGTTTTAAGTTCGCAGTGAATTGGCAACGAATTGACAAAACTGCGAACATAAAACCACCGTAAAAATTTCTGCATTGACAGTATCTAATAGTATTACACACATGTACTAACTATCCTCTAAAAGCAATGGTCCAAGAAACCAAGTCAACCTAATCCCTATTGTTTTCCAATTATTACATCAGCTCTGTCCCCACCCTAGTGACTTGGCACAGGCATGAAGTCTATATCAAGGAATGAGCTATCACATCAGGCCTTCAGGGCATATTGATTCTCCCGTGTCACCGCCACTTACAGTGACAAATCACCAAGGTGCATGCATAATTCACGTTTAGAGCAACTCACATGTAACCTAAGCGTGTTGGACACCCCAAATAAAACTACCTGTCACACTACAGCGGTGATTCCATCAAATAAACATGCAGGAATCAATACGGTGGAGTCCTGGGCACAAAAATACCACGTAGGGATACAGCTCTTTGACAATGACATGTAACGTCAACTCTCATAATACCACTGGGTGCCATAATACCGCCACGTGAGAAAATATACACAGGGGTCGAAATACTGGGTGCATGTGCACCCAGGAGCACCCAAAATTGGAGATGTGCACCCAATCTTTTTCTGTGGGTGCACAGGGTGCACCCAGGGTGCACCCAAATATTTTCTAAGGTTTGTGTAGGTAAAGATATCAAAGTATACTAGTGCACATCATATTCTTCACATTCACAAGTGTTAGAAAGATACTAAAAATGTCTGTCATGGTACTTGTTTAAGAATTTGATAGCTTGTAACTAAGTTTTATTACTAGGTTATTACTTCAATTTAAGTGGTGCACCCAAAAAAATTTTGGTGCACCCAATTTCTTAAGCTGGGTACACCAGTGCACCTAATCCCAAAAATGAATTTCAAGCCTTGATACATGAATCTGAAGTGACTTAAGAGATGTACCAATGCAGCATCTATAATACATTGAAGTCCTGGGCACAAAAATACCACATAGAGCTACTGTAACAGCTCTTTCACAAGGACTTGTAACATCAACTCGCATAATACCGCCAGGTGCCATAATACCACCGGGTGCCATAATACCGCCGGGTGCCATAATACCGCCCGGTGCCATAATACCGCCAGGTGCCATAATACCGCCACATGAGAAAATACACATGGATCTGAAGTGATTTAAGAGATGTAGCAATGCAACATGAGTAATCTTGAGGTCTATACACTTCAGATATTAAGACAATCTTGAGAAGGCCTCTATTACAACGTTTTTTTATGTGGCGGTATAATGACACCCAGTGGAATTATAAGAGTTAATGTTACACATAGGTGGATATATGCATCAGAGATCTCGATATTTGAATAACATAGAAAAAACAAATTGCATCTTCCTTATGCAATTCGATACATCATGTTACCAAAGAGAAAATACATTAGAGTAATAGATAAAATAAAATATTCTAAGCTATATCTGCATGTTTGTACGTAAGAGAGAAGTTGAACCTGTACATACTACTGTACATTAACCATTGCAGAATGATATAGTTATATATCACATTCTTATATAACAGTAATTATGCTTCTGCTTTATCAACTAAATTTGGTCTGTGCTTATTCTGTAAGAGCACAAATGTCATTAATTCATTCGTTAATTCGTTCATTCATTCATCCATCCATTTATAAATCCCTCCCTCCATCCATCGTTTCCACCCTAGAATATGAACTGACACATTGTGCCATCATAATTCCTCCTAATTACGATGTTCCCTGCCACTTTGGGTGCAGCCTTGATGCAATTATTCCTGCACCAGCCATAATAAAGGCGCAGGCTGTCACCACATGCGGATCCCCTGGGTCCCCTCGGAGAGGCTGTAGCTGTTACGCCAGTTCACATTCATCTGAGGGGTAGCCTACATGTTTATCCCTTGTTTTTAAAAACAAGGTTTCTAGGTATATCAAGTTGACAGACGGTGGATTCAAACTGCAATATTTTGAAAATACTTCAATTTGATATATTAACAATATTTGAAAATATTGCAGTATGATATAATAACGGATATAGGTTAACCCACAGATAAAGGTGAACTAGCCCCCATAGCCGGCATGTAACTGCCCTTCAGCATAACATACCAGCTAGTTATATAGATAGTTTTATTTTAAGTATACTTTTGTAAAAAAAACCTTTACCTACACATGCATAGCTTTCAGGCTTGTTCAAGAGAAAAGCTTATCTGTTTCATTGTAAAGTGAAGTTTTTTCCTGCAATCAAAAGGCAAGGAACTAGCCATAAATGAAGGTATATGCCTGCTGATGATGAATGATTTTATTTGTAAAACATTGCAGCTTGGTAGCTGAATTGCGAGTTACATTACAATAATTGTGGGTTATCTCCACATACATAAATTAGAACAAACATCGTGAATAAAACTAGGCTATTGAATCTCTGCATAAATCTGCATACATGGTATTCCGACAGTTTAGTACACAAAGATATTGTTTGAAAAGAAGCTAGGCTAATACAGACGTACTAATAGTCTCTAACATTGTACTAGTAGTCTCTAGGATACACTTTCGGACACTAGTGGCCACTTGCATACAACAAATCTAATGCGCGTGGAATGAAGGATAACGCATGTCTTTTAGTCTTGCTTATCATTTTTGCACAATATGGTCTTCTGCTACGAAGACCGTAGTGAGTGTCCGCGGATCTGGTTAAGAATGCCCAGAGAGGAGAAGACTCATCCTGAAGGATATGTTCTAGAGTTCTCAGTGTAGCTCTCTCACGTCTACTAGCTAGTGTTGGGATAGAGTCAACAGGAAGTCCAATGATTCTCATACACCGCTTTTGAACAGATTCAAGAGAGTCCGAAAGATGATTTGGCAATCCTCCCCACACAGGGCTCGCGTACTCGAGGATAGGTCTAATAAACGTCAGGTAAATCTGGGTTAGGACGTCTACAGAGAGACCCGCTTTCTTAGCGATGCAAAGGTAGTAAATCCTCGGTCGGACTCTGCTCAGCATGTATTGTATGTGAGCATCCCAGGTGAGGTCATAAGAAATGTGAACACCAAGTAGCTTGAAAGTGGTGACCCTTTGAATCTCATTACCAGCTATTGTAGGATGGGGAGGAAAGGGTATATTGGCCTCTTTCCTGGTACTGATTACCATGTCCTTGGTTTTTTTGCCATTGGCTGACACTACATGCTGTACTTTGGTCCCCTTAGATACACTGGTACAATTTAACATTTCGTAACAACTGATCTACTCAATTGTAAACATCGTTAACAGTAAATTTTCTTGCTCAGAGAAAAAACAAACACACGGAAATCAGAGGTTCAACTCGGCGAGGATTAGCGCAGAATATCGCAAAGCCTGTCATCCATCTCGGTTACAAGCAGGCGGTGTTAACGGCAGCCGGAGAATATTCCGCCCACCTTGCGGGCGAGAAGACGATACATATCACATGAGAGCGTCGACCTTGTATGAGCTTCATAGTTATCTGGGCACTGCACTCTGCATGAATAGAACGCTCCAGAGAAATGCTATGCTTTTTCTTCCTTTGGTTATACATTAAGTATGGGCCTCTTCCTTTGATAATACAAGTATGGGCCTCTACAGGTAGATTGTCTTCTCTGAAAACACACCGTTTTTAGTATATGACACACAGTTACTGGACTAAATTATAATAGATTATGAGTGATTTGAGATTTTGTTTTGTTTTGTTTTACATTTTACCTATCCTTATTGAGGAATAATTTGTCAATTTCAGTTCATGCATTCAATTTACTTGGATGTTATGCAACTTAATTAATGTACCAATTTTCCCTATGTTCTTAAGACCCGGTTGGGAATAAACAAGGTCTATTATTGAATACAGGTGTCACAAAGATGATGTGAATGAATATATATATATTAAATAATTTTAGCAAGTTCTTTACCCCACAATTGAATACAGCTAACTATTTCTGATCAGGTCACAACAATTGTATGGGAATGATGTCTTGTTAAAAACAACCATAACACACGTAATAGACTGTCTAGTACTTGTTTACACCACACTAATTCCTTTCAAAACAAAGGGGGAAATGTCCATATCCTTCACTGATTGCAGGTAGGCATTTTGTATTCTGGAAACAACATTAGCACTAGAAAATTATGAGCTTTTTGTTGTTATTGTTCTTGTTGTATTCAACACCAGCTGAAACAATTATAAGGTTGGTACACCTATAATTAGTATTTAAGTATTGGTGACACGCTTCAGTGATTCCTTTCAAAACAAAGAAGAAAATACCTGTGACATGTCATCAAATTCTGACAACTTACCACCAATGCAGGTAGCCATACTGACTGTCCATGTCTCTTCAATCAGAACTTCAGATAGCACAATCTTTATCCCATAAGAAAGAGAAACCACAACAAGTCAGAGCACGACACAATGAAGCCATCTTGGCGGATCACTCCAGCCTTCGCTGCTTACGACCTTTGAACTGTTGCCTTCAGGAAAGTTGTCACTGCACAACCAGGCAACATACAGCAGAGAGGTCACATGACAACTACTGGCAGAGAATCCCCGTAATTTTCATGCAAAGTAGGATTGAGAAATGGCAGAACGGATAGCCTGAGGGTACCTTCCCAGTATTAGGGAAAATGCCAGCAGTGACAGCGGCATAAAGGGATGTGATACTTTGATTGAACCGTGGATGGATTCGTTTGCAAGCAGGTGGCTATTCAGGGTTGTCTGTTTCTTAGGCCACATCAATTTTATCTCTTGGTTCTCATAGGTTTAAACATTTTTTTGTAAAAATCCTCAACTGGAAAAACATAATGAAAATGAAGCCAAAGGACCAGGTATGTGTCCTGTTGCACTCAGTTTTATGGAGTGAATACAGTGCTGTCAAATTCAAGTTTCTCTCCCTATCCTGTAGTGTTATGATGTTTGCTTGTTATATATTTATCACTTTTAAAAATCCTAGAACCAAGACATCAAATTCTTATGGCCTTTAATATCTTGCAACAGGCTGGGTATAATAAACAACAATTATCACTGATGCACTTAATTAGTTTGACACTCTCGAGGCTACAGTACATCTTGCAATTTTCTTTCAACAATAAATGTCTACAAAGATTACACAAAATATTGGCCATTTGCATGACAGAATGTTCACCCAAAAACTCAAGGCTAGCACAAGTAACCACACACACCCATTTTAATGTCACTACATTTAAGATTCACGCCTTCCAAAAGTAATTTATGACTGTTAGCACCAGTGTTCCTATAGCCAATTACCCTACATATTGATAAATAGTGAATTAGATCCTTCTTAGGATAATTCTATATACACGAATGCAGACATCGTAAATCTAAACTAGTAAATGTCAGCACTTAATGTTAACAAATGCATGTTACGCCTGCAAAGGGGAGCAACCAAAATGTCATCCTGTACTTGTGTACACATTTTTAATCTCAAGAGAACACGTTCATAACATAGCTAGAGGTCTTTCATATTCATGTCAGTCAAGTATACTTGGAAGGAGTCATGGTTCAAAACTTGCTTACTCCTTGGAATATTCATTGTACAGTATAAGCCAGTTAATTGCACGACAGATTACCGCACACTTCTGTTAATTGTACAGAATGCCCTAATCCTAAACTGGTGTGGTCCAGCTGGATACCTTGTTGCACCATCTGGATAATTGCACAAATAGGGTGTCAATTAAATGGCTTCTACTGTATTTTGAAGATGAAAAGAAAACATTGCAAATCTGGACCTTTTAGTTATAATTGCTTAATTTTTGTAGTCTTTACAGTGACTCCTCCACTGCCAATTTAGGATACTTAACATACATGTACTACTAGTAATTTCCAACTATTACTAACTGTGTTTCTAGATTGCAACCAAAAAGCCAAAACACTGCAAAACCTTTTCCCCCTTTAACTCCAAATTAAGTCCCTTTGAAAATAAAAGCATTTACAGTAAGTTAATTTCCCACATGGCAATGACACTATCTTCTTGAGTTGAAGAAGCGACATTGTGCTTCGAATGCAAGAATTTCAATTAGTATATCGCTTACTTAAGGCCACACCAATTTAATTTCTTGGTTCACGGATTCGCTCGCTCCTATTTTTTGAAAAAAAAAAATAAAAATAAAAATTACCACTCAGCAAATTTTCACCATAAATGAAACCATTCGCCAGCTTTCTGTTGTAGCAAACATAAAAACTGACACTACTTTTGTAATTTTCAACGAACAGGTGCTGTTACTGTACAGTAATAGTCTTTTGTACTTTTTTCAAGCTGAAAACTTTTTATTCTTTATGTTTTGGATTAGCCCTTACCTTTACCCCAACCATTTTACAATTTTTATTTTCATTTCTATTTCACCCTCTCGCTCCATATTTTTTATGAAAAAATCCGTGAACCAAGAAATTAAATTGGTGTGGCCTAATAAAGCATTATAAATCCCTTGGGGATTTGGCGTATTCAGTCTCTTTTGGAGGAAATAATTGAGGTGACAAGTTGACCACAAATCCGCAGACAGAAAGACTCCAGAAAATAAAGAGCTCTCTACGAACTTGACCTCTGTATCTGCAACCTCATGTCTGCTTCTTTTTACATTCCTTATAGATTCTCAGACGTTTAAAAACATTGGATATCCAGCAACCTATGGCAATTAAAAAAAACAAGGTAGCAAATATATAATTACAGAGTCCTAAAACGTGGCTTTAAATGTAGTCTTTGTTTTTTATGTATTCTGTGCAAATCTTCACAAGACTTTTCAATAATGTCCAAATGTCAACATAATTTGCATAGTTAATAAAGAAAGCCAACAATAGCTTCCTGAAAGCTGTTTTCAATACAAGTGATTTGGAAAGTCGAGATAATGAATTCATACATGTTATGCTAATTAGAGATTTCTTGTAATGAGATATTATTACAGTAGAAGCCAGTTAATTGCACAACGGATTAATGCACACTTCTGTTAACTGCACGGAATTCCAAAATCCCAAACTGATAACTCCGCATTATTGCACAAGCCGGATATTTGCACGAAATTCACTGGCAAATAGACCGTGCAATTAAGCGGCTTCTGCTGTACTTGGTGAAGGTACATGTATGTACTACAATGTATATATATGAGGTAGTTGTATACTACAGATTTTGGCAGACTTTATTTACACAATGGCAGCAATCCAGCAATCCTGCCAATTCCAAGAAAGGTAAATGTCGCAAATGAACCTTGATCTGAGATAAGTAGTATAACCTTATCCTTGCCTCTTTATATATATATACATATATATATATATATATTCGCAACAGATTCTCATCAGACTTTCATAACTGGCAGCGACCCAGCGAACCGTGCCGATTCTAAATCCCGCCACGTTCTCCGAGGGTAACAAGGTCAACTTGGTGTCAAATTACCATCAGACGCATGACCTTTATCTGCCTGGGTCGGGGATGCCCCCCTTTAATTCCCTAATCCAGCCATCTGTAATCCCCCGGGACGCCCTGGAATGTAATTGCAGCGGCGCGTTAACCCCCCCTTTCAGCGGGGAGCCAAGTTTGAGGCCGAAAGGCCACCAGAGGGAGGTTTAATCGGATTCTGGTGGGCCGTCGCCGTGCGGAGGTCGCTAATGTGTCGTTTCCACCTGCGAATGTCGTGTTTTCATTATCCAGATATGTAAAAACATTGCAGAGGTGATAAGATGGATTCAGGACAAATTTGAAAGTCCGACCATAGACAGATCTGCAGTGAATATCTAATTGTGACATAGTTCAGAAACCAAATATCATTGTCACAGTTTCTGTTTTAGTTATCGAGATATGTAAAAACATTGCAGAGGCGATAAGATGGATTCAGGACAAATTTGAAAGTCAGAACATAGACAGATCTGTAGCGAATATCTAATAGTGACATAGTTCAGAAACCAAATATTATTGCCATTGTTTCTGTTTTTAAAGTTATTGAGATACTGTATGTGAATACATTGCAGTGGCGATAAGATGGTCAGGACAAATTTGAAAGTCAGGCCACCAACCAATCTGTAGTGAATATCTCATAGTGACATAGTTCAGAAACTAAATATCATTGTCACACTTTCTGTTTTGGTTATCGAGATATGTGAATACATTGCAGGGGCGATAACATGGGCAGGACAAATTTGAAAGTCAGTCCATTGACAGATCTGTAGTAAATATCCAACACTGACATAGTTCAGAAACCAAATATTATTGTCACAGTTTCTGTTTTAGTTATCGAGATATGTGAATACATTGTAGGGGCGATAAGATGGACTCAGGACAAATTTGAAAGTCTGACCATAGACCGATTTGTATTAAAGATCTAATAGTGACATAGTTCAGAAACCAAATATCATTGTCACAGTTTCTGTTTTAGTTATCGAGATATGTGAAAACATTGCAGAGGCGATAAGATGGATTCGGGACAAATTTGACAGTCAGACCACCAACCAATCTGTAGTAAATATCTCATAGTGTCTTATTTCAGAAATCAAATATCATTGTTACAGTTTCTGTTTTAGTTATCGAGATATGTGAATACATTGCAGGGGCGATAACATGGGCAGGACAAATTTGAAAGTCCGACCATAGACAGATCTGCAGTGAATATCTCAAAGTGACATAGTTCAGACACCAAATATCACTGTCACAGTTTCTGTTTTAGTTATCGAGATATGTGAATACATTGCAGGGGCGATAACATGGGCAGGACAAATTTGAAAGTCCGACCATAGACTGATCTGTAGTGAATATCCAACACTGACATAGTTCAGAAACCAAATATTACTGTCATTCTTCTTCCTTTAGTTATCAAGATGTAATGAAACATTGTACGATTTGTAGTGGCGATAAGATGGGCAGACCACATTTGAAAGTCCAACCATACATACAGATCAGTAGTAAATATCTCATAGTGACATAGGTCGCAAACCGAATATTACAGTCATACTTCTTGTCTTCTTTATCAGAATATGCAATAAAACACTACAGGGATGATAAAGATGGCCAGAAGAAATTTGAAAGTCAGACCATAGACTGATCTATACTTAACATCTCACACAAGTAGGTTACAGAAGATCTGAGAGAAGTCAGCTTGCAGTAGATATGAGACCAAATATTACACACTTCTTGTTTTAGTTATCAAAATATGTAAAGCATTGCTGGGGAGATAAGATGAGAAGGACAAATTTTTTCACATCATTTGTTTCATCATCAAACAGATACACCTCTACAACCAGGTAAAACCCCAACTCAAGACAAAATAGGATATGAAGCTTAAGAGATGACACAAGAAGAAGATCCTTCTCGAACTTAAAGCAGAAGAATATTACACCAAAAAACATTACACCTTTCTCTCACATCATTTTGTTTCATCATCGAACAGACACACCTCTACACCCAGGGAAAGCCAAATACCATGTATTACAAGACAAACTAAGATGATGATGAAGCTAAAGAGGATCCTTTCCTACCTTGAAGAAGAAGAATATTACACCGAAAAACATCCTTTTTCTTACATCATTTGTTTCATCATCAAACAGATACACCTCTATAACCAGGTAAAGCCAGATATCATGTATTACAACTGTTACAAACTAAGATAATGATGAAGCTAAAGAGGATCCTTTTCTACCTTGAAAAAGAAGAACATTACACCGAAAAACATTCTTTCTCTCACATCATTTGTTTCATCATCAAACAGATACACCTCTACAACCAGGTAAAGCAAGACATCATGTATTACAAGACAAACTAAGATATGTAGCTAATGAGGTACAACAAGAAGATCCTTTCCTACCCAACAACAGAAGAATATGATGCCGAAGAACATTACTATTTTCTCTCACATCATTTGTTTCATCATCAAACAGATACACCTCTACAACCAGGTAAAACCCCAACTCAAGACAAATTAGGATATATATATACATATAAAAGCTTAAGAGGAGATGACACAAGAAGAAGGTCCTTCTCTTCCTTAAAGCAGAAGAATATTACACTCAAAAACATCCTTTCTCTCACATCATTTGTGTCATCATCAAACAGATACACCTCTACGCCCAGGTAAAGCCCCCACCTCCCTCCCCCATCCCTCCATGTCACCAGGTTTGACATGAGTAATGTGTGGAACAAAGGGAACGTATCTAGATGGATGATGTACATGTGGTGTGATCTTCACACGCGGCTGCACCGACTCCGCTACACTCCCACGTCTACTGTATATCACACCTCCCTCCTGTCAAAAGATGCTGAGCCAAGCAGTGGAGTTACATCACATCTTGCAGCTTCCATATCTTAAGACATCGTAACAGACTGCCTTCAGGTTTGATGCGCCAATAAGAGATTGAGACAAAGACACCAAGAAAAGGAAATCAGAATATCCTCCTGAAAATGTTGAGTCTGACAATGCCAGATAATAAGTACAAGCAGTGGAGTTACATCAAGTCTCAGTGCTCGAAATACCAACTTGCAAATGCAAACACAACCACATTTTGCTTGGCACAACCTTAATTCTTAACCAAGATAGTGCAGTACACTCCGCTCCCACATCTCCCCTACATCACACTTCCCTCCTGTCAAAAGATGCTGAGCCAAGCAGTGGGCTTATCACATCTCAGTGCTCGAAATACCCACTTGAAAATGCAACCACATTTTGCTTGGCATTGCTTCCTGTTTGAAGTGCCAATTAGAGATTAAGACAAAATACGAAGAAATCAGAATTTACATCACACTTCTCTCCTGTCAAAATATGCTGAGCCAAGCAGTGGAGTTACATGTACATCACATTTTGCAGCTTCCATATCATAAGACATTGTAACAGACTGCCTTAGGGTTTGATGCGCCAATAAGAGATTGAGACAAAGACACCAAGAAAGAAGAAATCAGAATATCCTCCTGAAAATGTTGAGTCTGACAATGCCAGATAATAAGTACAAGCAGTGCAGTTACATCATGTGTCAGTGCTCGAAATACCCACTTGAAAATGCAACTACATTTTGCTTGGCATTGCCTCCTGTTTGTTGAAATGCCAATTAAGACAAAATACGAAGAAAGAAGAAATCCCTTACTGTACATCACAATTCTCTCCTGTCAAAAGATGCTGATGCAAGTATTAGAGTTACATCACAATTCTCTCAGCTTTCATACATTGTACAAGACTTCAAACTTCCTTCAGGTTTGATGTCCCGATTAGAGATTGAGACAAAAACACCAAGAAAGAAGAAATCAGAATTTACATCACACTTCTCTCCTGTCAAAAGATGCTGAGCCAAGCAGTGGGCTTATCACACCTCAGTGCTCGAAATACCCACTTGAAAATGCAACCACATTTTGCTTGGCATTGCTTCCTGTTGTGAAGTGCCAATCAGAGATTAAGACAAAATATGAAGAAAGAAGAAATTCCTTACATCACACTTCTCTCCAGGAGTGTCAAAAGATGCTGATGCAAGCAGTGGAGTTACAGCACATCTCCCTGCATCCATACATTGTACAATACTTCAAACTTCCTTCAGGTTTGATGTGCCGATTAGAGATTGATTGAGACAAAAGTGCAGAGTACAGCTAGAAGAAATCAGCATTCCTTCCTCAAGAATGTCAAGACTGATTCTAGCAATGATATATAATTATTGTAAGCAGTGGAGTTACATCATACCTCACAGCTTACAAATAAGACACCCTTCTGAAGCTCAATTCACAAGTCAAAACACAGGAGAAACACACCCAGCATAAGAGGAGATTTCCCCGCATGTATCCTCCCCTTTTCCCTACTCAGGAGGTTACCAATATCTATTTTGGAGGATATAGATCCAATAGTTTACCTTATTGCCAATTAGAGACTGTGACTCACTCACTGCCTTGAGGTTTGAAGTACCAATAATCAGAGATTGAGACAAAACCACCAAGAAAGAAGAAATCAGAATATCCTCCTGAAGAATGTTGAGGCTGAAACTAGCAGTGACGGATGATAAATACATCACATCTCCCAGCTTCCTTACAACACTTCCCACTGCCTTCAAGTTTTAGGTGTCAATCAGAGATTGGGACAAACACACCAAGAATGAGGAAATCAGAATATCCTCCTGAAGAATATTGAGGTTGACGCAAGCAGTGATAGATAATGAATACAAGCATGGGGTTACATCACATCTCCCAGCTTCCATATGGGACTTCCCTCTGTGTTATCATACTGTTAAGGTTTGATGTGCCAATTATAGATTCAGACAAAACCACAGTGACTGACTGAGAATGAAGACATCAGAACATCCTCCTGAAGAACGTCGAGGTTGACACTACCAAAACAACGACAGATAATGAATACCAACATTGAAGCTACCATACAACAAAAGAGCTTGAGACAAAAGTGCCCAATGCAGCTTGAATGAGATATTAAAAACCAGAAGTTTGGCAAAGGTAATTTATCAGAATTAGTATTGACTCCTTTTGCTAGTTAATTCTAGTGACGCTGAAGAAGAGTGATGGATGTGAGATTGTGACTCAAAATCTCCGCATTTAATTTCATTCAGTTGTAGAGATCGAATTGTTTTTGAAAGAAGAATGTTTACCTGAATGTCTAACCTTCATTGACAGATCGGAATTCCCTCCTCAAGTAGATCTTGGCTGACATCTCGGCAATGGAAGACACAAGTTACATCCCTTCTTCAATCAGACTTGTACTGCCAGCATTGCTTGGGGGTTGAGACAAACAAAAAGCATCGAGAATGCAAAATGTAGACAAGATTCATCCAGTCATCTGCTCCTGGTAAGTCAATGTGGTATCCTTACAGTTGAAATCCCGTAGTTTTGATGACCTCCATGTAAAATGTAAGAAAAGGGTACCGCTGATATTTTAAAGCAGTTGGTTTATGGCTGTCCCTGCAATCCACCTGCACAGTTCAAACCAAGGTTAATCCCCGTCCATCACAAGTTGAATATCCGATTGTTTCAGGCATCGTTGATCCTCCCGTTAGTTACACGATCCCAGGGACCGAGTGGTAACGCGTGCCAACGTGGAACTCCTTTCCTCGTCACTGCGGGGCATTAACGCGAAAGGTCAAGTCGAGACACAACCTCTGCATGTTTCTGCACCAGCTGCCGTTTGGTATTGATCCAACGTTCACAGCCAGAAACCAGACGCCCACATCGCAATCCGTCTCCTGCCTTCTGCTCAGCAAACCTCAGCGAATGCGCCTCCGTCTCTCTCTCTCATCTGAGATTCGACCAATCTGAGACGGCTCCGTGAGTCCCGGTCCCGTGTCGATACAGATTTGACGAATGTCGCCACGGCGGAGGGATTAAACCGGCGTGCCTCTCCTCCCGGTGGTTGGAATAATTGCTCTAACCCTGTTACCGGCACGACGCGGCTCCCGTTAATGCCAGGAGGTTAGGGAGGGTAATTGAACTAACCAAGCTTGCTGGTGACATTACTTGTGTACTTTCTCAGGGCAGTTGCTTTGGAGGACACATGAAATGGGTCGATGGATCATGCAAATGGGTGACTGACGACGTCTCCAAATCAGCACCTTCCCTATTCACCATCCCTCAAAATGATACTTACAAATCTGGGCTGGGAGATCCCTGCTGTATTCCTGATGTTGACGTCAAGCATATGGGTGGCAAAGCAGGGATTGAAACTCATTTGGAGTAATAGGTGCAATGTTGAACCTAATCTGAGAACGTAGGAGCACAGAAAAATATAGGCGCACTACCTAAAATACTATGATAGTAGAATGTTATCAAAACATAATTACAAATCCTCTTCGAAACTTACATTTGAAATTCTATGGCTTCAATATTGTAAACAAGTAATGGTTTCCTTATTTTTTCTGACACTCACATGTCAAGAACTTGATCTAAACTGAACAGTGTACAAGAGTATAGACACAAATATCAAGGTACACCTGTGCACCCACAATCAACAATCAGATGCACAGCTGAAACGTTGGGTGTCATGACCAACCCAGGTGCATAACCCACTGGTGTTTCCAGCCCCGGCAGCCGTGATGCTCGATCGATGAAGTGGTGCTTCCAAACGCCAAGTGTGGATATTGAGGAATTTCCCTCCATTTGTCTCTATCAATAAGCGCAGCGGGACCACAGCGTGCATGCGAGAGGGAATGGCCATGCAGGGAGACTGGGAAGTGTGGAAAGAGAGAAAGAGATCTCGAACCAGTTTAGCTCACTGGAGAGCTATTCTTTCACTGGTTATTACAGAGGAGACAGACTCTGTGTATGTTCAGAAACTGTTTTATTGTAACTTGGAAATTCCCTGAGCTCCTTTTTGTCCCAATGAACAGTAGACCATGGCTTAATGTCCCATTTTAAGGACAGTGACCCTTTCCAGTGGCGTGTAGTTGGTAGTTGGGTGAGCGATACAGCCGGGATTAAAACTCAAGGTTTTTGTTAAAATTAAAGCAGGTCTGCTCATCAGTGGGCTATATTTATGCAGCAGGGATAAACAAGTCCACTAGCCCTATACGGCTATAGTCCCGGGCAAGTGAAAATGCCAATTGGGCAAGTGCATGTCCTTCCCCACTTGCCCCATCGGACAAGTTAGCTTTTCTCAATTGAGTGAGATTTTGATGTACTTGCTACTTTTCAAAGTCATGGCATCAAGCATTGACTAACACAGAAAATAGAGCCAATAACAAAAATTCCATTGAAGGCAATGAATATACATAGAAAAATGTCATTTAGATTTCGGGCAAGTGAAAAGTTGGTTCAGGCAAGTAAATTTTTGAAGTACTTGCCCGATAGGACAAGTCAATTTTAGAAAACTTGTCCAACCCTGTGCACAATACCTTAAAGACTAAAGACTCCTGTACATGTATCACAGTAGGCAGGAGACGTAATGGTAACATAGGCAGACTGGACAAAAGAGTGAGACAAACGATTCTTGCTCAAATTTCCTACGCAAATTGCTCCAAATGATGGATTTTGCTGTAAAAATTCTCTCACACGATGCCAATGAAGACAAATAAAGGACACAAAGTTATGGCAATAAAAATCATATTTGCTTTCACCATTGCCTGTTTTATGAATAGATAGTTCCTTTGACAATTCAAAATGTGTCAAAACAGTGCAACAAAGCGTTTTTATTTTACGACAATTTCTAGGCTGCCAATTATTCAAACTATGCAGGGATGTGACACACCAATGTCAAATGTTATGTCAATGTCAAATGTTCAAATAGCTCAAATTAGGGCAATCAAAAACCCCTCCCTCTCACAATTTGACAGATTCATTGGAAATAGTGCAACAAACTACAAAGTCTCTTTCCTCTATGATTTCTAGTCTCTGACATTCAATTGAACTATGCAATTCAAAACCCCTCCCTCTAACAATCAAAAGCATGCAACGAAACAGTGCAGTCAAGTCTGCAAAAATGAAGATTTCTGGTCTGACAATTATTCGAACAAAGCAGGGATGTGGAGCAACAAATTCACATGCTACAATGATATGTGAACTTCAAATGACTCAAACTATGGCAATTCCCCCCCCCCCAAACAATTTAAAATATGCGTCTCTGGTGGAGCAACATTTCATATGCTACGACGATTTGCAGGCTTCAAATTACTCAATTCGGTGCAATTCCCCGAGCCCACCCCAATCCATCAACCCTCCCCACCCTATGGTACAACTCACACTGCAACGGAAAGAGGCTTCTAACCACTGCAGCGAAGTCTAATCCTCTACACCGATTTCTAGTCTCTGACAATCATTTGAACCATGCAAGAATGCAGAGCAACAAATTCATATCCTACAGCAATTTGTGAACTGCAAATTACTTATTATGTCAATTCCACTTCCCCCCCCCCCCCAACAATTTTCAACACATGTCTCTGACAATAAAGAATGGATGCGGAGCAACAAATTCATATGCTACGACGATTTGTGAGCCTCAAATCACTCAAACCCGGGCAACTCCCAAATCCGTCAACACTCCCCACCCTGTGCCACGAAAAAGAGGTCATGATGTGGACGTTATGACTCTACCATTCATAATACGGGATGGATGGGTGCACTGGGCTGGCTTTACGGCTGTGACTTGTAAAACATACCACAACGCCAGTACAGTATTCAGCCGTTATAACATGTACTGACATGTTGTCATTCTTCCCCCGTATCACGACCAATTATTGCCACCAAAGAGGAATGACATGCCTCTGAAATACTCCTATAGATATCAGGCTTTAATTTCTGCAATCATGCTTGTTACCTAGGCCCAAGATATTCCCAAAAGAAAAGAATTCCATTAAAAAAAAACATGAAAGGATCATTCGAGTTTTGGGCAAGTAGAACGTTGGTTCGGGCAAGCAAATTTTTAATGTACTTGCCCGAAACTTTGGCGAAAGGACAAGTGAATTTTAGAAAACTTGTCCAACCCTGACTAGGCCAAAATGCGGGATGGATGGGCTCACTGGGCAGACTTAATGACTGTGACTTGTAAAACATACCACAATGCCATTGCTACCACTAGGCTGGAATAGTGATAAGCTGGAACCTGACATTTAACGACGATTGCTCTACTACAAAAAAAAAAATAGAAAGCAGGATTGTCGCCAGGACCCGTTCCTAAATCACAATAGGAAATTCGCTCAGGTACAGGAAAAAAAATTGGTCCAAAATATCTGATTTTGAAGACATGAAATTGATGATAGCGTATTTCTTTCTGAGCTTAAAAAGACAGATATCACAACAAAAATTTACAATGATACCTCCCTAAAATCACAAAATCGAAATATCTGATTTTGAAGACATAAAAAATTGATGACAGTGTATTTTTTTCTGAGCTTAAAATGACAGATATAACAACAAAAATTTACAATGTTATCTCCCTAAAATCACAAAATCGAAATATCTGATTTTGAAGACATAAAAAATTGATGACAGCGTAATTTTTTTTTTAGCTTAAAATAACAGATTGAACAGCATAAATTTACAATGTTACCTCGGAGTCCCAAAAATCACAAAATCGGTCCAAAATATCTGATTTTTAAGACATACAAAATTGGTGAGTGTATTTTTTTTCTGAGCTTAAAAAGACAGATTGAACAACATAAATTTACAATGTTAACGTGTGTGGAACAGAAAAGAATTTTAAGCTGGAGACAGCACTGATAGAACTTTAAGAAAAACTAAACCTCGACAAAATCTGGCTCTCTAATATCAGTGACAAACTGAAGATACAAGTTTTTCGTGCCATTGTTGAACCTGTACTTCTCTATGGTTCCGAAACATGGACATTGACCACACGTCTAGAGAAGAGACTGGATGGAACATACACCTCACTTCTGCGCAGGGCAAAGAACATCAGCTGGAAAGAACATGCATCCATCAAGACCATCTACGGAAATCTTCCCCGAGTATCCCACAGCCTCAGGCAGAGGCGTATCCAGTTCGCAGGTCACTGTCATCGCGCAAGCGAAGAAGTGATCTCTTCACTCCTCCTATGGAGACCTAGAGGAAAGTCCTACTCGAGGAAGCTAACCTTCCCAGCAACCATTGCCAGAGACACAGGGATCGACACCGAGGACTTGGGAGCTGCCATGAAAGATCGTGTGTATTGGAGAAATGTTGTGCAACGCCTTACCCCGCCCGCCAGGGACGACAGATGATGATGAGAACTTTAAGTGAATTATTTCATCTTCATCATAAATCCTCTTAACTTTTGTTAACAACTGTGATTGCATGAATTGTATTTGATGGATAGCATCATTATCCCTATTATGATACAAGATACCAAGATCATTGAAATCAGATATACATGTATGTCAGCAACTTTTACCTTTATTGGCAATAAAAAGAAAATATCAGGGAAATCTAACACACCCAAACAATGATTGTGTAGATCATTGCAATGATGCAAACCGACTCATTTAAGTCATCAACAAACATTGATTTTTTTCTGCTACAAGAAACCAGTAGTTACATATCTGTCTCTCATTAAATTGCCAATTGGAAAACAAGATATCAAAAAATGTAGATTATACTGTGGTACTATAACAAGCAGCTAGGAGGCCCAAAATGCAACCATTTTATGTATTAAAAAGAACTAGCCATATACCAAGTATCAAGACAATGCAGCAAGAATTTTTGAAAACTGTTTTTGAAAACCTTTTTGTTTTACCTATTTATGTTCTCAAAAATATCATGTCAGGTTCTGCATAGACATTTCAATTCAACTGAGCCTCGTTATTTATAATTAAGTCGTCAACCTTCTGTGAATGATATAAATGATACAAGTCGGCCACACAGTAAGGACGATTATTCCAACTAATTATGTGTACCCTATCTCGAAATCATGTCACGTTCCACAAAGACATTTCAATTCAAGTGCGCCTTGTTATTCGGAAACAAGAGTCATCAATCTTCGGGCAGGTGAATGAAATATGCAGAGACGGTAAACATTATTTGATTGGCTGCTAATTGATGACGAGGGAAGTGTGGCGAGGAATGTTCCATCGAGCTGTTGACTTTTGGTGCTTATGTGTTAACGTTGGTTCACCTTTATCTGTGGGGTAACCTATATCCGTTGCTTTGAAAATTGGGTATTTAGGGATATCAAGTCAGCCGATTTTGGTTTCAAATTGTAATATTTTCAAAACATTGCAGTTTGAAACAACCGTCCGTCGACTTGATATCCCTAAATACACTGTTTTTAAAAACAGCGGATTTAGGTTACCCCACGGATAAAGGTGAACTAGTGTTACATTCAATAAACACAATCTGCAGTGCATTTAGGACGCAAGATACATCTTTCACAGATAAAATTGGGTCATATCAGCTTAGAGAATAGATTCCCTGACTCTACACCTGTTTGTAGCACTGGAAATATATATTCCGCATGAGTTTTGACAAAACAAACCGACTACTACATGTACTTACCCACATGCGATACTACATTTGCATCATTACCAAGAAGAAGCTGAACTTATATGCTAGACTACAATACTTATGCCAACATGACATTGTGTACATCTTGTGTTCCTTGTAAACTGTGCTAACCCTTTTGGGAAATATGGACAATTAATTCATCTTAAATGCTATAGTGAAATGTCAGCATCGTTCCAACATATTTTCCTGAACCCTACATTTGCACTTGACGATAAATCCTTTCTGTTCACTACTAACACAGGTATCCTGTACAAAAGATAACTACATGAAGTTCTGCTGCAATACCAAGGTCACACACCAGGGGGCCCAAAATCTAACTTGACCTTTATCTTCCAAACACCTTCCTACATACCGAATATCATTACAGTCCATCAAGAAGTTCTTAAGTTATGCTGACCACAAATATTCGGAAACACAGACACAGACACACCAAAAAAAACCCCTCCATTTCTCCTTGAGGTAACAAAGTTGACCTAGAAAAACGAATTTGTGAGACATACAAGTTTCCTGACACCTCAACTAATCATAGCTCCACAGCCAGGGGACCGGGTCAGACCCCCTCAGGACACCTATTAATTTTCCAATTATTAAAGAGAGAGACAGAGAGATTGGCTATTGTACAATGGCTGACTCGGTGGCAGGTTTGGCTCTGCTCCAGGCAATAGCTACCGACCGTTATCAAGGAATAATGTGACAACTATAGGAGGGAACTGTGGAGGCAGTGCAGATTGTTGGTAATTTGTCTGGCTCTGATTATATGATATAGTAGTCCTAGGGCTGTTATGGCCCAGTTTCTTTGGTGTTCATTTGTTCGTTCAGACGCTTGTAGTGCCTAGTGGCACAAAGGGCAGCAAGAAATCAAAAGAGTTACCACACCATCAATCTAAATACTAGTCAAACTTGGGAGTGACCTCAAATATCTTAACTGTTTAGACCTCTGCGATACAATAAATCTCAAAATTATCCTTCATTGTAGTATAAAATCACATACGTGAAAAACAATGTGGCACAAAGTCTTCATTCTACATTCTACAGTGAGAAAACACTACTTAAGGCTGACCTTACCTGGAAAAGTGACATTATTTTATCTTTTTCAGTGAAACACAGAGAAAATGTCCTACCCAAACTTTTAGAGTAATTATTGTTAGAAGGCAGAACTTAAAAATCTGCTTCCAAAACACAAAATTAGGCCCCTGCAAAAATAAACAAATCTACGGTAATAATAAAACCATTTTCCACTGACCTTTCTTTCCTGTCGTTGACCTCTGCGCACAGCACCCTCCACCTTCTGTTCAGCCCGTCAAGCTTTTCCCGCAGAAGGGTGGCGTCGATGGACGTGCACTGCTCAACGATCTCCTGCCCGTTCGCGTTCAGTCCTTCTACTTGCTTCCTGTGCTTCTCAATCCCGTCTTGCAATTTCTATGGAAAATAAGACACAACGAAAACATATTGAGGAGGGTCGTGGTAGAAGTACATGTGCACTATTTACAGAGATAACGCATTAAGCTAAAATCCATATGCCGCATGCCTTTTGACAAACCAACAATTGCTTCAACAATACAATCCTACAGTCCCTCCTCTTGCTTCCTCTGCTTTGCAATTTCTATGGAAAGTGAGAGACAGACAAAATAACCATCTTCGACTGAGAACACAAAAGTAACTCCCAGCAAAACTAAACACATCTATACGGAATGAAGACGTTCCCGTTCAGTCCCTCCACTTGCTTCCTGTGCTTCTCAATCCCGTCTTGCAATTTCTATGCAACATAAGAGACAGCGAGAACATCAGTTTTACTCTAATACATTGCTCCAATCCAGAACTTCAAAATCTACTTTCCCCAACACAGAATCAAGTCTGAAAAAAAAACTATCTATGGTAAAAAAGCACTGCTCAACGATCTCCTGCCCGTTTGCATTCAGTCCCTCCACTTGCTTCCTGTGCTTCTCAATCCTGTCTTGCAATTTCTATGCGACATAAGAGACAGCGAGAACATCAGTTTTACTATGACACATTGCTCCGACCCAGAACTACAAAATATGCTTTCCCAAGCTAACACAAAGTCCATGAAAAAATCTATCTATGGTAAGAAAACCACTGCTCTAATTGTTTCCTGTTGCTCCCAATCCCGTCTTGCAATTTCTATGCAAAGTAAGAGACGGCAAAAATAAATATCTTGAGAAGGGCTGGCAGAAGAAGTACATGTGCAGTAATTACAGAGATAACGCATTAAGCCTGGAGGTGTGCCCCGCTGTTCCTAATATGTCGAGAGTGAAAGTGTTCTTATCGCTGGAGGTTAATTACTACAAGAAGGCCTCCCTAATGAAGTGCCTGGAGAACTAACATGTTCCTAAATTACAAGGCAGGCGACATTTTGTGCAGCGACATTTTCGGGCTAACATCTTGAATAATTGCGCATCTCTGTGTCGCGAACCAACTCCACCGTCACCGGCGCTAATGTCACCGGGGGAAAAAGTCAGCAAATCAGATTAACTAAAGCATGAGTGGGGGTTAAATGGCAGAGAGCCAAATTTAAGACGAGGATATGCTTGGGTGCTCCAGCGTATTGATCCACCACTTATCACAGCAAGGCTTCCAGCACCATGGACAGAACCCGTAGCCCAATACCTAACACAAGCCCAGCAGAACCCTGTGATTACCTTGCCACAATTCCAGCCTTCCGCGATGTTAACAAGTGCGTCCGCGATGTCCGGAACACCCCCTCACATGGATAGCCAATAACACTCCTCAATTGTCTTTCACATCAGAGTAAGAGCAATGACCAGAAACCCACGAATACCACTCCTGAATGGTCTTTCAAAGAGTTAGAGAGCAATGGCTGAAAACCCATGCACCAATACCACTCCTCATTCACTGAAGCACTGAAAAGGCCACGCGGCAAAACATGTTTGCGTGTTGGCTCAAATACAGTTCCACCAAACAGGATTATGCGGCTCCGGTGTCTTTTCTGAATGTGTAGAAGTGTGAACGGTTGGCTTGAGGTTGAGCTTTCCCACGTATATGACCAATACCACTCTGCGATTGTCTTTCACATCAGAGTAACGGCTGAAAACCTGCGCAACTTTTTCTTAAAACCACGTACTTGTCCCTTGAAACTTCCCGGCTGTTAAATATCCCTTGAGCCTGGAACCGACGTTCACACAAACTTATTCCGATCCAGCCTTCTACCCGAGGTGGCAGGCAGTGACTCCATCCACCCATTTTCTGGTCGCTGCCCCGAAGCACATTGGTATTCCAGTGAGGTTCACTCTCGTATACCTCCAGAATTACTTTGTCCTTGGGACGAGTATCACTTGAGGACTATCATAGGCTCCAAGATTCGGTATTTGCACCTTTGGATGCTGCATCCATGCTCTTGTTTCGAAGTGTGAAGTACGGCACTGTGAGAATCAACACAGCAGAACGTGCTGCCTGATGCAGAGCGCATCACCACGCAGCGGGCGACAACTCATGAATGCTCGACGCGCTCAGTCAAGGTTGATCCATGTGCCACATGACGTCGTAGCAGATGACTGGCAACTAATTCTCCAGTACCAAGGCCAGCACCGTACGCGCAACATCACATCACACCTCCTTAACACTGCTTCCCAGCCATCCTTCAAGCAGAAAACACAGCAGGAAACATATGTCTGAGTCGATCCTTCCCTTCCCTCCTCTCTTCCACAAGGTAACGACAGTCAAAGCTGCATACTCAATAGCAACAGCTCATTCAAGCTGTACTTTCTCCATCCCTGGTTTTCCAATGCCTTCATTCTGAAGGAAAACACATCAAGGCACAGTTTTCTGAGCCGATCCTTCCCTTGGCAATGCCGTCCTCTCTTCCACAGCCTTGCAAGGTAATGACAGTCAAAGCTGCATACTCAATAACAACAGGTCAATCCAGACCTGGTTTTCCAATGGCTTCATTCTAGCCTATTCTGGAGGCTACAAAAGGAGCGGGCACAGGATCATCCCACCAGTAGAGCAATCAGGGTCTACTGAATAATTCTACTCCCGGTAAGAAAGCGTCTAATTTAGGCCTCAGTCTGCAATCTTCGGGGAGCCATCGCTTGGAGCCACCGCGCTGACCCTTGCATCGAAAGTCACTTGGTCGAAGCCCCTCGGTCGGCTGGCACGTGCATGGGCGGGCTAAAAGCTAATCAGTTCCCCACGGCACATACACCCTGCAACTACAGACCGTTCCAAGTTCATATGAATAAAAGAAGGATCACACGTACAGCTTTTAACTCTTAATTTACAGTCTGCAGTATCGTGCTAAGAGGTGGCCCTACCTCTGGAATCCTGAACATCCCTCTTCCGGAGTTACCGCAGCTTAAGGCTTTCCTTCTGCATTCCGTTTGCAAGCGCGGATTACCCACACCGTGGAAGCCTACCCTCCCGGGGCGAGACACTGAATCCAATTCAATTACACTCTAACAAAGGCTGCTCAACAGAAGCTACAATTTTCGCACCATCCGTGGAAGGTACGGAAGCGTGGAGAATTGGAAACAAATCTCCGACTGTAAAGCTTTATAACGTAATCCGACACAATCAGTGAAACCCTTCTCAGGTGGCACAATCAATAAAGCGCTCCCGGTGTATGAGCAATTGATCTCCACCTTGTTTTGGTGCCTTTGTTGTGTTGTGTTGTATTTTACCCTGGGGAGACGGCATGCTGCGAGAAAGATTCTTCGGCAATTCACTTGAAGGGCATTGAAGTCAAGGTCAATATAACACCTTAATGACAAATTAATTTCATAATGCTACCTTACACCAAAATTTGTTCGTTCAGTGGCAAGTAGGGCATCAAGTTCATTAACGCAACATCTTTACAGAGAGGGGTTGCTAGCCTTTTCAATCTAACGTGCTTGGGGCTAATGTGCTGAAGCAAGTTTGCATCCCTTCGAACAGGTGCAGCCCCAACTGGGATGCCCTACCCAGGATTGAATAATGAATGAAGACCTTTATCGTACAGTTTTGCCCAACTGAGCTAAGTACAGGTCACAACAAGACAACATATATACATAGAAAAGTATCACAAATCAAGTCTAACACAGAAGTTCGGCTTCTTCTTGCTTCTTGGTAATGGTGAAAATGTATGACTGCATGTGTTTAGCTACTCGTCAAAATTCAAAATTACTTAATTAGTCAATTTGTCAAAACGCATGAGAAATATAAACTTGTAAGTGCTACTCCTGTGTCTAAAATGAGGGCATATACTTCCTATATAACTAAATAGAGTATTTCTATCATTGACATACATATCGCAATCAACAGTAAAGTGCACTTCAACTTCTACCATGTTTGAGGTACAGAATTGGCAGACTCTTTGTAATAATACTCTCCCAATTACATGTATGAACTAATCACAATCACGAGTTGAAATGTGAGGCTGGTAACATGCATTGGCATAATACCGGCAGTAAGACTTATACAGACCGATCAAAAATAATGGAATTTAAAGAGATCTACACATGCAACAATAGTTATTTCTGAGGTGTGCACACTTCAGACATCTAGGTGTCCAATACATCAGTTACAAAGCATCGATAACAATGCATTCGAAGACAACAAGGCCAAAAGTTTTCAGTATCTTTTTCGATTGTTACAATTACAATATTACGCTTTTAGCAGGACAAGAGTGGCAGAAAAGTCACACAGAAGAAGTGGCAAGGGTAACCTATAACAGAAACATATAACTGGAGAAAATGATGCGTTGACAATTTGTCAAATCAGTATGGCTAGAGAAATCGTCGTAAAAGTGCCGGTATTATGATAATAGATGTTACCAGTTAAGCTACAAAGATAAAAAAAAATAAAGCCATCAAATCAGACTAAATTGTGGCCAATGTGAGGAGACTCCAGGAAGAATAGTGTTATATTCATGTAACACTAAATTAAATTGAGATCTGAATAGTACAAACAAAATTCGATGGCTCATTTTCAGGCCAAAATTCTTCCCAACGATCCTGTATTCAACTAATTGGAACCAGGAACTTAACTGTGAGGCTGCTAACAGTTGAGCTACAGATTAAAAAAAATTAACTCAGATCAAGTTGTATCCTTTATGAGCTGACTCCAGGAAGAGATAGTGTTATATTCCTGTAACACTACTGAAGATCTAAATAAAACAAACTTCGACAGCTCATTTTCAGATCAGTATTCTTAACAACGATCCTGTATTCAAGGCAGAATGTAGTCGAGGATGCAGTCCAAACTTTCGCTCTGGATCGTTTCCAAGTTTCTACAGATCAGAGTGCCTCAACGTCGACTAATGGGCACAGGTTATCCAATGCCCTTGGACTTGATAGATAAGGGTAAAGATTCCTCATTGCACTTGAGGCCTGTAAACTTGACTTGAATGAATGGGAGTTGAACCGCTTCTGATAAGATTCATGTCTCTTCAAATCTCAGACACTGTCGCTACACGATGATTCATCTATCTGTTTAGGCCTCATTGATGATCATACCTTTAGGCAGTATGCATAAAAATAGTCCAGTGGTTAGCGGCCCTGCCTTGTCGAGTCAACACAGTTGCTGCGAGAGCCAGCCTGCCCTCAGTGTCAGCGTTACTCAAACATCAGTATTCCCAGTAAGGAAGGGGCTAATCTCCGGCATGACGAAAACTAAAATCAATGGAGATGGGAACTGACATTTAATTCCGAGAACGGCGAGCGCGGCGGCTCGATCTGGCAACCTGCGATGCAGACTCCCTCGGCGACTCCGATTTCGTCAGCAAGGTACTTGTACGACATGCCTTCCCGCGCAGTCGCGCGTACCGTAATGCATCTATAACCACAAGGAACAACTCTATTTGGCTGGTGCCCGTTCCCATAGGGAGGGGAGGATTAAGAACAGCTTGGTCTCTGAGGCTGTCTGGCGTCAGGATTGAGATATATTTGAAGTCAGTAAGAGAGTCATATTTTTAAAACCAACCCGGATGGAGCCTTCTCTCTATGTTGGATTACGCCCTGCTAGCATCACATCGATAATCGCTTCAAGTAAGACACTTCCTACAGGCTACCTACCAAAAAAAATGTAGCCTTCAATATGTTGGCAAGTTTACCAACTTGATGAAACTTGATTCATGAAGGCGCAACATGTGTCTTGCAAGTTGCTTGGAATGATAGAATGTTAGAAAGGTAGCGTTATACCACAGTTTAACACTACCTTTCTAACATTCCTAGCTTTTCGTCTGTCCTTGTGAAAGGCACTTTACACGACTTTCCTTACTCCTCTGTAAAAATGGGTACCTGACTTCCTGATCATATGGGGAGGTAAAAGTGGGATGGGCTTGGCTTGACCTTCCAATTCCACACCCTAGACACAGTAGATAAACAACCCACTGCCTCTAGGCCCTTAAAAAGGCTATTAGAGACTTTTCTTTTCTCCCCAACCACTCATTTCAAGACCCCTCCCTATTGAAGCAGAAACTCCTGTTGGTCTTGAGTGATCCTGGTGACAACAAGAAGCTTCTTGCGAGACCACCTGTGCTCTTCTGGGAAACGAGCTGTCATTTCTAGTTCTCAGAATGCCATCGCTAAGGGACTTTTCTTTACTCCCCAGCCACTATTTCCAGACCCACCGCTTCTGATTTTGAATCACACATTCCAGTAAGACAACTTGCTAGACCACCTGTGCTCTTCGAAGAAACAAGATGCTCTTTCTAGTTCTCAGAACCCCACTGCTGTTCCAGTTGAGGGAGTAACGTCGACTGTGACATCAAGATCAGTCAAATCATGCATGGGAACGTAAGCATGAACTCCTGCTGGTCTTGAGACACCTACAGTGATTTTGCATCACACATATCCCAGTAAAGACAACTTGCGAGACCACCTCAGTCTGCTCTTCGAGAAAACAAGCTGTCATTTTCAGAACCCAGTCGCTGTTCTATTTGAGGGAGTAACGTCGACTCTGACATCAAGATCAGTCATGAATGGGACACCTACAGTGATTTTGTACCACATATTCCAGTAAAACAACTTGCAAGACCACCTCTGCTCTTCAAGAAAACAAGCTGTCATTTTCAGTTCTAGTAGAGGGAGTAACGTCGACTGTGACATCAAGATCAGTCATGAATGGGACACCTACAGTGATTTTGTACCAAATATTCCAGTAAAAACAACTTGCAAGACCACCTCTGCTCTTCGAAGAAGCAAGCTGTCATTTTCAGTTCTAGTTGAGGGAGTTACGTCGACTGCGACATCAGGCTCGGTCATGCATGGGAACGTATAACGGTAAGCACCCCAGAGGGAGAATCTCTCATAAGCTCGATCAATCCCCCGACGAAACAACCTTCGCATTCTACTGATCCCCTGGGCCGACCTGTGAATTGCCAATGGCTTTGTCAATGTCTATATAAGTCCTTAAAACCATACAACTCTTCACTTGTAGGCATTCATTATTCATACGAAGCCGTGGACGTCGGTATTGGATTTCTCCACGGAGTCAAGAAGGCTCTATCCCTGTCGAGAGTGCTCTAAATTGATTTAGTTGTAGCGCAGTGTGAAGTGCTGGCATTAACACTTGTTTGGTGTGCGAGCTCGAAGAGCAGAGCCTCTGTGTTTTGGGAATTCTTGTAAAAAGGCAACCTGCAAGTTTTAAAACATCAATTTTTAAAGCAGCTCTCTATAGCCATGAGCTTTAATCGCTGTAGTAGAACGATTCAGTTTTGTCATTGGAGAGATTTTCTAATCCAAAAATGCTTGAAAAACAAACATCAATCACTACCTCTTGATTCACAAAAATTTTCTAGGGCTTTTCAGGACAGGAAATCTCATTTTCTACATTCTTCTGATCTTATGAATACTGACTTAACTTTACGTAACCAACTTTTAACAGAAATTGGGACTTAACCAAATTTTCGGCTGACTCACGGAACAGAGTCGTCTCCTGCTAGAGCCACGAAACTGCAGCAAGTGTTAGAAAACCTGTGTTATCAACCATCTCTGTTCGAAGTCGGATGTAAGCTCCAACGAGGTTAGTAGATGAGTCCATTCCATGAACAAGGCTCACGGAGTCAGTCGAAAAGTTGCAGAAAGTTCCGATTTTTCTTTTGTGTCAGTTACACTGATCTCACCAGGATTTTTTTCACAACATAGGCGCACTAAGTGCAGTAAAGCCATATAGTAAGCGATACAGTCGTTATTATTTAAAGGGGTCTACGGAATTCTCCCTCCTGAAAGATTTCAAATCTACAACCCTCGGAAACTCCATTTCCTGCATTTTGAGGGCCAAATCTAGCCAATAGTTTGTTGCAAAACAACAACAAAATCCCATTCGCTGGTTGATACACACCATAGGGGCCCAAATCACAGCATAGTGGCCCCTTATGCTGAGAAGGCCTGGTGAGAACACTGAAACTGTTGTATGAAGTTTATATATATATACTAATCTTCTGATCTTGTTACAGCATCTTACCTTCTGCGCTGCCCGTGCTTTCTCCAGATCCAAGTCTCCCCCTGGAGCCTTGGTATCCTGCACCGTTCGCTCTGCCTCGTTCAACCAGGATGTCAGATCACGCATGTCACAGTGGAACTGCTGCCAGTGTGCCAGTGACTTCTTAAAGCGACTGCAAGGACAACGACAGATTCGTTAGTCGTATTCGTTAGTATCATAATTTCAATAGGACGTCAGTTCACGCATGTCACAGTGGAACTGCTGCCAGTGGGCCAGTGACTTCTTAAAGCGACTGCAAGGACAACAACAGATTCGTTAGTTGTAATCGTTAGTATCATTATACTTCAACAGGACGTCAGGTCACGCATGTCACAGTGGAACTGCTGCCAGTGTGCCAGTGACTTCTTAAAGTGACTGCAAGGACAATGACAGATTCGTTAGTCGTATTCGTTAGTCTCATTACTTCAACAGGACGTCAGGTCACGCATGTCACAGTGGAACTGCTGCCAGTGCGCCAGTGACTTCTTAAAGCGACTGCAAAGACAACGACAGATTAGTTAGTTTTATTTCTTAGTATCATTACTTCAACAGGACATCAGGTCAAGCATGTCACAGTGGAACTGCTGCCAGTGCGCCAGTGACTTCTTAAAGCGACTGCGGGGGCAACAACAGTTTGATTCACTGACAAACTTCCAAGACTTCAATTTCACGTCATGTTTAACTTAAGGAGTATAAGGCAATCTTCTCTACTCAATCTCCTCCCTTTTGCCTGACCTAGCTAGAGGGCCAGGCAATTCTTTCAGCAACTGCGGGGATAGCAACAGATTCGCTACTTTTATTCATTAGAATCATTGCTTC
Organism: Branchiostoma floridae x Branchiostoma belcheri; assembly: GCA_019207045.1. NCBI lineage: Eukaryota > Metazoa > Chordata > Leptocardii > Amphioxiformes > Branchiostomatidae > Branchiostoma > Branchiostoma floridae x Branchiostoma belcheri. The sequence continues at coordinate 1,693,015 of CM033031.1, forward strand.
AACTGGCAGTACGATTGTATGTCATTACTGACTTTTGGGCATTAAGCCATTTTTTGGTACCCCATCTCTGTCCTTATGCCAAACTTGTAACAAAAAATCCAGATTTTTGTCCAATTCAAAACAGGAATGCTTGAGTAAGTTTAACCTTTCATATCCGATCACTTGAAATATCTGACCCCCGATTCATCGACGTAAAAACTTAGTTGCAAAAGTCAGTAGTATCCAGTATGTAATTCAGCAGACACACAGAGACAAAGTTACATAACATAAAAGATACTATCCTACTCTAGCTGACTGCATTAGTGCTACTTCTCAGACAATAATGTCTTCTTTCATCTCTCTAACCCTGTCATGAAAGGACGCGACTCCCTTTGCCTCCCGTCCCCCATTAACCGACTCATCGCAGGAACAAAGCGAAAGTCCCAAGTTTGACATAAAAATCCCTCTTAGGCCTTAAGATTGCCATCAGCCATGTAATAATGACATTACATCGAGCCCAAAGGCCTCGTTGTGAGGGCACTGATGACAGCCGCCCTGTCCACGAAGCTATCCCGCCATACATAATCTCTTTAGTAGTCCATGTAGTACATTCTCCCACCCCCTAGCTGTGACAGGAATGTGATAACATAATGATACATGGACGGCAGACAACAGAAAGGACCGAAAAGGGATGCCTACCTTTTGGCCTATTTTACCATCTCAGAAAGTGTAACTTTTGTCCATCTAAACCAAAGAAACTCTATAACAATATTCAATGAAGAAGCCTTTGCCCAGTGTCTTTAACCCTTTTCAATGCATATCATATTTGCTTGTCTTTGAATAACAAGCCAGTGCAAAAGTTCTAACAGTATGATCCATAATTATAAAAACAGAAATACTGTTACAATACAGAGAGACATACAAGAAACATGCTCCAAGTAGATTGTCAATCACCCATTCCCTTTGGTTTTCATATTTTTTAAAAAGTATTGTTATGAAATGTATAAAATATGTAATGTCAAAAAAGCGTTTCTTACCTGTATCTGTCCACATAATCCTTGTTGACCTTGTCCCACTCGACCTTGAGATTAGACATGGCATTCTCGATGTTCTTCCGTTCCGAGGGCGCAACCTGAGAGATGGCGGCCCCCTTGCGCTCGTGGGCCGACCGCACTTGTGGCTCCAACGTGTCTAGCTGCTCCTTTATGGCCTGTAGAGCGAGAGATCACACACAGATAAGTATCGCTTTAATACTTTGAGGTTTTAATGTCTTAGCATATCAAACCACCCAGAAAGGGCAAGTGCACATCGACATCTTAACACAACCTACAAAAAGGCGAAGGTGCACATACTTCTGTCATTTACTTACGACACTTTAAAACTTTTAACAAAAATCCAAAGGTACTATGTCTTACGACACTTTAAGACTCGGAGGCTTTAAAGTCTCAGCATATCTGACCACCTAGAAAGGGCGAATGACCATCGACAACTTTACACCACCAACGAAAATCCGAAAATACACATACTTTTGTCATTTCCTTACCACACTTTAATACTTCAAGGCTTCAACGTCTCAGCGTATCAAACCAAACTAAAAGGGTGAGTGCATCAATGACTTTACACAACCTACAAAAAGCCAAAGATACATCATATTGTACTTCTGTCATTTTCTGTTACGACACTTTAATACTCCGAGGCTTTAATGTTTCAGCATATCATACCACCCAGAAATAATAATAAAATAGAAATAAAAGGGCAAATGCACATCGCTAACTTTACACAGCCTACAAAAAGCCAGAGATACATGACGTTGTACTTCTATCATTTTCTTTTAACACATTAATACTCCGAAGCTTTAATGTCTCAGCATATCAAAACACCCAGAAAGGGCGAATGCCATCAACAACTTAACACATAGTCAACTTTTGCGCAGCTTAAAAGTGTAACACCAGAGTTACATGTACTTTAGTCATTTCTTTACTTCAAGGCATCAAAGAGTCTCAGTGTATCAAAAGCCCCACAAAGGGGCGAAATCACTTTTGTACAACCTTCAAGTGTATCATGTACTCATGACCTTTTTGAAACTTTCAGCTATACATTTGCAGTAAGAAGCTCTACGAAAAGCCTGGCAAGGTTAACCTCTGTACAGTTAGGTCACATACTATATCAGAAATAGCTCCTGCGCACACACTTCGAGTAATAAGTACATCATTCTACAAAGGTTACGTGTCACAAATATTGTAGTACCAAGCAATAGATATTTTCATCGGCTTAAACAGAACACAGGCACAAAGCTATCACATCATCTACCAGTGTGATAGGCATAATGCCATGGTTTCCTTGGTAAGCCTTGAAGCATAACAGACTTTAAGGATTGCCCAAAATAGTATACTTTCCCTGCTCTTAAAACTTCTTGATCTGTCAATGTTAGTTTTGCTTTATGCATCTAGTTACAGAGCTAGAGGATAGTTTTGATGGTTGTACAGTCATTTTGCTGTTACAAAAGGTACAAAATATAAAGGTAGTCAAAAAAGCCTATTTGAGGCCGTAGGGCTGTACTGTGTCTCAGGAATGGTTTTGGGAAGTGTAGCCCCTGCACCCCCACCCCACCCCCACAGCATTTTACCTCCACAACAGAAGTCAGGTACCCATTTCTACACCTGGGTGGAGTGAGGAAAGTTGTGTAAAATGCCTTACCCAAGGGCATGACACCGGTGGTATGTCAGGGGATATAACCCAGGACCTCTGGGTTCTTGGGTCAAACACCCTCACCGCTATGCCAACACAACTTCTGCTGCAGTGATTGTAAATGAGGTGCATGAACGAGCCGACAGCAACGTACGTCTGCCCTAAACCAGGAGCCATACAGAAAGGTCAAGCCAGGGCGAAAGCAAAAGGTGCCCTAACTCTGTAATAAAGCCATTTTTCCTGCACCTTTGGAAAACTTGCCGCAGATTATAATCCATTTAAGACCGCTAAGGTCGCCTCAATTTTTGCACCAGGGTTATGTATGAACCTTTTCGGGGCAACTTTGCTGCTCCGGTGTCAAGACCCTAACCTCTGAAGCAGAGGAGGAGGGTACAAACTGGTTTGGCAGAAATTCCAATGATCTACATTTTGTATGTGGGTAGAATCCATAGTTGAACTGTTTTGAGCTTTCTTCAGTGTTTTGAGTGTTTTCCTTGTGTTGAAACAAAGCACAAAACCATTCAACTACTAAGGTTTGGCTGAAAGCCAGATAAACAGATTTTTTCCCTCTGCCCAGTAAGACTTGATGTAAAAAGATTGATGATCAGAAAAGTTGCCATTGATGATCAATGTACAACTGAGATTCGAAAGCTCAGTGGTACAGGAACACTTTGATGTGATCCATTTTATTTCTTCCTTTCAGCGCTTCCAAATTGCTTCCTATAAATTTGGCCCACTGCCAAACCTAGAAAATAGGTCAAAGCAAGCATCTTGCCGATATTCTAACAGATGCGCAAAGGTTTTGAGATGGATCTTAGAGGTATGTGCGTCACCCTTACCCATTCATCAGGTTCTCTAATGTTCTTATGTTGTCTCCAGTACATACGCCTGGCACCAACAAGTCTTCGTCTAGACTTTGGGTCTGAGCCCTTGATGGGGAAGGGTGGTGAATTCTGATTCTTCTCTTGCTGCCAAAAAATTTTTAAGGCTGAATGTTGCATCATAGTCATAATAAAGGGTTCAGACAAAGGATGCGCATAGTAAATTCTTCACAAGGCTTACATGGACTTGATTTACATACTACGTCTGTGGTAAAAGGCAAACTTGTTGGATAAAATTTGTTAGATATTTCCTAAAGTCCAACTACTTTGTATGTACAAGCTACCATGCATTGTACTAATTGTCCTGCAATAAAGTTCTGTCTAGAAATAAAGTAAACCCTCCCTACAAAATAGCTTACGTCTGCTTTATCACAAATTCTCACATAGAATTTGGCCTTCTTTTCTCCACATCACATTTTACCTATAATACACCCCCACATTCACCCTTCTCCTAGACATCTTGTCCACAGCCAAAGGAAGACGAATGCCGGCCAGTGCAGGCATGGTAACCCGTGACACCCACGCCTCTTTCCTGCCCTCCTCCCACTGACATCTAAAATCCACTGATCTATCTCACAGTTCAAGTGTGACTAGGGCTGTGTAACTTTTACTTCAACAAGAAGTTCAGGTACAGGTTCAGGTCCGGACCTGTACCTAAACTTGTGTACCTGTACCTGTACCTGTACCTGTGCCTGTACCTAGAATTTGCTTAGGTACACAGCTCTAATTGTGACGGAGAGAAGACGGGAAAACGGCTTGTATCAGCTAAAGGCCTCGAAAAAAATTTGTGTTACGTGTTTCAGTCCTGAAAGAATTAGGGTCAGTAGGAAGGGATTATCTTTTTTTTTTAAAATCTTTTAAGGCTGGACAAAACTCTAGTATGACGTGTTATAGTATACTTGACTGAAAGTAGACTGAAATGCATGAGGACACTGAGTGTCTTTCAATGTCAAAATTAGATAGGGCAAGCAGTGTTTTTATAAGATAAAATAAAACATTTTAACTGGAAGCTATGTTACTACACTGCCCACCAAAAAAGTCTAGGGATGACAGGTTTTTCTAGGGTAGGTAGGGAAACAGGAAACGCAGCACTTTTTTCCTTGGCCTAAAGAGCTGGTGGCACTCAAGTCTTATAGCACAGCTCCAAGGGGAGACTGGAACAGCAAAGATAACACGAGGAAACGCGCCGAACCACATGCCGGAACGGTTAAGTAAGTCAGATAGCCTGGGTACCTATGTTCTTCCTCGGGGGATCATACATTGTAAGTCAGAAAAAATGTGAGGAGCTTAGCAAATAACTGTACAGAAACTTTTACTTCTGTTATTGTTATGCACCTAATAGCCTAGCTAAACATAGGGCAGCAAGTTTTCTTGCTGTTTCTGTAGCAGGGTATATTTTCTTCCTTTGTTGTTGTTGTGGTTCACCTTACAGTGTCTAGTGGCACATAGAAGGGGGGGGGGAGTAAGTTTTCTTGCTATTTAGCAAGTTTCCTTGCTGTTTCTATAGCAGGGTACATTTTACATTATAAGCCCTTCCCCTTAACATGCTTGAGGCACCCACTGGTACAGTTTTGTAAATGTGAGTTAGATAGAGTTGGCCACAACATCTTTCATCAGGTGGTCAAAGGTAAGAAGAAAAATGAACAGACAACTTTTACTTTCAAGGTACGCCAGGGTTGCCAGAGAAAAAAGTTTTGAAGTGTACAAATCAACATGCTATATGTAGGGTCTCTTCTGTAAACCGGGAGATGTCTATCTCAAAGCTACTCTGTGTACATACAGGAAACACTGGTCGATTCAAATTAGGAAGTTCAGTCGGTATTTGGAAAATCAACCAAAATTGATGTTCTAGTTTTAAGTGAGATATCAGTGCGTAGCTCTTGGCGTACTGAGTATAGTGATATAAAAATAATTATTCTACAATGTTCACAACGTAAGATATTATTGATGGAAAATGCAAGCTGACCGCGGTCTTTTTGGAGCGTCCCGATTATCCTTTAGGTCTCCCCGCGGAGCAAGATTGGGATACCGAAGGGTAAATTTCTTACCCCGTCGGGTCTAAACTCTCAACCCCAGGGAAGACAATGTCAAAAAACATGCTTTCCCGCGGGAAAATTGCATCCCCGGGGATAGAAATGTCAGGTAAAAGTCTCCATCACACCTCTCAGAGAGATGTGATGGAAGGCGTGAAAGGTGTGAATTGTCATGATGTCGACCGTTCGGGTCATGATTTGGACCGTTCGGGTCCATATCATGGACCGACGGTTTCACAGTCAGAAAGGATTTAGATTGATGATTATAAGGCACAATTCAATCCCCTCAGACTGTTAACTGTAAAACAGTCATTGCTTCGGTGGTAGTATTCTGAAAATGGTCACCTCTTCACATCCTGAAGCAGCTTAAATATTAAAAATATGTCCAATAGTCAATGGTGTATCTTTGTCAGCAGACAGCCTAATGGTATCTTTCTCACAAACTCAACATCATCCAGATTTTATACCAGATTTTATACAGCTACTTCGCTGTGAACAGTTTGTGTTCCAAAATCATCAAGCAAATTATAAGGTGTGAATGGACTTTTGTTTTCTACAAGAGTACTAAGTCTTATAATGGACTTGTTTTCTGCTCTGTTTTCATTGTGAGGGCCCTGACTTTCAAAATGCTTCGTGATAACCATCATGGAGAATAAATACTCAGTATAGACTATAAGGTTCATGTGCCAGTGCACTCAAATAATCACCATCTGTCAATTATCTATTTAGTGTGAGTGGTCCTTTGTTGTCTGTTGTGTTTCACCTTATGAATACAAAAGGAGAATTGTTATTTTACTATACCTTTTACACAGCTGCATGAGTGTCTCTGAGCACAACAGTGAGAAATCTTTTTGTGCCTTCTTGCTACCCTATATAAACTAATGTCTTTCTGTCTGCCAGCCAAACTGTCTCCAAAAGACAATAATAAGACTTGGCACTGCAAACCTCTGCATTGCCCTCATTATGTAAATGACCCATGGTGGACTGGAAACTTGTAAAAATGTAGTAGTTAGAGTGATAATTGCCCTGAAATCCCCACCCATTGTTCCTCCCTTCTTTTGCATTTGTTTACGACCCAATTTCACACTTCCTCCCCGGCCCTACAGGGGTGACTACTGTTGCAGTATTAGAGTAATTGCACCAGTAATAAATTTACATGTAATGCTATGGGAGAGTGAAAAAAAGATACACCATTATCTCAAGAATTGTAATTTCAGATGGGAAAGTCTTACTGTCAATTCCTACTCTGGCCTGGCAACTGTCAAAAGCATTTTCCCACAAATTCTATTCCTACTCTTCAAACACCCCTACCCAACCAGAGCCCTTGGATTGTTCCTGTATCCAAACAGTTAGCTGACGATCAGTCCACTATAATCTTTGGAGGCCGAATACACGAAGTCCCAAGATTGAGAAATGTAGTTTAATTTGAAATAGTTCAACAAGTATAGAGAGTAATAATAGACAATGATAACATTATTACCTAATGTTAACTGCCTAGATGGCAGTTAAAATCCCACTAAGAAGCTAGCCTTGTTTGGCTCATCTTCCAATTGGCACAAGGTGGATCAGACAATCAGATACTAGTACATGTCTGACCAACCTCCTTGGTCTGACCAAGGAGGTAAAACCTCCTTGCTCTGACACATCATCATCATCGGAGACATTCACAATACTAGTATATCATACACACTTCTTTGCTAACAAAAAACATGAACACCCGATATATTCTTCTGTACAAAGTCACGACACCGACCTTCATAATTTTGCTAATCTTGATGTTCCTTTCAGGAGTCAGACTTATACATAAAAACTGTAGACGGCAACCGTCTGTCCTTCAATATGAAATGTGTATTTGGCCATTGTTACCGTAACAGACAGAAGACAATTTTATTAACAGGCTTGGCACATTTAATTGGTTGAGAGAAGCTTCCGTTTGAATAGGGAACTTCCCATTCTGCTAAGTGTAGTGTAGGGCTAAGTGTATAAGAAAGGCATTTTCATCAGTTTCGAAGCAATTCGATCGACAGGATTTGCATTATTAAAGCCCCAGGTTTCCGACTGATACAAAATATGCAATAAGCTTGACATGTGTATCAAAAAGTTTGCTTCTAAACAAGACTCGAAATATAAAGTACATCCGCTTTGGTGATTGATTGTAGACTCGCGTCTTCAACGTCTGCCTGGTCATGTATATACAATATCCATTCACTCACCTTGTGCTTGTACTAAGTAGAAACCTCATTACTTGTAAATAAACCCTAGTACAAAGTTACGCTGTCTAAGCTAATCTAAATTTTTGTGGAGTTATCTACAAAAAGGGAAGGATTCAGCAAGGATTTCAATCTCCTTGGATTCAACAAGTCTCCATTCCTATCATAGTAATCTCCGAGTAGATTCCGCAGTCGGGCTAGTTTTAGGCATTTTTTGCGTTGCTAATGTATGTTTTTCTGGAGTTGCGCGTATTTAACAGATAGCGACTCCAGGTCAGGGTCACAGAACACGGAATGGTTATAAAACACGCAATGCTCCATTAAAAAGCAGGTTTGCCTCACAGTGTTAGACTAAGTGTTTCCTATTGTTATTGTGTACTTGTTGTGTCCGCCATATTGAAAACATTATTTGTTTGGCTTCTAGGTCTGTCATTTTATCTCTGCCCAAATTCAAAACCTTTCTTTACCTTTGTACAGATGAAAGCTCATTGTTTTGCTTTGTAGTGTATTGTCTATTTTCCCTATTGTGAATCTTGTGAACAGTGCTGTGTTGTTGAAGCCTGAATGCAATTTCCCAACACTGCCTATGGAATATAGTTGATGATAGCTCCTTGCATATAGCTGTAGATTATCACCTCCTTTTCTTTCTCAAGGATTGTTTTCAAAGCTTTAATTTCAATGACTGTACGCTATGCATAATTTTGTAGTTGTTGTGTCGGCCATACTGAAGACATTGTTTAGCTTCTGCAAGGAGGTTAAACCTCCTTGCCTTCTGTCATGTTTTATCAAAATTCGAGAGCCTATCTTTACATTAAATTTTGTTTTAAAGAAGCCAAACATCAAGAACTTCATAGTGTGTTTTCGTAATTTGTTTTCGTGTAGCCGGAATTTTGTGAATTTCTGTTTAATTTGTGGACACCAATGCATTTTCCCTAATTGTGGAACACATCATTTTAAAGTTTAACATATTCGTAGAAGGGGTTTTTAGGCAGGTATACCGTATACCCTTCTTGATTCGATGTAATATGCTGAGGTGAGTTTCCATCTCCTAAAATAGTACATGAAAACACCTGCTAAGAATTAGTTCACTAGTCGTTTACTTCTTTTTGAAAGCTAACATAGCTCTAGATCGTTGACTTTGATTATTTTCTTCTATCAAGAAATAATGTGCTGGAGAAAGGAGGTTAAAAAAGTGTAGAAATACGAGGGGCGAGTAAGAACAGAAAGAAACAACACCCCGACTCCCGGGATTCGAACCCGCGCCGAAAGTTGCTATTGTTGCTAACTTTGGATTGGCAACATAAGACAAATTATGATATACATGACTGTAGTCAGTCACTAAAAGGCAAAAAGGAGACAAAATTGCATGTTGTCATGGCCTTTTCAAGGCTAATACCCCCAGCTGGGTATAAACAAACCTCCTTGGTCTAATACTACCCCAGAAGCAATGACTGTTTTACAGTCAACAGTCTGAGGGGATTGAAGTGTGCCTTATAATCATCAATCCAAATCCTTTCTGACTGTGAAACCGTCGGTCCATTATATGGACCCGAACGGCCCATATCATGACCCGAACGGTCCATATCATGACAAAGTTATTCACGCCTTTCCTCACACCTCTCAGATCTGTGTGAGGGAGACCTGCAGAGGTCCAACCTTTTCAACCTTTTTGACAAGTTTTTCAAAAAATTCTCTTTAGTTACTCTGATTAAATGTTCTTCAAAACCCTAACTAGCCACGAACCACAAAATGTGTACAATTCCTTCAGACCAGTTAAATTAAATTCATCCCACATGTACAACACTACATTTTCTGTATCCAACAACTTCAGATTACCCAAACCTAAAACATTATAAAACGTACCTTCCTGTACCAAGCAATTATACTCTGGGACTCATTGCCATCTGACAATAAGTCACTGTGTACATTGTCCAGTTTTAGACAAGCCATCTCAAACATTGTATCTCTAAGACCTTTGACCTGAGACACTGCTCTATTGTAAATACTTTGATTGTTGATTGTTGTATTTTTTGAAATGTATGTTGTATAGTAATGTTGATTGTTTTGAATCTTGGAAGATTAGCCCAAATGGACTAAAGGTTAATAAAAATCTAAGCAAATTAAACTGTCTCAACATCTCCACCCTGATGTCAGGAAAAACTGTACACCAACTGACCGAACTCAGGCACCTCAATGTTATGTTACAAACCATGGAGAGAGAATGTAATGGCCAAAGTCTTGTGTGATTGAAAAAACAAAACAAAACAAAACAAAACAAAACAAACACATATATTGGACCCCGTATAGTGCTATCCTTTCAAAGATGACATTTGTTATGTCTATATTGAGCGTTGAAGTCAAGCAATGCCTTCTTTTGAGTCAGCTAGCTCATGATGCAGAAAAAACAGCTTCTGTTGGGGGACAGGTCCCGAGGATTTCCTGTTCATCCCGTCGGCCTCTCCTAGACATACTGAATTGGTCATACACGTGCTAATTACACAAGCTAACCAGGTGTGATTCTAATTAATTCAGTGATTTTCATGGTGGTAATTGTATGCGGTCTGCAATCGGGGTAAGCTTTGAAACCCGAAGGAACAACCTGCTCAGTCCCGCGGGAACAAGAATTTCCTGCGGGAACTTATGTTCAGACCGCGGGAAAAGCAATTTTTAAAGTCAAATAACTCAAGAAATTTGTATGTTAGGACACTAAAAAAGTAGCCTGATACTCAGGATAACATGAGCTTTCCAATGGTACGTAAAACTTTGATGTATGTCCAGGAAGAAAAAAGTTGAAAAAATAGGATTTCAACATTGGCTGCGATCAAAACGGAAAATGTACTTCCGGATTTGAACTGACTGGTGATAGGAAATATCTCAAGAAAAGGCGCCTGGCAGTTGTAATCTTCGCCCACACATCACCTTCCCCATTTCTCACGGTTATCATACAAACACAGGTGCTGTGCTAGGGCTTGCAGCAAGACTGGCGTTAAAAAAAACACCCATTTTGAACTTCCAAAAGGAGGACAAAAACTCTGGCAAGAGACGAAATGTCCCCCATCCGTATCCCGGAGGCATTTTCTGTCGCGATCGACAGAAGTAATGAGAGCCGGAGGGAATATTCCGCCTGATTTACGGCAAGAGCAGTGCGTTTCGATGCTGATCGGTGCAGCCACGCGTTCGTCTTACCCAAAAGACAACGTTAGCTGTCCGACTGTCCAACAACTCACGGACGGGGAAAAGCCGGGAGGGACTTTGTAGGGATGTGGATTTATCTCGCCGTCCTCGCCGAGGCTGCACTGAGAGCCAAATTGACGACAAAACGGACAGAAAACTAATTATAACGTACAAACATGGTACTTTTCAGCGGCCGCTGGGCAGTCGTAATGAGGTTTTAGGTCACCAACTGTAATGTCCTCATCTCCGGGGAGCCAAGATGGCCATTACGGGACCAAGAAAATGGGCTTTCTTGCCTTTCAGGCTTAGAGAGGCTGTTATAGCTGGCTCTGCATATAGAATGAAGAAAACTTCTTTTTTTTTTTGTAAGTTTCAAGAAATGGGCTTTCATGCCTTTCAGGCTTATAGAGGATGTTATACTTAAAGCTGGTTCTGCATATAGAATGAATAAAACTTTTTCTTTCGCAAAATGAGCAAGTATATGGGGTGTGAATTGAAAGAAATATCGGAAAACTGATACCAATAGAAGGATACCAAATTACATAGATTTCACAGATGTGAAAGAACAAATTAGATGGTCGATTGTTCTGTACAACGTGCATGAATTCTGTGTTTAGTCATTTGTTTTTAACTTTCCTGACCACTTACATTTCATAATGTATGCAATTTATTTTCGCCAAACTTTTTCTTAGTCGCACTCTCGTATCAATCAATTTTGGGGTTCCAAGAGGAATCATCCATATACTGTAATCGATGAATCATCGCCTTGTAGAGGGTATTAAGTTTTCTCATGTGACACAAAGACCAAAGATTCATTGGTAACAAGGGTATGCCCCATACCTCACCATTAAAAGTTTGACTTCAAGTAGTATATTACAGATTCACACAAATCCCATGATAATTAAAACCTTGGAGGATGTCATCCATAAAATTTACTTGCTGTGGCCATATGAAGAAGAATTAGACACAGACGAGGAGAGAATCCCAGGTGGGAAAAGATCATTATACTGAGATAATTGGACACTTGTTCCCACGGAAATTACACACTTCACACTCTTAGGCCTAGGAAAAAAAAATGTTGTGTTTCCTGTTTCAGTCCTGAAAAAATTAGGGTCGGTAGGTAGGGGATATCTTTTTTTTTTGTAATTTTTTTTAGGCTAGCCAAAAATCTAGTGATACATATTACAATACAGTTGAACAAAGGAAACTGTAATGTATGAGGACACTTGTCTTTCAATGTCTAATTTTGATTTTGTGCACAATAGATACATTAATCCTTCATTAGATAGGACAAGCAGACTGTTTTTACTTCAATAGGAAGCAGGCTGAATAAAAATTCTAACTGGAAGCTATGTGACTCCACTGCCCACCCAAAAAAAAGTCTAGGGTCGGCAGGCTTTTCTAGGGAAGGTAGGGAAACAGGAAACACAACATTTTTTTCCTAGGCCTTAGGGTATTGATCATTGAGGACTGGGTTTAAACCACGGCTGTCTCCAGCTGTATTTCTTGCATTGTTTGGGAGCTTATGTTTTTAATTTTCGTTGTTAAATTCTTACACGTTTAGGACTCCTGAGAAAAGGTCGACGGATGTGCGACCGGAAAGTTGAGGTGAGCAATTTGTTGAGTTGAAAGACAGCTAAAAACTTCAATATAAAGTTTGGGACTGATGTGGGAACTTGTGTCCGACCCAAGAAGCACATTTCCATCCTAGCCAGAGGGACCGGTCTTGCAGATGGCCTTGCATTATACATTTACCATAGAGTTAACGTTTCAGGGCACCAACTCAAGTCAATGACTTGGTAATTGACAGCAAAACTGCTGATTTTGCACACAAAAAATCTTCAGTTAATTGTTGTAAGAAATCTTGTTTTACATGTACATTTCATTGCCAAACTGCTTTTATCTGATTAGGAAAAAATTGTTGAGATTGGCTCTAATGATTGACCATGTTCCCATGCATATGTGGCTTTTGAATAAGGTTTATATGCCTTTCTGCTGTTTAGCTTTAACTCCTGGCTGCACAGCACAGCTGACTTAATCAGGCAGAAATCCCAGGGGACACGTAAAAGGTGCTTAAGCCTTATCTTAAAGCCATAAAGCTTTCAGAGATCTCCAACCAACCATTCAGGAAAGCAGCATGTGTATGTAATGCCTCACCCTTTGCACTTACATGGTAAAATGAATGAATGAATGAATGAATGAATGAAAAATGATTGCTAGGAGGCAGCCATATGTTTCTGCATTCCTTACAAGCTATATTTTCCTCCTAACTCAAAAGAAATGTTACAATTAATAGGATACTTTTTTTTTAAACCACCGCTAACATTTTTCCATGCCAGTAAGAGACTACAGTGCATGGTGCAACCACAAACTTAAAACCACCGCGAAAAGTCCTTTTTCTCGCTACTGCGAAATGAAATCCCCGCAAACTTAAATGCATTTACAGTACAGATAGGAGATAAGAACACATTGTTTCCATTGTAATCACATCCTCAGACTTTGACAGCATTAGATTTAAGGTGTTTATGAAATAAATGTGATAAACATTCCCATCTAGAAATGAAAATAACCTTAATGCAAGTATAAGTGGAATGAGGAAGCAGCGATTGAAAATAACTTTAAGACCCTTTCCCATTATTCTTATTCCTCAACAAATTCACTTAGTCACTGTGACAGCATTTGTACAAGGAAAATCAAATGTAAACGGGTAGTGACTGAGATAACAAGCTATTTTCTGAATCAAGCACAGCATCAAAATGACTATCATTCTGATCCCAACACAGAAAAACACTTCAAAAACAGCATTTTTACGGAGAAAGGAAATTTGTAGCAAAGACCTTGTGGGATAAACAATTTTTCCTTGTCCAGATTCAGTTATACACAGATCTAGGGAGGGGACTGAAATGACTCTATTATTTTTATACCACAACAAATTTGCTGCCTTAGCAGCATTTATTCATTGAAAAGAAATAACTACTGTAGTAGGATTAACAAGTTTTCCGCCTTTAGACTTAGTTACACACAGAGAGGGGACAGAAATGAGACCAAACTTTCTTAGTTATTCCAGAGACGAATGCAGCGCCGTGGGTGCATGTCCGTTAATACGGGTTCCATCTTAGCAGTAAATTACATCATTATTTCTGGCCGGCACCCGAGGGACGCCGCAAATATCGAGAGGTGCTCCCCACATTCTGCTTAAGACTCAATTTTCCGAGGCAACCAAGTCGTAAATAGGCGACACCTCTCCGAACCCCCCCTTGGAATCCCGCGCACGTGCGCCGACTCCAGATCCAATCCTATCAGCGGCTCATACGCTGCATCGCGGGGCTAAAACTAGATTCGGCGTATCATTGGTTCGTGCTGTCATAATCCGCGGATTACGCGAGAAAATCCTTGCATGTTGTTTTTGAGATTTGTCCTGCGGCGAGCTCGGATAATTGGATTTTGCTATATATGTAGCAGCTTTCCTCTGCAACTTGCTAGGTTTTGCATACTTAATGCTTCGTTGTTTGTTTGAACATTTTTTATTCATGATCACAAGAAACAAACTTGGACTAGAACAGATATAGAATAATGAGTTAGAATATCAATTCGGATTTGTGACTTTGGTTTGTTTACATTGTTTCATATATTTGAGAAACCACACTACTTTTGTTATGATTTAGCGTGTTTACTTTTAATTAGCTCCTAATTGAGCATATGGATGATAATCAAGACTTAATTGTGATTTACTTGTATTACCTTTACTTTCATATCATTGTTATTTATTTGTTTGTTTGTTTATTTTGTCTTGAGTATTCCATGCTGGGCTCACATGGAAATCAGTCACACAACTGAAGTTACTGTAGGTACATTTAAGTTTGCTGGGATTTAATTTTGCAATAGAAGGAAAGTGGAGTGTTCGCAGTGGTTTTAAGCTCACGGGACTAGTCACATACTGTCATTGAAAAATGTTTGCGGTGGTTTTAAGTTCGCGGTAAGTGTCTACTAAGATTGCCTCGCAAAAAACGTAACAAAAAAACAGCGCAAACATTTCTGCATTTACAGTACAACCTAACTGTCTCCAAAATAATGAAAAGCTCAAATCAGCCTACAGGCCGCTCATCCAACCGAATGAGAATACAGCCCTACAGTACTATTTGTAAATGGAACAAATTCTGAGCATTCAGCAGTTTTCCTGGTGCTACATGTACAGACTGCCTGCTGGGACAACCTAACAGACCACCAAACACAATAGCCAGGTCGTCCTTATGAAGATATGGTCATCACCAGAACACGTTTGACTGTACAAATGTACTGCAAATGCATTTAAGTTTGCGGGGATTTAATTTCGCGGTAGAGGGAAAATCGACTTTTCGCAGTGGTTTTAATTTCGCTGTAGCACCATGTACTGTAGTCTCTTACTGCTATGGAAAAATGTTCGCGGTGGTTTTAATTTCGCGTTGAAGTGTCCACCACAAAAACCGCGAACATTAATCCACCGCGAACATTTCTGCATTTACAGTATTCCACCAGAGGGGAGAGACCTGTATGGCCCGTTTGCCACAGGTCAGCATGCTCGGCCCCAAATTTGATTCACCTGCGAATAATTGGAAACCGAAAGCGGCTATTTGTCAATAACACCTGACAGGGAGCCTGACACCTCCGGCCACTGGAAAATTGGACAAGTGGCCGTTATCTTGGACGCCGGGGTGTCAAAACTTACTCCAAACAACTTTTGGCAACCCTTTCAGAACGGGATGGTCTTCCAATGGTTTTGCGGCCACTATTGGTCAGGAACTATGTAAATTCAGAGGACAGCTTGAGATTAAAAAGATTAGAGCATTGCAGGTAACTCTCTCACTCACTCAATTATTTTCCCCCATTATTTTCCCCATTCCCCCAAAGTATTAAGAATAATGTCTGTATTGACCAACTGTCTTCTGTGACAATTTTAGGTCCCTTAATTGACAGTTTTGTCTTTTTTCACCTTTACTGCAACTTTGTATTTTTCTTGTGCCAGGTCTTAACAGATTTCTTGTTTAATTCAAAATCTGTGAAGTCAAATAAATAAATAAAATGAACAAAGGTTTGACTGTATTTCCAAGGCACTACCATTGTACTTTGACTACTGGAGGTATAACTGAGAAATTCTTTTACTTCACTTCCTCATTTTCTTTGGAAAAAAACAAAACAATTATAGGAGAGTTCTTCCTCCAATAAACTGATATAGTAGTAGTAGGTAGTAGGCATCCTTCCATAAACGGATATGCAGTTATCAATTCCCACAAGTTTTTCACCATACGCAAACTGAACACGCCATACGGAACATCCGACAAATCAAAATACATCGAAAGACGAGACAGAATTCAACACATCGCTTTGAAGTGTTTCATTCTGTGCGGATCAATGCTTGACCCCTGGTCCCTTGGTAACTCTGACGGCCACTTCAATACCACAGATTTGGTATTGCCGGCAGGATGCATGGAAGGCATTTAATTTGGCCCTGTTTCAATTCCTTACTGGCTTTCCCACAGAATACCAAACAGATATCTGCTCTGAGAGGAACTTGCAACGTCCTATAAACCTGTATGTGTGACCACCTCTACATAGGACAGCCTGGCCATTGATATACACTATACAGTCAAACCTGTACGTGTGACCAACTCTACATAAGGACAACCTGGCCATTGATATTCATCATAAAACAATAACCAAAAACCTGTACTAGTGACCACCTCTACATAAGGATCACCTGGCTATTGATGTACAGTCAAAAATATACCTGTACATGTGACCATCTCTACATAAGAACCACTGGCCATTGATATACAGCCAAGAACATAACTGTGACCAGCTCTACATAAGGACCACCTGGACATTAATATTTATGATAAAACAATAACCAAAAACCTGTACTAGTGACCACCTCTACATAAGGACCACCTGGCCATTGATATACAGTCAAACCTATACCTGTGACCACCTCTACATAAGGACCACCTGGCCATTGATATACACTATACAGTCAAACCTGTACGTGTGACCAACTCTACATAAGGACAACCTGGCCATTGATATTCATCATAAAACAATAACCAAAAACCTGTACTAGTGACCACCTCTACATAAGGATCACCTGGCTATTGATGTACAGTCAAAAATATACCTGTACATGTGACCATCTCTACATAAGAACCACTGGCCATTGATATACAGCCAAGAACATAACTGTGACCAGCTCTACATAAGGACCACCTGGACATTAATATTTATGATAAAACAATAACCAAAAACCTGTACTAGTGACCACCTCTACATAAGGACCATCTGTCCATTGATATACATTCAAACCTGTACTAGTGACCACCTCTACATAAGGACCACCTGGCCATTGATATACAGTCAAGAACATAACTATGACCACCTCTACATAAAAATGACCTGGCCATTGATGTACAGTCAAAAATGTACTAGTGACCACCTCTACATAAGGACCACCTGGCCATTGATATACAGTCAAACCTGTACTAGTGACCACCTCTACATAAGGACCACCTGGCCATTGATATACAGTCAAACCTGTACTAGTGACCACCTCTACATAAGGACCACCTGGCCATTGATATACAGTCAAACCTGTACTAGTGACCTCTACATAAAGACCACCTGGCCATTGATGTACAGTCAAAAACATACCTGTGACTATATCTACATAAGGACCACCTGACCAATGATATACAGTCCAAAGTGTACCAGTGACCACCTCTACATAAGGACCACCTAGCTTTTGAAGCAGATATTCTTTTGAACTTAGATATAAAATCCCAGTGGCCTGATTTTTCCCTATCAGGTATGTAAAACTAATGATAGAGGTGATAAAAACTTAAAAGACAGCCACCAAAATCTATGATTAACACATCACCCATTTCTGGAATTAATGACTTGTGTTCTTGACTACTTGTGATTTAGTCTTACGAAACCGGAACGATGTCAGGTCAATGAATTCCTTGCTTCCAGGAATGTGGAATCACCATTCCGTGCGTCGTCTTCCGCACAGCTTTGGACAGTAAATTGCCGCGCACATCAAAGGAATTTGAAATCTGGCTGACTGCATTTTCCTATATCCAGGGGCAACCCTTACAGAGAAGGGTGAGGGAGCAAATATAACCAAATCCTTCACACATCTGCAACCAGAGGCGGCGGCAGCAAATTTCGTTTGGGGGGGCGAACTTTTACTGACAAAATTATGCCGCACATGTAGTGCCGAAGGCACTACCTGTCGCGCCGGAGGCGCGACCATCCTAGGGGGGTCCGGGGGCATGCTCCCCCGGGAAAATTTGAAATCTTGACCCTCTAAACGCCATTTCCTGCGTTTTGACGGGCACATTTTGCTGCTAGACTAAGCTAACTTTGATGACGATTCTGTTAGAAAGACACATGGTTTTAGCGAGGGCGATGCCCCAAAATATATTCACGATTTCGAGTGCGGAAGGTGCAAGCTGTCGCAAGGTTGGTCTGGGGAAATTTTAAAATCTGCACCCTCTGAAACTCCATTTTCTGTATTTTGAGGGACAACTTTTGCTGAGGGACTATGCTAAATCTAATGCAATTTTTGTCAAAGAAAGATGTTTGAGGGCGATGACCCACGCCTCAACAAATTTTTACCATATCGTTGTGAGCGCCGGAGGCACACTTAGTCACTTAGAAAATTTTGAAATCTTGACCGCCTGAAACGTCATTTCCAGCATTTGAGGGCCACATTCTGCTTGTAAACTAAGCTAAGTACGAAAGTTACATTTCTATTAGTTTAAAAGTTTTTTGAGAGCGATGCTCCCGCAACATATTGTCCTGTGCCGACATGGCCGAAGACGCGAGCCGTCACAAGGGAACTCTGGCGAAATTTTGAAATCGGGACTCTCTGAAACGTCATTTCTTGCGTTTTCAGGCGTAAATTTTGACGTTAGACTAGTTTGATTTAATGAAATTTCCATCATTAAAAAAATACACAAGGTTTCAGCTTGATTATTTGGGGGGGCGTCGCCCCCCCAACATATTTTTCGGGGGGGCAGCCGCCCCCCCTGCCCCCCCGGTGCCGCCGCCACTGGCAACAGGCAACACTATAAATCCGGAAAGGCACTCTGAATCTGAAAAACTTTTATTTTATCAGATACTTTTACATCATGCATCACAGAATACCAATAACTAAAGGGGAACGTTGATTATTTAAATCATGTACAGTTGACCCAAATTCTATCAAAGGTTCTCAGAATTCAATGTTAAAATATATATATAGTACATGTATGTTGTCTAAAAGCTACAATGTAAAAGAAAAACTCGATAAATTTGTCCATTAATTTTTAAGAGGAGGGAAGAGACCTAACGGGAGGTGCCCCAACACGGTACGCTTTTTCTTGCGCTCAAACTCATGGCGCTCCATCGCTAGTTGCCTGAGAGTGGTCAAATTTTGATGACTGAATTTTTTACACATAGATTTGAACAACATACTTGAATAAGAAATGCATTCATGTTGTTCATGAACCTTTCGCGCTGCGTGTTACAAGTGGCAAACACTGTGAGACAATTTCGTGTATGTAACCTTCCAATTTTGTGCTACGCTGGACAGTGTGCCTAACTTGGTACGCTTTTTTTTTACATTTTGCTCTCTTCAGAAGTAAGTGGTAAATTCAAGTACACAGAAAAAATTAATAGTATGATATTTCAGCTTTCTTTTGAGGTAAAATCGTGACTGTATGTACTTCTTGTCTCACATGAGGAAGGCTGTACCTAGAACAATCCAGCTGATGTTTTTACGGGCAGTGGGCTGAATGCACTGATTGTGAATGCCTGACTAAAAAAACAACATTTCGAATAAACGACACCGCCAACATCAACAAAACTCTGTCTGATTATATGAAAATATCATCTACATCTCTCTATCAAGTCTTATTTTCATAGACAGGACGAATCATTTGTTACAGTCAAATAAATCTTGGGAGCGTTCTCTAGTCTGTCACCTTCACGGCCACACTCCCTTGGGAGTACAATGGTGGCAATGTTTATGTCGCTTCCTTTTGGTTGCTTTTCTACTCAACAAACATTTGAAGACCCATATTCATAGTGTTTTATGGAGCTTTATTTATGTGTATCATGGCAGTTGTGTGACTGCTTGAAAGAGTTCGTATAGTTAGCGACACGAGCCGCCAATACGCAGAGGCCGGTGACCGCAGTGATTCAGCACTGTCAACATCACTGTTAGAATTCTGTTTCTAAAAAAAACATGAAGTAAATATGTTAAAGTATACTTGGAATGCAAATTAAAGCTGTGTGCATGGACTTGGTTTATTAACCTTTGTAATCAGCATAGTCAGTGGCAACAAACACGGTGTACTTATGGATAATAAGATCAGCAAAAAATCCGTACCGTCTTACGACGGGGACCGTCTTAGGGCGGCCCCCGTTAAATGGAATAAAGTAGAATTTTTCTACTGTTTACTTTTGTTATCTAACTGAACACATTTAGCATGAACATCTAATAAAGATCATTGTCATTATACAATGTAATTACTACTTCATCTCTTATAATTTTATATTGAGCCTTGTTTCCATCACCAAATTGGAGCCAAATTCATGAACTTGAAAACCAGTCACCAACCAATGTAGCTGAACCTGCCCAATTCTATGCTCACAATCCAATTAACGCATCCATTCCACTAGGAATTTCTGAATTAATATCCAATAAAGATCATTGTCATTATAATTACTATTCCTGTATTAATTTCACTGAACCTTGTTTCTATCACCAAATTGGAAAACCAGTCAGCAACCACCAAGGCTACACCTGCCAAGTTCCATGCCCACTGTCTAATTATCTCATCGGATGATCAAGATCACCAGCGCAACAGAATCTTTCTGAAAAAAGATCATTGTCATTATAATTACTATTCCTCTAATAATTTCACTGAACCTTGTTTCTATCACCAAATTGGAAAACCAGTCAGCAACCACCAAGACTACACCTGCCTAGTTCCATGCCCACTGTCTAATTATCTCATCGGATGATCAAGATCACCAGCGCAACAGAATCTTTCTGAAAAAAAGATCATTGTCATTATAATTACTATTCCTCTAATAATTTCACTGAACCTTGTTTCTATCACCAAATTGGAAAACCAGTCAGCAACCACCAAGACTACACCTGCCTAGTTCCATGCCCACAGTCCAATTATCTAATCCATCCCACCAGAGCAACTATCTTTCTGCATTGATAAAGATCATTGTCATTATGATTACTATTCCTCTCATAATTTCACTGAACCTTGTTTCTATCACAAAATAAATTGAAAAACCAGTCAGCAACCAAGGCTACACCTGCCTAGTTCCATGCCCACAGTCCAATTATGTCACTCGTCCACCAGGGTAACTATCTTTCTGCATTGATAAAGATCATTGTCATTATGATTACTATTCCTCTAATAATTTCACTGAACCTTGTTTCTATCACCAAATTGGAAAACCAGTCAGCAACCACCAAGGCTACACCTGCCTAGTTCCATGCCAACAGTCCAATTATGTCACCCATCCACCAGCGCTACAGAATCTTTCTGCATGACTTCAGATCCACCAATGCGAAGGTCATTATCGCTCCCCGGGCAATGCTTATCCTCTTCTAACTGCCAGGAAAAATGCACTTCAGTCCAAAAACGAGTCTTTCTTATCACCTATCATCTGTCAATGGAACGCATTGATTCCCAACGTTTGTGTGTCATTCAGTCTATACAGACACGTTTAGTTACTGTTTATTTAAAAACTGTTCATCTTTACAGGCATCACTTGTAACTGTGAGGAAAATGCACTCCAGTAGAAAAACAAGTCTTTCTTGTCCCGAATCGTCTGGAAATGCTAGGTAATGATTCCCCACTTTCCGTTACATTTCATTTGAAAACTGCTTATCCTCACAAACATCAATAAATGCCAGGAAAATGCAATTCAGTTGAAAAACAAGTTTTTCTTATCCCGTATCACCCGGCAACGCTACGTAACGATTCCTTGCTTTCTTTATTACATGTTTTTCATTTCGTCCGTCGAAAAACAAGTCTTTGCTATTGCATATCACCTTGCAAAATGCTACCCGACAATTCCTTCAGTTTTATACAGGGTGCCTCCATTTCATTTCCAGAGCTAACCCCCGATTTGACCCCACAAACATCTTTAATAAACTTGGGAAGCATTTTTACTTGTCGAGGGACGGAACGTACCAAGACTGGAAATGGGGAGGATTGACCTCATCAAAGAGAGTAGTCAAGGGCGCGGCGACCTTCCCCTTTTCCAGCGATTCCATACCCAAGACAGACACTAGCAGCATATTGCGGACGTGCATTTGTAATTCATACCAGATGCTCGCCAAATCACCTGTTATGAAAGCTGCTCTCCCTAGTGTTGATGCCAGCCAACCTCCCCCACTCTCCGTCATAGCGGGGAAATATTGCAATAACATCCCATTACCAGCGCTGACTGGTACAGATGAGGATCGGTTACAACCGACTATCAGCGCATTAATGCCATCCTGGGCAGTTGACCTCGGTCCATAGCGGCAGATATTGTCTCCATTCATTTCTGTCCAACGTCTGTGGAAGGCCGATCTGCTACTGATGTCTTTTATCACAGACAAGATCTGTTCTGCGATGCTCTGAGGTCTCAACACTTGAAACTAGATACCTTGGACACTAGTATTTGATACTGTACACAGGTAAATGACACTATACAGTATAGGAAACAAATGTTGCTATGTACTTTCAAGTGACTATTTATGTCCAACATCTCACCCATTTTGCAGATTATCTTCAAGATTGAAAAAACAATTATTACATTCACAAAGCACTTTTCCAGCCTAACCCCCCAAAATTGGCATCAGCATTATTAACATATCAAAATCAAAGGCAATAGAAAATGTTTCTGTTCCATTGCTGTATTACCATACAGTAAAGAAACTCCAAGAGCTAAGGAAGCTTGCAGAATGCAGAGCACAGTGGAGAAAGATGAAGAAAGACTGAATGCAGCTACAGGACTTTCCAAAGACTGTAGATGCAGAACACAGTGAACAAGCCGCCAGGGGGCCCATTATCGAACTTGACCCTGCCCACCTACCAAATATCATCAGCATCCATCCAAGCCTTCTCGAGTTATACTGTTGACACACCAGGGCTCGAAATACCACCTGCATATGCATGTTAGTGCAGGTAAAATTGGAGCTGTGCAGGTATTTCTGGTGTCTACCTGCACCTAACCTGCAGTGGTCCATGTACTGGGTTTTTAAACATAAATGTCCCATGATGTAGGTGTATGTGGATTGCTTTTAGCTGCATGCGCATTGACTGTTGCCAACTATAAAGTATAAAAGAAAAATAGCAATGACCTGAACAATTTCAGTATGATCCATACTTCCCAAATTTAGAGTGGTGCAGATAAAATTTGTCTGGTGCAGGTAACATTGGTCTGGTGTAGGTAATTTTTAATGCTACTTGCACCAGTGCAGGTATGTAGAAAAAAGTATTTCAAGCCCTGCACACATACACACACACACACAGACACACACACACGCCCAAAACATAACCTTAGCCATTCTGGCAAAGGTAATGATGATGATGATTACCAGACACAACAGATTCTGAAACCAAACACTATGCACAGTTGTAACAGTGGGGGGTTGAAGTAGTGCTAAATGACCACGCCAAACGCCTGTCAGGCTTTTGGCTCAGTCATTTAGACTGCTGGTGTTGTGATCCTAAGGACCCGTGTTCAATTCCCGGGTCGGTCAGGATATTTGTATATATTGTTTATTTCTGTTCCACTCGCCCCTCTGACTTCTTACACAGTTATAAGGAATAAGTTATGACTGCGTCTTAAAGGAAAGCATCAGAAAATCTTCAATTCATTATTTTCCAGTAGTTTACTCATTAAAAAGTTGATTTACGTCAATTTTTACATTAATCCGCCCAATATGACCCTGTAGACACGTTTGAACTTCGCGCTCTCCTCCCCTCTCCCGCCGCGCTGGCCGATGACGTAATGGCCTCGTTCTGATTGCCTGCGCGCTGACGTCACAAATCAGAATTGAAACTTCTGGCCATGCCAGCCATTTTGCTCGGTGAACCTCGGTCCCTTCGGCGGGAAATCACACCGCCATTCTGGAAGCCAGTCCGTTGTTGTTGACAATTAACTTCGTGGACCTGTAAGTCGCGTTGTGAGCTGTCTACGAAGCCATAGTCCCCGGAGACTGAACATGAATTAGCTTGTCTGCAGCGGGTGAACCGCGCGGCGACGGGACGAAATCAAAACAATGGTTTTTGGGGAGGTTCACGCACCGTGCCATTCTGGACTATTACAAGAGCGAGTTCGGGTCAGTTCTTACCTTCTCCTTTCCGAACAGCACAGTGATAATTACACGTAAGCTTCCACGAATTTTGGTGGAATTCACAGTTGTAGACCTCGTTTGTTCTACTGACAACATACCCTTGATCGCTACATATCGAACAACCCCCTTTTCGCGCCGAAACAGATAGCACCACAACTTGTACAGATCGTGCGAGTTACGCCTCGCCTCTCACTTTATTTTCTGTTTCTCGGGTAAATTATCTGGACTGGTCGGTTTTTCAATCATGTAGCTTTGGCGGAGATTGCTGGGGGTTCATTCAAAACAAATCACGGACTCTGAAACGAAGCCGACATTTCGCGCCATTCACAATGCCGGCCTGTGTTGTATGTAAAAACAACAATGCTGTATGTATGTTTCGGCGCGGAAGGGGGATCGTTCGATATGTAGCGATCAAGGGTATGTTGTCAGAGAATGATTTTTTTTAATGTCCCTGCCAGTTGGACAATTGTGAATTCAACCAAAATTCGTGGAAGCTTACGTGTAATTATCGCTGTGCTGTCCGGAAAGGAGAAGGTAAGAACTGACCCGAACTCGCTCTTGTAATAGTCCAGAATGGCACGGTGCGTGAACCTCCCCCACCACCATTGTTTTGATTTCGTTCCGTCGCCGCGCGGTTCACACGCAGGCGAGCTTATTCATGTTCAGTCTCCCGGGGACTATGGCTTCGTAGACAGCTCACAATGCGACTTACAGGTCCACGATAGTAATTTTCAATGACAACAAACTGAACTCCAGAATGGCGGGGTGATTATTTACCGCTGAGAGGACCGAGGTTCACCGAGCAAAATGGCTGGCTAGAAGTTTCGGATCCGTGACGTCATACAATCTCAGACGATCAGAACGAGGCCATTACGTCATCGGACAGCGCGGCGGGGAGAGGAGGAGAGCGCGAAGTTCAAACGTGTCTACAGGGTCATATTAGGCGGATCAATGTAAAAATTGACGTACATCAACTTTTTAATGAGTAAACTACTGGAAAATAAAGAATTGAAAATTTTCTGATGCTGTCCTTTAACTTCTCATCATGGCCCCTGTAAGAAAACAGACCCTGCGGGACTGCAACACACCACGAGTATTAACACCAACCGTAATCACTCCCCGGGGGGGTCAATATGGCACATGCAATTAAATGATCGCTCCAGTCTCGCGGGAATACCGGCGCCTTTCTGGCTCCCGTCATTAATTGATCGGCTATCATCACCGTTTGGAACGACAGTTGCCTACGACAGACACACCAACCGGATGTGCCGTAGATGAATGTAACAAAAGTATTTTGGTTATTACAAGGGGCTAGCCCTGCTGACAAAATCAGACTCAGAGACAATACAAATGGAATCACTCTGGAACACCCTCTCTTCTGCAACAAGAAATAGACACCTAAAGATAGATACCTATGCCACAGCCAAAAGACTATTACATTACCATGCCAACCATACATTATTCTCTTTCACAACCACTTCTTAGATGTATTATAGAGTTCCTTAGAAAAGAAACCTTTGCCCCAGTTCACTGGCAGGTGCCAGTTATCTAAATGAAACATCACACTAAGCAGACTATATCTTCAATTACCTCTTGTTGTTAAGTTTTGTTTTCAATGCTAAGATCTGAAGAATAGAAAACATGTTTATAGATGAGTGTCTACCATATGATACCACAGACAAAAATCAGCGTAACACTACAAAGTCCAGATGAAAACAGGTGCAGGTATCTAAATGAAACTTTAAGCAGGCTATATCTTGCTTTCCCTCGTATTGAAGAGTTTTGCTTTCAACACAGAGATCTGAGCAAGAACAAACCTGTTCACGAGTGTGTACCATTCAACCCATCCACACACAAAAAATCAGCGCTATACCACAAAGACCAGACAAAACTGGTAGATTGGACGGAATGGCACAATTTCAGCAAGACCTGCGCGATAAGATCGTCCGGGGAGACCGGCTTAAAGCTGGCAGCTTTGTTTTTCAATCAAGAACCACAGCCGGATCAATACTCATACTCGGCACGGCGGCCTTATCGTCGGCGGGGGCTCGGACGGGTCTGGGGTTCAAGGCGAAGCGGGTTTGAGGCTTACAAGAATTGACATGTCAATAGCAGCATGCAGAAGTGGGTGGCTTTACCTGCTTAATTAACTTTCTGAGACCGGCGAGGTCGATAGTCTGACCTGCACGGCTGAATGCCAATTTTGGAGAGAATACCTTTTCTTGCAAACGCAACCTTATTTTTCTTCTCTAAGGATGTCTCTACAACGTCTGGTGTCTTTACGTTAAAGAGAATATACAGAAGAAAATCCTCCTCAAATCATTTTTCTCAGGAACGCAGGCTTATCTTTGTTCTCTAAGGATGTCTCTACAAACTGTCTGGTGTCTTCATATCTGATTTCTCAACTTGGAACGAGGGACGGAATCTTCCAAGACTGGAAATGGGGAGGATTGACGTCATCTTGTCCTGTGTCTTCATATCTGATAACTTAACTTCACACTTATGAATACAGAGAGCAAGACAGGCTGTCAAACATCTGTAGATAAGAAAAATGATGTTGCCTACGAACAAAACCATGCTGACAAGAAAATCTTGACGATCTTAATGTATTCTTATTGAAGATGTAATGACTTATTACTGGCAATGCTTCAACTAAGTATACTCTCAAATATCATAGCCACATTTGAACATCAGCCATATAAAAAAATGACATACATTCCTTTGATGGGGACAGAATAATCTATGGGATTGCGGACGTAATGGCACCCTTGTTGGGCGTAACATTCAGGCCGAGGGTGCCTAAATGGGTTGAGAATATGGCAAGCCGGGCATTATCGCGGCTGTAATTGTGATGGGTCTCCGTAAGGTCAATGTTCAAGCGGCTCCCTCGATCAATGTTACCATTTCTCCGGCCTCCGAACGGAGCGGGGAGGTAGCCGATAATCGATGGCAGGTATCGACTCTTTCCTCCTCTTTTAATCTTCATCTCGGACCTGTCGGCCGTCTCCTGTCCAAACCCCATCACCAGACGGGCGCGATTGCGTCGGAGGGATCCCCACATTACCCTGTCAGAGCCGGATTCCTATCCCTCATGTGTTAAATGTGGCTTTGAGTTCTGATATGCGAGTTTAATGCACAAACTTGTCATCCAGTTCAGCATAACAGAGGCAATAACATTAAATCAGGGAGGTCAATCGATATCGAGCATCATGCCTCATTCCTGTCGATTGCAGAAATCCATCTACCCGAGAAACACCAGAGAACGAAAAGCTAAAGACACCATCAAATGATTATACATGTATGCAAGGAGGTTTCACTGTCGTATGCAAGGTTTCCTTGTTGTATGCAAAGTTTATTCCTTAATATTTTCTCAGCTTTAAACCTGATATAATTGTTATCAAAGCCATGGGTTACATAGAAATTTGCATCTATCTGCAAAATATCAAAAAACGAAAATCATATCTGCTAAAGACAAAATAAAATGATTCTGCATGTATGCAAGGTTCCTTGTCATATGCAAAGGTTTAGTCATTGAAATTTTCTCAGCTTTCAACCGAACATCATTGTCATGTAGCCATGGAGAATTCCTACAATTACAATCACGCCTACATCTTCCTTGTCCTTTCTTTCCAAAGAGGGTTGATAAAGGTCCTTTTCTTGCCAAGTCTTCCAAATGCATCAAGTTCATAGTCAGTAGCAAGATTACTACTCTGCACTAAAATGGGCTGTATAAAATCTTATCATCAAAAGTCTTGATTTTCCGTATAGGGCCGACGGCACAGCGCTGTAAACCCAGCAAGGCTCGAAATACTTTTACTGCATACCTGCACTGGTGCAGGTAACATTCAAACTTACCTGCACCAGACAAAACTTAACCTGCACCACTCAGAATTTAGGAACTATGGATCATACTAGAATTGTTCAGGAACAAATTGCTTTTTTTCATACTTTATAGGTGCTAACAGTTAGTGCAGCTAATACACCTACATCATAGGACATTTATGTAATATACATAAAACCCACTACATGGACCAGTGCAGGTTAGGTGCAGGTAGACACCACAAATACCTGCACAGCTCCAATTTTACCTGCACTAACCTGCATATGCAGGTGGTATTTCAATCCCTGCCCAGAGATGCTCATGCAGCGCACATATGAAAACTGATAAAGGCACCACAGCGAGCTGGTTTGCCAAAGATACATCTAAATTTGCCTGTGGCGTCACTGACTTCGCTACCGCTGCGTCGTAAAATGGGGCATTAAACAAATACCAGGGGAACACTTCAATAACTTTACATGTCCTGCTCGCGTGGCACGAACCGCCATAACTCACCTCTCACACTAGATAGTACCCATTTTACAACCTTCCCTTTTCACTATACGGAATAAACAAGAACTAAATATTCTACAGCAAGGTAGAGCTGTGATTTCCAATATTGGAAATATTGGACATGGAATCTCTGGAAACTACGTTTCAATCTTGACTATTTTTTCTGAATATCTGGCTACCTATATTCTATCATAATTGAACAATTTTCTTTCAAATTTCGTTAAATAGAACAAGTTATGCAAAAACAGAAAATTTTATTTCGTATCTACTTTCCATCGAATTACCAATGACTAAAGCAATCAGGCCAGCAATAAGTGAATCAATCACCCACGATAACATTTCTTTGGTTAATGCTTCGTGCACGACTGCTTGGGATATTCAATAGCTACATATCTACAATGAGATGTCAGATCCATGGTGTTCATATATACTGTTCTGTATCTGTATCTATATAGCCAGTATAACCTCCCTTCGGTGTAACACACCACCACTTCTGTTCATTGGGACCTCACTAACTGCCAACATGTAAAAATACAAGAAACACATGACACATAGCCTGATTTTAGAGGAGAGCTCATGTATGCAATATCAAAATATCTACGAGATTTCAGATCCTTGACGTTCACAACTACTGTATGTATACAAAATACTGCTACCATGCCAGAAATTGTTATGCATCATTGCAACCTCACTAATTGCCGACATGCCAAAATACAACAAAATGCACCCATGGGATCTTGAATTATAGCTGAGAATGAACGCAGACGAAAACAACACCCCCGTAGGAGGTAAGCCTACTTCAAGAACATAAAAATTTTGCAGATCTATGAATCATCACTGATGCTGAAGTAACGTTAGCACATCAGAATTCAAAAGTGAAATTGCACACATTTCCACAATGCGTCTTATGCAGTTGTAATGCGCAGACAACACCGAACGCATGGTAATGACGCCGTTGTAATTGCAACTACAGGCACATTTCCCTGGGCACATCAAACTGCAATACGGATATCTTACTTACAAATGCAATTACATGTTTAATCTCATTCTGATTGGAATTCCCCGAAGCCAAAACATCAGCAACCTGTTCTAATTGACAGTGGCATTCATTGCAATAACCATTATAGGATACATGATAGTTACAAATTTGTTAATTCGATCCACCATCATATCATCTTCCTGTATTGGTTATCAAATTACAGCATATTAATCACTTTCTTGCCCAAACAAAATAAACACCTTTAGTTACTACCTATACATTTCATATCCCAAACCACGATTCTACTTGCAAATAATTATGAAAATCTTCCCACACATAATTGCATGGCATTCCAAAACAATGATAACAAGAGCTGGCTAGCTATCCAATATATTCAAGCCTACATTCCAGGACATACAAAGAAATAAAATACTTAACCAGCTCTCCAACAGACCCCACTTGATGGCTTCAGAAAGAATTTGCTTTGTAGACACCAAAACTAATTGCACGGCATTCCCAAACAATGGCAACAAGAGCCTCCTATCAAATATAATCACATCTGCATTTTATGAGAGAGAGAAATAAATTACCTTACCAGCAATCAACAATACACCGACTTGACGCTTTCAGAAAGAATCTGCTTTGCAAAAAAATGTAATACACCAAACCAATTGCATGGTACTCCAAACGGTGACAACAAGGGCCTGCATTCCAATACATGTATGTTCAAACGCCTGCCTGCATTTTGCGAAAGATAGAAATTCAAAATACCTCACGATCGCTGAACCATACACCCACTTGAAGCTTTAGGAAAGAATCTGCTTTGCAAAAAATCATCAGAGACACCAAAACTAATTGCATGGCAATCCCAAACAATGACAACAGGAGCCTACTATCAAATATGCTCAGATCTGCATTTCACAAGAGACAGGTAGAAATAAAATACCTCACATTCGCTGAACCATACACCCACTTGAGGCTCTCAGAGAGAATCTGCTTTGCACAGTGTTGAACGAAGTGGCGCACCGTTAGCATGCACAACAAGTTCCCATCCTTCCGCGATACGAACAAACAAGATCAATGCCGCACAAGGACAGGTGTTACGGCAGAGGTTACTGATCAGTATTGCTCACAGCCATAGGCTGCAGAAGTCCTCGATAACCTACAGTTTACCTTGCATCTTAAAGGGTTCATCCTCGGGGATGCTTTCCGATCGACGCGGCGACATCAGATCGCAAGCTCCTCTCCCCAATTCTCGGAGGGGCAGTAACATCTACATATCCCGACAAATTTTCATTTTGTTGCACACCCCGACTATGCCGAGGTAAGAGAGCTGGAAAAGCATTAATTATACATGTGCATGCCGACTGGCCTAGCCAATGTACAAGCTTGACTTGCAGATGCTCGCAGAGGCAACAGTGAGATGTCAGTGGAGAAGTAATCTATGAGACACTTTTTTATCTGGCTGGAGGGTTTGTAGAATAGCACTGTCGTTACCCGGGTTTCACGGCATGCATCATCAGCATCCGGCCCATTCCTCACGACAATAACGCCCGACTGATACGCCATCCGTCAGCAGTCCCCACCTTTAGAAAATGAAATTGCTACATCCAGTCTGTCGCTTAAATCTCCCACACCGCCAAACCGCTTATTGCCATCCACCGGCGATTGTGACAGAGGTGCTTTACACGGTGAGCATATCAGCTACAAGCACATGCCTATGAATCGGAATGCCCCGTTGTTACTTGAAATGGCAATTCACCAAACAAAATGGCAAACAAATGTTTTCCATCTTTCAATTCTGTCTAAAGTCAGCATCAAATATCTAAAGGAAGGAGCAAAGACCTGCATTGTTTGTATACAAAGGTTTGGGTGTAGTCAGGTTGCCTTTCCACACAAATGAGTTTCTGATTGTAATCCTTCGAATCCTTCCGATGAGTTAGAAGTCTGCATCCATTCTAAAAGGAACGTAGCAGTAACCTGTATTGTTTGTAAAGACAGGTTTGGGGCAGTTTGGGACGGCCTTTTACATACAAATGACCACACCAAATGTTCATCAAGCGTACAGCTGACAGCTATTAAGGACGGAGCAATAATGAAGGATTAGGAACTGGGTAGTCAGCACTTCTTGTGCCCAGCACTTCCCTACAGCAGTAATAAGTCGCTGCTGCCCCCCAGCCAACACAATAATGGACTCATCCATCCCACCAGAGGATCGGGTTACCACCACCTGCTCTGCGACGATAACTGACACAAGTGTCGTTTTCCCCATCCCGGAGCCGATTCTCGGCGAGGCAAATCTCCGTCTGTAACGTGACATTTTGCACCTGTTGCAAAAGACTGCCTTCAGATAGCCTGCTGAAAGGCAAACGGATGGATGGCTCGACGTGATGAATGTATAATCACCACTCCACATTCAGCACCAAGGACAAATCACTGCTGCCACCAATGCAGAGGATAAAGGCTTTTCACGGATACATTGATCAACTTCTTGTGTGTCATGCTTCCTTCAGAATAATGACAAGAAATACGCAATCATTTTCATCCTCAATAGATGCACATATTGTATTGTATATTTATGAGTATTGATGTCTCCATTGTCATTCAGTTCCTTTGCAGTTGAGTCATAGTCTGTATATACTGACTGACAGTATCATATGCATAGAATCTTAATTTCTGCTGTCCTGTATTTTCCATATAAAATATGTGAACAACTCAATTATTATTGAAGCTTTGAAACATGACACATAGCCTGATTTTAGAGGAGTGTTTGTGTATACAATTATACTATGGCTATGTGTCATGTGTCATGAAATTTTAAAAGGTAATACCAACCAACAATGGAGATGACATATATATACATGTATGAACATACAAATAAGGAAACAAGTTTGAGACTTTCTGGACAAATATCTTCCCAGACTTGACACAACAGTAACAACATCTTGTTACAACAAGAAAGACACACAACTCTTTGCAACATATTTGCTACATAACTCTTTGTTGTTGGTAAAAAAATCAATTGCTACAAGACTTGCATTCTGACCTCTGCCACATTTTGCGAAGAGAAGCAAAACAAGTCTTCATCTCCAGATAGTCTTTTGTTCGCCTGTCGTGCAGACGGCACTTAATGGATTAACGCATGCCAAAATATCTTTTGACCTTTTCCAATATCCTGACACAAGTGGCGAGGGGAAGCCAGATTCCAGCCGAACTGGCGACTAAAGCCGACGATCTATCACTTCCATTTATGTCCTCCAAACCAAAACATGGTTGAAGGGGCAAGTTGAATGGCTGGATATGCACAAGTGCGCTTCACAATGCTATCGTTCTGAGATAAGAATGCAGTCTATACTTGGTTGGATTATAGATTTTCACAGTCTAATGGTCATTTACTGAAGTTGCAAACAGAATAGTATGGATATTTTCTTGTTTGATGAATTCAACTACTGATGTTACAATCTTTTACAACAATCATGTATTCATTATTACTTGCTCTAGTCTATTCTACCAATTCCACATAGCGTTTATCACATTTCTTAACAAATCAGATCTTTAACTTTAACAAAAGCAAACTTTCTAAAGTGGAAATAATATGGAATGCAGCCATTCACTTGTTACAGTTCCTTCTCTTTTCCATCTTTCTCCCTTTCAACCACCAAATCTACAAACTTAAAAAATGCTAGCATCTTATGGGACATTTAAAAAAATTACAGCTTAAAGTTTAAAAAAACCTCTGAAGGGGAAATAATATGCAATGCAGCCATAAAAACATCCAGTTACTTGTTACAGTTCCTACTTTTTACCATTCTTCTCCATTCAAAACCAGCAAATCTACAAACTTCAAAAATACTCGCCTCTTATGGGACAATTCAATACAGAGATTAACAAGCCAACGGTGCCATTTCCTGCCATACTGTTAGAGTGATTTACTTGAAGAATCCTGGCAAGTGTTTCCCTTCAAAGCACACAGGCCTTGCATCAAGTTTCCGTCTCTACACAATTGAGACATACATCAGCGGATAGTAACGAGGAATCAAGGGAGTAGGCACTTGGCACATACAGCAAGGGCATTCGGGAGGTTACCCCATCAGTTATTGCTACAGATGAAGAGGAGGGGGATTGAAGAGAGGCTGGACCATAAACATAAGTCAAAGATGCTGTGACCTCATTAGTCAACTGCTATGTAACACTCCCTACATTTGTTCATTGTTTGAACCCTCGTATTTCCTAGTGGCACACACATTCATTTTCATTTTGTTTCACCAGAGTTACCTCGCGAAGGCTTCAAAAAATGAAAATGAATATATGTAGGGAGCAGCAAGTTTCCTTGCTGTTTCAGTAGCAGGGTATATGTTTTTACAGGTAGGAGATGTTACTGTAGTCATTCCCCTTTAATGTTCTATGGGCATTCTTCGAATACGGGACCCCATTTTATAAATGACAGGTGCAAACCAAACAGAAACACCCTGTCCAAGATTTAACTGGAGTCTCCCAGTTTTTAACTATATACTATATAATTAGCACAAGGAGCTGTGAGGCTGTTACCAGTTGGGCTAGAGGGACATTGTTCGTCAACACTCCCAACATTGTACCTGCAAGTTTATCATTAGTAGGGTTCATGCTCAATAGAAAGACAATCCATATGTATCACAACGCAATGGTCCCTGTTTGCCAGCGTTACACGAGTGCTGATGCTTCATGCCTCTAACTAGCATATTCCTCAACGTCAGGGTAAAGGTAAAACACAACGCTTGATGTCGGGCACCTCGTCTAATTTAATTTGGAAGCGCAGAAATGCACAAGGGATGATAACGATAGCAGCAGTGCTTTATCTGTGGCAGAGAAACAGAAACAGATCACGCGAACGGTTTACTGTTAGAGCACACATTATGATCCATACATGGCATCACATTGGGGTGCCAGCCTATTATTTTACATCTCCCATGCCTCACAACGCTAACTAGGGCATCCTTCACTGTCACATCACGGCTCATGGTGGGGGAAATAAACGTACAGACTTTGATGGAAGACAGTTCAGAGATATGTTTGAAGTTAACTACCACATCAGCAAGATAATAAATTAGGTTCAGTTCAGTTCAGTTAAAGACAAGGAGATTAAAGGAGGTTCAAGACAAAAAACTTCAGCAGAAATGAAATCACAGCCCTACCTGTAATATCAATATAGATAATAAATAAGACATCATATTTCTGTCATAATACAGCAAATACAAAGAATATATAGGCCCAATTAGAAGAAACTGTTGTAGAGAACTGTCATCATGCATGCAATATAAGCCAGCAGGCGAGTCTTAAAACACAACTTGCCTTCCAGAAAAGGGACTCAAATAGCTCAACTCAGAAAATGATTTGCATATGCATGGTTTACACTTGACCTCAGACTTATTACCCATCACTGATAAAAGACAGTTGATGGTATCTGACACGTCAGATTCTTTAGACAATTTATCCGGTTGCTTCATTGATTTGGACTAAGAAATTTTCTGCCAGGAGATCTAACCTCCTACAAAAGGCAAGTTTATACAATATTACAAGCACATGAGAGCTTTCATTGTGTGGGAATAATTACAGTTCTGGTCAAAAGTAAAAAGAGTAAAAAGTGTGCACTCTTCAACAAAAGGGTTAAGTGGTAAAGTTGGCAATGTGTTTGCTTTCTCTCATCCTAGCCATTGAGATGAAGCTCTCTCTTCCCTAACCATCGGTCGTTACTAATGAATGCAATCACAGCCTGATGCACCCATTTGGTCTCAGGAACGCGGAATGGTAATTTCTTCTCACTCTTCCAGCCAAATGAACAGCAAACATAATGGAGGGTCGCCGTGATCCCACACGAGACGGTTAGCAGGTTACACTTTGTATTCCGCATGAATCAAACGCGCTGGAGACGTAAAAAGATCAACAAATGCCGTTCAATGACCCGCTGATTGCCGACAATGCGTGATCACCGCAACCAGCATAACTGCACAGGAGCCATCAACCACGCCCTAACAGATGAGGATCCTAAGCGTATCTGAAAAGTCCATGCCGACTCGGTTTTGTGCGATCGTCCCCGAGCCCCCTAAATTTCCAGAGTGGCATGCGGACACAAAGCCGGGCGCTTAATGCCCAGGGGAGGCATTGATCAAGCTGCCAGGGAGCGTTCTCTGCCTCGTACATCCTCGTGGAGAACAGTCACTTCTTCAGAGGGTTCTGAAGATGAGGGATGGCCGTAACCACGGAGACAGCCTCCTGGTGCCCGACATCTTCCTTCCCGGAGGATTGGGAGAGCGACCGGCCACGGACTCTTTGGATAATCTTGTCGGACCCATAAGTCACTGTTTGTTGGAAATGCCAACAGTTTGCGTGATGACAGACTGGGATGTGCACCCACAATTCGTATAAAGCTCGTCCGAATGATGTACATTACCAACATATCTCATCAGAGTGAACAATTTGGATAGTATGAAGCTTATCAGTTGAAACTTTAAAAAAAATATCAACATTATCTGATCTAAACAAATAAAACTTTAATTTGAAAACAGTGTAACTGTTAAAGCAACTAAAAACACACTTGGGAAGTGTACTATCTAGAATGATTTTGCAGAGTTGTTTTTTCTCGTAAATCCAAACAAAATTGTTGTTTTGCTTCTGCTGAATTGCTTGCCCCTTTACAACTTTGAGGATGGTATACCTAATAAGTATAAATCTTTGAACTTTTACTCTAGTTGTAGAGTGTAATGAAAAGTATAGTTTTCCCCCATAATGACTGCTTTATTTTGGCACACATAATTGTGAAAGAGCCAACTGGACACATTTCAATACTTGAAAGCTACGAACACAGACGTAACCCTACATATCAGATCTACAGGAGGCAAATAAAGAGTCCTTTCATGTTTAAATATTGCACGGCACATAACAAGACCAAATCACTAGTACTCCCCACATTTACCTACTTTAGGAGCCCTTTGATGTATCGATCTATTTCGGTCATTGACCCGATAGCAACTAATGAACGCAGTTCACTCCCTACTCTTCAAAGGTATTTCTTCCATCTAACACCTTGAAAGTACTAAAACACTCAATCCACTTCTTTATTCCATGCAAATTGTAATAGCTGCTAAGGAGATGCCAGCAGGAACCTAATCCACTAGAATTGAGTCTGTTTTTGAAGCAAACAATCAAAGAACTTTGATGGAAAGATGAAAGGTTTAATATCATCTTCAAGTCTCGGAGGGGTTGAAAACAAAACTTAAGAAGTTTAACTTCATCTGGCCAGGCGTATCTTTTTTTCAAGCATGACCTACATTTGCACCGTGGGCCGATCAATGACTATTTAAAAGTAAAAATAGGACATTTTGAAAGTGCCAATATTGTTACCATATAGATATCGAACACAGATGAGGTATTTGGAAAATATACGGCTTGTTGAAATGAAACGGGAGGGGGCATGTATAGTATAGTCCAACTTAAGAAAGGGTCAGGTACATGTGTATATGTTCAATTTGAGCTATGCCCCAAATCTCACTCTCTAATTCTTAAGTTTCTTTAATCTGGTTAAAACAGACTATTCTAAACATTATTACTATCATCTAGAAGCTGCTTCTTAGCTATATGTTGGCTTTGCTTCATGGTAGCATGGAATCACACCATCCCCCCCCCAGCCATGCAGCAGCTATATGTCATTGGTGTTTCATCGATGAATGTTAGACGTTCAGGTAATAAGATATGCCAAATAGCAGCTACTGGATGTGAGTTTGCAAATGGTCATTGATGTTTACACATTTCATGACTTGCCATGGGGGAAGACATTGCTGTGAGAGTATGAAATGATGGGGAAGAAAGGTATAAAGTGTTACCACTGACAGGTAAGGGTACGAAGTGCCTCTTCCAAGGTGATACAGCCATCTTCGTCACCTGGAGTCTTCCTCACAAGATTGTCTTCTCCTCAAGGTGTCTTCTAAGGAGGTCATCATCTATTCCGACTCGGGCATACTTGGACTCCAGTCTCCAAAATGTGCATCTCTCTAGCGGCGAACTGTTCCTGGTTAATGGGTGTGATTTGAAGGTGTATGTCCCGCTTGGGCGAGTGTTCGTCTGCGTCGGACCTCCAGCTACATTTGAACTTAGTGTTGCACACAGTTTGCTGCTGGGTGGTAGTTTCACACCCATTAACTCCCCAATCCAGACCGCGGAAAGTATGGCCGCGTGCGATTTCACATTAAGGAGAATGCGTGATCCCTAAAAACAGTCTGAATTGGATCCAAGAGTGCAGGAGTTACTACGCACGTTCTCGGGAAGTTTGCCTCTGAAAGAAGTCCACGAAACTTTTGGTTATCTTGTTTCCCGGGTCCATCCCAACCGGGAGATTGCGGAATTATTTCTCAATTTGCACTGCTCGGCGCGAGCATCCCGAGGTTGGGACGGCTGCTTGCCATGCATAGCTTCATTACCTGCAGCTCCAACAGGTTAAGTAGGGGTATTCCCTCCTGTTTCTCCACAAGGCCGGACGCGCACCTGACGAACTGACCTCATCTGGTCCAGTCCCAAGGACAAGGATGCTGCTGGGCTCAAATTACAGCGTAACTCTGTTTTAGTCTGTTAACAATTTCACAAGATCAGACTTCCACTTGGAGATTGTTTCAAACCAGGAAGAAATCCTCAAAACCAGATATGCACTTGATGGACTGACATCATCCGCATTTTCATCTGGTCCAGTCCCAAGGACAATGATGCTGCTTGGCTCAAATTACAAGTAACTCTGTTTTAGTCTGCTAACAATTTCACAAGACCAGATACATAATTGAGTCAACAACTGTATAAGTCCATGAACAATTCCAGAAGATCAGATCAACACTCATCCACAGTGTCATCCAGTTTCCAGATTAGTTCTGTTTTAATACTTGAAGAATTTCACAAGACATTATACATAATTGAGTCAACATCTGTTTTAGTCAATGAGTAACTCCAGAAGACCAGATTCGCACTCGACCAACTGACCTCATACGCAGCATGAGAGCTGGTTCCAGTCCCAGGATGCTGCATTGGTCAAATTAATAAGTTTTTTTAAGTCCATGAACAATTTCACAAGACTAGACACAGAGTTGATGCATTTGACACATCCGCGGTTTCATCCAGTTTCCACATTAGTTCTGTTTTAGTCCTTCTAATTGATTGGCTTTAACAATTTCACAAGATCAGATCATTTGCTGATCATTTAAGTCCACAAACAGATCCACAAAACCTGATATTCACTTGATGGACTGACCTCATCTGCAGTTTCATCTAGTCGAGTCCCAAGACCAGGGGTGCATACTTTGGTCAGATTAGTTCTTCTTTAGTCCATGAACAATTTCACAAGACCAGATACACACACACTTGAGTCAACAACTATTTCAGTCCATGAGCATTTCCAGAAGACCAGACAAGCAAAAACGAACTGGCCTCATCCACAACCTCATCTGGTCGAGTCCCAGGGATATACTTTTGCCAGATTAGCTCATTTTCAGTCCATCTTCAAGTATGAAAATGTTCTCTACTGTCTCTTTCAAGCTACCTGTCTGAGCAATGAGGAAAGGAAAGTTATTCCCTTCCATGTTCCGAGAAGCTACTAAGATCTTGCAGTTCTGACTGTACCTTACCAGATAAGAAACGCAAGTATCCATCAAAAACCGTGAGGTTCAATGGAATGTACCATAACTCTCCACTGGCTGCCTCGTCGGGTTAGAATGGCCCAAAGCACACATTCCCCACCGGGCAAACCCATTTCTTGGTTACCCGTTACTTTACAAAGGTCAAACCCATTTCCTGCCTCTCATCTTAAGCGAGGAGAACCCCAACGGGTTTAATATCTGGGCGTGGCCCTCCGTGCCCCCTTTCACACTTTTGTGCTTCGCAGTCGGGGCGTCAAGCGGTCCGGAGGCGTCTTCAATTTTCGGGCTGACTGATGACCAGTCGCCCTTCAAAATCTGCCGTCCGCTGCTCCCAGCAAAATCAATTCCACCCACATTTCAGCCAGCTCTGTGTGAACACTTCTGTAAGGCGGAAAAATCCAATCAAGCTCGGATCCTTCTGTACGTATCCCCTCGCCCTTCAAGGATCAGGAGGTATGCATATTCCCGGCTCCCTGTGGATTCAAACGCTTTCTACGAGACAACTCCTTCATCTTCCGCCATCAGTATGCTCACAACAAAATCAATAGAAGGCCCATTCCTTCCGTCACAGGCTGCCTCCTTCAAGGTGTTATCGGAACATCTTGACGGAGCGTCTTCTCCCAGAGTGTGATTCTGACAACGATCTGGCGAGTGGGGGGTCACCGCAACTTGACCTTGCTCACAAACTTCAAATGCACTTTTCCAGCGGAGACGTCAGATAGCAGAAACGTCACTTGAAGAACTATCTTGGACCAGCTAGAAGACTCGCTTTCTTAACACAGAGATGTCTTCAGCACTTGCAGTCTTAATACAGGAATATCTTAATATCCATCATAGCAATACTTCAAATGACAGAAGCAACACTTGAAGACCTATGATGAATCTTGGACCGGCTTGAAGTCTTCCTTAATCTCAATACAGAGATGTCTTGACAACTTGCTTTCTGAATACGTGAATGTCTTATCCACCTCGGTAATACATCCCTCCAATGGTCCTTAGAAAATGAGAGTGACAGGTTCAGTCGTTAGAAAGAGTCCTCAAAGACAGTCAAAACTTCTGCCATATCTGTCTCGGTGCTGCAGAGATTCTCCATAATGCAGTCCTGAAATTTGGTAACCCAGTGGTACAGTCTTGTCCGAATTGTCTCCAAATTGTCTCCTAACACTCACCAGCTCCAGTTCCAATATCTACCAGCTTCCCAGCGTTGTCTGCTGACGACGTCCCCTCGTTTCGCCAGACAAATCCCAGCCCGGGGGGGGTCTAATCTTCACGATCACCATACGAGAGACACAGACTGTCTGCCACCCCTTTGTTCGGCGATGTGATACGAGAGATGGCCGACTTAGATGGCCGGATGTTCCCTGAAACACATCATCCGTCTTCCTAACACCGACACATCCCGGTCCACTCTCCCACTCACTGTTAAAGCTGGCTACCTTTCATCTACGTATCCATTTGTCATGTCCAATGTTAGACGCCAACGCTGCACTTTCTTTGGCACAGTCCCTTATAACTACAAAGTTGTGTTCAAAATACTATTTCATAATTCTCTATATACATGTATGCAGCAACGACAGCGCACATGCAAATTGTATACCGCCAACATGTCTATTTTCAGAGATGCAATACTTTGTGCACTATAATGGGAACATCATTTATACAGGGCATCAGTAACTGTAATTATCCTAAGCCTTATATCACATGAGGTGCCAACATGGCTAACATAGCCAGGGAGAATGGATCCTATATAATCCCCCATACAGCCAATGCAGCTACTTTGCAGCCATATTTGCGAGCGATATGATGGATTGAATTTTGCTCACAGTGATGGATACATAGACCGGATTTGGCTGGTTGACAACTTTTTCTAGTCACTGTTTGTGC
Source organism: Branchiostoma floridae x Branchiostoma belcheri (assembly GCA_019207045.1). NCBI lineage: Eukaryota > Metazoa > Chordata > Leptocardii > Amphioxiformes > Branchiostomatidae > Branchiostoma > Branchiostoma floridae x Branchiostoma belcheri. The sequence goes on from CM033031.1 coordinate 1,734,216, forward strand.
TAAGTCTCCTGTTCTAGTCTGTCTACGGTGAACACAGATCACGTCAATATACAAGAGATCACTCAAAGCTTTACGCAAAAGGAATACCTAGCAGTGAGGCATACTTTGTTACATGTTACAATTTTTTTTAAGGCCACATTGACTTGATCCTATGCACAGTGTGTCCTGAAAGAAAATATGCGAGCATAGATCAACAGTCTACAGACCAATCTAAGCTTTACCTATGTACAATGTACATGGAATACCTAGCAGTAAGATCTTGCTTCGGGCTGACTCTAGGATCTATCTCAGGACAGAGATTTGAAAATCATTTCTTCAGAGCTCCTAAATCTGTTTAAAGTGCAAAATACAAGATTCTAATCTGTTTCGAATTTTCATCACTGAGATGTCAAACAAAAATGTCATGTTCCTTGCCAGAAGTGGACAAAAAAAACATGACTGGAGTTGGCAGGTTTTTGCCACGGTCGCTTGGGTAACAGGAAACATTTTTTCCTAGGCTTTATATAATGTTATATGCACACAAAGAGATCAAATGTCGGATCCAATATTGCCAGTTGACGTCACAAACGCCAAGACGACTCAGTCAAGCGTAGCGCCGACTTTCACCTCATCAAACTTCGTAACATCTGAGAATATCACTGAACTTTACGTAACTACCCCGGGTGGGACATGATCCATAAAGTTTTCTGGGAAATACTCCATGCATCCATAATAGGGGGGCGGACCTTTCCAGGCGTTATTTTTAGCAGCTACAAGAAGGATTCTTGTCACGCCCATAAATTGAAAAGAATTGAACTACAGCATGCCATCTTTCAAAAAGTCTCAACAGATCCATGTACAACCCTTGAGTCAATAATCAAAAAGTTCTTGAAAAATTTCTTCAGGTTTGAAAATCAGTGATTTAAGTGGCTTCTAATTCACCAATAATTAATTGTTTAATTATGGCCAAAGTTTTACCAAAATCTTTGTTTCCTTCCTTCCTTCATTCTTTCATTAATTCAATGATTCATTCATTCAGTAACTCATTCACTCAATTACCCATTCACCAGTCCATTCATACACCCGTCTATCTATGAATCCATATATTTAATCATTTACCTTTCAGTACAAGTCGTAATCAAAATTCTAGCAAAGAGTTCTGCACATTCCCTGATTCAATGGTCCTGAAGCAGCACCCCCCCCCCCACAGCGTACGGCACCGAGCTAAAATTGAATGATTCATTGCCAGTCATTCATTCACTCATTTACCCAAACATTCATACACCCATTCATCCATTCATTCAATCCACACTCATTCACTCATTCATTCATTCTTTTCAGTACGACGTAATAAAAATTCTAGCAAAGAGTTCAGCACATTCCCCGATTCACTGGTCCTGAAGTAGCCCCCCCCCCCCCCCGCCCCCAGTGTACAGCACTGGACTAAAGGTTTCCTATAAAGCCATGGCAATCCCCCCCCCCCCAGTGTACGGCACCCAACTAAAGGTTTCCTATAAAGCCATGGCATCCCCCCCAGTGTACGGCACCCAACTAAAGGTTTCCTATAAAGCCATGGCATCCCCCCCCCCCCAGTGTACGGCACCGAACTAAAGGTTTCCTATAAAGCCATGGCATCCCCCCCCCCAGTGTACGGCACCGAACTAAAGGTTTCCTATAAAGCCGTGGCAATCCCCCCCCACCCCCCCACCCCCCCGCCCAGTGTACGGCACCGAACTAAAGGTTTCCTAGAAAGCCATGGCAATCACCCCCCCCCCCCCTCCCCCAGTGCACGGCACCGAACTAAAGGTTTCCTATAAAGCCATGGCAATCACCCCCCCCCCCCCCCCCCCCCCCAGTGTACGGCACCCAACTAAAGGTTTCCTATAAAGCCATGGCAATTTCCAACTCCCCAACCCCCCCCCACCCACCCCCAGTGTAAGGCACCGAACTAAAGGTTTCCTATAAAGCCATGACCCCCCCCCCCCCCAGTGTACGGCACCGAACTAAAGGTTTCCTATAAAGCCATGACACCCCCCCCCCCCAGTGTACGGCACCGAACTAAAGGTTTCCTATGAAGCCATGGCAATTTCCCCAGCGCATGCCACCGAACTAAAGGTTTCCTATAAAGCCATGGCCATCCATCTATCAGCATCACTGCCTCCATTGTTCCTCTGTATCTATCTATAGATATCCCGCCATTCATCATGGAGAATTCCCCCTGTAACCAATACCCCATTACCCACGGAGTGATGCGCTGGAAATAACTTTGCATGTTTGCGCTGGAATTGGCGTCTGGTTCGCATGCAGGAGCATACACAATAGCAGGGCTGGACATACTGGGGGAATGTGCATCTAAAATAGGTGCTGTGCACTTAATTTTCAACTGTGGGTTCATCTAGGTATTTGAGTTGGTTTACATTATTAACTTAAAGGTAAAGGCACAATTATACATGGCATATTCTGGACATTTCAGTGTCAGAAAATATGATGAATCAAGTTCCTTTTGTTGTATAACTTGCCTTAAAATTCATATTCAAGCTCTGAAAAGAGGAAGGAGGGTTAACTTTGTAAAATAATAATAAAACCTGTGTTGTATGACAACAACTAATTCCTGTCCCTCATAGCCTTGAGATCCTCAAGTAGCAAATTTTGAAGTAAGCTATAAAATTCCATGTTCAAGCTCTGAATAGAGGTAATAAGATTTGTGATTAGGTTTTGATGACATTCTAATCTTAAGCTGTACGACTGAATAAATTTCTTGTGTGCAGCTAACTTTTTAGATATGTGCAACTGTGCATCTGCATCACAGCCGTGACTTCAGACAGAGCGCTACCATCATCTGCAAAGATGGAAGGATGCCAACTAGGGCTGGGTACCGGTACAGAAAATTCAGGTCGAGGTCCGGTTCAGGTCCAAAGGATCAGGTCCAGGTCCGGACCTGAACCTGATTCAGTATGACTCATACCAACTGAACTGAATGGTCCATTTCACTATAAAGAAATCTGTTTGGTGGAGTATTAGACTTACACTGACGTTTTAAAATCCTACAACACTAACTGCACCTGTACGATTGGCTGTAAAACCTGGACCGGTCCAATAAGAAAAACCGGTTTTGTACCCAGCCCTTTGATACCCAACCCTAATGCCTACTACTACTACTGCATCTGTTCCCAAACAAAAATTCCAAGCCCTGAGCACCGAGTACTCAGCGTCATTCCCTGCTCCTTCCCACGAACGGCATTCTTGCCTGAACGATTTGGTGAACTTGTTTCTCCACCCTCCAAATTGATTGTGTTTGCTAACAGGACGAGAGGAGGCACCGAGGGGAGTGAGAGCGCTCGCCCGTCTTCTCCATCCCTTCATCACGGCTGGGCAATTTCAAGAACTGTCTCGGACAGGGTTCTGGCCAGCTTAAAATCATTTTCCGTCCTCTTGATTTTTAATCTTATCGAGCACTGAAGGCACCACGTTCCTAAGGGGTCCAGGGGCATGCTCCCCCGGAAAATTTTGAAATCTAGACCCTCTGACAGGTTATTTCCTGCATTTTGAGGTGTAAGTTTTGCTAACGGACTAAGCTGTTCAACAGCATCTGTTCGAGTGAAAAATTACACAAGGGAGACAGCTTTATTACATCTTTACATACTGATTTTTGTCTGTCACAGAGGACGGAATGGGCAAAATTGTTTTCCGTCCCCAGCTGCAAAATTCCATCAAAGGACAGAAGGACGGTTACTGGTCTCGGAAGAGTATTCGTAACGACGGTGGCCAATTCCCGTCAGAGTGTGCAGAGACAGCTCTCTCTCCTAAGGGACTCCCACGGAAGCGTGAACTCATTCTTCTTGACAATTCCATCTGAGGCACACTCCGTCAGAAGCCAGCAAAGGGAGGCATAAATTCCAGCATACAAGGGGGCTCTGAGTGAAATCATACATGGAGAAAAGGGGTGACAAAATGTGCGATATCTCTATCTCTAAACCTCCTGAGCTATGATACATGCGAGAGGGATGATAAAATGTACAATGACTCTAAATCTAGACCAATGAGTTGAAGCTAATTTTATACAGTTGACTCCATGTCTCTTTTCTATTGGCACTTCCATGGACATAGCTCTGATGATCTCACTTCTTGTCCCTCCATTAAGATCTTTTCGGAATAACACCAGGTTTTCCTCCAGTTCACATTGTTGTACTGTTCACTTATAAACTCCAACTACGAGGGGCGTGCAATTAGTAATGGTCCTGACCCATTTCCCATAGCAGGAGATTAATGAAACTTGGCACAGTTATTAGTCTTTCTCTTCATAGGAATCACCCAGAGTTATGCATTTCTCCCATTGTTTGATGCAGCTCTGGACACCGATTTTATAGGACACCCCAGGTTGGTCCTCCAACTGATGCCTCATCAATGGCACAAGAGGGACGACCAGGTTTGGCAGCTGTTTCCACAGACTTCCAGCCACGTTTGAATTCAGGATGCCAGCGTTTTACAAGGTCATATGATGGGGCATCATCACCATAAGTTTCATTTATTTCATCAAAAGTCTTCTTTGGTGTGCGTCCTTTCAAATACAAAAACCGGATCACTGCGCGACACTCAACTGGTTCCATTTCACACCTGGTCCATTTCGCACCTGACTAAGTTCAAACACCAGTAAATCAGAAACCACAATTAGTTCAGAGCTGTCTTTTGCAACATAACCCATAGAGATATGAATTATTACACATACAAAATTTCATTTAGATCAGACAACTGGAAGTGGGTCAGGACCATTACTTATTGCACGCCCCTCGTACAAGTCCTTCTACAGCAACAGACTAAAAGACTTTCCTCGGACTAAAACCAAACCAAACCAGACCAAACTATGGAACTTTCTCCATGACAACTGTTTCCGTCCTGTCTACAACCTTCAAGTTCAAGCCATTTAAAACCAATGTTTACCACTATCGTAGATTGGAATTTGTTATCACCAAGTACAGTAGGGGCATCTTCTCTGGATAGTTTTAAAGAACGCTTGCAGTTAGATGTGCAAAAGTTAGGTGTGACGGATCGTTCAGTGTAATATAACCAGCTGCTGCCGCGCCACGTGCCTGCGAAGCTGGTGTGTTACGCCGAATGGCGGTTATACCGGCTATATAGATACAGATACAGATCTCCTTGCATAATAATATCCACCATTCGTCAACTTAGTTCATTGCCTAAATGTGTTCAAATGGCCTTGCATCAAACAAACATGTTATAAAAAAAAGAACCAGACCAGGCAACAACAGAGGCATTGATCTGCAAAATCATGTTTTTGCAGAATGATAGTCTTATCTACAGTTTTCCATTTACAAAATCTATGCAATGAAATCTTATCTTGATTTGATAACACTTGAAGCCAATTTTCCCAATTCCCTTCAATCCATGCCGTCTACAGATTCCAATCTACCAAATTTGACAGAAGCGTCACCTGCGATATACAAGTGTAATTTCAAGAATCACACCAGTGTCTTCTTCCCAACCTAATAGACGGACGCACAGATTAGACCAGACAGATGACAAGGTAATTACATAATGGCAGCCAGACAGAAAAGCGCTCCCATTACATAAAACTTGGAGAAATGCTTAAGCGACCATTTTCATCATTACGCTACTATCTTGAGCTATTTCTAGTTCTTGTTCTGTAATTGTTAAGACAAATGTCTTAAAATTGTATGCTGGCTCCTTGTCTAATTTAAGAGCCACGGGGAACAAGTCAGCTATGAGAACAAGTTCTTCCCTAACTGGCCAACATCCAAGGTAGGCACAGAAATACCTAACTCCAAGAGTGTACAATGGATCTGCTTGAAGTAAAATTGTACCTAATTCTGCAAGTTGAAACAGAGTACTAGTAGTAGTAGTACTCTCACCTCTCAAATAAACGTACCGGTACGTTTATTTTTTTCCGCCTCAAAATCCACTCGGTACGTCCTTATTTTAGACGGTACGTGTATTTTTTTTTTCAAATTGGGGCTTTCTTTACTAACCAGGGACCCCAAAAATATTGAAAGTTTGGTATTTTCTGCCCATATTTCCGCGGTATTTTTGCTTAAAACTCACTATTCTTCGGACGAGGCGGCGCGGATTTCCCTGCCGCTAGCGGTATGACCCAAACATCCTAACTAGGGATGCGTACTGGTACGCCGGATCGGTGCTGGATTTGCAAAAACTTTTCGGTTCAGGTCCAAAAATAACTGATTCGGTGCTGCACTCACATATATCCTTTTCGTTTTAGACCATATTTAACCTTCCAAAAATCTTGAAATTTGCGCTGAACAAAGACGAAAACATCGCCAAACATCAAGGTCCATAGGCCGAGCTCAAACACATGCTACACACACAGTCACTCAGATCCGTAAATTCTCGATCAAAACACAGAAATTAACCACCAAATAAACAAACTAAAAAGTTACCAATACTTTTCCACCATTTTTCACCCGTAGTCAACTTGTTTTAATGTTCCAGCAAAGAAAAAACCCTTCCAAAATAAAGCACAGCATTCAATCGGCTCGAAAACATCCGCCATGTTGGATTCATCAACTCACGCCGAATCTCGCGGTAATGCGCGAGAGAATGAATATTTTCTGCAGTACTGTTGTTGTTCAATAGGGGGCAGTGTCTATGACCTCCTTGGTTTTTGCAACATTGAAAATAGCACAAGTGGTGAATTGAATAAGGTATTCTACTAAGTTGGAATGTTTCTTCAAAATGTTATTTTGTAACAATGATTATGAAATAAAGTTCTTTTTTTTATTTCTTCAATTTTTATTTTCATTCATTTTTTACTTTTATTTTAATCTTTGTTGATGTTGTGACACTCAGATAAAGAAAATATATGCAATAACATAGGAATTATGCTGTTCATTATTTATATACAATTAACTGATATGGTACTCAGGCATAAATGAATAAAAAGAGCCTACCTGCTTGTGACTGAAGTAGTTTACATGTCAATTTGGTATTTTTCCGGACTGAAGTAGCATGGACACAGTTTACATGTCAATTTGGTATTTTTCCGGGGGGTACTTTTATTCCAGGGGGTACTTTTATTAGATTTTGAGGATTTTTCCGTGGGGTACTTTTATTCCAGGGGGTACTTCTATTTGAGAGGTGAGAGTACCTTCTTCCATGCTATATGACCATTCTGCCTAACTTAACCAACATGCCATAGATAACTTGAAAACATTCCTATCTTGAAGTTGGAGTATGTCAGGTGAGTAAAATGTGCTAGTCTTAAGGATATAGTCTAAACTGTCTGTGAATATTTCATTGTCTTAAATTGCTATGGAATATTTTTTCAGCAACTCCTTTAAACTTTGACCTTTCAACTTTTGCCTAAACAGGACCACAAAACCCAAATTTGGTACCAGTAGGCTGGTTCAGTAACCAAAAGGTTCACTGTCAAGTCTGATGTGCAATCCAACCTTTACACTTAGACCTTTGAACTTCTGCCTAAGCCAGTATACCCAACACAACTTTGGTGCCAGTGCCCACCCTCCGTACAGTGAGGGTTAAGTGGCGAGTCCCACGTGTAATCCAACATACTATTGTCCAAACCACCACCGAATGGGGCAGGAATGTCAGGAATTTCTCTGGGTGAGAAACCACCGGGAACAACAGACTTACACAAGAACGGGTCAAGTTCAAGAATGGCACTACAAGCTAGTTAATTAACTCGAACATTGCGTACACAAAATGGAATGCACAGATGAAAAATTCTCAAAAGTGATAGTTTCCTTTTCATACACGTTCATAAACCCTTTACAACATCCTCTTTTTTTTATGCAGGCTTTTCAATGGATATAAATACCACTCCATTGAAACGTGCCTCAAGAAATACTACATTTCGTAGAAGAGGAGTCTAAAGTTGAATGAAAACAAGGGATTTGACTCTCAGCTTGACCAAAATACAGAAAAAACATTTCCTCTAAAATCTCTCAGACTCTCAACAACTTCACCACTTTTTCTACCACAAGACGATATTTTTGTGTATAAAAAAAGGATTCTTTGTTTGAAATTTGTGAGCAAGCTTGGCAAAGAACAGGACAGTTTTAGCAGAAAAGTGCCCTAACATGGCCTTGTAGCAGGCCTATGTTGGACCAAGGCGCTTCAATTGACCTCTAAATGACTGAATAACCACGCTGTGCAAACTCATCGTCCCAAATCCCTGGCAAAACTACATCTTTCCTCACCTCTACTGTCCGTGACTTTCTGGGCATCACGTGAACCGAAGCATACTCTGCAAGTCTCTCTCTCCGGTAGTAGTAGGACATGGTCCAATCCCTCCTCACTCACTCCACCAGCCAACAAAATCTGCGTAAATCTTTGTTTCCAACTCACTCCCAGCACAGAGCAGTTTTACCCACTGTTTATTGAACCCTTCTCGGCTAGCACAGACTGCTTTAACCCCTGTTTGCCGAGCCAGTGAGTCCAGATGAGATCCGCTGTCACTGCTAACAGAGGGAGAGTTCCCCATTGGTGTGCTGTGTTTGCTGTTTATAGAAGCCCACAGAACTCACACCGCTCTGTTGGAAACTCCAGTACAATAACCTCGCTCCAAAACCCGTCTCAAAGCCTTGTCTGATTTCTGCTAGAGAAACTGTGTGTTGGGGCCACAACAATGAATTTAATTGGTTATTAGAAATTTTGAAGAAAAAATTACCATGAGGTTAAGATAAAAACAGAAGGCTGGAGGGAAAACTTACATATCACATATAATTTACTCCTTGAAACCATATACTATCTAGGGTACAGCCCTGAGGCTTTGTTTTAAAGTATCAATAGTTCAAATTCTTGAGCATTATTGTCTAAAATCCATGAACCAAAAAATAAAATGTGTATGGCCTGGTGAGGTAACCGTAACACAACTGAGACAGAGAACTTTTCCTCTACCTGAACAGAATTCCACTTAACTTGTAGCACACAACTCAACTGTCTGTCACTGCATAGTTCAATTTGAACAAACTGTCAACGAGTATTTCTCGAGACAGAAAAATCAATCGTGCTTTGTTTCTAATAACTTGAGAGAGAAAACATTGCCAACACTTTCGTATACATGTATGTACTCCAAGAATTTCCTTTATACAGGAATGCTTTCTGTTGCTGTCTATTTCCCATTATTTTAGACAAACATCAGATAAACAATAGCAGAGATACCATTATACCTCGCTCACTGCACAGAGAAAACCAAGCTGTGACCTGGTCAAGTTTGTCACCGGTCCAGGTCGAGGGTGCGGTCAGACTTCCATTGCCGTTAATCGTCCCTGTATTTGCATGTTTATCTCTACACCTTAAATGTTGACGGTGCAAAACGCCAAATGTTTACGTGTCAAGAATATCGTATAACGGCTCTGGCCTCAAAAAGGGACGATTTACCTACATGGTTTGTTGGTGAAACCAGAGCCCAAAGCCATTGTAGAACATGTGTATTAACGCACCACGTTTTGTCTAAAAAGGATATCTCTTACTATGTTGAAAGCTAAGCCACAACAATAGGTACAAGCACTTGCACTTAGCGGTCCCCCCGCTGTGGAATTGTTCTACCACCATCCCTTGAGCCAGTTACATTATTTTTCGGCTTATTGACCATAGGCACTTTGAATCGGGACAATTTCCAAAATAAACAGTCCCATTATTTTCTTTGAATCGCAGCGTCTTGCCTAGCTCGATAATGTAAACCTATTTCAACCCAACATCTTCCAATCTCTACTTTATTTAAGTATCCAAAGCATTTAAACTAATCCTCCCAAAAAAGGACAACGTCATTTACATAGACAACACAAACCAACATAGACCTTGAATGTTAGCGGTGTGCCGACTTCCAAATATAGCTCTCCCAATTAACACAAAGCAGCCAAACAAACAAATGGCACGGGGCTTTCTTGATCATTCAGCCCCTCTATTGTCAAAGCAACTGAAAGTCCCTTGCCTCAGTATACAGTACACACAGCAAGAGAGAGTACTGTAGATTCACTTATTTTCACTGAGGTTTTATTTAGGGAAAAGCTTCCAAAAATGTTTTAAATACAGTGGTCATACGACTGGATAAAAACGATTTACTTCCAGACATTTCGAGTGACATCCATCACTCTTCTTCAGCGTCACTAGGATGAACTGGCAGAAACAACTCAATAGAGTCAAGTACTTTTAACTTGAATTTAGTAGAAACACCAGTGGAATATGCAAGGACGATCTGCAAACGTCACTCATACGTATATCATGTTTAGATAGGTCCCTATGGTAGGACTAGGAATACCATAGGAAAAGCTACTATACTTTGTGAAGCAAACCTGGGTCCCATTATAATGGGGAGTTGTACCATCTCTGTAGAGTAGCTACAGATTTACATTAGCTACATCGCAGGAGTGGTAAGGAGGACAGGAATGGCCTACCTTGTACTGTTCCTCCCATCAGCAGCGTGGGACAGATCAAAGGAAAGTATCAGTACCATAGAGGGTGCAGTATAACACAGGGCTCGAAATATTGGGTGCATGTGCACCCAAAATTGGAGCTGTGCACCAAATTATTTTCCGTGGGTGCACAGGTGCACAGGTTTATGTATGTATCAAAGTATACTAGTATACAAAGGTACATCATGTTCTTGATATCTAAGTGTTGGAAAGATAATAAAAATGTCTGTAATGGTACTTGTTTAAGAATTTGATAGCTTGTAACCAAGTTTTATTATTAGGTTATTTTACACCAGTGCACCCAATCCAAAAGTGAATTTCAAGCCCTGATAACACCACATATCTCTATTACTACATGTAGTACCATCACTCCACACATGTTCTTGTTTTAACAACTCGGAGCACAATGCCCCAACTTAACACATGTACGGTTCTGTACAAAATGGCTCCCTTATCAAGGACACACTGGCACTTGGGCTTCTGAGCCACTTAAAGGGGTACTAAACTAAAGAAGGTGTATTATTTTACGATAGATTATGTATTAATGAAAACATGATCAGCCAACTTTTTGCAGAATTCCACCTGTGACGTGTTTTGTAATACATTATGATACTCCCTAAACCCTCTGCAGAGCCTTGGAAATGCATGGGAAGTCACAGTATAAATGCTTTCTTCAGCATAAATATTTTCGGCATAAATTTATCAAATGAAAGCAGACAAGCACATCAAAAAGGCCAATTGCTGAAATATCAAAAAACACATATCAAGATAAGTTCTTATTTCCCCTGAAATTATTTTTTGGTAACTTTTGTCGGAACTTGCCAAATGACTACCCTTTCACAGACAGCCCGGCACCTTGACTTCTCAGCCACTTAAGATTTCTGACTAACTGTTTGATGGAGTTTGTGACCTGTATTTGCAAATTTTGTAATGGTCTCTGACACACTCCAGGGAAACTTTTGGCAGGAGTTCAAATAACAAATTGATCAAATTTTCGGTGTTCTTCAATTATCTAAAAAGAGGATAGGACAAGCACATCAGTAAGCATAAGACAGCCTGCTGCAGTTTCTTTAAGTACATATAGTGGGCTCTCAAGGATTCTTAAGTAGAACTAGAAGAAACGAAAAGGATGGGTAACTAAGTTTTCATATTGCCGCAGAAAAGCAAGAAAATATCTATAAAATATCCTTAGCACCGGGTTCTCCTCTTCCAAGTAGAAGTAATGAGGAAGGGTACCTTAGGTTTGTATTCTAACTTAGAGAAGTACATGTAAAAGGATGTACATAAGAAGTCCGTTTGAAACATGTTGCCACTGTAATCTCAAGACTTAAGGAGGAAAAAAAAGCATAATTACCTTAAGTTTGTCTTTCTGCTTTGAGAAACACAAGGCCATAAGTCAATAACTTTAAGAAATCAGGCCTAACTTCTTGGCACCATAATCTAAAGACTAAGCATTAATGAGAAAAATAAGTACCTTTAGTTTGTCTTTTGCTTTGACAAAGACAAGGCCATACAAGAATAACTGTAAGAAATCCTGATTAATATCTTGCTACCGTAATTGTAGAAGAAATGAGAACAATAAGTACCTGAGTTTGCCTTTTTGCTTTGACAAACACAAGGCAATAAAAGAATAACTGTAAGAAATCCTAATTAACTTTTTGTATGTATCGAAGTATCAAATATTATCTAAGAAGACAAGAGAAGAAAAAAGTACCTTGAGTTTGTCTTCCTGCTTGGAGAAGTCCTCGTAGTCTCCAGCGTTCAGCTCGGGAGACGCCAGCTGCAGCTCAATGTCCGCAATGTGGAACAGGATCTTGTTTATCTCAGCCAGGAAGTCCGAGGCCGAGGGCCGACCCTCCCCGGCACTCCGCATGCTGGTGACCGAAACCATGGAGACGTTCTCCGTGGTGATGGTTTCCGTGGTTACGGTGCTGAACTGCACGGGCCGGTGGTACTGTTGGAACTGGTTCTCGATCTGGAGTGTCAAAAAAAGTTAAAATGTCGGGAAAGTTACATAGGAGAAAAAAAATGTGAACTAAGGTATGTCGATGAAGATTGGACATTCAGGTAATAAGTTATACCAAAAAGCAGCTACTCAAGCAACTGAATATGATTTTGGAAACGGTCAGCCGTTTCAGATAATATCCACTATCTTCTGTCAGTGACACTGAAGTGATCTGGAAGAAGTGAACTAAGGTGCAAAATAGTCCCATAGCCTTAAGACCATTGGGTAATTACCTACTGTGTCTAGAGCACGGTATTAGAAGGCAGAGCCCAACCCTCTCCTTCCACTGCTTTTACCTCCCCAACAGAAGTTTGGAACTATTTTTACACCTGGTTGGTGAGTGAGGAAAGTCGTGGTAAAAGCCTTTTTCAAGGGCTCAACATTGGTAGCATGTCAAGGGATTCAAACCCAGGACCTCTGGGTTCTGAGCCAAACACCCTAACCATCACACCAACACAATGTCAGTAACATTTAAAACTTTTATAGTGGACATCAGTTTCAGCCTTACCGTAGCATCCAAAAATACAACATGCTCTCAATGGTAAGTTGCACTATTACTTTAAATGGCTACGTTTTTCATAGAACTTTGCTGGAAATTTTCTGTAGCTTTGCCAAGACTTTCTATATAATCTATGGGATTTTTCCATACAATATCCTCGACTTTCCCTCCCCCCAAATTGGGTATCCAATGCCATGAGAATAAGGGGATCAGGACAGCCTATAGCTAGCTTTAAACAGCATTAACGCTATCAAGACGGAGCCAACAGATCTTGGATATAATCTAAACGACACTTGACTTAAGCTAGTCCTAACTCTTAGTCTTAGTGAAAACGTATACATGTCCCGTTTCTGTTAGTAATGACCATCATGGTAAAGTCCTAGCTGATATCAGCCCTACAGCTTCCGCTATGGCTCAACAGTCCTATACAAGATTGACAGTCTCTGCCAAATAGGGCATACACGTATCTCGAAGCTGACTCAGGTCTTCTGGAGTCAAGCAATAAAAGTCGTGTAAAGATACTTTCCCAAGGACAACAAAATGTTGATGTGGATGAACTCGTGTTAGGTTTCCCTAGCAGCTTGCACTGGAACTGCAGGGGCTCTTTTATCACAGGCAACACCTACCGAGTCCCTTACAATAAAACAAAACCAACTCACATCCTTCCATCTCCTGTTGATGTGGATGAGCTGCGGCTCCACCACAGGCTTGGCCCCCTGCTGTTTCAGCTCCTCGGCTCTCCTGTTCAGCCTGTCCAGGTCCTCCTGCTTATGCTGGAGCTCCTCATGGATAGCCTGAAGGAAAAAGGAAGAAAAAGAAACCACTTAATCTCAAATGAACTCCATAAATCTCTGTTAACAGTTTCATCAGGTTGGTAGGTCACTGAATAACAAGAGTCTACGTAAACAACCAAGCTATTTACTCAATGGCTGAAGCTTTTCATAGATAGCCTAAAGGAAAAGGGAGAAAAAGAAAACACTCAAACCCAATTTTAAATACATTGCAATCTCTTCAACTGGATAAAAATGGAGATTTACTTCTAGACGTTTCAAGTGACGTCCATCAATCTTCTTCAATGTTACAAGTATGAACTGGCAGAAAAATTCAATACAAGTGCAGCTAACTAGAAAAACTGGTTGAACCACTAACTTCTACGGAACGTAAGAAAAAGTCATCTTTGCATAGTACTTTGACTTAAACTTAACTTAAATGAACTTAAAGAACATCTGTAAATAGTGTCATCAGTTTGGTAAGTCACTGTATGACAAATTTCTTTCAACATAACCAGGTGTTTTACATGTGTCATGCCATCCAAGTCATTTCAGTGCCCTTCTGGTGATCGGTGTGCCACCTTCTTCAGGGCAGTTCTGACTTGTTCACATTGTACTGCAGCACTAGTTGTCACTGCTTACAGATGCGACTCACTGTTCTACTGGTCATAACAGAGAAGACAGATGCTATGTGCAGTATTTACAGGTTCTGTACCAGGGAAGTTCCCCTAGCTCTTTTTGAGAAGCACAATGACCACGGCTTAATGTCTTGTCGCAAGGAATGCAACTCTTTTGAGTAGCAACACAGCCGGGATTCAAACTCACTTCATCTAGGTCCAGAAGAAGGGTCACTAACCACTGGACTACAGACATCACATTAAAACATACCCACAAAGCTTATGACTGGTAAAACACTCCCCAACTTTCCATGAAGCCGATAAAGACTGCAGAAAGTGGAGCATGGCAAATCTCACCCAGCCAAACAGTGCAATTTACTCCAAATCAATATCAATACCTTTTCCTATACAGCATGTCAGAACCATATACTTGGCATCGACCCAACTCGATCCAGCATTTATACAGTTAAAGGGTTGCATGATTTTGCCGTTGAGATTTGATCTGAAAGGTTATGTCACAGTCAATGCGATGAAATAAAGAGTTCATAACGTCTGTTTTGTGACAGTGAATGGCATAGTTAACCTCGGTTTACACTCTGCAAGTTGGCTCTTTGTAACATCCATGTAGAGGTTTTATAGTATTGCAAATTGGATATGAGATCATTAAAAATTTATCTCGGCCACATCTCTCTTTAATTGACTCCCTGGTATTGTTTTATTTCACAGCCAACTGCAACCTGCACTGTTATAGTCCCTTGGCTTAATAGCTTGTCACCCCCCCCCCTCCAGCTACTATTTTATGTCATGCCTCAAGACCATTCGATAACATAACCAAGGAGGCCTTTATTTCTTATTCAGTTATATGGTGCAAATGGACAAAAAACATTGTTAGATTTTAAGTCAACACATTGGAAATACCTGACAGCAATTACCAAATGGTACATAGGGCCGTGCTAATCTCCATTTCATTAGCCCTTGGGCCACACAACTTTGTGCCATCAATACAGCTGGGGGCTAAGTCCACAGGTAGTGGTGTGTGTTCAACTATAACTTTGGGTCTTTCCCAACTCCTGTGTGCTAAGCAGAGAAAGCAGCATGTACCAATTTTCTTCAAAGTCTTTGGTATGACTCGAACAAGAATCAAACTCAAGACCTACTGAATGCAAGGTGACCACTCTACTCACTGTGCCATTCTATAAATACAAAAGTAAGAGTTTCCTTGATAATAAAGTGTCCTTCCGAATCTCTCCCGATGTAAGTA
The DNA here is from genome assembly GCA_019207045.1 of Branchiostoma floridae x Branchiostoma belcheri. Classification (NCBI taxonomy): domain Eukaryota; kingdom Metazoa; phylum Chordata; class Leptocardii; order Amphioxiformes; family Branchiostomatidae; genus Branchiostoma; species Branchiostoma floridae x Branchiostoma belcheri. The sequence goes on from CM033031.1 coordinate 1,749,774, forward strand.
GTGCATCCTCTTCAAGATCTACACCCTGATAAGTACCTCCTACTTTAACAAAACCAGACAAGCAAGCCCACAGCACACAATGGGTGATTACCAGGAGCACCCAAAAGCTCAATACGCAATCTCTGGGCTTCTAAAGAAGGGATGGTCTCATTTTCCGTCTGCCAATTGTACTTTTACCAGGTAGGCGGTCTTAAGCTACCTTGATAAGAAGCCTATTACTGTCCTGGATAGCTGGTTGTTTCTGGGGGACTCAGACTACATGAAAGGTGACAAGTTTTATGGCGATACGGTGAAAAAAACAGTCTTTCTTCAGGAAACAAGAAAGATTAAGTCAAGTTTTCTTTATACAATCAAGTTTTACTTTCATTTATGACTGTCTTGGTAGCTGTTGCTAAGTTGACAAGTTTTATGGCGATATGGTGAGAACAAACAAAGTCTTTCTTGGAGAAACAAGGAAGATAAAGACAAGTTTTCTTTCTACAGGCAGGTTTTACTGTCTTTTATGACTGGCCATGATAGCTGTTGCTTCCGTAAAAGCTGACAGGTTTTATGGCAATACTAAGTCTTGAGGAAACAAGTAAGATCAAGACAAGATTTCCTTCTACAGGCAAGTTTTTTTTATTACTGGTCTTGATAGCTGTTTTATTACTAGCCTTGATAGCTGTTGCTTCCAAAGACTTCAGACTACATGAAAGTCGAGAAGTTTTGCGGCGATACGGTGTGAGCACAAAAGTCTGTCTTTAAAGTAAGAAAGAACTACCTTAAAGATTTCTTTCTACAGGCAAGTTTCACAAGCTGCTACTGCTAAAGGATTTGGACTGTATAAAAGTCAACAGGTTTTATGGCGATACAGCAGGAACTAAGTCTTTCTTAATGAAACAAGTACGATTTCATGTCTTACACAAGATCTTGAAGCAAGTTTTACAATGTTTAAGTACATGATGTACAACTAATCAGATATGTTGTTAAGGTACATCAAACACCACAAGTATTACAGTACATTGAAAAATAGGCTTTGAATTTGAACTCAAACCTTTTACAAGTAAACAAAATGAATGTGATGTGCAACCAGCTGAAGACAGATGCTATATACAGAGAACACACAAAGACTCGCTTGAGGAAACTTCTTTCTTTCAGGTACGCTGTACTTTTTAATTACTGGCATTATAGCTGTTGCAGCCAAGGTATTTTGACTACATGAAAGTCAACAGGTTTTATGGGGATACAGCGGGAACTAAGTCTTTCTTAATGAAACAAGTACGATTCACGTCTTAGGCAAGATCTTGACTTGAAAGTTGAAGCGAGTTTTACTATCTTTAAGTACATGATGTACAACTCATCAGACATGTTGCTAAGGTACATAAAATGTCAAATGTAACACAGTACGTTGAAACGTGGGCTCAAAATTCTATCTCAAAACTTTTACATACTATTAGAAACAATGTGAAAGTCACATTGGCAATCCCAAAGATAAAGCGATGTCATACACATAGATATTGTTAAACCACATTTTGAGCCCTTTTGGTTGGAGTAAATTTCCATTCACCACCACAAGAGGTCATTACTTCTACATGAGCCTGGCAGGGAAATGACGTATGGCTGTGTGAAATCCATGATAATGCCTGAAAATGCTGATGACAATATGCTGGTGGGTAATAAAACAACGGAAGCTGACATACAATAAACTGTGCAGTAATAAAACGGTATAGTGCTCTTGATAAAGTGATAAGATGATGTATGACTGTAGGCAGTAGCCTTTCAGCCTACCTCATCTCACCTCACCTCGCCGGTCCCATAGCCGGTCCCATAGCCGGTCCCATACCTCATCTGGCAGAAATATATTCAAGATACTGTAAATGCAGAAACTTTTGTGGTGGTTTAATGTTGGCGAATTTAAGACCGTTGCGAATTCGAACATTTTTCCATGGCAGTAAGAGACTACAATGCATGGTGCTACCGCGAACTTAAAAACCACAGCGAAAAGTCCCCTTTCCAGCGAAATTAAATCCCCGCGAACTTAAATGCATTTACAGTATTCTGGAACTACTGAATTCCAGTTCCTCCAGCTTAATGTATGAAACATTAAAAAAATGATGATGATGAAAAAAATGTCTGTGTACATGTAGGTCAATAGGTCGTATTCGCCACCTTCAATGTTCTTATTGGTTTTCTGTTAATATCTTTATGTTCAGAGAGAAAAATACAGCAAAAACTGCAAACATAGAAAAAATCATAATTTTGAGTACCTCAAGCTGTGCAGCTATCAAAATTACAATCTTCTCTGATCATAATCTCAGTTTAATTTATTGCACAGTACTTGTTCCTCAGGAGTCAAGTAGAGGCTATAATGCGAACACAGCAAAAAGTAACACATAATCATAACATAAGACCTCCCGATCACGACCTGACGATCAAAATGGTCAATGCTAGTGTACTGGACTCATTTCTTTAAAATGAAACAGCGTTACAGATTTACTTTACTTTACAATCATTAAAATTACAAACTTTCACAACCATAACCTTAAAACAAACCCATATCTTTGAGTGGATTTTCAGCATACTAGTGCCCCCAGTGTCAGTACCGCAACTTACAATAATGCCAACACAGCAAAAGTCAAAAATACCATCATGATATTAAGACCTCCCAAGCAGCCTTGAAACATACAAGAAGTGCAACAAATGCCTTCCAACAGGGTCCCTAAGTCACGATCAAGACCTGACATCGTGGCGTGATCCTGCCCATTTCCTGCTAAGACCCGGGGGAAGGTGAGATTGGGGCGATATTGCTACGGCGACCACAAGCCAGCCAAACAGCCTCTTATAAACATCCATCCTCTCACCTTAGACCCTTCCGTCAAAATGTCACATCTCTCCCTCCTATCATATCCACAGATCTGTACTTAGGCAGATAGAAAGGTGACATACGTCAGCGCCGAACGTTTAATGGTAGGATTATGGTGTCATATTCTTCATAAAGACGCTGAATTGCTCTAACTTCTGGAGACATATCTTCGATTTTATGTCTACTTGTATCGTGATGGTAGTTTGATGGGCTCCAAATCTTTGTCGAGGTCAATATCATTTTGTTTCATTTTTGTTTTAACGCTATTTTATTAGGATTATGGACTTGAGGATGGACTTAAAATGTTCATAACGATGCAGAAGTGCTTGAACTTTTGCAGAGTACATATTTGATTTTATGGCGTATTGCATTAAGGTGGTTTGATGCCCCCAAATCTTTGTCGATGCCAATTTTTATTTTGTTGACCCCGTTCTTACGTGCTCCTGAGATAAATCAGAAGTACAAATGCACTGCCTGGGGGAGTAAGACTACAAGTTAACGGATATGGGGTGCGTTGAAGGGCAAGGACTATGTGATTAGATCTTGCTGAAATTTACAGCTTAAGTTATACAATATCCTTGTAGGGATTGCATACTTGGTAGGTTGTGATTTCGATCATCGGCTGAGTCACACCAAAGACTTTAAAAATGGTACATGCTGCTTTCTCTGCTTAGCACTCAGCACTAATGAGGAAGAGTATGGAAGTTAAACACACATCACTGCCAGCAGACTAGGCCCCTGCTGTAGTGGCTTGCAAAACTGTGTAGCCCAAGGGCTACAGAAATAGAGATGGGCGCCACCCCTACGCATCTGTTACAAATGTACTGGCAACTTTAACTCTTTTAACTTTTGGGATGTCCCTGTATCACAATTAGTTGATATTTAAGACACAGTGGTTCTAATCCTGGGAAGGGCATCTCGTTTGGGGCTGTACCTGTATTTCGGAAGGGGCACAAAATGGGGGTCCCCTGTTTCAGGAGGTACCTAGTGAATGTTAAAGGGCAAGGGCTAGCAACCCTTCCCTGTAAAAACATACCCTGCTACAGAAACAGCAAAGAAACTTGCTGACCTATGTCCCACTGGGCACTATATCTTACAAGGGTCTGAACCAATGAACAAACAAATCCAAACCACTGCAGTGGCAGAACACATATTGGACATCATGTAATACTATAAAGTAAACGCTTACAAATGAAATATGATGGATAAATAAATAATTTCTATTTCAGTATATCAAACAATTGCTGACAGGGCATTAGAGTGATTTGCTCCATTCTTCAACATTACTGCCAAAAAGGCCCACAAAAGAGCACGTTATGTATGTCTACAGGGTTGGTTAGCTTTAACCTGTTGGCCAAGTTATGGATGTGTTTTATCAGTGAGGAACCCAAGTGTGCACGGCGCGGCGGTACGTCATCCTTTTGTTGTGGACAATGATGGATCAGGCCAGGGAGGGCAGGAAACGAGATTTGACCCGGGTTCAAGTTCAGTTGGGCGTCATAATTTTCCCCATGATTTCAATCCACAGAGGTGTGAAGTGCCTACGTGCACTGATTTAACGCACTAGCTGCAATGAGCTTTCTATCATAGAGCCAAAGAACCCACAAATTTAAAAAAAAAGTGTTGCTTTTATCTTCTTCTCCATGCAAGTCAACCCAAAGTTTCTAGATGTTGCCAACACTAGTGCTTGTGTAGTCTCTTCCAAATGTTAATCTCTGTTCATTGTCAAATACTGTATTTCTCCTATGGTTCTACCACGTACATTGTACTTGCATTTAGCTGACGGGTGCAAACTTGCAGGTAAACTTCAGTTGCATCATATTTCATGAAAGGTTGTCTAAGAGAATTCCACCATTTCGTACAATGAAATTACAAACTTCTGCAAGGTGGATTAACTGTAACATTTGTTTTGAATATTGGAAGCCTGAAAATTTGCAATGAAACAAAAACTCACTGAAATCTCTGATTTCTTTCAGCACGCTGGTCCGTTGCTAGGCTATTCTTCTCGTTGCTATGCTAATAGGCCACACCCACAGGCGGGTCTGAAGTGCCGCACGGCATATATACAGAAAGCAGCAGAAGTATTTCCCAAGATTACGATCGACTAGTTTATGATATAAATTAACAAAAGTATATACATGATACATGAAAATGTCAGCCTTGAAACGACGTAAAACTTAAAAAATGTCAGTGTAATACAGTGCTCAAATCCCCGCTTTTACGGGACGTGGCAAAAGTCACTTTCGGTCGCTGAACTCTGAACCCCACCGACTTTTTTTTCTCATTTACGTTGGAATCAAACATTTATACCCTTATCTAAGCTCAAACTTTCTAAAATCAATTTCTACTGTGTAGTTTCTTATGTCTGATACATTTAAAATCCTGTTCCTATTTACCGATACTTTTTTCTCCCATAATTCCTGAACGCACCGATAGAAAAACAAATACGAAAACCAAGATGGCGGGCGGCTTTTCCTCTTTTAAATGGAGTAGTTTTTGTTTCATTTTATCGGTAGGATCGGAAAATATCGGTCAAAATATGAAATGTGCACTTTATTCAGAGTTTCCACGCTGAAAAAGAGATGTTTTGAAGCTATAATGAGGCGGTGTTGGCATAGATGACAGAGCCTTATTAGCGCCCCTTTGTCTTCGCGGGCACTTTCATGCAAATCATCTCTTTGTGCCTGTGCTGGGAGCGGGGTTTTCAACTGTAAATCAAAGTCTCTGAAATCGTTTGGTGTGTGTATTCAGTATTTTTGCCCTGTAAGTTACAAGCAAGGAGTTTTGGTCAAAGCTGCTTGTTTTAAGCTAGTTTTGGACGAACCACTTTTTTTTTCACTATCGTTCCGTAATTTGATTTGATTGTGTATCAAACGCAACTATATTCTGGGCATCGGTTACATGAATCAGACTTAAGTTTTCATCCTCCTAAGTTGTGTGTGTTTTGTGTATGCTTGTGTATTTTTCCTTCTTTATTCTGTTTTTGGGTCGAGTTTTCGTGACCGCTTGGGAAATCAAACATTGCGCCCGCCGGTTCATCTCAGGTCAATGGGATAGTCTACTGTATTGCGGTGGGAAATGTTGCGTGCGGTTTCGGATTGTTTTCTTTATTAAACTAAACAGAACGTTAGTTAATTCATTTCAGGACTTTTTTTTTCAAAATTACCAGAACACATTTCAAAGAATATGTGACTCAATTAGATAATTGGTCTCAAAATACATGGTGCCTGTGTTTTTTTAATGTACAACTCACCCATGCTGCTACAAATGATGTTACCCAAGCGGGATGATTGTTGTCAAGAACTGACGGCGTCGGTAATTCGTAACAATTTACAAAGAACCTTTTTGAAAAGGTCTAAAATGCCAGTTCAGGATTACAAATAAACTTTAAGGTCGGTCTACAACCTGGGCAATGATTGGAGAGAAAAACATACAAACTGGGACTGGCCATGGACAGTTTAATAAATGGTGTCTTCTATTTGAGCACAGTGGCGCTCGGTGCAACCAAAACGTTCCAACTGTTGCGCTATCTTGTTCTATTTTATCGGAAGGAACTTTCAAACCGTATCCTGTCAATAATTTGTCGCTGAAAAGTGGCTTGGTAAAGCTGTTTATATTACAAATACGTTCAGTTTGGAATATTTTACTACTACTAGCGCCATATTGAATCTTTTGCCGTCGAAACCCAGCACTAGTAAATCGTCCAACTTCACCAGCGGCGAGCTGACTGATATATATATATATATATTTTTGATGATGGAATATCTTTGGGTATTTTGACTATAAGATGGACAAAACTATACTGAAAATCCTGTTGGTTTTGAGTCAGGCAATTGAAACCAGCGGCAGGTAACGCATATGAATAGCGACGTTGACACAGGGGAGATATCGTAACATAAACATTACTACGGCCCGCCTTTTAAATTTTCAACCAATCACGGACAGTTTCCAATGGAGACAACAGTGATTGACACCTAATTATCATCAATATTCATGTCCCACAAGTGGGGATTTTTCATGCCCTTTTGGACCATCGTGCAGTTCTGTTCGGACTCCTAAGTAGTCACAAAACAATGTTATCAAAAAGTGTGCTTCTTTGCTTTGTAAGCAGCCAACAACATTTGATCTCCATCAAAGAAGGCCTGAATGCACTGAATGAGCTTTACAAAAATACATTATTTTCCTTTACTTCTGACAGACGTGCCAGTAGAAAAAAATCCTAAGAAAAACATCAAAAGACTTTTTTAATTGGTCCTGAAAAAGGCGACAGTGGTCGTAGAAAATTTGATTCGTATATACCTTTGTGTTGGAAGAAACTTTAGCATTGTCATTTTCACTGTATTGCTTAAATACATGTACATGTATTAAGTCACCTTTTGCAGAAGTATCTTGAAGTAAAATACAAGTCCAGAAACTAAATAAAACAATCAAAGCAAGACAAATTTCTTCTTCCTTGTTTGAAAGTGAAATATGGACGGTACATCCCCTTATTTCATGTGGGTCGCCCACAAATTCCCCGCGCCCCATACGATCATTACCAGCACTAACCCTGCTATATTGAGCTGCCCCGAATCTCCCTCCCACACCACCTTTACCCCCCCTGGCAAGCCTACGGGGCGCTGGCTCCTTGACTAATGGCCTCCCCGTCTGCGTTGAAGGCTACCTCCGCTACTATTGATACCCAGGACTACAATACTGTGGTTAGGGCTAAGGAAAGAAATGCTGTGTTTCCTGTTTCAGTCCTGAAAAAAATTAGGGTTGATAGGTAGGGATTATCTTCTTTATCTTTTATCCTAAAGGCTTTGGCAAAAAAAGAAAAGAACTTTGTTAATGCTATTACTCGATAAGAGTATGACTATGTATGTATGTATGTTGGCCAAATCTAGTGAATACAATACAGCTTGACAAAGTACATGTATATGCATAAGGGCATATTATATTTTCACAGTCAAACTTTGTGCAAAATGGTCACAAGTCTGTGGATACATTTATCATTCATTAGATAGGACAAGCAGTTCTTTTTACTTCAATAGGAAGCAGGCTGAATAAAATTTTTACCTGGTAACTATGTGACTCCACTGCCAAACCAACAAAAAAGTCTAGAGTTGGCAAGTTTTTCTAGGGTAGGTTGGGTTGAGTGTTCACCTTTCATTCAGTAGGTCATGACTTCGTTTCCCGGCAAAGACAAAGACTCTAAAATGGCACAAGCTGCTTTCTTTGCTTAGCATTGGGGACAGAGTATACTGTATTATACAGGTTGGGGACACACCACTACCTGTGGACTAGCCCCCTGTTGTAGTGATTGCATAAAGCTGTGTGGCCCAGGGCTACTAAAACAGAGATGGGTGTTGCCAACAGGCACGGAAAATCTTTGACTTTTTTCAGGTGGAGAAACTGGAAACACAACATTTTTTTCCTAGCCCTTACACTACCCTAATGGTTACCCTCCTAATCACAGATCCCCAGTAATATTGGCAGAAGAAGTCTGCCCGAGTGTTCCCTCCCTCATCAAGGGTTTGGGTAGATTTCTCCTGGGATCATGGATTTCACCGGGCAGCATATGTCTTCATGGGGGGATCAATACGAATTGATCGGCTTCGATCAAATTCCACAATTAGGACAAAACGCAGTAAAACGGGTGAGAAAGAGATGAGGCCAATAGGGACAATGCTGTAATGTCTAATAGAGATATCTATCTGCCAACCACCGTCACTTCAGGCAGTTCCAGAGTTGTAAAAAGAAAATGAGAAATGCTGAAAGTCTTATATCTGGGAGTACGATCTGGTGGTGGGTTCTCATGGGGCTTGCCTTAAGTCTTTGTAATCCCCTAACTATTACAACGTTATACATCTGGGTTTATCTCATCAGAGTGGATTGATTAGGCATTATACACAGGAGAAGAAAGGCAAGGGGGAACATTCTCCAATATTGTTGTCAACCTTTAAGTCCCTTTTGGTGTTGTTGGTTTAAACTAAATCTAGCAACAAAGAAGATAAAAGGAAAGGGAGAAGATTTCCCAATACTGTCTTAAACTTTTAAGTCTACTATTTTGTGTTTGAAGGGAACTGCAAGAAACATGTACTTGACAAATTAAGGTGTTGTAAAAAGATGCAATGTTCTGATATGAATTAGATTTCAAAATTTTGTCTTTTTGTGCTGAATTCAAGATAACCTGAAAGATATTCCACACAAACTTTTTCAAAGAGATATACAAGATTCCAATATTCTAGGCAACGTAGGTGTATGATATTATTTTTTCCTTTAAAACTTCAATGTCACTTTTTCCAATTATACCAGCAGCTATATCAAATTTTATCACTTCAATTCAATCAACAAATTCATGAAATAGACCATTTTGTTCACACTTTGTTCACTAAGGACTATTTCTTGCCATAAATCACCAGAACAGGTGCCTGGCAACCCAACCAAACCCACATAAAAAACACATTACCCCCAGAACTGCTGACACGGCATCTGTCAGAATGGCATGGTGGGCAGAAGAGCACTTAGAAACAGCTTGCCGACATTCCTAATGCTGTATTAGTCCATAAAGTGTTAGGGGTAACGACAATGTGGTAAATCATTTTTCCTTTTTTTGGGGGGGGGGGGACGTTAGGTATCACTTCTGAACTGGTCAGTGCTCTCATATATACTAAAATATTTTTCCATCATCCCACCAATACCCATTGACAGAATATTCCTACAAAAAATTAACTTAACGTATATGAATTTCTGTCATTAGACTCAAACTAACGGGTTTCAGTAGATACCACTTCTGATCTGGTCAGCGCTCTCATTTGCTACTGGACATATTTTCCATCATTCGATACACATTAATGAAAAAGTCCTACAAAAAATCAACTTATCCTGTATGAATTACTGCCTTGTCTAGATTCACACTTTATTTTGATATTAATTAGCTTTATTCAACTTTTGTTTTTGTCTGTCAAAGGTCAAAGTTGGTAGAATAGTCTTAAAGTAAATTTTTTCTGTTTCAGGCAGGTAAGTTCCTTGATATTATAAAGAAAGAAATGATGGGTGCTGGATAGAGCCCTGGATCTTGTTTAAGACTCTAAAACCGGATGAATATGAACTTTCTGCAGATTTACAGGACCACACGACTTTTTTGCACTCCTTTAAATACTCTCCTTTATGAGAAATAATTTTCCATCATTCCTACACCGATTTTTGGAAAAATCATATAGAAAATCAACTTATCATGTATGAATTTATGTCTTGTTTTTTTCTGTCTTTATTTTGACATTTTTATAGCTTAATTCAACTTTTTTTTGTCTGTCGAAAGTCAAAGTTGGTAGAATAGTCTTAAAGCAAACTTTTTCTGTCACAGGCAGGTAAGTTCCATGATATCATAAAGAAATCATAGGTGCTGGATAGAGCCCTGGATCTTGCATAAGACTCTAAAACCGGATGAATATGAACTTTCTGCACAGATTTACAGGACCACATAACTTTTTTGCACTCCTTTAAATACTCTCCTTTATGAGAAATATTTTTCCATCATGCCTACACCAATTAATGGAAAAATCATACGGAAAATCAACTTATCATGTATGAATTTATGTCTTGTTTTTTCTGTCTTTATTTTGACATTTTCATAGCTTAATTCAACTTTTTTTTTGTCTGTCGAAAGTCAAAGTTGGTAGAATAGTCTTAAAGCAAACTTTTTCTGTCACAGGCAGGTAAGTTCCATGATATCATAAAGAAATCATAGGTGCTGGATAGAGCCCTGGATCTTGCATAAGACTCTAAAACCGGATGAATATGAACTTTCTGCACAGATTTACAGGACCACATGACTTTCTAACACCAGGGAGACATACTCTTCCTCACCAGGGAGACATACTCTCCTTATCAGACAAGTGCAAGATGTGAGGTTGTCATGCTTTTGGGACCCGATCTAAGCCCAAATTTTCCATAGTATACATCATGTAAAGAAGGTGGCAGAACAGTTAACGACAAGAGTTTGAGAGCGAACAGTCAACCATGAAATTTGAAAACATGAAAAGGCACAAGGGGGTCCACAATCGACCTTGACTTTCATCTTCCAAAGAGCAACCAGTATTTTGAATCCTGCACAGTTGATAAGGTATTTGTCAGATTGATGACGCAGAAAACCCTGAGCATGGATGATCAGGAAAAAACTTGTAATCCCCCAGTTGAACTTATGTAAGACCGTGGGGCCTGTGTGAGTAGAGCAGGTGTTCGCTAGGGTTGTAACCACAAATTACTACCCAATAAAGAAAGCTCCAACACACCGTTGAGCCTCCCAAACCCTGTCTATCTTGGGGATTTTTCTCAACAGCAACAAGGAGGGAATGGATATGCTACCAACTTCTGATTCTTGGCTGTTGTTTTGTCACTATCACTCTAAACACAAATTATTACCCAATAAACAAGAGTCTGAACACACCGTTGAGCCTCCCCAACACTGTCTATCTTGGGATTTTTTTTAAGTATGGGTAGGATTCCAAACAGCAACAAGGAGGGAATGAATATGCTACCCACCTCATATTCTCAGCCAGTATTCTATCACTAGCTCTGATTCGAAAAATCATTGCATGCGCTACTTTGTTCACCCAAAATTAGAGCTGTGCATCTAATTTTTTTTTGTTGTGGTTACACCAGTTTACCTAGATACCTTTGGAGGCCATGGGGCAAAGACACTATTGTGGATTGGTATACAAATAGCATATACATAATGTTTTTGAAACCTATGGAAGTATCAGATAAAGCATTTACATCTATGTTCAACTTTGTTTACAATTGTGAAGTAAGGCCATACCAATTTAATTTGTTGGTTCTCGGAATCGCCGCTTCTATTTTTCCCAATTTCAAAAAAAAAAAAAAAATCCATGAGGTTATTTGCATGTTCATGAGAACTCATTTGCATGTTCGTGAGAGTTACATGGCCCCGTTACCTGATACCTACAAGTTGCTTGACAAACTTCGGCTCAGTTAAACAAAACATCTGAAACAAGTACTGGACATGCAAAAACAACTATCACCTGCTTATGTTTTCCTTTGTGTTGTAAATCATCGAAAACCACCAATAGATCGTGAAATTTGTGCTGAAAAATGACGATTCGGCAAACCAAAATGGCCGCCATGTAGCCAGTCACAAGTATGTAAATGAGATGCAATTTCATGCAAATGAGCACGCCTCTAGCGTTTTTTGCTTAAACTGCAGCTTTCACAAAGAGAACAATGAATCAGATGTTCAGGCACTCTTATTTTTTGGGTGAAATGAAGTCATTTTCTTGTTGCTAACATACATTAGACATTATACTATGCTGAAAAAGTTTTTCAACCTTTTTAAAAGTTTTTTAATGTTGTTAATGATTTACTATGATGATTTATTACAACTGTTAAGCTTTATTACTGTGTGTACTTCTGTAATACTGCACATTATTTTGCATTTGTATTGTTGAAATTAGATATAAAATGTATGCTTACATGCAAATTTTTCATGTAATTGTAACTGGATAAGTATTCTGCCACACATATACCATGGTTTCAGGTCTGGAATTACCAACCTGAAACTCTGGACCTGAATCCAGACTTGTTGCAGGTTTTTTTTTTTTTTTTTTTTTTCCGCCCTGTCGCTCCAACTTTTTTCTGAAAAAATCCGAGAACCAACAAATTAAATTGGTATGGCCTAAGGTATAACTAAAATATTACAGCTACAGATTCAAGTCCTGAAGAGAAGCAGTCTATTCAATGTAGTGCACACAAATTTTCTTCTGTGCACATAAATCTTGAGGTGATGTGCACTGGTAAAAAAATGAGTTTCGAGCCCTGCTGTGAGTAAAAACGGGGATAGGGCCGTAAAACTGGGTTTATCATCCTCACCTCTGATCTTAGAGTTCAACTACCGAGGTCAAAACGTGGCTTTCATACAGATCCCGCCGCAGGACCTAATTTCATGCACAAGCGGTCGCCGTTTCTGATTGAAGGCAAAGCTAGTTTAATTACGCCGCTTTCTCCGCGAGTGTCAGACGAGAGCAATTTAGTCTCCCGATCTACGATGACCCCCGCTGTCTTCTAATCATGTGAGGGGTACAATTTAGTGCAAACAATACAAATCAGATGTCAGATACTAATGGGGGGGACATCCGTTATCCAGACACACTGACAACAAATTGCAGTAGTTGGCAGAATAGCCCACTATGTCATACAGCAACACGTACACTTAATAGACTTAATGATTTCAAATTCGTTCTTTTTTTCTTTCCTGAAAGAGGTCAAATGACAAGTAACGATTCCTTAGAGCCCTCTATATTTCACCTTTCTTTACATACCCTAAAAATTGGACGCAGTATGTCAAAACAGCAGCATTTAGCCGTAATAGTTTTACACATTTCAAATTTGTTCTTTTTTCTTCCCTAACAGAGGTAAAATGGTAAGTAATGATCCTTTATACTAGTATGTAGCATTTCTTTGCATGTCGTAAAATTCGGTCCGACATAATCACAGATTTCAAATTTGTTCTTTAGCCTTCTCTAGCAGAGGTCAAACAACACATAACGATCCTTCAGAAGGAATCACTAATATCACACCTTTCTTTGAATGTCTTCGAAATTGGAACCAAAAAGTCCATCACCAACACAGATTTCATATTTGTTCTTTATCCTTCTCTAACACGGGTCAAATAACAAGCAACGATTGTTCAGAGAGAATCACCAATGTCACACCATTCTTTACAAGTCTTCAAATTGGGTCCAAAAATCTTATCGATAAAACAATTCAAAGGTAATTTCAAGGGAAAGCGTTCCACTTGTCCACATCAGCCAATACTAATTTGGTAAATAACACCTAAGCAAATGTTGTCCCATGAGAACTCATGCCCCTATCTCGTTAAGGAGTTAATTTCACACTTCTATCTGTTATGTTATTGTAGATCTATATCTCACAATTTCCTTAACATTCAGAGAACAAAACCATATTATTTGTAGGTCAGCGTTTCCTTGCTAACCGGGCAATTTGTCAATAAATATTGACGTGATAGATCGCGACACGGAACAACTACGTCCTCGGTTTGGCAAGCAAGAAATGATGTTTTGGTTAGGCACCTCTGATGACTATCTACCGCATAAAAATTCCCAGTTGAGAATGAACGTAATAGATAGAAAGACAGCAATAATGGCCAATGAATGAGACAATAATTGAAATGGTGTACTTATGTCTAGTACTACTTGTACTGTAACATATGACCAAGCGTGAAAGAAGGAAGAATGACGATAAACTTTACAACTCAAAAGACGACGCAAATGGACTTTGCACAAGATTCCTTGCAAAAGATTAAAAAAATGGCCAATAAATGAGACAGATTACTGACTTAAAAGGCCTACTATTTGCACTGTAAGTCAGCAGTTGACTAAGTGTAGACACTGTAGGAGGAATGATGTTACCATACGAAGGCAACGCGACAACTCAACTGTAAACTATCGCACAAGATTAAAATTCAAGGATGAAAAAAAGCTGCAAACATTGCCAATAAATAAGATGAATCAATGACAGTAAAGCCACACATGTACTCTAAAACGAGGAACGACGCTTGACGTTACCGTGCGAAGGCGACGCGACAACTCGACCGTAAACTTCCAGAGCAGGAGTCCCAGCAGGAACAAGTAAACCACGGCAGTCCACGCGCACATCCAGACTAGCACGGCATACCTGCACATCAACTCACTCAACACCTTTCCTCAGATCTCCGTGTGCACTACAATACACACAGCTAATGCCTTACACTTCTCCCCTGTACAACACGTATAGGTACATGTACAAGGCATCGGCACTTGAGTACAGACGCGAGGTGGTATACAGCCTGTAGGTGTGATCCAACCACGCACAGGATTAAATGCCAATCAATAGCGGACGCCTGCTGTCAATGCCTCTTCCGTGCGCTCCCTGCATTCGGAAACTTTACATACTACACTGGAGTTCTGCACGCGGAGCATTGATTGACTGCGGTACAGAGAACTATCCCCTGAAAATAGACTCTCCAGCCAATGATGAACCAAGCTGATTTCTTTAGGAGAGAGTTTTTTTAAGAGGGAGGGACAGGGAGCAAAGTTTTTGGGCTACTTTTCATCGACCTTCGAGGTTTGCAATCAGCACAGGAGTTGGGGTAGGAGGAATTGGATCTTTTTCTTCAATTGACCTGACAAAATCAGAGGGTCCCTCGAAGACGCCAGAAGAAATGAAAAGCATCAATCAGAGGGTGCAATTTTGTTCCGTGTCGCAGGGAGGGATGGCAAGATCTGGAACGAGCTGCGAAGACTACCCAGCGAGACAAATTCATCATGCCACTTATAAATTGCCACAGGCATCAGTCAAATGGAAACTACATGTTTGTGCCTACAATGAGCTTCTATAACGTATTAGCAGACTGTACTGTGCAATCTTGCAAAACGATTTGAAATAGCAAGAGCATCATTCAATTTCTTGAAATCTAAAAAAAGCCTGATATGAACAGAACAACCACAAGATATTTGAATTTTTCTTCTAGAGCTTAGAAGAGGATTGGAATTATCCAGGACCACTTCAAATTTGCTCAAACCTGATATGATCAGACAACCATAAGAGATCTGAATTTTTCTTCTAGAGCTAAGCAAAGGATTCAAAGTGTCCAAAATCCGATTTTTTTTATTTCCAAATTTCTTTAGACGAACAACAGAAAAGATTTCTTCTCTACAGTTAACAGCCTACCAACACAACATCCAGCACATACAGGTACAATGTATCATTATTTGTCCACCTACATTTGTAGCCATATCAATCATATGCCTATTTACTGTAAGTCCTTCAAGACATGAAACATATAAACCACAAAATCCACTCATTTTGGGGTCACCCTGCTTGCAGTGAGAAGGTCCTGCTTCATGGATTACATTGTGTACTTTGCGGATGTAAAGACAGGGTCCATGACAACCACCAGGGAATGAACTTGACAATGATAAATAGGAGGACAACGCATGATATACCAGCGCTATGACTACAACATGTACTTGTGCCTCAAGGCCACTAATGGATTATTATACCCAACAGAGATCACAATAAGATAACAATGGGGAATGGCAAAGGTAGTAAAATTTCATGCATGTTCTCATGTGTATGCTGATCTATTGCAGCATTTGCAAGCCTGTTAAGGAACAATTTCATGGTTGGAACATCTTCGAGTTGTCTATCTCAAACCAAGGAGCTTTAATAAAGGCTTTGCTAAGAGCTTTGCTAAAAGCTCCTTGCTTGGACTGACATAAATTTTTTAAGTCTCCTGATTGTAAAGTTCATAAAAAAGTTACAACGACAAAAAAAGTTTCTTATTTTGATGCAGTGAAAGATTCTTAATACAAATTGTGTCCATGCCTTGTTAGCAAATATTGAAATTGCATGATACCAACACAAGATGTTTTTAGACAGTGACTTTAAAAAGGCCTGCAGTTCTTTACATGTCTGCTAGGTGGCATCAATTTACAGAGATCACCAAAGCATCACAGCCTTCTTGTGAAGTTATGGAAAGTTCTCCTTAAAAAGCATATAACAAGTGGACTTGAAACCCTCTTCAATTTGTGACTGTCACTGAGTGTCAGTCAAACTACAAACTCCAAGGATACTGAAAGACTTTATCTGAAGTGAGTGAATGCCATTTCTCCTCGCATTTTTGTTATAATATTGAAGTGAGAGACATGTTGGTTGAAGAAAGAGCATTAAGTTTAAACTTAAATTTTGTGTCACAAGTGATGGTATCAAATCCAGTCATTCAAAAAGAATGGCATCCTAGTCAGATCCCACCAATCCTTGTTGTTTCATTCTTTAACTGGTAAGCAAGACCCCATATCCCCTGCTTCCACCTGCTTGCTTAGGGTTTAGAGAGTAAACAGGCTAAACTTGTATAATTGATTCCAAACTTACCAGACTTTTCCTTCAGAGTGTCTCAGAATTCTTTACAGATTAAGACAGCAACTTCCAGAAGTATAGAAAAGTCCCTATCTTCTTGTTAGCCTCTATGCATGGTTCAGATGTCAGAAATTTAGTTCTTGTTCTTGGCAGATATACTATAAAATGAATGTTTGTTTATCCCCACTTTGCCAAAGTCTTTGTTATCTCAAAGAAGTGAAGATGATATGCTAGTTAATCATTTATTAAACAGCAAGAAGAGTTGTATGTTACAGGCAGAAGTAAACAGCTGCCATTCGTGTGGTCATGTTGTGGAAAAGTGCCCCATTAAGTGTGTGCCTACAACGTCACAGTCACAGATTGTGTGTACATTGCACACAATGGCAGGTGTGCGGCAAGACCATTAATAACCAGCTGTCAGAAACACGGGCACTGTTCGGAGCTTTCGTGTTCAAGGCTCACAACTTTTTTTTTTTTACAAAATTGTAAATGGCATCACTCGTATATCCAGCCCAATGCAGATCCACATGTTTATTAAATAACAGCTGATCACAGCAAAAAAAGACTAAAATTTTCTTTTATTTTCTTTGTACAGTGACTGTCATTGAGTGAAGGGCTTGCTGAGCGTTGCGGCTGAGGATTTATTATGTACAAGAAAAGTTTTCATTCAATATCAAGGCGGCAATGCCTGCAACAGTTGTATTGTGGTCACTTCAGTTAGCACCAAATGGCAGCCACTTGGTGTGATTTAGCGCCGCCTATTGTAAGCTCCTCACAATTCAGCCCTGGTTGCGAAAAGTGAATAGTCGGCCCAACCAATAACAATCACAATAGGAATTCACCCACCTGTAGCTTGCTGGGATCATCCTTGGCCTCCCGTATTCTGATCTCGATCTCCGTGAGATACATGTTGAGATCATCGGTCTGTGAGCGGAACTGGTACCACTGTGGCACCACCGTCCGCAGTGTCTTCTTCTTCAGCTCAGCATCATCCTTCACCGAGCTCCATCTTCCTTTAAGGTCATTCAGTTTAAGACGTATCTGCTCCTTCTTGGTCGAGTCGTCGGTCTCCTTGATGGCTTTGTCTCCCTTCTCGAAGATGTCGTCGATCTCGGCCTGTATTCTTGAGATTTCATCCTCGGTTGCCTGGAAGGAGCACATGAGAGGAAAATTTCAGGAAAGGAAAATATCGTAAAGTTTTGCACCCTTCTCTTCTAAGTGGTTCCCCAAATTGCCACCACAGTTTAAGTAATGTGGGAATTGGTGGCCCTGTTTGTTTATACACTAGGTAAGCTAACACACTTCAAAGGATGCTACAATCAGCATAGCCACATAAACAAAGCAAAAGGACAAACACTTGGAGTTTTCGAAAAGGGCTAAACATGATCAACTCTGTGAGTTTTTTAAAAAAAATGATTATATTTTAAACCAAGAGATGCCCTCGTAACAGCCTCACAGTTGAGCTATTGGTTCCTATTATTTGGTAACTGGGGGACCCCTGTTCAAATCCTTCAATGGGCATCTTTCATGGGGTTCCTTTCGTCTTTTGGATGAATCATTGGAGACAAAAATGGGGGTTTGAGGAGGCACCTTGAACATATTAAAGAAAAGGGCTTTCACTACTTTCAGCAACCTTTCATTGTAAAAATATACCCTGCAGCTGCTACTGAAACTGCAAGGAAACTTGCTGATCCATGAGTGCCAATCAGCACTACAAGGTGAGCAACAATGAATGTTTTAAACAAGGAAGAGCCACATTGACTCCTGTTGTGGAATCAAAGGAAACAACTACAGTAACTCGAGGAAACACCTGCACCATTTCTTTACCTTCCAGAAGGCTCTCAACTCTTGATGCAAACAAACTCTGCACTTCCCATAATCCCAACAGGCAGACTTCTCACAAGCAATAACAAATGGCACAAGTCAAACAGGCAATGACGGACAAAACCCAAAGACTCACCAGGACGGACACTCTGGTCAGGTGCACGATTTTAAAGGAGGCGAATGGATTTGAGAAACTTGGGGACCATGGGGAGGCCATCCTTATAGTTCTACCCGCAAGGAGGAATGGATCTCAAAGAACTGGGACTTGTTTCTGATAAACCCATATCTCAGGCAATAAGGAGGACCATATGACCCTGTATCTGGGTGATACCATCTGTCAACAAGGCTGACAAATTGCACAGTGCGCTCAGCACACTTCCTGGAGAGGGGGTGTTGTGCTGGTTGATTACCTGGGTTTTCCAGACTTCCCAACTGACCAGACGTTTGGCATTAATCTTAGCTATTCAGGGATCGAAATCCTTGGCAAACTTTTTACGTGCAATTTGAGAAATTTACATGCAAAATACAACTAGGCAGCGATCGTGACGAGGATTGCTAGCTTGAATCGGCTAATTTTAATTATATCAAGTGAAACTACTGGAGAAAGTTACTGGCAAAAACAAGAGAAGGAAAAAGACAGATGTCCATGTGTCGTTCTGTCTAAGAGTAGGGTGTCTACTTCCTCAGTATTTCTACCATAAGCCAAGTATTTTCAACATGCAAGATTGCAAGTTCAGAATATTTTTACATGCAGATCTTGAAAATTACGTGCAAATTGCAAGTTAAGTATGTGTATTTCGAACCCTGCTATTGGTCTGCAACATCACCACAAGAGGCAGCGATTGACTCTCTAAGTTTACACCAAGAAAGTAAAGGAATGGTTGATTTGATCTGAAGAAAAACAAAGAGTTGAACACCTGAAGGCTTTTCCAAACTTCCTATCTCCAGATGTTTGCTATTTATCTCAGCTATTGGTCTGTGGCAAAATGCAAGAGATGCCACCATTGATATATCAAGTTTAAATTTACCAAGAAACTAAATGAATGAATGGATAAAACATTGTTTGTTGTAAAGAAAAACAATGTTTTCAACACCTGAAGGATTATCCTGACTTCCTCACTCAACAGGTTAATCTGAGCTATTGGTCTGCCTTATCACGACAAGATGCAGAGATGCCATCATTGAATATCTAGGTTTACACAATGAAAGAATGAATGGATAAAACATTGTTTGATGCATGGTTGTAAAGAAAAGGGAAGTTTTGAACACCTCATCTGGGTTGATAGTACTTGAAAGTTGAAGGCAGAGGGAAGGGGTGATCAAAAAATGATGCAATTTTATCACAAATATTTCAAATTTAAGTGTTTTCGAAATGTCACTGAGTGAAAATATTCTATTGACTTAATCCTACGTGACTGATGAACATGTTTAACGATAGTTTCTTCAAGTGTTTTTACATGCATGAGTTGGAGCTCTTTTCAAGCAAAGAACCTATAGATTAATGTCCACTACTATCACTTTTTTTCCTGCCATTGCAATGTCACCCCTTGAGAACTTCCCGGGTATTGGGAGCGATACAATTTATTACAAAAATGGCTAGCTCTCATCGAACAGAAAACCTCTAGTCTAATTTCCACTGCTTCTTATTGCATAATTCTTTTTTTTTTCTTTCTTCTTTTTTTGGGGGCGGTGTCACCCCTAGAGAACTCCCAGGGCACTGAGATAGATAAAATTTACTACAAAAACATTCTGGGCTAATTTCTTCCAGAGTGAGGCAGGATAAGACAGTGTGGTCTGCATCTCTCCATCCTGTAACATGTCAGCCCTGTTTGTCATCACTTTCCCAAAGCTCACTGTTAGTGTTGTGCATAGTTAGGCATTCCGAACTGATGGCTGCCATACTGGCCACTTGTTTGGTGTCAAAACAGATGCTGACACTCGGCCTGTCACCTACTACTGAGGAGATTTCAGGCCTTTGTAACAAAATATTGAAAAATCGTAGACTAGCATAGTTTTTGTTTTCTTCTTCTGAACAAAGACCGCTTGTACTACTAGCTTTGAACCAAAAGGCTTCCATACATGTATCTAGCAAAGGGTGAAAAAACTTCAGTAACTTTTAGTCTATTGGCATGCATGAAAAATTTGCACTCTTCTTTCCGAAACGTTTTAAATGAAGGGGCTCAAGTTACGAATGGAAATCGGGTTTGAACAAATAAAAGGAACAAAAAAATAGTGGATGCTATCTGAAATGTCTAACCATTTCCTACATAGTAACACCAATCATAGGCCAGCATTCTAGAGGGCCAGCTAGATGTTGGGCAGGATGCTATAAGCACGATTTAATCAGGCAAGTATCCCTTGATCTGCAATACATCCTTGGATCTCTAACAGAATTCCAATGCTTTCAGTTTCAAGTTGGCCGACTGCTTGGCATGGGAAAAGTGGTGTTCTCGGAGAGCCCATTTTCAGCCAGGGCTCCCAGACAAAAAGGGGTCACCCGAGGTCACATTGCCTGCAGCATCAGAATGCCCTGGGGTCAAGAAGCCCTTAACCCTGGGACAGAGATTGGCAGTTGGAATTCTCCTGCTGTTGTGTTGGGAAATGGGGGCGGATCACTCAGAGTTTTATCTGACCCAGAAAAAGTACCAACAATAGTGCTATCTAAACCCATCTCAGCTGCATGTGATAGGAACACTTTTCTACATGGAGGCAACTTACTGCAGTCCTTATGACGTTAATGTCACACAAAAGTCCTCTTCCCTGTGTCTGTACATGTCTTTGTATCTGTACCATATAGACCATCTCTTTGCTTCAGGTTCTTGAACTGAAGTGTGGTGGAATTTTCAACATGCTTGGGGTGTGGCTCTCCTCAAATATGGAACCAATAGCTCAGCATCTGATGTTATGTATCACTAGTGACTTTTCAATCTCTCACAGGAATTCAGTTATCATGATTTACTAAGTGCAAGATCGTAGGACAGCAAGTTTCCTTGTTCTTTCTGATGCTAAGTATATTTTTACAGGGAGTGGTTGCCAGCCCTTCCCCTTTCACGTTCTTGGGGCACACCCTTGAACACGGGACCCCCATTTTACGTCCCTTTCAAAAGACGGATGCAGTCCCAACCAAGATGCCTACCCAAGATTGAAACAGTGGTCTCCCAGTTACCAACTACCTGCAACAGGAGTTTAACTTCGAGGCTGCTACCAGTGGTGCTACAGACTAAGAACAGATTTAAAACCTTACCTTATGTTACAATTCTAAGAACCATATCTCCGTACACAAAATAAAGCGCTTACCAACTTAGGCTTTGGGTCATGTCAACTTGAGAAGGATCAGAGGACTGATCGAAAGCTTGTTGGTAAGAGCTTTATTTCACAAGTTTTATTTTGTGTACGGATATATCGTTCTTAAAATTGTAACATAATGTTGGCTACCGTCACAGATGAACTTACATTCAAGTATAAAAGTCTTACCTTGACCCTGTCCTCCACATTATCGGTGAAGTCTTCCTCCCGCAAGTCTCCGCTGTCCGTCAGTAACGTGTCGTCGAACTGCGCGATGACAGAGCTGGCCTTGTGGAAGTCCGTCTCCAACTCGATAATCTTCGTCGTCGTGGTGACGGTGGTAACCGTGGTGACGGTGGTGGTTTCGGACTTCATGGTGCGTGCGGGGACTGGTGGAGGGGAGGCGGCTGACGCCACGGCAACGGCCTGTTGAACTTGGACTTGCTGCAATGGCTGGACCTGCTGCTTCTCCTGGAATAAATGTTTGAAAATGTCAATGAAAAACTTATAAATTACACCACTTACAAACTAACCAGTGCAATGGCCTAGTGGGTAGAGTGTTCGCCTTGCATTCGGTAGGTCGTGAGTTCGATCCCCGACCGAGTCATACCCAAGACTTTAAAAATGGTACATGTTTCTTTCTCTGCTTAGCACTCAGCATTCGGGAAACACCAGGGGACTAGCTCCCTGCTGTAGCAATTGCGTTGTGTGGCCCAAGGGCTAGTGAAACAGAGATGGGCGCCACCCTATGTGCCATCAGGCACAGGAAGGACTTTAACTTTAACTTAATGTCCTGAACAATGGATAACAAAAACGGAATTACTGCTGCAGCAACATAAAAATCAGCTAGGAGGCCCATTGTGGAACTTCACCTTCGTCTTTCCGGTCCCTACCCTCATACCAGATATCATATTAAATATTCTATACACAACTTCTGGAGTTATGTAAGAGAAACAGACAAACATACGCTAAAAAAAACCCACAACCTTCCAGACAAAGGCAATAAAGGGAAGAAATCCACACAACAAAATGCACAAGTCACTGATGAAAGAGAGTGGATGCTACCTGAAACGTCTGGCTATTTACAAAGTATATCAAGTTGTTTGAGAAACTTTTGAGTTATTCAAATCAAATTTGTATTGATAAAGGGATTCAGCAACAGGTTGGATGGACGTCAACTCTTACATTAGCGACAGCAAATCAAGAAGGAAAACAACAACTCGTAGCTTCCTTCTACCTGACTATATCACAGCGACTATAAGTATAACCACACAGCCAAGTTCAACAAAATGTCAGATTTCAAACATAACAAGCTGTCATCTAAAAATCACACTTACCTAAATACACAAAGTACAATGCTTACCCTGGTGGCAATCAATTGTACCCATTACATGCAACTTCTTTAGAAAACTTGCATAAAATTCTCCAAAGCTAGAACCGTCCGTCCATTTCTCCAGCCATTTTGTGCATTCCTTCTCCAACCTTTGACGTAATGTCCCAGACGGTTTCCCCTTGCTACAAGGACTGTTATCTTTCAACTTGGCACCTCCACACACAACTCAACACAACTCCCACAGTCATAGCAAAACGTCTGCCCAGGCGAGAACCCAGCTGCCTGTACCGGCCACCCAGGGTCAAAGTTTGTCAACAGTTCCTACATGACGTTGGGATCGGCGGGGGCTCAACGGTAGTGGGAATGGAATGGCAACGTTTGGTCTAGGTTTCTGTTATGGTCAAAGGTTGAATACTTTAGCAGAAACATTTGTGACAATTACAAAGTAAACTGGTGTCAATGGAGCCTTCAATTTCATTGGCTGTCTCCAGGACTGATCCCAGGGCGTAAATTTGCTTGTTGACAAAAATTTCATCCTGTTTATAAAAAAAAATCTGAACTCTGTGATTAAATATATTAAATGGATGAAAAGGTGTTGTCCTAACCCTTTAAATGATAAAATTTAAAATGACAATAAACAATACGTGCTCCAAAACAATGACTGGGACAGAAAAATATTCAAAGATGGCAGCTCTGGTCCATACATTGTACAAATTTTCATCTTCCAGCATGCAGAACTATTCCATTTAAGGAGTTCATAACTACCAAAATTTTCTTACCTCCTTCCAATTGCATGTAGTATGCTGTACAAAAGCTCTCTTTTACAACTTTGCATTCCTGTAGAAAACCAAACACCATTCTCTACACAAATGGCTAAAAATGCTGACCAGTCAAACTGAGGGTTGGTTCCAGCCAAGCCAAATTTAACACAGACAATGTGAAAAAGATTGGTCTAATTCCCGGCGAGCCGTGCCAAATTGCGTGTCCCACTTATGCGATGTTCACCTCCATTTGCAAGGTCTTGCTCTATTTACTCCATTTGAAAGTCTCTACACTGTTTCTGCCCACTGATTCCCTTGTGTAATAACCCTTATTGATGGATATGGTCCAAACTGGCAAGTAATGACAATCTATTTGACCTAGGAATAAAACTAGAGGCTGACAGCCTTTTGGGAAAATGTATACCCATTAGCAATGTCAAGATTACTTAGATCTCATTACAAAATACTTCAGTATGGCGACAGGAAAAGCACCTAAAAATGCTCTACAGCAATTTCCTACTTATTGTACTTTAAGTTTTGCAGAAGGTCATGACTTAAAATGAAGTATGTTAACTGGTACTATGTTGTTCTCGATGTCTTCCTGAGGGATGACTGTGTCGGTTAGCTGAGAAATGAGTCCAGTCTACTAAGTACCTTATGATTCAGCCCCTGGCTGCAAAGAGTAGTAGTTGCTCAACCCAATAATAACACTAAAGCTCCATGATCTACTGACCCTGATCTTCTCACACACACTCTCCCATCTACTGTTGAGGTTGATGAGTTCCGGCTCCACCATGCCCTGCACAGCCGGCCCGTGCTGCATCAGCTCCATGGCCTGGTCACGAACCTGGTCCACTGTGCCGCGCAACCGGTTTGCTTCCAGCTGCAACTTCTGCAGATTAAACAGATCAAACAACGATGTTAGGCTTTTGAGAGTGTGGTGTAAAATGTGAGATTCTAGCAATAGCAACAAACATGCAACGAAAGAGACTGGCGTTCCTGGCTATATGTTGTTGGTCCACCGTGCCATGCAACCGGTTCGCTTCCAGAATCCAGCTGCAGCTTCTGCAGATACAATAGAGTGTACAACATCATTAGGCTTCTGACTCAGAGAGTTTGTTATAAAGGTATTACTAAGCTTTCCCATGCACCTGGTCTACTGTGCCGCGCAACCGGTTTGCTTCCAGCTGCAGCTTCTAGAGATACAACAAAACATACAATATATGGGTTTCTGACTCTGATAGTATTTTCTAGCCATTATCACAAACATGCTAACTTAAAGATAGAGCTTGGCATTTTGGCTAGATGTTGGTCTACCATTCCGCGCAACCAGATAGGATTTCTGTGGAAAGAACATTGGTCATCCATTGATAATCCTTAGATTTAGCACCTTGCTTTCCAGCAAAGGAGTCTTCAAGGACATGGGAGATCTTGATAGATTCCTTGTTGCTAAACTTTCCTTCTAAGCTCAAAGATCCACAAATCAGTGCCTAGGTATACCTACGTAGGCATTTTTATGGAAAGCACATTGTGCGTCCATCGATACTCCTTGCAAAGGTCTATTGGGTTTCATTAATACAGTCCTTTACAACCACGAAGTGTTCAAGGACATAGAAAATCTTGATAAATTCCTAGTTGCAAAACTTTCCCCCTTAACTCATAGATCCGCCCAGCAGTGCGGACTACACTCCACTGGGAACAATAACCCAACTCTGCAGTTTTGTGGAAAGTAAATTGACAATACTCCTTGCAAGACCAACCACAGTGTTCAAGGACATGGGAGATCTTGATAAATTCCTTGTTGCAAAACTTGCAACACATTAACACCGTAACTCATAGACCTACTCAGCAGTACTGACTACACTCCACTGGGAACAATTACCCAACTAGGCGGGAATCTAACAACATACACCCACTGTCAGGGGAGAAGTCATTCCCCCGTGTGACCCTACGCTTCACCCCTTGTCACATGCCACAACCAAACCTTACACCCACAGTATGCTATCCCGTATCCATGGTGATGATGGATGAAACCTGATCCTCCCTCCGAAAGACGAAACTCGAAAATACTTGCGTGATGGATGACAGATGCTATCTGTTCGTCGACCGCTGCCATGTTCAATACCAGGAATGATTGGGTGTATCTAGCTAACTGGGTAACACCTAAGCTCACAAATCTCAGCACATCAATCTTAAAGTTTCCTTGGGAATGCCAAAAGATGCGAGACGTGAAGAAGATTCCTCTCCTTATTTGCATTGGGGAGTATCTAAGCTCATGAGTCTCTGTGTATCATCAGAAGGAGTCGTGACTTTCTTCCCATTTCCCTGGAAAAGCTAAAACACTAACATAATTTCTTTTTCCACAGGCGAGCATCAACAAGTCTTCACATATCATCAGAAAGTACAGTGACGAATCTTCAAGTTTCTCAGGGAATGCTAAAAGACGTCAGACATGACTTAAGAAGATTTCTTTCTTTCATTAAGAATATCTAAGCTCAGAAGTGTCCATGTTTCATGAAAAAGTACATCAATTAATCTTCTACATGTAGTTCCTTTCGGAAAGCTTTAAGAACATGGACACAATTTAGGAAGATTGCTTCCGTTCACCAGGCTCACAAGTGTCTGTGTTTCATGAAAATTGATCTTGATAAATCTTCCAGTTTCTTGCTGAATACTTCAACGCCAGGGCAAAGAATTAAAAAGGCAGTATCTCTTCCGACATTTTCCATATGACTAACACCACTTTTGACACTCTTCAGATGCACTTACACTAATCTTCAACAGTTCACCACTCACAATATCCATAGGGACAAGATCATTTCCTGCAACTAAATACCTTTCCTTTGGGCCACGGAAGTAATATTACATTCATGCCTCTAGCCAAAGCATACTTCACTTCCTTCAGATCCAGCTCAAGAACATATAAATTCAAGTTATTGGTCCTATGATTTTTAAAACATTAAAAAAAATTGGTCAGCTGGAAAAACTTAGTAATGGAAACAAAGCCAGAGGACCAGGTTTATGCCTTGGTGCGCTCAAGTTTTAAGGAGTAGAATACAGTTATTCGCCTGTCATCTTCCCCCTGTACTCTGCTTATATGATGTCCGCTTGCTATATTGTTTTCAAAAATCCCAATACCGAAGAAATCAATTGGCAGGGCCTTGCCATATTCTAGTCATCCGCAGCCTACCACATGGCTGTACTAGGCTAAATGATACCTCTGCAGACCGAGATCGATCTTCTTCAAGCTTGCTGTCACCGATGCGTCCCGTTTACCAGAGATAGACAGACTGGAAGCTGTCCGACCCATCCAGGTTGAAAGCATATCACCACTCAATGCCAAGAGCACGCATCACGTGCAAGTGTCCCAAGACGCAGCGACAGAGACGGATCTTTCTCGAGACACCTTCTAAGGAAGATCGGGTACCCTGCCAATCCTCTTCTGTTGCCATTATCTCCCCCATCAGCGATCATCCATCTGTTTCAGTCTCAAGTCCAAGGTGCTTATCGTCTCATACTTTACCATTGGTATCCCTTCCTTCCAGACTGTGAACAGCAGCAGCATTTATAAACCATGGACAAACCGCCGACAGCGGAAGAAAGTAGCCACTCGTAGTTTTAGCTACTTCTGGTTAACACTATTACATACAGTATGATCTGTATCTGTTACTTCTAGATCATTGACTACAGCAACCTTTCAGTACCATGAACAATCCCTGAGAGCAGAAAAATAGCCACTTTTGACAAATTCTATGAGATACATTTATATCAGTTACTTCCAGATTGTGGACTGCAGCAGCAATTCAGTACCATGGTCACTCTGTCCCATGTTTGAGGAGAGCCTCACCTAAAGCACGTTAAAGAACCCACCGCACTTATCGAAAGAGTAGGGGTCCTTTCCAGTGTGAGTAGATCAAATAAACTCGTCCGGATATGCAGCTTGTACTGTTCAGTACAAACCTGGTGTGTTACGCCTTAAGGATATGCACAACAAGCAAAAAAACCAGACATCCCTGTTACCAGAATTATCTATCTATCGGTCGGCCGCGAGGCGGGCAACTGCAAGTCTCCACTGTTTCTTACCAGAAATACTCCTCCTTGTTTTAGCTGCTCTCAACAAACACTATCACCTACGGTACCATTCATATCAGTTATTTCCAGACAGGGAGCTGCAGCAGCAATTCAGTACCAAGGACAGATCCTGTGACCAGAAAACTACCCCCTCATCTAGCCGCACACGCCTGAAGCAGCAACCTATTCATCCTGATCTAACGGTACATTTGCTGCAGTCAACCACAGACTGAAGAATTACTGCAACAACTTGTCCTACACAGTTTCCCAATCTTAGGAAATGGCTCAAGTTCAGACAAAGCACGACAGTGGTGAAGTCAAGAAGACCCTTGTATCTCGTAGTGGTTAAGAATTTGAGAAGGGCATTCACCAGGTAACAGTCCATCGAGTAGAGAAAATGAAAATTTGCCTTAAAATGGTCCTATCCATGACCATAGATAAGACTTGCTGATATTCCGATTCTTAACTAGGCTCAACACATAAAATCTAGATGTTCAATGCAGAAACCAGACTGTACATGTGACGAATACAACACGTTCACAAAACAATCATAGATGCTGTGAAAACAACCAGTCTCATTTCACAATAGAATCAATCTACCAAATAATCTCACATACCCTTCATCTTTACAAAAAATCGCACCCTTAGAAATAGGTTGATTGTCTTCTTCTTACCCCTTACTTCTATCAAATCATCTAACTCTATATGATTAACATCTTTGACAGAAAAATCTCACCCTTAGAAATGGGAAGATCCTCTCCCTAATCTTATATACTCGGCATTACCAGTCTCCCTTCTTCCCTCAGTCAGAATGCTGCTTAGTCCAGCACAAGTCAAAGCCAGTGCAGATTCCAAACTACGCTGACCTTTTTCTTACCTCTCCTTTTGAACGCAGACTGGCTACACTTAAATGCCAGGTCTGCAGCGCTCATTGTCTGGCAGAGCCGTGACTTACAGCTATGGATGACGCACACGTGTAATGTTCCAGTGAAAAGTCTAGCAAAGCACCTCAAGGACTGGAGTTAATAGCACAGAAGGCACCACCCACACATCGCCCATTTGGAGAGAGTCAGCTGAAGGTGAACATAAAATAGTGCTTCACATTTTCCATGGAGACAAGAGCTCATTTTTGAGAATAGGTGTAGTGGTGCACCCAAAAATTTATATATGACAAAATAAAGAAAATTGAGAGCACAAAACAAAATGAAATGTCAGTAAAACCTGATAACAGTTTTGACCTCTGAGAAGGTGCAAGGAATCAAAATTCTACTTACTTCACCATTCTAGGCAACGAATACATGTGCACAACAAAGCTGTATCATATTTGATGACACCTAAAGAATATTATATACTAGATGCACAAATATACATAACCCTATACAAATGTCTAGGTGCAACCACAGTCAAAAATAAGGTGCAACGCCCTAACTTTGGGTGCACAGAAGTGCATGTGTGCTTTTATTTCAAACCCCGCATGACCCGTTAACACATTAAAGTCAGCTGTGGGTGAACATAAAGTAGCACTTCACAACTTCCACAAAACTCTCCCCTCTGGCTTTAATCAACAGCATGGCTTTAAGAGCCACTACGGGGGGCTTCACGCAACCATTACCACCAAATCACACGTACGAAATGGAACAATAAAACGGAGACGCCCGAGATGTGAACTCAGGGTGCCATCCGCAGTATCCTCCATCCTTTCATACACACCAATCACTGACTTAAACCGCACGCATGCTGACGTCAGTGCAGGTTCGGTGCTAGAAATACCTTTTTCTGCATACCTACATTGAAAATTACCGACAAATTTTACCTGCACCACTCTGAATTTAGGAAGTATGGATCATGCTAAAATTGTTCAGGAACCATTGCAATTTTTTCTTTCATACTTTATAGGTGGTACCAGTCAATGCAGCTAATAACAATCCATATACACCTACATTATAGGTCATTTATGTATAAAAACCTGTATATGGACCAGTGCAGGTTAGGTGCAGGTAGACACCAGAAATACCTGCACAGCTCCAAGTTTACCCGCACTAACCTGCATATGCAGGTGGCATTTTGAGCCCTGAGGTTCAATGGCCTGCTTGTGATTTACGCGGTTCTTTGTGTTGAGAGGAAGACTGACAACGCTGCCACGGATATTACCACCAGCCTTCCTTCAGATATCCCTCGGATGACGTGTGTTCTACCATGCTTAACTACCGCCTGGCAGGACTTTCCAATTATTGAGGTTCTTAAGCGCACTTATCTTGTCAACATCCATCTACCCTTACGGTAACAGGGGCTAGATTTTTCTGGGAATTGACATACAAAATAATGTAAGCACCCCAGGCTTGTTTCATCTTCCAGGTTACCGGAGGACATTTGGTCTGGTGATGGTAGAGGGCTGTCTCTAGCTTTTTTTTTCCTGTCCCATTGTTTGGGAGCCCATGTTGTTACTTTTTATCGTCAAATCTGTCACTACTAACCGGTGCAATGGCCTAGTGGTTAGAGTGTTCGCCTTGCATTCAGTAGGTTGTGAGTTCGATCCCCGGCCGAGTCATACCAAAGACTCTAAAAATGGTACAGGCTGCTTTCTCTGCTTAGCACTCAGCACTAATGAGGAAGAGTATGGAAGTTAAACACACATCACTACCAGCAGACCAGCCCCCTTCTGTAGTGGCTTGCACATGTGTGGCCCAAGGGCTTCGAAGTGGAGATGGGCGCCACCCTACGCGTCTGTAGATGCATGGGCAAACTTTTTTAACTGTCACTTCTCTCACTGTCACTCATGGCAGGGCATTGTCGCTCTCTCTGAGGAGACCCTCCCTTGAACTGTTCCAGAGTATTTTTCATCTTGCAGTCTGTGGCCAAGCTTATAGAAATACATTTTTTATCAATACACAAGGTGAAATTTACTCAAGCAACTGGACAAATTTTGGAAACAGTCCGACGTTTTTGGTAGCATCCACTAGCTACTGTCGGTCACAAAGAGCAAGATCTATACTTCAGCAGATTTTAACCAGAAACTATGGATTGATATGCCAATGAGCTAAAAGCAAATCTTAAAACAAAAGGAGACATCAACATGTCACGTCATGAACTTCAGATTTATCTAGACGAAATTCGACTGTGGAAACTTGATAAAAATGACTATTAACTCTCTTCTACTACCCTCTTGCTATTTTCTTGGACCAATAAGCCTCAAAACAAGCTAACGACTGCCGCCATAGTGCCGGCATAATCTGTTCATTTTCCAATCGGTTCAACATCTGGTCCACTAATTTTTTTCAGGTCCGTTCTTTCTGGACTGGTCCAGAACTAGTGTACCAGTACCCAAGGCTAGTGCTCCCAACTTCGCACTTCCTTTATTTCCTCCGGGTCATCTTACATTATTAAGGGCAGCTGTCCCATGTCAGTGAATCACACATACAATATTCAAGCCAAGATGCTCCAATCTAAACGACTGCCACCTATAAAAATGACTTTTACTTCTGGATCCACTACAGAGGAGGCCCATCTGCCCAAAACGTTTTACGGCCCGCTTTCCTGATCAACCGCGGAAACGACACGTGTTGGGAATAAGGTTCCCGTTAAGAAGGCTTCCCCGCAAACTGCAGCCATTATTCTCTGTTCTGTCCTATTTTCAGCAAGTCCTCGCCGATCCGTCCACCCCATATCACGGCTGGCTTCCCGGTTCTGCCCGATAGAAATCAAATATTGGAAATTGCAGGTTGGATTTCTGGGTTCCTGTGGCGATAGCCTGTTTTCTCCACATGGCTCTTGTCCAAAGCAAATAACACCGTGTATCGCCGCCGGGAATTATTCTCCGACATGCCACTGTTTCCCCGGAAGACATTCATTTACAAGGTCACTACTTCTAGGCCTATTACTCACAAACAAAATTGATGGATATTTTCAAATCTATCTGTATTTAGCAATTACTAACAGAACAGTGTGCATCGCCACCAAGATTCTTCTCTGACACGATACAGTTTTCTCGAAGACAATCATCTACA
This sequence comes from Branchiostoma floridae x Branchiostoma belcheri, assembly GCA_019207045.1. Classification (NCBI taxonomy): domain Eukaryota; kingdom Metazoa; phylum Chordata; class Leptocardii; order Amphioxiformes; family Branchiostomatidae; genus Branchiostoma; species Branchiostoma floridae x Branchiostoma belcheri. Next base: position 1,781,811 of record CM033031.1, read on the forward strand.
GCAAAAGAACAAGGTCACTACTTTCAGGCCTTTAAGTCAGGAACAAAATCAATAGACAGTTTCAAATCTATTGGTATTTAGGAATTACTTATATAATACCATGTATCGCCATCAGAATTTTTCTCTCACACTCTACAGTTTCCCCCGAAGACAATCATCTACAGCCAAGGAACAAGGTCACTACTTCTAGGCTTATTACTCGGGAATAAAATCGATAGATACTTTCAAACCTGGCTGTATTTAGCAATTACTAATATAACACTGTGCATAGCCACCTGCATTCTTCACTCACACTCTATAGTTTTCTCGAAAGATTATCATTTATAGCAAAAGAACAATACTCCCAGCCCAATCACTCATGGAAAAAATCTACTCTAGAATATCTCTCCTTATTTAGCGATTTTTCAACAAAACTATAAATCCTACTTAAATTGGACTAAAATTTGGTAGTCCAAGTTGTTAATTTCTGATATTGAATCTGTCATTCCAAGCTTACCATGATGCATTTTCAATGCAAAGTCATGAAGATTTTTTAACAGACAGGGTATAATTTTTTACTTCCCGGAAAGCTAATTTATTGGCATGCATCTAACGATGTCCGTGACAAACGAACGTCCCTAAATTACATAACGACGGCTCTACCACTGCTAATCAAAATGAATATCGGCTTTTGCTGGGCCGTGTTTGTTGACCTAAAGCTGCATGCGAAACAAAATGGAGAATTATGGCATTTTACAGAGGAACCAGAAATTTATATCAACTACAGCTTTCAAGTATTGGCTGTACAAGGACGATAAATCGCTAAAGCTAATAGCCTGGGACACGATATCACAAATAAATCCAGTCGGGAAGTTATCTATCACTGCTAGAAACGTTCCACTTCCATCCACCGTGCGGTAAATTTCCTACCTCGCATTGCCGATCGCTCGAATCGAAAATAAATCTAGAAACACTCTCGCAGTATCCTAGCAATTCAAGCTTAGAAAAGGGGTGGGAACGACATTCTAAACTATTGCGACTGATATTGTAGTGTGTTGATCAAGTATGACAAATAAGCCGGGAAAACAAATCAAGACTAACGATTAACGTCAGCCTTCGTCAGAAAGAGAACTAATTACAATCGAATGACCTAATTGTTGGAGAACAGTTTGCCCATCGCCCTCCCAATTCCCATGGTGCTGTTCAATTATGGTCGCCGTGCCGACGGGAGCCAACTGCCAATCAATACGGGGCTGCCTGTCAATAATGAGGTCTCAGAAGTCAACCAATTATGACCCGATTACATCAACTTGAAAGTTTTACATAAAAGTCAGCAACCACATTGTCCATAATGGATGGCATAGCGGGCCTTTGCGACCCACTTCCACAAATTACGGTTCAAACAGAATTGGAAATACTGCGTAAAACACTACATAAAGACTATTCATACATGGGGAAAAGGTTTCTACTTCCAGACAGCTGAGGGCATGTAGAAACTTTACTGTAATAGGGGGAAAGATTTGTGGGGGGTTGATTTCGAGGTAGGGAGTAAGTGGAGTTAGTTGTGGATTTTAAGTTCACAGCTGAAACAAGGTGAAAGTCAGGAAAAGAATTTCTGCAGCGGTTTTAAGCTAAGGTTTTAAGAGGTGACCACAAATCTGCAAGCCTAGATACAGCGCAAATATCTTCCCCTTTTACGCTTAATCTGCTGCTATCAGCCATTCGTATAAGGGGACAGATTGCGCCAGTAAATTAAAGCCAATTACTGCGACAATGCTTTGTGCCCTGCTAATCTGTCATGATCCGTGCTTAAGTCTTTTGTCCCTCCGTCTGTGCACACTGGAATGCCCGCATTAGTCTCTGAGGGGTCAGTCGGAATGCCATAGCACATTCCACTGAAATTTCATTGTTTCTTACTTTAATTAAACCACACCAATTTGATTTGCTGATTATCAAGGTTTTAAAAAGATATGCTTGACTAGACAAACATAACGGAAAGATACAAAGCCTGGGGTTTATGCCTTGGTGCACTCAGTTTCATGAAGTGAAAACAGTCATATAGAAGTTTTCCTCCCTGCCCTCTGCTTTTATGATGTCTGCTTGCTATCTTTTCACCTTAAAACGTCTGACAACAAAGGAAAGAAATTGGTATGACCTTAAGCACAAAGTTCCTGTGAGAACAAGCTTCTTAGTTGACAAGCCTTTTAAAAGAAACCTAGTCCACTATGTACAAGCTTACTACAGATTACCGTTTTTTACAGTTCAAAGTGCACCCGTGACATGTGAACATGATATGAGGGAAGGGTTCAATGGCCTCAAGGCTTGCAATGCTGTCGACAGATCTATAAATTCAACCTTCCCTCATGGAAAATTTTGAATACCACAATCTCAAATTTGTACACCTTAGCACACGTGAGCTACAAACAGACAAATTATGGAAGACTTCAATGCTGTCAAGTGATCTATACTTCAAGATTCAGCCTTGCACATATAAATATCACTATCTTGAATGAAAATCTCTAAGGAAACAAATCTGTGCACCTTAGACAACACATGTGGCGAACCACCCACAACTGAATGCTTCTACAGAACAACTGTTTCACATACGCCGAGCACAGCACTACCATAAATACCTTGTAGATATCCTACAATACAAAGTACAATACATCAACCAATCTCACCGAGCCAATGGTGAGAGGTTCCGCCACACAGCTAGCAATCCTTCTCTGCCGATAACAACCAAGCGCCGCGCAAACCGGCTACTACTGCACGATCACCGATCGTTACCGCCTCCCCGGCGCAATGAATCGCTCCACTCACACGTGACTAGAAACCAAAGCGTGCCTTTTTTTCGCTGTCCAGCCAGGAAGTGCCGATTGTTCCCTTCGGTTGGTGTTCGGGCCCCCACCCCTTTGTCATGCAAAAGTGGGTACCCAGGGGGCCCCATTCAGTATGGGGGATAAACCCACTTCAATAGACTCTTACTGTGGGGAACCCTTGCCCTAACAGTTAAAATTACTAGCCTGGACTGTATGGAAGTAATTGCCCAGACAAATCTCAAGAGGCCGAATGATACACCGATACAGCATAAACCAAATAGAGCGATGGTAGACAACTCTCGAATAGTTTTTCCCTTATTCATATGTAGCTCTTGTTTAGGCACTTTGACACCATATTCTTGACCAAGATGACCAAGAAGTTGACCTACATTTAACATGACCTTGGGATTTCTTCTTGACCTTTTGAGCTTTGTGTCTCTCTGTAATTAAGAAGGAACCGCATCTTTTTTCCAGCAGGTAAAGTCGTCTTGCATGTTACTACGTGTCTATGATGGCCCATTTTCACATCACATCTCAGTATCATCAAGAATTTTAAACCAACACTCATTAAAGGTCTGCTACGCAGTATTTTGTGCTTTCAACTGAAAACAAAAAATCCATTTTCCGGCCATTTCTTTATATAGTAAGTTGAATCAAGCCTACCACGTTACGGAACACTATTCAAGGTATGTAGGGAGTCGATATTTTCGCCGTGCGAGCGCGTTTGAAAACCTGTGAATCTGCACACCCGCGCTGGGTTTCAGCCATTTTGTTTCTTCCGAACGAACCGTTGATGATTGATTCTTGTTCGAATTCTCATCGGTGCCTAACTAGGGAGGTCAGAAAGTTACAGCGCACGTAGGACGAAATGTTTGTAGGCTAATTCTCTACGTTGCAAATGTGAAATAATGACACAAAAGTGTCAAAAAGTGTCAAAAAGGAGTAGTAAATCTGAGACTTCTTAGTTCTAGAAGATTTCAAATTTGAGCGCAAAAAACTGCGTAGCATACCTTTAAATAAAAAATGAGACAACAGCGCTGCAAGCACATAAAAACTGCAGAACAGAAATTTCATATTCAGGACTCCCTATAATCAAGAATCAACTACAGTGAACCATTTCCACATTACGTGTCACATCCTCAAGAATCCTTCACACCGACAGTCTTGAAATCATAACAACTTGACGACAACTTCTTAGACATACCTTAGGAACAGAAGCCTCTTTAGCAGCATCTTCCATTTTCCAAAGTCATCTTCACTAATGTCTACAGTGACCCAGTTCAAATATCTCTCCTCACATCCTTTCATATCCCAAACCGTAATCATAAAGAGACAACTTCTTGACAAGCACAATTGAAATCTCCAACAGAAATCTTATCTCAAATCCAGACTTCCTCTAATCAAGACGCCTTTTCTTCTGGCAAATGAGAAATCCATCGAAGCTCCTTGAGACAGACAAGCCGACGGCTAAGACGCTCTAATCATCTCTTCATCTTTCTCCTTTCAATTCCCAATCACACCGTCAAACTGGGAGCGAGTGCTACCTACCGATTACCCCCTTTCTTCCCCTTCTTTCAAGTCTACAACAGAGTGAAAAATTCATCACTTTCGCTACCAACTTAAGAGCTTTCCCTATTTTCCTTTCAGCCCCAGATATTGCTGATTGCGGCTTACCTTAATTAGAACCCAATCTATACATAATGATTATGATTAAGGAAGGCAGGCATCAACGTCTCATTGGGGATTCCTTTTGAATTCAAAGGACGTACAGAGAAATTTCTGACGATCTATCAGGCAGTGAAAATTGGCTGCAACTCACCCGGAAAGGACATGAAAGTATTCAGAATATCATGGGAACAATCCTCCTTAATAACTGTACTAACGAGATTGTACACAGTAATTTGAGCATTGGGCTAGATGCAGGGTGACCTAAATGATATAGGTACATATATGCAATTAGGTCTCAAAGCATCATTTTCTGATCATCTCCCCAAAAGTAAGTCACCATCTTAAACACACAGTTAAACCTGTACTAGTGGCCACCTCTACATAAGTACCATGTGACCACTTTTTGGTGATTCCTTGGACAATTTTTCCCATTGACAAAAGCATTGACAAATCCTGCCTATAAAAACAAGTTTTCAACATAGACAAGATTTCATCAGTCTCCTTGAGGGTCTTCTTAAGGGCGCAGTCACATATAGGACGTGCAATCGTCAAGCGATCGCTAACTTTGGGCACTTTGGAGGACAAAAACACATGTCTCCTGCAATGTTCAACTGTCTTGGTACACAAAATGATGTTTTGGTTCCATGTCGGTGGTTGGTTCAGTCACAGCCTGCTTAAAAATCGTATGACGAACTCACAGCCTATGTGACCATGCCCTAACAGATTTGACTGTACACAAGTCTTCTTGAAGATCTCACCTTGTACGTGTCCACCTCCTTGGCCTGTTCCTCGGGGCTAAGTCTATCGGAGATCTTAAAGAACATCTCCACCTTCTCCATCCAGGTGTGCACCTCGTTAAGACCCTCCCGGAACTTCTCCATCTCAGACATGAACTCCTGCAGCATCAAGAAGGGAACAGGACCATGTCTTGAAATGAATAAACTTCATTGCTCATCAATCACACAAGATACAGTGTGCAGCAACTCGTGACAACTACTATAGAAATAGTACTATGAGGCTACATAGTATTAAGGAACAACAAAATATTGTCTATAACAGTACAGTATCTGTCTTGATATTATGAATTGCCTTTGGAACTAGAGTTTAGGAGTTCTAGCAGCCTGCTTCAAGTGGTTACACGAGGCTGCAGTTTGCAAATGTACCATGTGATTATATCAAACCTCACAGTCGGTACAGGCTACAGAATTTTCAGCAAGCTGACGTTGGTAGCCTCAAACACAAAGAAGAAGAAAGGTCACCAAACTCTATGTATCAAAATCTATATTTTATCTGACCCTTACCTCCCTCATGACCCCAATGAAAAGCGGCCTGCAGGTCGATTTGAGCTTCTCATGAATAAATAAAGGTTCCGACAAACAAACTTGTTACCACGTTAAAAAAACAAAAACAACAAAACACTAACCTGAAGCCTGAGCCTCCTCTCGGCTGCCCGGGCGCACACGTCCGACCAGTGCTGGTTCAGAGCAGAGAGTTTCTCCTCAAGGGGACCGAGAGTTCCGGGCTCCGCCAACTCCACCATCTCCTTCCCCGTTTCATTGATAATCAGCACCACGGACTGCTTCCTGGTCATCTCTTGCTGAAGGGTCTGCAACCGATACTTGGGTTTAGTAAAATGCTGAACCTTTTTCCAACACTATGGTGTAAACAGGTATTAGGAGCAAATTTTTAAATATGAACACTAAATGTTTAAAAAAACTTATTCCCTTGTCTACTGGAAGCCTTTTCCTTAGTGTATCTCTGACATATTTCAAAACTCTGATATACGTGAAATATACATAAAAATGTTACAAAAAAAAAACCCTGTACATTGCACTTCTCCACAATCTTAGCTACAGAAAAATAATTTGCTAAAGGCTATCTAAAATTGGGCTAAAATATACTCAAACTCACACGTACCTTGCACCACTTGAGTTCCTCTTCAACATTAGCCGGGATGGCACCCTCTGCCTCCTTCTTGTTGAGCTCGGCCTCGGTAGTGCCGAGCCACTCCGTAAGGGACACCATCTCCTTCTTTAGCTTCTTAGACAGCTTCATGGCCTTCTCAAGATCCTGCTTTCCTTCCGTCACCTGGGCGGAAGACGTATAAGTCTGGTTAATGGCTGTTTTCTTACATATCAGACATGTAGTATGAAGAAGATTCATTGAAAATGTTCAAAGTAAAGTAGTTGTAGTAGTAGTAGTAGCTGTATAACCAGTATTTGATTTAAAGAAGAAAAAGAACATCTAAGTCTAGTTACTTGCTACAATCTTGCAATTTAGGTGTAAGGTATTAAAGAGATTCATCAAAAATATTCAAAGAAAATAAGGAGTAGTAGTTGTAGTTGTAACCAGTATTTGATTAAAGAAAAAGAATCCTACTCATTAGCCAATCAGAGCACAGTATCCCATCTAGCACATCTATTCCTTCAGCCAATCAGGACTCACTATTCGCTATTTTCAAATTTTCAGCCAATCAGTATACAGTAAAGCATCCATCAAAATTAATCCATCAACCAATCAAGATGCCAATCATCAAGAAAGTCCATGACCAATCAGAACTCACCATCCAACCTAGTATGTTTTATCCACCAATCAAAACTCATCACCGAAACCAGCATGTTTCATCCATCAATCAGGTCTCACTACTCTTTTTTTATCCACCAATCAGGACCCATCTCTCATCCAAAACATGTTCCATCGACCAATCAGAACTCACCACCCAGCCCAGCATGTTTCATCCACCAATCAGAACTCCCCATTTATTCAAGTCCACCAATCAATGCCCAATTTATCCAAGTCCACCAATCAGCAGTGCCCATTTATTCAACTCCACCAATCAGAACTCAACATTTTTTCCACTACACCAATCAGCACTCCCGAATTATTCAACTCCACCAATCAGCACTCCCCATTTATTCAACTCCACCAATCAGAACTCACCATCCCCTCCAGCTGCTCCCGCAGCATACCCACCTGAGCACCCAGGTCGTTATACTGGAGTTTCAGCTCGTTAAGCCGCTCGTTAAGATCCTCCGTGTTGTCCACTTGTTTCTTCTCCACCACCTGTCGCCCAGTCTTTATCACAAACTCCACCTCAGGTTTCACATCGCTCAGGATCTTGTACAGGCCCTGATACAAGGAAGAAACAGCCAAGACATTAAAATTGGGCACAAAAGCTTCTGTCTTAGTAAATGACTTACTACCGATCCACAAAATGCAACAGCATTGTATGGATTTTCAAGCTACACATGTCTATAGTGTCTACAAAACTAGGTTGTTGAAAATGGTAATACTGTTGAAGGTTTAGGTAGGATAAGTAAGGAGGTAAGAATGCAAAAATTGCTTGTTACAGTTAATAGGCTCAAATAGTTGCTTAGAATGTTGTTATGGGCAAATTGAGTATTTGTTTACATTACAAAGATGGAAAGCAGATGTATAGCTGTAAGTAAGTTGAATGTAAGCCAGTTTTAATCACATGAAGCTTTGAACAGGATGGCTTGTAATGAAGACAGAGGACACGTTATCTGGTGTTTATGTTGTCTTTATGTGAAACACTTGTGCTGAATGATGGGATTTTGTAGTTTAAGATCAGGTCAGGACAGCACATTTGATGTTACATGAGGTTTCCTCTTTTACAGTAAAATCCCGCATGGCAGTTTCAACTGCGAACACTTCATATTCTCAATATCACTTTATCAAATCCCTGCAAATATTTGCCTCTTTACAGTGATCTTGCGACTTCTCAGAAAAAAGTTACAACATGACAGCATCTCACCATACAGATGTCGAGCTGTCCCTGCACCATCTCAGGCTCGTGGTGTTTCAGTTCTAGCACACCCAGCTCCTTCCCATAAACAAACAAACAAACAAACAAACATCTCACCATACAGATGTCGAGTTGCCCCTGTACCATCTCAGGCTCGTGGTGTTTCAGTTCTAGCACACCCAGCTCCTTCCCATAAACAAACAAACAAACAAATATCTCACCATACAGATGTCGAGTTGCCCCTGTACCATCTCAGGCTCGTGGTGCTTCAGCTCTAGAACACCAAGCTCCTTCTCAACATTGTTCAGGATGTCTCGAACGCGACCCATCTTCGGCTCGAAGTCTGCCGGCTTCTGGTACTTACGGAACTTTGCCTTTATCTCAACCATTCGCTTCTGTGGAAAAAGGAAGGAAAAAAAACAAAATGAGGACCAAGGAGAATGATGTTGAATTCTTCATATGTCATATCCACCCGAGAAAACACACATTTCAATGTGAAATGCACCTGAAGTTAAGACATCCAAATCCGGTACTCAAATTTTCAACAGACAACTCTGAAAGGACCTGTCTAGCGATATTTCCACGAAAAGTTTTATGGAGTTTCGCTGAAAGTTGATGTCCAAATTCATATCGATGTTGGCCTATAACTTTTAGTCCTTAGTTCAGACATGCTCACAATACACTTCCATATGTAGACGACTTGAGTAACGGTAGATTGTGCTTCTGAACACTTACATATACATATCAAAAGCAACATTTCTATCCATCAATCAATATTGTGAATGGTACTAAAAAATCATCACTATCAAACAAACCATCGCGCCTGACATAAGCTCCCTATCCCCCATCCTGACAATCGTTTGTGCGAATCCCAGACTCACATATCCCTTTTTAAAGCAATGTTTCTCTTACAAGGCGGAAGGGGGCAAGGGGGTCACTCATTCTTCAACAAATTATGACACTCTCGGATGAGCTGAGGGGAAGGGAGATGTTCCAAGGTCAGAGTGCCACATTCCGGTAATATTAGAAGGGCAAATCTGTTTAAAAAATCATGGCGCCTAGAAATGGCCTGAACAGAACAGGAAGTCGTGACACGAAAGCGTCAATGTAAAATCTACAGATTTCTTGATAAACACACAGAATTTCAACATTTGACATTTGTGCTTATTGCTCAAAGAAGTGTTCATGCAGATTTTACCAAATTAAAAGCACATTATAGTAGAGATGTGTTTCCTAATTAATGAAATGTTTTGGTGGTTTTATGTTCAGTGTTTTTGTTGTGACCTCTCCCATTGCGAAAATGTTTCTCAGTATTTCAACCTCGAACATACAACCACTGTGAACACTCCATTTTCTCTCTTCTGCAAAATTATATCCCTGAGAACAGTAACCTGTAACTGTCAACAAGTACTTGGCCATTCATCGTATTCATCATCATCATCATCGTCGTCTTAAAAGACTTCTCGAAAGAAAATTTTGGCAGAGGACACTGGAATTTAGCTGACCTGCAGTATCTCAGACTGCTGCCTGATCCTGGTGGTGGCTTCAGTGCTGCCCTCCGCCATCAGTGCCTGACATTTCCGCCCAATCTCCTCCAGGTCTTCGTCTCGAGCATCAAACTCGTCCTGGAGTTGCTGCAACAAAACACAAGAAATCAAAATTAGAAGACTTTTTTTTTAAATTAAAGAAGCTTGTGTAGTCCAGTGGTTACGTTGCCCTGCATCTGGGCCAAGAAGCTGTGAGTTCAAATCCAGAATATGTCGGACGTGCTAGAGATAAAGGTTACAGTCATGAAGAAACACAATGCTTTTCCTGGCATTTCTTCTTCTCCTTCTTTTAGTCAAATGGAATCAACTCAGCCAAATCTTTTCAACTAAAAGACTTGAAACTTTTCCCTAACATCACAGAAGAACTTAAACATGGGTTAAGGAAGGAAGACACTGCAAGAACCTACTGAGCTTACAAGGGACAAACCTCAAAGAGGGCTTAGACCATTGCAGTGAGGAAGAAAACTACGAGAGCTAAGCAAGCATGCAATGAACAGGACAAAGTGGAGAGAGTTGAAGAAAGACTGATTGCAGCTGCAGGGTGTCCAGACCACTGCAGCAGCAGAACACAGTGGAGTACTACAGTAGAAGCCGCTTAATTGCACTGCCTATTTGCCAGAGCATTAATTTTCATGCAATTATCCGGGTGGTGCAATAATGCGAAGTTATTCAGCTGGACCACACCGGTTCGGGATTTGGGGATTCTGTGCAGTTAACAGAAGTGTGCGTTTATCCGTTGTGAAATTAACTGGCTTCTACTGTACTACTATTACCACCATACTAATTCATTACCTCGAACTCCTCAGGCACATCAGAGGCACAGACCCCGGAGGTGATGCGCGAGTGCAGCAGCTTGTCAGTCCGTGTGAACCAGCGCTCCAGCTCAAGCACATCCTTCTCCAAGTCCTGTGCACTGGCGATCCGCTGCTCAAGGGCTGTCTGGCGCAGCTTAGCCTGGGGACAGGGATGATTTTAACAGTTAGCCTGGGGACAGGGATGATTTAAACAGTTATTTGTTGTGTCTGTCTGTCTGTATGAACCAGCGCTCCAGCTCAAGCACATCCTTCTCCAGGTCCTGAGCACTGGCAATCCGCTGCTCAAGGGCTGTCTGGCGCAGCTTAGCCTGGGGACAGGGATGATTTTAACAGTTAATTATGCTGTTGTGTTAGCGGTTCGCACACCGCACAGCTTAGTCTGGGGACAATTATAACAGTTAATTGTGGTGTCATGTTAGCTGTCCTGGGCACTGGCGATCCGCTGCTCAAGGGCTGTCTGGCGCAGCTTAGCCTGGGGACAGGGATGATTTTAACAGTTAATTCTTTTGTTCTGTTAGCAGAACGCTTAGGGCTTTAAGACTAGAACCCATATATAGGTCTTGAATTAACAATTCCTGACATGCCACTTAAGTTGCGTTCTAGGGAAAGGCACTAAAAAAAACTTTCCTCACATTATCCAGGAGTAAAAATGAGAACCTGACTTCGGTTGGGGAGGTAAATCAGGAAAGAGCTTTTGTTTTTCGAAAAATGTTAAGTAAATAAGTAAATAGATAAAATGAATGAATACTGTTGAACCCTGACCTGTTGCTGCAGAGTGTCCCATCGTGAGGTGAAGGTCGTGACCTCCGTCTGGACAGGCTCCACCAGAACCTTGTGCTCCACCAGCTGCTGGGAGATCTCCTGGATCTTGTCCCTGTTGTCTGACGGGTGGTTCCTCACGTGGTTCTCAAGGGCCTGAATTCAAGAAGAAAATTGTCATATTCCTAAACTAGAAAAGAATATCCTGAACAGGTAGCACAGAGGAGCACACACAAACACACCTACACACAGACACATGTCTGACGGGTGGTTCCGCACATGGTTCTCAAGGGCCTGAATTCGAGAAGAAAATTGTTTTATTTCTGAACTAGAAGAGAATCGTAATGTCCTACAACTGTACAAATGCCTACTGAACATGTATCACACAGGAGCAAGCATGGGTGCATGTACATGTATGCACGCGCACACACACACACACACAAACACACACACACTCAGACACACTCACACACACACACACTCTCACACACACACACACACACACTCAGACACACACACACACACACACTCAGACACACTCACACACACACACACTCTCACACACACACACAAACACACACACACTCAGACACACACACACACACACACACACTCAGACACACACACACTCAGACACACACACACACACAAACACTCACACACACACACACACAGACACTCACACACACACACAAACAAACACACTCACACACACACACACAAACACACTCACACACACACACAAACACACACACACAAACACTCACACACACACACACACAAACACACTCACACACAAACACACACACACACACAAACACTCACACACACACACACACAAACACACTCACACACACACACAAACACACACACACACACAAACACTCACATACACACACACACAAACAAACACACTCACACACAAACACACACTCACTCACTCACTCACTCACAGACACACAGAGACACACACACACATGCAGACAAACACACAGACACAAACAATCTACTCACACACACCCTCATACACACACATGCACACTTACTCCCTCCCTCTCTCTCTTTCATACTTACTTTCATACAAACATATATTTCATTACATATGTTTCATACGAACATCTTTAATACATTGCTAAAAACAGTCATCTTCAGAACGGGATAATATCCCACTGTCTACACCATGCATGCTGTGTTGTGATGTAACCACCACTGAAGTGAACCCACCCACCTGTATCCTTATCCTTCGCCTTCTCTTTAGCAAGAATCAGAGGAAACAAAATCAACGGCATTTAGGACAACTACTGCCTATACAGTACACATCCACACTTCTTCACCTTACAGACAGTTTAAAGACCTCTACTGCAACCTTTTCTTGGTTAGGAATACGTAAATTCAACCATTGAGGTGAAGTTAAATGATGCCCAGGACATGTATAAGTCTTTCCCTATTACTATATATTAGTCTGTGTAACACAAACTCTGCAGTCCAGGGCTGTAACTGGCGAGATTTAATCAGGCTATGTCACTAAATTTTGGAGAGAAAAAATTGTGTAATCACAATTCCCGACTATTCAATGTTACAACACAGAGCAATCTCAACAACAACTCTGACCATAACAGTTTATAGAGCCAAAGAAATAACCCAAGCCATAACCCAAGAAAACCCAAGCCATAACCCAAGCAAAACCAACACATAACCCAACAAAACCCAAGACATAACCCAAGAAAACCCAAGACATAACCCAAGAAAACCCAAGCCATAACCCAAGCAAAACCAACACATAACCCAACAAAACCCAAGACATAACCCAAGAAAACCCAAGACATAACCCAAGAAAACCCAAGACATAACCCAAGAAAACCCAAGACATAACCCAAGAAAACCCAAGACATAACCCAAGAAAATCCAAGACATTACCCAAGAAAACCCAAGACATAACCCAAGAAAACCCAAGACATTACCCAAGAAAACCCAAGACATAACCCAAGAAAACCCACGACATAACCCAAGAAAACCCAAGACATTACCCAAGAAAACCCAAGACATAACCCAAGAAAACCCAAGACATAACCCAAGAAAACCCAAGACATTACCCAAGAAAACCCAAGACATAACCCAAGAAAACCCAAGACATAACCCAAGAAAACCCAAGACATAACCCAAAAACAAAACCCAAGACATAACCCAAGAAACCCAAGACATAACCCAAGAAAACCCAAGACATAACCCAAGAAAACCCAAGACATTACCCAAGAAAAACCAACACAAGAAAACCCAAGACATAACCCAAAAACAAAACCCAAGACATAACCCAAGAAAACCCAAGACATAACCCAAGAAAACCCAAGACATAACCCAAGAAAACCCAAGACATACCCCAGAAAACCCAAGACATAACCCAAGAAAACCCAAGACATACCCCAGAAAACCCAAGACATTACCCAAGAAAACCAAAGACATAACCCAAGAAAACCAAAGACATAACCCAAGAAAACCAAAGACATTACCCAAGAAAACCCAAGACATTACCCAAGAAAATCCAAGACATAACCCAACAACAAAACCCAAGACATAACCCAACAAAACCCAAGACATAACCCAAGACATAACCCAACAACAAAACCCAAGACATAACCCAACAACAAAACCCAAGACATAACCCAAGACATAACCCAACAACAAAACCCAAGACATAACCCAACAACAAAACCCAAGACATAACCCAAGACATAATCCAACAACAAAACCCAAGACATAACCCAAGAAAATGCTGCCTTGTAGCTACTCACATCCAGAGCTTCAGAGATTTCCTCTGCATCTCCGCCAACAGCCTCAGTCTGTTGGATCTTAGTCTCGAGGGTGGACAGCCAGGATTGTTCCTGTTCTAGTAGCACCTGGAACTGCTGCCACAGGGTCCACACCTCCTGTAGGGTGGAAGAAACAACAACACAAACATTAGTGGACTATTACTTCAGTCTGTTGGATCTTAGTCTCCAGGGTGGATAACCAGGATTGCTCCTGTTCTAGTAACACCTGGAACTGCTGCCACAGGGTCCACACCTCCTGTAGGGTGGAGAAATTAAACACAGACATTAGTGGACTATTACTTCAGTCTGTTGGATCTTAGTCTCGAGGGTGGACAGCCAGGTCTGCTCCTGTTCTAGTAGCACCTGGAACTGCTGCCACAGGGTCCACACCTCCTGTAGGGTGGAGAAATTAAACAGACATTAGTGGACTATTACCTCAGTCTGTTGGGTCTTAATTTCAAGGGTGGACTGTAACATTTGTTCCTGTTCTAATAGCAACTGCATGGAACAGCTGCCACAGGGTCCACACCTCCTGTAGGGTGGAGAAATTAAACACAGACATTAGTCGACTATTACTTCAGTCTGTTGGGTCTTAGTTTCAAGGGTGGACTGTAACATTTATTCCTGTTCTAATAGCAACCGCATGGAACTGCTTCCACAGGGTCCACACCTCCTGGAAGATGGAAGAAACAAAAACACAAACATTCACACTCTTTTTCCCTTGTTACAGTTATGCCAGTATCTGTATCTGTCACGTGGGTCCACTATCGTTAAGCATGGATGAACTTTGTCATAAATATTTAAAACTTCTGGCCAATGTCCTAGCTCTTGCAGCTGTGCTTTATAGCAGATATAATTGCATAAATTTTGTCGGGTACCTCCATATATTTAGGACATACACATTCGCTTGAGTACTTTAAAATTTGTATATACATTTTATCTTCGTAGATGGAGATACAGATGTTCAACGTCAGAGGTATATTGGTGTTACACAGAAGTTTATTTGTTTGAACAAAATGCCTTCTCCACATGCTTATAAGAAGCAAAAGAGAAAACGGCCAGTTCGACGTTGCTGTTGCATACGACTTCCCCCCAAACTGATCACGGGAGGAAGACAGATCGGGTCTTCTTTGTATGCAAAAAAGCTTTTACTATTAAAGAAAATAACACCTAAGGGTCTTTAGGGTGTGCAGTCCGAATTGAAAAGGTGTTGAAATAGGTACAACAACAAGAGAAATTCAAACTGATGAATTCTCTTTTCTTTCAGTGGTACTTAGGAACAAACGTCCCGAAAATGTTGTTTGGTCGCAAACTTCGGGCATTCATTTGTAAAATGATTTTGCATTTGTCATGCTGACTGTAATAAATTTACTCAATTTAGGAAACCTGGAAGGCACTTCCTGCGCATGTAAGTTTGCTTTGGTGAAATATTAAATAAATTGAAAAATTTCAGCTGAGCTTACCTGTGAAACCTCGTAGCGTTTGTTGACAGTGTTGTACAGAACAGTCCACCTCTCGTTGACCACCTGCAGGTCATTGCCAAGTCCGCCAGGGCTGCCGGCCTTTGTCGCCATCTCGTTCCCAACAGTGTTCAGCGCCTTCAAGTCTGGCTCTTTCTTGTCTAGGTCTGTTTTCAGTTTCTGAGAAGAAAAATAGAAGAAGTTGGCAGGGACTTCTGATAATGTCATGCCTGCCATATCCCCTTTACTAATCCATCAAAGAAACTTAAGACTAAAGAATAAAGGTGTTCATAGACAGACTAGAAAGTTAAAAAGGAAAAAAAAGTTTATGAAGGTTTTGATCTTCTATTTTTGTTCTAAGGGAAACTAATTGTACTTCTCATAAAACCTCCATCATTTTCAAGAACTACTGTACAAGGGGAAATGTTTGTGGGGATAAGATTTTGCAGTAGGACCAAATGGAGTGCTCTCAGCAGTTTAAAGTTCTGGTTTGAAACTGCCATAAAGGATTTTTACTTGAAAAGCAGTGGATTTAAGTTTGTTGTGCAGAAAATCACAAACACAAATCTACTGCTATCATTTCCCCTTCACTATTTTCTAGGAAAAATTCATCTTTGGCCACACATCTTGAGAAACACTCCTACCTTATATTTCTTGATCCTTGGCTGGATGTCATCAGGGTCCTCCAGAGGCCCGTCCTCCTTCAGTCCCTCCTTCTCCTTGTCTGTCAGCCACTCGCTGAAGGCCTCCAGCTGCAGCTGTAAGGAGCTCGTCTTCTTCATGGCTCCTTCAAGACTCTGCTTCTGAGACTTTTGCTGCAGGAAGAGGAAAGAAATGTGATGATGATGATGATGATGATGATGATGAAAGATCACGGAGAAGCAGGAAAGAGATCACTATGAATAGTGCAATTATAAATCATCTGCATATATTTCACCTCTTCCAGTATCTGCCATATTGTAATAAATCTCTGTATTAGCATGTCCTGTAATATTCTGGCAAGTAAGTATTAGTATCCAAATTGGTGCAAGGAAGTCTGTGTTCGGTTTTCCCATAAATTATTTCTTCTTCTCTAAAATCATTGATCTGACTTTTGTGAGTTTCAAATTTAAGTGTGATTGATATCAATGAAGAATAAACAATTAATTTTGTTAAGCTCATGTTTTCCTTTACTAATAAAAAAGAAAAAATAGTAATACCGCTAGCCCTATAAGTGCACCACAGCTGCCAGTTGCGGAAAGAGCAGTAGTGACAGTTGTCTAGCTTTATTCATTGGGTGCTTTTATAGTGCAACCATGGTCTTATCTATATCTATATAGCCGGTATAACCGCCGTTCGGCATAACACACCAGCTAATAGAGTCTTATAGAGAGAGAAAAGGCTCCTCATTTGACTGAAGTGGTCATCTCCTTATAAATGGACATTTCAAGCCTTACTTTCTTGGTGATGGCGTCCCAGCGTTCGTTCCGGTCCTTCAGTTCCTGCTTGAGTTTCTTGGAGAAGTCGGGGTGCGCCTCGGGAACAAGTCTCTTCCCCGCCTCGTTCACATTGTTCATGTTGTGCTGGAGGGAGGCGATGTCCTTCTGAAGGGACTGGACACACAGAAAAAATAAAAACCAAGTTATTATGTATGCCTCTCATATTCTCTATGTCCTCTAGCTTACATCTAGCAACTGGCTTTGGGCTTCCAACCATTACACGAAGCGACACTGTTATAAAGCATTTGTGCATCATTTGTTTGGCCGGTTGAGGCTGAATTGCAAGTGTCTGAAGCAGCTGCCATTCAGCGTTACTTACTGACAGGTAACCTCAATACACCACTAACTGCCCTGGGTGTATCCATAGGACTGAAAGGTTATGAACCACTCACGGCAGGCATCAAGTCTTATTTCTGCTACTGTTGACAAACATGCAAGTTTCAACTAATACATGCTAGTTTAGAGACTATTGTTAGAGGCTGGTTTGTTCAACAAACAAACTACATTTGAATTCATATCCATTCAAAAAGATCTGGAAAACTTGTTGGCTTGTTGAGATCTTTCCTCTACTCAAATGTGTGGGAGTTTGTACCTTGCTCTGTTCTAGCTGAGCCTGAAGGGTTTCTGTGTCACCCACTGCTGCCTCCTCTGAGTGGATGTACACATCTACCTCGTCCATCCAGGTGCGCAGGCCATCCCCTTCTTTCTGCAGGGGGAAGGGAGGGACACATATATTGATGAAGGTGAAAAGATATGCAAAGGAACAGTGAGGTTAGACGTCCAGGTAATAAAATACGCAACATAGCAGTTACTCAAGGAAATGGATAGATCATCATCCACAACCTTTTGCCAGCTACTGAGTAAGATATGTAGTCCACAGGTACAAAATGTTGAGGGACACATGTTTACTTTTGAAGAGCATTTACAATGAATTTTCGATTTTGATGGTTGCTTTGTTTTTATTCTACAATATAAAAATGCAACGTAAGTCAGGACAACGTTCCAACAAGACGTCTGAAAAAATCTTGGTGGACAGAGAAGATACATTGTATAAGGACACATTTCCATTCCTGATATTGCGTGAGAAGCTCGACGCCCTTGTCCACGTGTTCGAGCCTGTCCTCGGTCATGGCACAGACGTTAACCATTTGATTGATTGATTAATTGAGCTGTTTCCGTACCTGATATTGCGTGAGGAGCTCGACCCCCTTGTCGAGGTGTTCCAGCCGATCCTCGGTCATGGCACAGACATTACTCTTTCAAAATGAACAAACAAACAAACAAACCTGATATTGCGTGAGGAGCTCGACCCCTTGTCCAGGTGTTCCAGCCTGTCCTCAGTCATCGCGCAGACGTTAACCATTTGATTCATTGACAAATTGAGCTGTTTCTGTACCTGATATTGCGTGAGGAGCTCGACCCCCTTGTCCAGATGTTCCAGCCGATCCTCGGTCATGGCGCAGACGTTACTCCAGCGCTCGTTCAGCCCGTTAAGCTCCTTCTGCAGGCTGCGCGACCTGTCCGGCGGGGAACTCTCCACCACCTGCTTCCCCGTGGTGTTCACGAAGTCCAGACTCTTCTGCTGGTCCTTTAGGGCCTGCTGTACCTCCTGGAAAAAAGGAATTCTTGTTACCCTTGGATCCGAATGTTTGTGATATCAAGAATAATCTGAGAAGTTGTTGACGGATGTATGTGGGTAGATATCAGCAAAATGAAAGACAAATTTGATTATAGGTCCCATAGATGCTCTCTTTAGCAAAGCTGTACTGCAGCACAACTTTTGGTTTTGATGTTCTGGTCATGGTATGGTCATAACCCTTTAGCGACAGATAGCTCTTGTTAGAACAATATCAACAACATTCTTAAATGGGCTAAAATTTGGTGACCTTGTACTTCTGCCTATAGTTACTTGTAATTAGGCAGTTTGGGCTGCATCAGGGAAAACGGTTACAATGAAACAAATTTATTGAACTAAATACAGTAGAATGATGTTTATATGGGCTAAACTTGTTCACCTTGAACTTCTGCTGTTGATCCTTCATGGTGGGGATGTCAGCAATGTAGAACTTCTCTGTGGTGAGGAGAGACTCCACGTTATCAATCCACTGGGTCAGCGCCTTCATGGCCTCCAGGTACTGTTTAGGAGGGGCCTGCTCAAGAGCTGTGGGAGAAAAAGAAGAGGTTATATTTTTCACATTAAAAGGATGCAAGCCAGGACAATGTCTCAGTAAGGAATCTGAAGCTAACTGCCTTACTATTGCCAGCTTAGAGGCACAAAAGAGAACTAAGTTAGTATGTGTGTATAGATGAAATTGGCAACGCAAGCACACTTATCTGTATCTATATAGCCGGTATAACGGACCTTTGGCGTAACACACCAGCTTCACAGGCATGCGGTGCGGAAGCTTAGATTGTCATATTTTCATATATAAGTACATTTGTATTTATAAGCTTAAGGTTGCCCCAAAATTCCAAAAGCAAATGTTTTCAAGAAAATTTTTTACCTTGGCATTCTGAGGTCAAGGTAAAAAAAACTGAGTGGGAGTCAAAGGTCAATTTGATACGTGTTGGAAGGATGGAAAGATTTTTTTTTAAAAATCACCTTTGGTGAGGTCCTTCTCCCTGGCGGCCATCTTGGCCACCAGCTCCTCCCACTGCAGCTGGAACTGGGTCAGGTCCTGCTGCAGGTTCTTGGGCGGGTCTGAGGAGTCAGCCAGCTGAGAGCCCAGGCTGTTCAGCTGCTCTACGCGCTCGCTGTGCGCAGCCATGTCTGTAACTTCAACCTGGGGGGAGGGAGGAATTACTGTTGAACATCCAGCCTGAAACTTTCTCAAATCTAACTCACGCTCACTGTGGCTGCCATGTTTATGACTTTAACCTGGGGAGAGAGGAATAACTTTTGAACATCCAGCCTGAAACTTTCTCAAATGAAACCTACACCCACTGTTCTTGCTGTGCGCTGCCATGTCTGTCATTTCAACCTGGGGGAGGGAGAAATAACAAACGAACATCCAGCCTGAAATATTCTCAGATCTAACCCACGCTCACTGCTCGCCGCCATGTCCCTCACTTGAACCTGGGGGAGGGAGAAATAACTATTGAACATCCAGTCTAAAACAGTCTCAAATCTAACTCACGCTCACTGCTTGCTGTGCGCCACCATGAAACTAACATACATATATAAGACAAGAGAGATCATTTTTGAATATGACAATATGACAACTTATTCTAACATAAAGAATGAAATGAATGTTGGTTTCAGGGGCCAACATGCAAGAGACTGACAGTGCCTTTTTCATTCACATGTTTTGTGTCTAATGCATTAGCTACAAGCAGTGCTCAGTTTAAACTAAAGATTTCTAGTGGTCTCACCTGCAGTTCATCCATCTGCTGTTTAATCTTGACTGCATCGTCGCTGGGCTTGTCCTGTCCCTGCAGCCAGGTCATCTTCCTCCCGGTGACGTCCCTCAGGACATCCAGCTCCGTGTAGAACTGCTTACACAGCCGAGCCATCTGCAGCTTTCGCTTACGGTCGTTAATCAGCACGCAGATCTCGTTCCAGCGCTCCGTGAACGTGTTCAAACGCGTCTCCAGCTGAATCTTGTCGTCCTCTTCCTCGATGAGGGTTTCGCCGGTCTCCTGGATTCAAATAGACATTTTATGTTACAATTTTAACCCTATATCCATACACAAAATAAAGCACTTACCAACAAGCTTATGGTCAGTCCTCGGATCCTTATCAAGTTAAAATGACCCAAAGCCACAGACCGTAAGTGTGACATCAGCAAAGGGTTAAAATATGGAATTTTGTTGTATAAATCGGAGCAGAAATGATTTATCTTATTTGATTACGTTACCTTCATTTATGTCTATCACCGATTTTGAGTTCACCCTATGCTTACTTACTTACTTGGGCCTACTGCCCATCCTTGCTTTCTGTTAATTAAAGGTCATAATTATGTTGTGTATTTCTATATTTTGTATTATTTTAATCTGGACTCCAGGAAGAGTAGTGATGTGAGAGAAATGAGAGAAATGGTTTATTATTGCCATTGACATTAAAAACATTTGCAGCACATTTACAAAAGGCTGAATTGTCGTTTTTTTACAGTCAGTATTTCAACCTCTAACTCAAGTCAACACATTTAAAATGATCGAGTGACAACATAACATCTACTGTTTACAATAACTGGTCAGTTATTACACAAAGAAAGATTCGCTACTATACACAAATTACCCGTCTTGGTTCATCGCTAATGGAGAACATAATAAACCAAACCAAACCAGACCTGGATGGTCTGCACGCGGCCCTGGTAGGACATGATGTTCTCGTCAAGCTGGTTGAACTTGTCGGTCTGAGCCTGGAGGCTGTTTGAGGTAGCGGGGTTGGTGTAGGCGGGCGACAACAGCAGGGCCTCTGTGTCGTCGATCCAGGCAAGAAGTGTCGCGATCTCGCTGTCAAACCTAAACCAAGAAAAGTGAGGCCATCTTTATACACTTCAAGACTTCAACTCAATTTTTAAACTTTTCAAGATTGCTGGAAAGCTGCAAAGATTTACAACAAACTTTTGAAACTACCACAAACTTGACAAAGTAGCAGCACCCCACTTACTTAAAAGTGCATTTGCAATTCTAAAACATTAATGACATACACACCATCAGTGAAGATAAAAAAATTGTTACATAAAGGAATGTTCAAATTTCATTTTTTTTTAAAGGCAAGTGAACAGGAAAAACAGCATTGCTTTCAAAAATGTACAACCGTTAAGAAAATCACGTTACCTCCTTCTCTGTTGGCTGACAGCTTTCTTAGGAGGTGGTGGAGGCGGCGTTTTCTGGGTCAGCTTCTGCGTCATCTTGGTGACCGTCTCGGTGATGGTGGTCGTCTTCTTGGGGACGGCAGCCGAGGCAGACATCTGCGGGATTGAGAGCTTTGTATAACACGTGTGGCGTCAGTAAAGCAGGGGGAAGCGGAGGCATGGTGGAGTCAGGGTTAGACAAGTTCACTGGCACTGTCATGGAAGTGAAATTGCTGATCGGGCAACTGCATGTAGTGCAATTTTTTCCACAAATGCCAATCTTCAATGTGTAGATGTGGGCAGATACTGGCCCAGTTATATGATTTAAAGTGTTGTTTTTTTTTTTTCAAATTAATAAAAAGGATTTTCTTGCTGCAACTAAATCTGCATAAATCTCCTTATCATTTAAATTTTGGGCAAGAGAAAAGTTGGTTCCAGCCAGTAGATTTTGTATGTACTTGCATTATACAGCAAGCTTTTCTTGAACTTGTCCAAACCTGCTAAAACCGGTTAGTACCAGTGGTTCTGTATCACTGGGAGCGTGCAGGCAGGCAGGATCACATAGAAAATATGACTTGGAAACGAAAGCTTTCCAAATGAACAATGCAAAGACAGGCACAACAAGCGAACTGTCACTGCATAGCCTATGTTAGCTTGGGTTGGCTGTGTATTGGAATGATAATAAAAAACATGTATGTAACTGTTACAAATGAACAAGTAAACATGGTTTTGGGCAGTTTTTGAAAAGTCCAAAAGAAAATTACAAATTAGACAACTATTATTTCTTGAAACCACAGAAATACATTTTGATGAATAGTCATGTGTGTTTAATGCATGTGCCAAATTTCTACTCCAAAATGTGCACGAAAACTAAGACAGTGACTTCTCGGCAAAAGGCAGCCAATGAGCAAAAACTGCCTCACCGGATGCATGCCAGCGTGCAAATAACCCTGTAGACACACAGGAGAGACACAAGACATGTCACAAGGAAGTTAGAACTCCTTAAAGATGCTGCCAAACGTCTTGGGACAAAAGTGGAGGAGTCAACCAACTGGATTTGTTATTAATGTGGGTGGGTGATCTAATTCAGGGATCTATACACTTACTGAACATTCAGTACAAGAATAGACACTCAGACTAGACAGTCAGAGGGAAGAGTTATGTATACATCAAGGCTATAGCCAATTATCGTCTTTCCGTCATTTGACAAAAAGTGTGGTGCTTCTGACGGAAAAATGTGTGAGGACTATCACATCAACCTTGATCGACAAAAAAGAGTGGATCAAGATATTGAATTTTCCAAATTTGGATAAACCACACCCAAACACAGGCCTGAAAATTAAAAAATTACAAATTTTCTCACTTTGATGGATGCAGATAATTGTTTTACAACTTTCTGCTGGAAAAAAAAAATTGTGCTAGCTATAGCTAGAGCTAGAGCCCTAAAGTATATCTAAAGGAGACAAAGGTATGTGACAATGCAAATATGCTCATCAACTTCGCGTTGTTTCATTCCAACCGACAACAACATCTACACCAATGTGTACATCTGAAAAACACGATGCCACAATGCAGACATGCTCTCCAAGTTTCCGTCCGAGCAGTAACACCATCTTTACCACTTTTTTTCAAACAAACATGTACATACAAAACACACAATGCAACAATGCAGACATGCTGGCCAAGTTTCCGTCCGAGCAGTAACGCCATCTTTACCAGTTTACTGTAGTTCTCCATCTTCTGCACAATGGCGTCCCAGCGTTGCGTGAACTCCTCGATCTTGCCCTGAATCCCCTCCACGGCCGAGGAGGAGCGATCCAGATGCTGCACAACCTCCGCAGCCTTCCCGCTCAGCACCTGGAAGGTCGGCTGCTTGGCCTCCATCTCATGTTCTAAAATCTGTAAAGTGGGGAGGGGGGCAAAACGTTACCAATTCGTTTCAACAGGTTTACAAAAATGTCAAGGTCAACACTTAGAAGGTCGGCTGCTTGGCTTCCATTTTATGTTCTAAAATCTGTCGGGTGGGGAGGGGGGCAAAATGTTACCAATACATTCCAAAGTATGGTTATGCAGGAAAAATATTCAAGGTCAACAGCTGGAAGGTTGACTGCTTGGCTTCCATTTCGTGTTCTAAAATCTGCAGAGTGGGGAGGGGGGCAAAATGTTACCAATACATTCCAACAGGTATATATAAAAATCACAGAAAGTTTAAAGTTTGCAAAAAATTCAAGGTCAACACTCTGTTGAGTGGGGAGGGGGGCAAAACATTATCACTACATTCCAAAGTTTGGTAACATTTGCTATGCAAGAATAACTGGAAGGTTGGGCGCTTGGTTTCCATTTCGCGTTCTAAAATCTGTCGAGTAGGGAGGGGGAGCATTATCAAACCCTTTCTCATCATACCTTTAGTTTCTTGACCTGTGCAACAATGACGTTGGGATCGCTGAGGTTGGCGTGCTGCATGGTCTGCAGAGCCCCCTCCTTGTCGGTCAGCCAGTCGTGGAAATCCATCTGCTCCAGGTTAAACACCTGCTCAGGAAAGTACAAAAATGGTCATGCCTTCAAGTAATTAAGCACCTGTCCAGAGTTATCAACCCAAATCAAGGTGTTCAAAAACTTGTCTACAAGTACAAAACAGTGGAACCTGTTGCCACCGAAGGACAGTTATACCAGCTATATAGGTATAGATGCAGAAGCTGATGCGTTACACCGAAGGACGGTTATACTGGCTAATAAAGATACAGTGTCTTACGCCATATGTTGGTACCGTATATCTAATCTATAGATACAGATAAAGGCATTGAAAGGTGTTTATACCATTATACAGATACAGAAGCTGGCATGTTACGCCTAAAAGAAAATATACCGGCTAAATATGAAAATAAAGATACAGACCTGCCATCGCACCAGCACCTCCTGTAGCACCATCCAGCGGTCCTCTGTCCACTTACACACCCAGGCCCACCGCTCGCCCAGGTTCTGCAGCTGAGCCTCAAGGGCTTGGGTGGCTGTGAAAGGCACAAAAACTGTTAACTTTCTCAGATCTAACCCACGCTGACTGCTCAGTGTGCGCTGCCATTTCTGTCAACTCAACCTGGGGAAGGGAGGAATAACTATTCAACATCCAGTCTGAAACAGTTTCAAATCTAACCCACGCTCACTGCGAAGAGATACATACAGTTTGGCTAACATAAACTGTAAAAGGGAGAGGAACTAAGATCGCAATGGAGCGTTCATGCTAATTCTAAGCTTGCAGTTGAAATTACCATGCGGGATTTCAATGTTAAAGTGTGGTTTTCCTTTAGATGTGAAGACGACGCTGCGAAATGCTTTGCTTCTACAGTCTAATAAAATAGATGTGTCAAACAACATCCAATTCTCTTCTCTACATGCTACAAAGATAAAAAGACTGGAATAAATCTCCAAAGACAGATGAACAAGCAAAACAAGGGGAGCAGACCATGTACAAGATGAACATCACAAGATGAGGATTGACAAGGACAGGGAGGGACATTGATAACGAACGTAAATATGGCACGGATATGATATAGATAGTAATATACTACCACTAATAAAAGGACTGACAAAAACAGAAAAAAGGGGACCAGACCAGCTACAAGATAAACATCATGAGGACTGACAAGGACAGGGAGGGACTACGGAGTGCACACGGTCATCACTAACCGTTCTCAGGACTGTTCTCATCCACCACCACCACCATATGAGTCAGAGAGTTCACCTGCAGTTGCTGAGTCTCTAAGCCTTCCTGAAGTGTCTGCAAAAAAAAATGATAATGTTTCATTGAGGTCACTTGAGTGGCACCGAATGGCAGCTCGCTCCGGATACTAGCGACAGTCGTATTGAGGTCACCTGAGTTGCCGAATGGCAGCCGCTCCAGAACCTTGCGATTTAGCCCCACCTATTGTAACCACCTCGCAATTCAGTCCCTCGCTGCAAAGAGAGAGAAGTCTGCCCACCCAATAACAATAACATACTGCGGGCCTTATTGTTAGTACAACTCTTGGACCAGGTCATTTCACTTCTCTTCACAGTTTGGCCTTGGTCCACAACACCTTTGCTCAGGGAAGAAACATGTCAAGCGCCATGTGTGGTGTCAACCACCTGTTGTAAGTTCTTGGCAAGGAAAACATCTTTCCTTGTCTTTTATCTTTTAAGTCAAAAATCTCAAGACACAATGGTGCTATCTTTCCGTGACATATGGTGCTTTTGGAGTTGTATACACAACAACTGCTAGTACTGTTGCCTTGCCTCTAGCCAAAGCCATGGGTCACGGTAACCGGACTCTGCTTGTCTCTGACTTGTATGGCTGGTATGTGCTACCCCATAGCACAGCCGGTATACACAACAAACACTGAAGTACACACATCTCACCCCCGCTAATCTGTCTCTGTCTGTTGTGTGCTTCAGACATGTAATATACTGTCTGACAGACCTCTTGAGAAAAAGCAGAACAAAACTGCAAAAGGAGGTTGGAAATATTTTTTTGTTCCTTCCATTGTTTGGAAGCACATGTTGTTGACTTCGTTGTGAAATTTTCATTCTTTACTCTGAGAGGTTCACTTCACATCATGAAGTTTTTTTTGGATGGATTATGGATTTTTTTTTTTCATCCCAACAAGCAGATTTCTGTCGCAGGACACAGGGATGGGTCCTGGAGACAGTCTTGCTTTACACCTTGACATGGGTGAGGCCTGAATATATATTCAAAATAATACTAATGCTTTGCAAAACTGAATTTTCCACATATGATTCACATGCTTCAAATGACCTTCAGGGAAAAAATGGCGGCATGGCGACCTACCTTGTGTTCTTCCACCTGCCTGCGGACCTGGTCAAGGTCGGGCCCGATGCCCTGCGTGTCCATGACCTTGATGCGCTGTTCCGTGCCGGACAGCCAGGCGTCGAGCTGGTCCAGCTGCTTCTGCTGCAGGTTCATCAGCACCTCGTGCAACCTGAAGGTCGTACACAACAGAGGAATGAACATTTAGTGCATGGTGAGACAAAACACCTGTGTGAGACCACCAAAGCCGATATACAGCGTCTCCTTGCAGGTAGCAAGACACACTTTTTGGCCTATTGGCATTGAAGTGGTAAAAAGTCCCGTTACTTCTAATGCAGGTACATCAGCACCTTGTGGAGCCTGAAGGTCATACACAACATTGGAATGACCATTTAGTGCATGGTGAGAAAAAAAGATCTGTGGGACACTGAGTCTATGCAGTGTATGTGAAAATTGAAACCTTTCTCTGTCCCACTCGCTGTTTGGGAGCACATGTTGATTTTTTATGTCGAATGTGTGAAGTTTACAAAAATACATTCCCATCTTCTTTTTTCATGAACTGGCGGATGGAAGAATGGAGTAATTTTTTTTGTCCAGGGACGGAGGGGTGGGTCTTGGAAACAGCCCTGGTGGAAATGAAAAGTTTAAAAGTCATATTGAGACAGAACAGCTGTAGGAGACCATCTGAAGATTTCTATACTCTCCAATATGGACAACTACATAATAATAAACTATTGCAATGTGACAGACAGAAAGAAGACCCAAGACTCTTTACTCTAAAATTGGGGTACTTGGTTCCTGATTTGTAGAGTGAACAGGAGTGGCCTTGATTTAATATCTGATTCAAAAATATTACATTAGTAAAAAATAAAAGTTGTTTTTCTCACTTGGACTGCCTGTCCATGGACTGCACACGGAGCACCTCCCAGCGGCTGTTCAGGAGGCTCATCTGCTCCCGGATCTCGTTCTCCTCGTCCTCCGTGATCTTCCCCTCCATGATCAGCTGGTTCCCGGCCTGCAGAACGCTCCCCACACGGCTCTGGTGGGACGTCAGCTCCATCATGAAGCTCTAAACAAACAAATAAACAAACAAACAATTCAGAACCATGATCAGCTGGTTCCCGGCCTGGAGAACACTCCCCACGCGGCTCTGGTGGGATGTCAGCTCCATCATGAAGCTCTGCATAAATCAATGATTTTTTATCTATTCATTTATCATTATCAACAACAATGCTTCAAAACTTCACATTAAAAGCAAGAATGTTACCCACACTGTTCAAATTTAAATTCTTAAAAACTAGCCAAAAAAACAAGTTCTGGAGGGACGTCAGCTCCATCATGAAGCTCTGAAGAAATAAACAACAAATCAACAACAAAGACTATCGGCATCAAATCATAATGGAGAAACCATCTACAACGGGACTCCACAACCATAACTCAACAGAGACGGGGGTGCCATAGACTTTCTGCAACTGCTCAAGGAGTCGCATGTTCTATCTGCATAACGTCACGGCATAGAAGCAGTGGCGTGCTCATTGTCTCTCTGATGCTGGAGCTTCTTTTTAGTGGAAGATCAGCTAGTATTTAGCTAGCGTGTTCAATGAGCTTAAACTGGTATGAGATCATGTTCAGTTTTACTTTACCCACCTCATGCTCATGGAACTGGTCCTTGACATCGTCCACCAGATCGGAGATGTCCCCCTGATGCTGCAGTTTCTCCTCATGACCAGTGGAAGATTAGTTCCTGGTTCAGTTTTACTTTACCCACCTCGTGTTCATGGAGCTGGTCCTTCACATCGTCCACCAGGTCGGAGATGTCCCCCTGATGCTGAAGCTTCTCCTCATGACCAGTGAAAGATTAGCTAGCCTGTTCTTTGAGCTTAAACTGATATGAGATCACGATCAGTTCCATTTTACCCACCTCGTGTTCATGGAACTGGTCCTTGACATCGTCCACCAGATCGGAGATGTCCCCCTGATGCTGGAGTTTCTCCTCACGACCAGTGGAAGATTAGCTCGCCTGTTCTTAAACTGAGCTTAAACTGGTATGAGATCACGTTCAGTTCTGTATTACCCACCTCGTGTTCATGAAACTGGTCCTTGACATCGTCCACCAGGTCGGAGATGTCCCCCTGATGCTGCAGTTTCTCCTCACGACCAGTGGAAGATTAGTTCCTTGAGCTTAAACTGGTTTGAGATCATGTTCAGTTTTATTTTACCCACCTCGTGTTCATGGAACTGGTCCTTCACATCGTCCACCAGGTCGGAGATGTCTCCCTGATGCTGAAGTTTCTCCTCATGACCAGTGGTAGATTAGCTAGCCTGTTCCTTGAGATTAAACTGGTATGAGATCAAGTTCAGCTCTATTTTACCCACCTCGTGTTCATGGAACTGGTCCTTCACATCGTCCACCAGGTCGGAGATGTCTCCCTGATGCTGCAGTTAATTCTCACGACCAGTGGAAGATTAGCTAGCATATTCCTTGAGCTTAAACTGGTTCAGTTTTATTTTACCCACCTCATGTTCATGGAACTGGTCCTTCACATCGTCCACCAGGTCGGAGATGTCTCCCTGATGCTGCAGTTTCTCCTCCGCGGCCAGCAGCCATGCCAGGACCTCCTCCAGAGCATTCTGGTACGCTCCCAGGTCGACTCCGCTGCGCTGGCGGGCGGGGCTCGCTCGCGTGGCCCCCTGCGTCTGCTGAACAACAAACACAACACGGAAACTTAGCTCCGTTATCAAGCAACATCAACTCTCATAACTACACCGGATGCCATACTGTAAATGCATTTAAGTTTGCGGAGATTTAATTTCGCGGTAGCGGGATAACGGACTTTTTGCGGTGCACTGTAATCTCTTACTGTTCTGGAAAATTTTTCGCGGTGGTTTTAAATTTGCGGTAACATGGCCAACGCGAAAACTGCGAACATAAATCCACCGCAAACATTTCTGCATTTACAGTAATACTGCTGCATGAGAAAGAGTACGCAAACTTCAAGTGATTTGAAGAGATGTGCCAATGGATATTTAGGTACTGTAAATGCAGAAACTTAAAACCACTGCAACCATTTTTCAATGGCAGTAAAAGACTACAGTGCATGGTGCTGCTGCAAACTGAAAACGACGGCGAGAAGTCTTTTTTCCCGCTGCCGCGAAATTAAATCAGCACGAACGTACATGCATTTACAGTATTCAACATAATCTTGAGAAGGCTTCTATTATATGTTTTTTTCTATGTGGTGGTATTATGGCAACCGGTGGAATGATGAGAGTACATGTTAAAAAGCATAGACTTTAAAGTTTAAATGTTTGATTCAATGCAAGGAAAATAGGATTTTCTATTTAATTCTGACAGAAGCCTGATAAACAATTCACTTCATTCTCTTGGACGTAAGATTTGTTGCATATTTGACGTAATTATAGTAGCTTGGACATAATTTGCAAGTTAATTTCACAGCATTCTGATTATGAATGCACAGTACAGCAATGAAATGTATTGAAACCAGATTTCGGCGGCAAGATCCGGACTTCAAAATGAGTTAAGTATTCCTGGCATCATTGAAACTTTGCATGGTATGAATTATGGGAGACAGTTTGACATATAACATTTTGCAAAATCACGGCATCATCACAGAACAGGAGCAAAGGCAAAAATTGCGCGGCAGTTTCTACAGAAGGGCTGTCTCGAATTTTCCGTACAGCTCATTTTTTTTTGAGCCAATATTGTTAGTTTGCATTGTTGACTGTTGTTTTTTGATGAGGAAAACACCTTTTCATCAACTTCATGCCACAAAGTTCAGATTTCAGGATCGTCGGTGGGAATTTTTGTTGGTTCCAACAAGGAATGGAAATTCCGGTTGCAGGAACAAATAACTTTTCTGGCTGATAAAACAGCTGAATTTACCTTGATTCAAAACTCCTGAAGTCAGTACAGGATACAGTGTTTGTGTAGATATGATTTCAACACAAAGTTCTCAAAGAGTGGCAAATCTTTCATCCAAAAATCTGAACTTCCTGGCATGTAATTGATGAAAATGTGTTGTCCTCAGCAAAAAGCAACAGATTCAATAAGGGAGGGATGGGTCCTTTAGAAGGCAAACAAGTATTTTTCCATCCCGTGAGGAAATGCAGATTTTCGGGAATTTTTGTTGAATGGAAATTCCGGGACAGAGGGACGGATTCTGGAGACAGCCTTGCTCTACGCCAGGGCTCTAGCCAGCTCGAATTTTTTTTCCGTCAACCAATTCCCATTGTCGCGAAAACACTATTCCAGGAGTAAGAGAGACTGAACTGAGACCTTGAAAAACTGGTATTAATGAGATTATCGTATGCGAAAGGGCACCGACACACATTGTCAACAATCATAACAATAGCAAAACAAACAGTGTGTGGCTTTTACGGCAGTGGACGGCGTCCCCAAGCCGCCTGTAGCTTCCACCAAGGGGCTTTTATCAGATTTTTGTCCGTCAAGGTTGACAGATTGGTTTAAAAAAATTTCCGTCACATGCAGCAAATTTCCGGCAATTGACGGGAAAAAGGACGCTGGCTAGAGCCCTGCATGCTCTCTAGAGCAGCGGCAGCAGTGAAGGCAGCTAGGCGAGAAGACAGGACGGTTGTCGGCACCCCACACCACAAGAACGCACCTCTGGAATGGAGGGTGAAGACTGACTGCAAAAACAAGTGGCCATGAGAGACTCTACTCAAGGGCAAATGAAGGTCATCTGGGTGGGTCATCCACTTGGAAATGTTTTCAACTTACGAGTAAATTTTAATCCCGAGAACTGAATTTTCCTCTCCATTTGAAATTCATTAACCCAGTACAGGATTCTTTGATGGATTTCAACGCAAAGGTCTCAAAAAGTGGCACTTTTTTTACTAGAAATCTTGGCCAAATTCTTTCAAGTAGCATTTGCAAATCCTCTAACAAATTTTTAAACAGCCACTAAGATTGATCCAGGAATGTCCTAAAAAGGCTTTAATCTTTAAGGAGTTTCTGTGACCTTCACAACCCTCGGGATAGGGACTGAAGATGGGAAAAAACACAAGGAGATATCAGAAATCCTTGGCTGAGTGACCTTAACTTCTTGTTTGAGTTGATGAACCTCGGGTTTCACTTGAACCTCTTGTTTCACTTCCTGTTGTTTGACCTTGGTGGTTGTTTGACCTTGACCTTGTGTGACCTTGGTGGTCACTACTTCCTGTTTGACCACGACCTGGCTTTCGTTCCGTTGGATGGTGACCGTCGAGGTTTTGGTCACGGTACCATCCACCAGAACCTCTGTCTCCTGCTTGTTGCTGACGGTTTTTAGCGCCCTCTGTGGAATTGTGCAAGAATTACAGTACAACTTCAACACTGCCCCATGCCCTCAGTGCTTTCCTTTCTGATCAGAGATTTATAAGTGTTTGAAACTTTGAGAAAGCTCTTTTCTTTGTCAACGAAGGTTGGAAATTTGCTTTGAAACAACAACTGACAATACCGCAGGAAAGAAATAAGTTCATATCTCTAAATTCTTAAAGTTTTTGACAATCTTAAGAAAAAATTAGGTCAGTTTGAGGAATGAGTACCTGTATAATACTCTGATTATTAAAGCAAAGAGGAACCATTTTGTAGATTTTTTATGAGTTTCCCGACAAATCTGAGAGAAAAGCACTTAAAACAGTACAAAGAGGCATCACACAATCGCCACAATACACAACCAATAACAAGTAACCACAACCTTAGAAAGACACCTTACTTAGAGCTCATGGTTAAGGATTGTTACTAGAACATCTTCTAAGAAGTTTCGTCAGGATGGTATGTCACTGGATAACAAAATTCTCTGCACACAATGAAGTGTTTTATCCACCACATTTGTTAGCAGCAACAAAAGTAACAGAACCAGCAGTCAAAATTGCCCTGAGTAAGTTGACAGACGGTCATCGAAACATCCGTCTTCAATAAAACACGTAGTAAATGATTGTGTACAAAGAGCTTTGTAACCCAGAAACTGGAGAGGCAGAGTCAAGGAACAAACCTGCTTGGCGGCGTAGCCCGGAGCAGACACCTCCAGGGCCTCCTGCATGGCCTCCTGGGTAATCTTCTGGTGCGGCAAGACTTGGAAGAACAGTGTCACGTACATGATGATGGACTTCTTGTCTGGGATTTCCACATTCACATCTGCCGGGGAAAATATCAATCAATCAATCAATCAATCAATCAATCAATCAATCAATCAATCAAATGGTTTATTGGTAAAACAAGGGTCTGGCAGCCAGAGGCTAAATTGTGTCTGGGATGTCCACATATCAATCAATCAATCAGTTTATTGGTAAAACAAGGGTCTAGCAGCCAGAGGCTGGATCGTGCCTTGTTGCGCATAAATCTGCGTTAAACTAAAAAATTTAATAACAAATAATTAATAATCAATTATGTACACTTAAACGTGATTACTTAAAACTATAACTACAAAAAATATACACACATTAATTTTGTTTGTCTCTTTATTTTAATCTCCATTAGTTTTAGTGTTCATCTTCTTTTACGCTTAGTTTTCCTCTAAGTTTTCATTCATACAACTGCTGAACATTTGCTTTTTATCACAGGAAACTAAATTGTGTAATTGACTGAGACAGCACCAAGCTAATAAAGAGAACCCCTGGCCTATACAATACTGGAATCAAGTAACTGAAACCCAGTAACTTCAGGGACAACATTTTAGTATTAACAGTAGTTTTCTTATTGGATTACTCAATAAACTATGCCAATCCATGTCTGTATATATAAAAATATGTCGCTATGTAAAGAACCCCTGGCCTAAATAACACTGGAATCCAGTGACAGAAACCCAGTAACTTCAGGGACAAGTTCAGCAGATGGTATGTGTCTGATGACTCTAAAGCAGTCAAGGGTCAAGGCAAGAGTAATGATAACACCACCCTAATGAGTTACAGGCAACATCGAGAACAGCTTTGCAAGAGTTAGACAGCATCGTGTGCCAGGGCTCGAAATATTGTAAATACATTAAAATTTTAAGTTCGCAGGAATTTACTCTCGTGGTAGCGGGAAAATCGAGTGTTCGCGGTGGTTTTAAGTTCACAGTAGCATCATAGACATCAGTCTCATACAATAATGGAAAAATGTTCGCGATGGTTTTAAGTTTGCAGTGAAGAGGTCACCACGGAAACCGTGAACATAACGCCATCATGAACATTGCTGCATTTACAGAGCTGTGCACCCATTTGTTTTTCTGTGAGTGGTACGCCAGTGTACCCAAATGTTTTCGTAGGTTTTCGTACATAAAGATATGAAAGTATACCAGCATAAGTGTTAGAAAAATTTCTGTCATAGCACTTGTTCTCAGTTATGAGCAAAAGGAGGCACTAATAGTAATTATTTTTTTTCTGACAGCCTTCTTGATTTCATGTGGTGCACCTAAAAATTTGTTGGCGCACACAATTTTTTAAGCTGGGTGCACCAGTGTTCCTAATCCCTTGACTGAATTTCAAGCCTGATGTGTGAAGGACCAGTTTAATAGGGTGGAATGTACTGTTGGCAAAGGAAGGGTACTCATGGGGGCAGGCTGGGAGATGTAAACTAGAAGATGTTTCTTCACCTTTTCCCTACTGACATATACTGTAACTGACACATGTTAGATTGTTTGGGAGGCTATGTTTTTTATCTTTATTGCTTATCTGCCATTCAAAACTTGTGAAAATATGTCGTAAAATCTGTGAAATTTCATTGATTTTATATGACTCTTTGAAAGAATGCAGCAATTATTTTAGGTCCAAACTATATTTATTCTTCTAGATTTGATCTTGTAAACCATATCTTACTTGTAACAATTGTTTCTTTTCGTCAATGCTATCCTATTGCTAAAACCCCAGGGGACGGCATAACTGAAATACCGCATGGATGTGTCGGGAAGATTTGAGCTAAGCTGCCATTTCCCGAGCAAGAAATTTAAAACCGACAAAACAACAAGCTCTTAACATTTCTCAGCCTTAGCACACTCCAGTTGAGTGTGTTGCATTCTTTCAGATGCTCAAAGTCTGACTTTCCGTGCAGTCTAGAATCAGGATTGTCACATCTACGAAATAGATTTGCTTGAAATAAAGGACAGAAAACTGATCTCAACTCAGTTTAGCTAACCGAGAAGCTAATTTTTCATTTGTCATGACTGAGAAGAAAGATGCTCTGTACAGTATTTACAGTACTGGTTCTTTGTACCAAGGAAATTCTTCTAGCTCTTTTGGACAAGTATACTGCAAAATTTTGAACATAGCTGAACATCAGATTGGTTTTAGCGGTCCTTTCTGATAGCGTTAATGTCATTTAAGCAGCAACTCTCTATGTCCAGGGCAGGGTCTCTAACCTCTGAACTACACATGCTGCTAAGGCCTAGCAAAACAAAATGTTGTATTTCCAGGAGCTAAGGAAGCTTGCGATGAACAGAATTAAGTGGAGGGAGTTGAAGACTGATTGCAACTGCAGAGTATCTAAGACCGCTGCAGCAGCAAAACATGGTGGACTACTACTACTACTAAGGCCTGAAAAAATTAGGGTCATTCAGATTTTGATAGAGTTGGTCAGGTAACCCAAAACACATGACTTTTTCACAGGTCTAAGTATCCAACTGTTATTTATTGTTTATTCAAATGATCTCCATCAGTGAGTACAATGTGAATACTATGCATCACTAGTCTTCCTGGAGTAATTAGACAAACATATTACAAAAAACAACACATTACATTGGGACTATGTATACGTTAACATCACTTACACCTAAAGATACATCATCACTAAAGCATATACTAACAACTACAGGAGAACCAAGGGAAAGGAGGAGGAGTGTTCTCACCTTCAGGGTCGAGGAGTCTGTCGATGTTGAGGTGCTCGTTGGCCACCTTGAAGGCGTGTTCCAGCCTCTTCTCTGTGCCCATCTTAGACAGGATATTATAATCAAACAGGTCGGGCCTGGGGAGGGGGGTGACAAGGTTCTGTCAACTCAGTTGCTCAATAGTTGTGTGTTTCGGGCGAGGTGCCCTATGCAAAGTATACTGGTACTTCAGTGATTGTATAAATCAACAGTAAAGTATCTTGTGCTAACAACATACAAAAGGGAATTTTTGATTAGTTTGATCATCTTCCACAGGATATTATAATCAAACAGGTCTGGTCTGGGGAGGGGGGCACAACATCAACTCAGTTGCTCCATGGACTTGTTCTAATTAGTTGCTCAATTCTTTGCAAAGTAACACATCAAATATACTATGTTCTGGTACTATGATGGTAACAGCACTGTCTACAGGACCTGTCCCTATGTCTCAGGGTGACAATTTGTCTCAAAAGTTTTTTGGCAGCTTAAAATGACACAAATATATGACAACAAAAATTAGGTCCCAAACAGTAGGTGTGACAAAAAAAAATCAAAGCTGGAAATAGCAAAGTGCAGCAGTCGGTAGAAACCATCATCAATCAAACCATTGGTACTTGAAATAAAGGCAAAGTTAGAGGAAAAAGCAGTACAACTAATAACAACCTCTCGACATACCTGTACTTGTGGATGAGTGCATTGAAGGCATATCCATCCCTCCAGCTACTGGTGAAGTTTACAATGTCTACACTTCTATAACTGTAAAACAAAGAAAACGCAACTTAATTCCAATGGACACTGAACATTACAGGTTTGCCTGCACCAGGCAAGGAGAATTTTCTCCAGGTTGCTTTGCTGTACAGACAGACACACACACACACACACACAGACAGACAGACAGACACACACACAGAGACAGACACACACACAGAGACAGACACACAGACACACACACACACACACACAGACAGACAGACAGACACACACAGAGACAGACACACACACAGAGACAGACACACACACAGAGACAGACACACACACAGAGACAGACACACACACAGACACAATAACTCACCCCTGAGTGGTTTGCCTGCACCAGGCGAGGAGAGTTTTCTCCAGGTTGCTTTGCTGTAGATCAGCCATCACGTCTTTCATAACATCCTTTACTTGCCAGTGGAGAATGATGCTCCAGACCAAGCCCAGAGTCAGCTTGGGGTTCCCGTCTACGATATCGTTGCTACTGATATTAACTAACTTTACCTGGAGAAAAAAGAGAGAAACATTTAGCTAATAGTTCACAAACAATAACTCACTAAACCTATAGGACACAGTAAAAGGAAAGAGAGCTTTGATTCTGTATAATTATAAAAACAAAAATGGAAAACAGTAGCCCAAACATAGCCACTGATAAAAAAAATTGTTTGGCCTGTTTGCAACTGTTGCAAGTGAGTACAAAATAACTAAATGGTACGAAAAAACTGTAAAAGAACAAACATTCTCACTCGCACACCAGAAAAATACTTCCACACAGCTTCCTTTTAACTCACTAGCTTCACAGACAAGACAGCCGGTACCTAGTTCGGTATCGCAGGGTGATAACAAACCATATATCATCACATCAATCCTCTCATATGCTTAAACATGTACTACCTTATACTTGACCTTGTCATTACAAGTCCTTTCCCATCAAAGCATGCTGATGTCTTCATGCTTCAAAAGGCCACAGATTTTCTGATGAAAGCTGACGATAACGTATCAGATCCCCACAAGAATTTGAGTATTCCGATCAGATTGCGGCCGTCCGTGGCTTAGGTCTCAATTTACTACTCATCTGTTTATGGGAGGACGAGTAACATATGGTGTGTCAAATGATGTTTCAGATATCGTCATTTAGGAACACTGATGCCATATTTTTGATATGGCATCTAGTGCAATTTCTTAATGCAAACAGTTACTAGAAATGCACAAATGGTAAGCTAGTTGTAAAATTAGTGTCAAATGATATTTTAGATATCATAATTTAGTAATACTGCTGCAGTGTATTTGTTATGGCATGTACTGATTTACTTTTAGGCAATTTCTTGATGCAATACACATCAAAAGCTTCGTAGATGTAAATTATTACTATGGTGTAAATTAGCTTCATTTCCAGAGGTGTAAGCATTACGTAAAAGATAACCTTTCCTCAATTCTCAGGATTCTGATCTCTTGGTAAAAAATTTTTTTAAAATGCTGAGGAAAAACGTCTATAACATTTTGCATCAGGAACAGCGCTTTTCCAAGCTTCTCAGCTCTAGCGCTAACGCTAAGGGCACAACCCGCCGTACATGGTTTTTGTCCATACGTTTTTTGGGAGGCCATGTCCGCCACGTTTTTCTGATAACGTGGGGAGACTGGGAAGGACTGGCAAGAGCATGGTGTTGGATTCCATACGATTCGTACGGAGGCGGTACTTACTACTCTGGGATCCCGAAAGATTGCCCACGTTTTGGCACGTAGACAGCTCGTACCTGCACGTACGGTGGGTTGTGCCCTTAGCTTAACATGCCACCAAGGAAAGTTTTACACAGCCAACTCTAGGAACATGACACCATGTTTCTCCCTAGCAGAAGGCTATGGCAAAGAGATAAGCATGGCCTTGCACAGGGTCTGGCCTCCAGGCTAAGGGTAAGATGTATAGACTGACAAACTGCAGCAAGAACTGCTTAGGTGGACAAATTGGCAAGACCACCAGGCCCTTCCTTGTGTCACAAGGGTCTTCTATAAATCCCTGGGGTCCAATCAAGAAAATAGAAAATTTGGGAGAAAGCCAAGTCCTGGTAAGAAGTTCTGAAGGAAGGATATGAGGTTTGACTTCTGTGCTGTGCCTTTGTTTTCTATCATTATAATTGCAGAAATTGCTGAGACAAGTACAACAGTTACTGTTATTGTTTAAAGATCTGTGCGAGTTCAATAGGAACGGAATCACAAAATGCAGTCAAACCTGTACGAGTGAGCACCTCTACTTAAGGACCACCTGGTCAATGTAACTACTTTTTGGTTGTTTGTTAGACAATTTTATCATTGACACAACCATTAAGAATCCTGTCTAAGAAACCACCTGTCTATTTAGACCATGTCCCCTGAGTGGTCTTCTTAAGCATTTTCCACTGAAAAGCTTTTAAGTAGGGTCAGTCTACAAAAAAGCAAAGTTTTATATTTAGTTAGAAGATTACTAGTACTTTGTGTGATTGTGAACAAAATGTTTTTGTCTGCAGAATTATTACTCTCTGACACAGAATATAAAACCAAGCAGGAAAGGACATTGGGCTTTGCCAAAAAAATCAAGCCTTATCTTTTTTCCAAAACTACAATGCATTTACCTTGGCAGAAACAAAGTAACAAAGAAGAAATCGAACCACAATCGCTACATCCTCTTCCAATGTATCCGGTTCCCAAACAACATTTGCCCTAAATCCCAGGATAAGGTTCCCCTTTCGTCAGACATATCAGGTTAACATATCTGTACTTGAA
Organism: Branchiostoma floridae x Branchiostoma belcheri; assembly: GCA_019207045.1. Taxonomy (NCBI): domain Eukaryota; kingdom Metazoa; phylum Chordata; class Leptocardii; order Amphioxiformes; family Branchiostomatidae; genus Branchiostoma; species Branchiostoma floridae x Branchiostoma belcheri. The sequence goes on from CM033031.1 coordinate 1,820,877, forward strand.
CTTGGATGGCTGCTACGATTACTTTCACAAGCCGTCGTCTATTATAGACCTGAACGGTCGTTGTTACAATCCAGATAAATGGAGAATCGATCATTGGGACCAGCAAGGGGTCTCAGTGTGTCAAAAGGATCGAACAATTCACCGCTGGCAGCCATTAGTCTGGTAACCAGTGTTCTACCCAGCCTGAATTTTGTTTCCGTCCCCTTGATTTTGAATGGAAATTGTCGTAGGCTTCCATGTGATGGTCAAAGGGAGGTCTGGGAAGGTTTTGCAATCTGAAGACCCTCTGAAACGTTATTTCCTGCATTTTGAGGGGCAAATTTTGCCAGTAGAGTAGACTCAGCTTGGATAAAATGGCATTTGTGCTGAATTTCTGGAGATCTTTGCAAAATTTTATTTCTTTAATATCTTTTCAGAGTTGGTTTCTGTTTTATAGCTCCATTGGGGGACAAAAATTAGTTGCAGAAGCAGGTTGATGCTTAGCAGCCTGGGTCAGGTAAAACACCCCTCCAGAGGAGAACGCTTACCAGGCTAGGTAACCACTGGCAAGACACCAAGACTAAGAACCTCTGCCAAACCTCAGCCTTCGACTGCAAATTGTAAACGGCAATGGAAATTGGATCAGAAATTAGATCTTGTACAGCCATAGGAGCCAACCTCTTTGTCATTCCTGCCGAAAACCAAATCTTTACGAGACCGGGTCAATACAATCTGGGCAAACAGCTCTTAAATGTACTGTCCAGTTTAAAATCTTTGCTGTGTCTTTTGGTTTGTGGTCTTGTGGGTGACCTGATACTGTGAACATATACTGTAAACATATCTACTGTTTTCCATTGCATTACTTAAGTTGTTACTTTGGCAAAATAAAAAATATTGCCAGCTCATCATTTTCATTGCACAGCAAACATCTACAAGTTCAAAGTTTAGTAATTCTAGTATCTGTGTTCGGATATGTGATATGTGATGCAAGAACATTTCATGAAAGAAGATTAAACTGCACATAACCCTACACAGCCGTAGATTTGAGATGAGTTCCAATTTCTTCCAACGTATTACTTCAATCATGATGTCATTTACAAACACAGATGAACTTTCATCCTAAATAAACATTCATGGCCCCGTTTCCAGCTTAATATTCTTTCTTGAGTACACAAGCCATTTTGATAGAGGATGTCAGTCCTTCCAGCAGAACATTGGTTTATGAAGTATGAAAGTGCTTACTCAAGCAATTTGACATGGTTTACCTGAGCTATGTGTTCTACTTACATGGGATATTTGAAAGGTTTCTCAATTCCAGTGTTGTCAACGTGAAATTTCTATCTAGGACACACTAAATAATTTTTTGGGTTCTCACATTCAAAATCTTGGTTTATGAAGTATGAAACTGCTTACTCAAGCAATTTGCCATGGTTCACATGAGCTATGTGTTCTACTTACATGGGGTATTTGATAGGTTTCCCCATTCCAGGTGTTGTGTATAATTTTTTTTATTATGAAAATTCAATTTAGGCCACAACAATTCAATTTTTTCGTTCTCACATTTTAAAAAAATGCTGAATTACAAAACCAATAAGACAAGTTTGTACACTGAAGAATATGAACTGATGTGTAGTTCTGCCAGACTTCGACATTCATAGACAAAAAGGGCTAGTTGCTGTCCAAGTCCAAGGTTTAACAAGTTTTCTAAAATTCACTTGTCCAATTGGGCAAGCATAAAAAATAAAAACTTTACATGCCCGAACCAACTTTTTATTTGCCCGAAATTTAAGTAACATTATTACATGTTTTTGCACTTTCATCAATCAAATTCTTTTATGGTACCTACTGGCTGCAAAATACACCCGATATTATTATATTATTATTATTATTATTGGCTCTTTTCTGGTGTTAAACAATGCTTAATGCCATGACTATAAAAAGTTACAAGTAGATCAAAATCTCACTCATAGAAAAACCTTAGTTGCTCAATTGGGCAAGTGGGGTAGGACATGCGCTTGCCCAATCAGCATTGGCACTTGCCTGGGATAATCGGGCTAGTGGACTAAATGTCCAACCCTGCAAGTCTCTGAATTGACAGGTGGAGCATATGGCTTTGCCTCACAGTGATTATTGATCATTTGTGGGAGTGTGGACCCAGCTGATTTTAATCACACCTTTGTCATCCAGTGAAAATTTCTACAGGCACTCAGGCCTGCACTGTTATAGACTTGTGAAGACATATTATTTATTATTAGGCTACTCAAGCTGATGCCTGTTATAGACTTGTAAAGACAGCCTTTTCTGTGAATGTGACTCTCTTTCATCTCACTTACATGTACATAGCACAAACACACACACACACTTACACGCACACGTGCACACACACACACACACACACACACATACATCAAGACATTATCTTGGCTAATACCATGGTCAATGTTAAGACTCACAAATACTTCATCTTCCCGACATCTTTAAGCCATCTGCTAACAAAAGCAGAAGAAGAAAGAGTACTCTCAAGACAGCTCAAGGCACAGGAAGGAAAGAGGCAGAGGCATACTCACGTTATGCTTGTCTAGTACTTGCAGTGCTCTGTTGACGTTATTCAGGTAATGTACTCTCATACGACCCTTCTCGCGAGCCTGGAACACAAAATGAAGCGGCAACACATTAATTTCAGCGGCAGGGACAAGCATTACAGATTGGACATACCATCGTACCACTTGTTCTGACATATCTTTCCTTAGGCCACATTTATTCAATTTCTTGGTTTTCGGAACAAACAAAAAAATGTTTAAGTGCAAAATCAAGTTTCTGAGTCACACAAAGACTTGGACAACCTTGAAACACAAAGACTATTACCAAGTGAATATAACCAGGTTCAAGCTTTCCTCCCTGCCCTGTTTTTGTCATGACTGCCTAGAATAATCCGAAAACCAACAAATAGTATGGCCTTAGGAACATACCTTTCTCACCTGTCGAGACACCTTACTCACCTGAAGAAGTCACATAAGTCACCAGATCCGAACCTGAGTTACAAACAAATCTTTTCCTAACATCGGAAACTAGACGAAGCGTAAGTCTTTACCTACAGTACACTGTGTGCACTGCCACTCTGCATGACCAGGGAAACAAGCCGACACAGCGAATCAGATGGGTGAAGGAAGTGAAATTGGGACCGCAAAAACTACTCGTCTCCATATAATCCTTATTGGTTGTCACAAGCATCAGCCTTAACCGCCGACTGTAAAAGGGAACAGTGATATCTTCCCACTGCAATAAGGCACAGGGAAAATAATGTTGCGTTTCCTGTTTCCCGACCTACCCTAGAAAAACCTGCCAACCCTAGACGTTTATTGGGTGGACAGTGGAGTCAAATAGTTTCTAGAATCTTTATTCAGCCAGCTTCCTATTAAGGTAAAAATACCACCTGTTATACATAATATAGCATAAATGTATCCACAGATGTTACCATTATGCACAAAATTGAAGTTTGTCATTGGAAAGTGTCGTCATGCATTTTAGTTTGTTAAACTGTATTGTATAGAGTTTTCACCTATGTCTAAAAAAAAAAATAGATTACAGAAAAGAAGATAATCTCTACCTACCGCCCCTGCTTTTGTCACGACTGAAACAGGAAACATTTTTTTCCTCGGCCTACCGTTTACCCGGGGGAACCACTTTGACTGATTGCTGTGAGTGATTTCCTCATAATCTACATAAGGAGAGAGTGCAATAAAGGGATCCTCCACCTAATAACATTACAGTATATCAAGTCTCCGTGGCGGCACTTTGCAGGTCTGCAATGTTTCTTGGGAGTCGGGTCGGGGTAAATCTTCGAGCACGGCGCACCTCGAGAAAATTAACCTAAATGCATTTAGGTTTGCAGTAGTTTCGTGTTCTTGGAGTGAAGAGGAAATCACCATAAAACATTTTGTTCTGTCTTCTGTCATCTACCCCCTTGTCTAAGCATTACATGTATGTAATATACATTGTATGTAGTATTATAATGTGTTGGATGCAACTATTCTGTCCGTCTGTAGTGACCTTGTCAAGTCGCTAGTTTCCGTAAAGTCATCATTTTTTCCATTACTGTAGGGATATGTGACTCAAGCGCTACAGCGAACTCAAAACTACCGCAAACACTCCATTTTCTCCTTACCGGGAAATTCAAAATCACTGCGATCATAAATGCATTTACAGTAACCGCTCTCTACATAGCCGATAAGAAAATTTACTTGTACTTAGTGATTTTAGGATCAAAAATTGTTTTTCAACACTTTGTCAAATTTGTGGGACAATATCATCTGTTAGAATTGAGGAATAAATCTTCATTGTAAAGCACAGATCTACTACATGACCTAAAGGCACTACAGACAACAGTTAGATTTCGGTAATGGCAAAATCTTTGGCCCCTCTAAATGAGGTTATTGGAAATCACATATAAATAAGTCAATAGTGCTCGATACGGCTAGCGCCTTGGTAGTGCCGAGATTGCACCAAGCCAAAGAGATCAATTTGTAACTGGTAAAATCTTGTTTAGTGCATGCCAACAGGAGAGGAACATGATTGGATTTTTTTTGCATCTGCCATTCATCGTGGAGTTTGTTGTAATGTAAAAAGTGCAAGATGAGTAAACTTGGTTTGTTTAATAATAATGGTTTTATTTGGTGCTCAACATGTACAGAATGGCAGGGCGCTAACACTAGGCCCTGAATTGCTCTTGTACATACATCAATGTACCATAACAACCTTTACACGGACATTTAAAATCATTCATATTTGTCAGCGTATCAAAATATCTAAAATTTACATATTTGATTGAGCGATAAAATCAACGCATATGGTAAAAACAACGCAGTCTATGAGTTCAGTAGTCTGACGATGTGCGGAATTGTACTGTTTTGAAAACTACAATGGGTGTAAATGCAGTACGTACATGTATCGATCAGCTTTTAAGCCTTTGACACCTGTCACCATTAATAAATATAAAACAATAAAACAATTTCAAACTTGACATTAAAGGCCCCATGTACCCAAGGAAAATTTTATAACTATAAGCAAACCTAGAAATTGTATTTCTCTCTTTGCATTGTCCCTTCGTAGATTCCTTTTTTTCTCTTTGTAAATCAATTTCTTCAATCTTTTGGTACTCAGATCTTTATGGAATTTAACTTTCTCCCTTTTTCTCAGTTCAGATGTTTGCTCACTGCTTCATTTACCTGTCTTTTCCATGTTTTCCCTTGTGTTCTTTGGATGTTTTCACCTTTCACACAATAAATTTACACCAGACATGTGTGAAAAATGACCACATCACATCATCCGCTGCGTGGCGCGTTGGTACACCCTATCCCTCGATCTCGGAAGTTAAGCAACGCGCGGTCCGGATAGTGCTTGGATGGGGGACCAACCAAGGACGTCCGGATTGCTGTAGCCTCACGAAGCTTTCCACGAAATCATCTTCCGGGAGGGACGTAAAACGGGGGTCCCGTGCTCGAGGAGGTGCCTCGACCACGATAAACAGCCTCATTACTCATACTTGGGGTACCTACTGGCTGGCAAAATACACCAGATGATTATATCACCAAACTAAACAGCACTTTATCATAGCTTCATGAACTGCCAATCTGAACCCATCTGAAAGAACTGGGACAGTTTGGGATCCATTAAGCCCCAGGAAAGTGTTTTCATACATCTGGCTTTCCTAGCGCCTGGAATGTGGGACAATTAGTACTGGAACAACCAGAATGTTGGAATACGGAATTCCTTAATTGCTATGAGGGTTTAGGGTTTGTCTCACAATGGGCGTTAAAATGATCTTGTTGTATTTATGATGTCAGTCTTTCAGATTTGCTGGTTTGACCAAAAAAAACTGTTTTGTACAAAACTCCAAATATCCAAAAAAAACTTAAATTGTTTCATAGTTGCATCAGGTTTCAATACCTCATTTTTTTTCTGTTGTACAAATGTTTTGACAGTCTTTTTTCCTCTGCTGTCGTCTTCAGTGTCATATAACTGTTGTACTAACGGTGTAACGTGAAACTGTGCTATTGTGAGGTAGCTGTCTTGACAAGAATATGTTCTCAAATATTAAACCTTAATACCACTACTTCTCAAACTGGCAAGGAGAAGTAGGGGCATTAATGTTGAACAATGCAACTACAGTAGAAGCCAGTTAATTGCACAACGGATTAACGCACACTTCTGTGAACTGCACGGAGTAACAAAATCCCAAACCACTGCAATCCAGCTAGATGACTTCGCATTACTGCACCAGCTGGATAATTGCACGAAATTCACTAGCAAATAGGCCGTGCAATTAAGCGGCTTCTTTTGCCGATGAGCGGTTTTACCGGCTAGATAGATACAGATACAGATTTGGATACGGCTATTTCAGAATGACTAATTTTTCTACAAACACAGATGAAGTTTACTGACCAATTTAGTTCCACAGAGGATCTCCAACAGGCTGAGAAGTTTGGTTCCATCTTTCAGATCTTCAAACAGTTCACGAACCTGTTGGCCTTCAACCTGCAGAAAAAATATAAAAATGAAATTTCTATTAGATTATTACTTCTACAATATGAACAATCAAAATGCATTTTCCAGATCATCATTAGTACAGTTCTAGGCATTCAAAGTTTCATATGACATAAAAAAAATACCTACAAACCACTTAAAAATCATGACCACAGCATGTACAGAACACATCATATCATACCAGCAGCCCAACTGCAGTACTATAACAAACTGCTAGGGAGCCCAAAATCTAGTAATAATTGCAAAGTTTCGTCCAGCTTCCAAGACCTGACCATTCACCAAATATGAAGACAATCTACCAATGCTAAATTCTACACAATGTACTTATTGTTGAGTGTAAAATATACTTTTGAATTACTTATCATGGTACACCGTACACAGTAGATTTCTACATTTATACTCAGAGCATGAAAGTTATTACCTGAAGAAAATTAATTCCCAAACATACATAATGAAGACTATCCTATGGGATTCAACAATAAATTGACTTCCAATCTTCTTTTCCAGTCAATTAAACTCAACACTTCATTAACTTTATAGGTCCTCACTTCTATGCTAATCCAACCATATAAGTTATAACCACAAAAGTAATCTATTTTGAAGCACTGCTAGGATTTACTTGTAATATCAATAAGAATCTGCAGTGTTGCACTGTTTCTAGAGGGTATATAAAGGAAGTCTCATACATAGCCTTTTAGCAGCCGTAGGGGTATTGCGTTGTTACCCACTGTATCTAGGGCAGGGGATTCTAACCCAGGCCTCTGGGATTCGAACTCATGCCTCTGGGATTCTAACTCAGGCCTCTGGGATTCAAACTCAGGACTCTGGGATTCGAACTCAGGCCTCTCGGATTCGAACTCAGGCCTCTGGGATTCGAACTCATGCCTCTGGGATTCGAATTCAGGACTCTGGGATTCGAACTCATGCCTCTGGGATTCTAACCCAGGCCTCTGGGATTCGAACTCAGGCCTCTGGGATTCAAACCCAGGCCTCTGGGATTCGAACTCAGGCCACTGGGTTCTGGGCCAAACACATTAACCATTAGCATTAGGCCAACTAGACCTGACACTGTTTCTAACATACATCAACCAACAGAACCTCACACTGTTTCTAACATACATCAACCAACAGAACCTCACACTATTTCTAACATACATCAACCAACAGGACCTCACACTGTTTCTAACATACATCAAATACTTTCACTAATACAAGTCTTTGTTTTCACAACAGGAAGAGTTATTGGACCATGACTTCTTTTCACGGCTGATGTATCATTTGGGTCATTGTCCCACTGACCATATTATGATAACATTGCAGGGCTTCAATATATCGGGTGCATATTGCACTTTTGTTCACCCAAAATTACAGCAGTGCGCCTAGTTTTTTAGTTTGAGTTTAAGTGCACCAGTACATCTAGATATTTAAGTTGGGTACTCTTGTACTATTGGGTATATATAGACTCTGTGTGTGTATAGAATTTTCTTGATATGAAGTGTCGGAACAAATAATAAACCTTTCATGCAGTACTTTTCCAAAATGTTGAAGTGACAAGTAGCCATAGAATTGGGACTTATCTATCTTGTGTAGTGCAGCCAAAATGTTTGCTGTGTGCCTTTACTTTTAGGTTAGGTGCCCCAAATGAATTTCAAGCCTATAAATTACTTATGTAATTGTCCTACCAACCATTAGGGTAAACACAAGCACTAATGAACCAACGCAATCATCAACACAAACTAATTAATTATACACTTTAATTTCTGCAATTAAAAGAGAGCAGCTCATCAAGGGCAGCAATCCCAGATCTAGTGCCCGAGGGGCAAGCACCCGGGCGCCTCAAATTAAAGGTAAAGTCAGCCTAATGAAGTGTGTTATGATCATTATAAAAAAGGGATTCAATCAATCTTTCCTTCCTTTCTTTCTTCTGTCATTCATTCATTCCTTTGTTCTTTCATTCATTCATTCCATTGTCCTCATATATTTTCATTTGTTCTTTCATCCATTCTTTTCCTTCATTCATTCTCTCATTTGTTCTTTTGTTTGTTCATTCATTGATTGATTGATTGATTCATTGATTGATCCATCCATTTATCTATCCACCCATCCATAGCTCATTTGTACCAATGTAACAACCCTTTTCCACTACTAGAGAGGCTCCCACTGCTGACTATCCTAACATTTGACAGATCACTCAATAAATTTCATGCAGAATGAATTTTCATTTATATCTTTATCACAAACTTAACACCACTGTGAACACTCCATTTTCCTCTTACCACGGAATGAAATAAAAATCAATGCAAGCTTACATTTATCTACAGTACTATCTCTGTATCAGTGCTGGGTGCTGACCTATGTACCGAAGGGTGCCACAGTGTCTAGTACTGGATGCTTTTCATCCTGCCTTAGATAACGTGTCCTCAAAATATATCCTGGCCCCAGGACAACTTCTATATAAGTCTTCTTCTGTGCGCTTAAAGGACTAAAGCGAGAGTAGGACAACTTTTGCCTTAATAATCATTAATGCTATATATTCGACCCATAAGACCTTTGAGTTTGATACACATGTGTTATAATGTGTACCCTGTTTAACCTTTCTATTCCACCTTGAACTAACCCCAATGCTTTGTCACTACTTGAGATTGTAACTTTCTTTGTTGAAGTTTCAGTTTGAATTTGAAAATTTCAGAGCTGATGTCAAGGCTAGCTGTTTGCTATTTAGTACATCATCTTTATGTCCTTGACTTCCTTCATGATAGATCAAAAGAAATAAACCTTGCCTATGAAAGTATGAATTATGTTCTCTTTGACTTCAGCTGAAGCCTATTACATTATTCTTTCAGAGAAATTGAACTTTTCTTGATCTTTTAAAAGCCTAAAGTAAAGCACAATGTGTACATTACATAGCCAGGCAAACAATCTTGCAAAGGTTATCTGTTTTTTTCTCTCAATAAGGTCTCATGTCGTAAAGGACTATAACAGTATAAGTCAACTGGGGCATACAAATAAAAGCCAGGGCTCTAGTCATTCATAAATTCTTCTTAATATGTATTATTCTTCCAAATGGCATGATGCAACTGACCTTTTCTGGATCCTTTCAAAGATTAAAATGAAGTTCATGTGTAGTTATTCATAATTCAACTTGCTTTGTATCATTCTTTTTTAAATGGCACAATTTGGAACTGACTTTTTTCTTGATCCTTTAAAAGAACAAAGTGAAGTTCACGCGCGTTTTAAGAAGACAAACAGTTATGTGAAAGGTTCAGAATGTTTCTCCTTTTTTTTTCCAACCCGTTGCTTACATACAAAGGTCAAGGTTTCTTTCTAGCCAAAAAGAAATGTATCATTCTTTCAAATAGCACAATGGAACTGACGTTTCTTAATCCTTTAAAAGCACAGACTGAAGTGCATGTTTGTATAACAAAGACTGGCAAACAGTCCTGCTGAAGGATCAGATGTTTCAGCTTATGTTTTGAAGGACTGTATGTCAAATTTTGAAATCCATGGCTTTGCTTTATATTCTCTTGATCCCTTAAAAGCTCTAAGTGAAGTACATGTGTGTATTATGCAGGTCGACAAACAGTCTCGCCAAAGATTCAGATGTTTCAGCTTTTTTTCCCCCCACTTGAACGAGACGGACAATATTGGTCGAACCTTCACACGTTTTCAGGCCAACCAAACAGCGTCCCAGCCTACTCAAACAGGCTCAAACTTCTCTGTAACCAGTCATTTCCACGTAGTGTAAATCCTTGGACTAACACAGTTATATGTGCCATATTTTATAAAACACAAGCTCGCTTCTAATAAAAGATAAATTTGAAATCTTTACTACTGTTCCTTGTACTTAACTGTCTCCAGGACCCGTGCCTTCATCCCAGGATGAAAATACACTTGTTAGAACGAAAATTTTACCACTTCTGCCAAAAGATCTGAACCTCCCGATGACATGTAACTGATGAAAACGCATTTTCATAAGCTTAAAATGACAGATCTAACACTGAAAATTAACAAAACAATGAGTGGGATGGGCAAAATTTGTAGGCTTGAGACTGCCAATCATATCCAGTAAGGAATTCAAGAATTTAACCTTGAAGTTGTATAATAGATAAGAAGATGGACGATCATATATTCAAGAACAATGGACGATACAATATTCAATTGAAGCGCTGAAAGACATACTTACACTTATATTCATAAATGCTACATACAACAAGTGAACAGCTTGACCCAAGCTCTGAAGGACACATCTACACTATGCTCATTGCTCAATATGCCAAATGAACAGCTTGACACATGCGAACCCCTAATCCCACTCGGTGTTTTAAAAGTGCATCATCTCAGACGTAATCGGTTCTCAAATACATCAGCAAATGTGGGCAAACACGGCACTTAACCACGACAAACACCAACAGTACCGGCCACACATCACTTTTCAATAACTGGCGTGACGTCACAAGCTCTGAATCAAACACAGGGATCGAAATGCCACCTGCATATGCAGGTTAGTACAGGTAAAATTTATGATGTCTACCTGCACCAAACCTACACTGGTCCATGTACTGGGTTTTAGACATAAATGTCCTATGATGTAGGTGTATATGGATTGTTCTTAGCTGCATTGACTGTTAACAGCTATAAGGTATAAAAGAAAAAATAGCAATTCTGGTTCCTCAACATTTTCAGTATGATCCATAATACTCCCTAAATTCATGGTGGTAACGCAGGTAAAATTTGTCTGGTGCAGGTAATTTTCAATGTTACAAACTCCGAATCAAACAGTACCGAACGGGAGACACAGCTACGACTAGACATGTCGAGTATCGACACTTGGTGAGTGTAAATATGCCTGTAGGCGTAGGAGGGCGCCATGGGTAAATTTGACTAATGTTTCTCAGCGCTGTGCAACTGTCCCCCACACATGGCCCATCAAATAAAACTTTCAACTGTTCCCCACACCCTTTTTCTACTAGAGAATGTGAACACTCTCCAGCACTTTTCTTTCCTTCACTTCACTTTTCTATACTTTATTGCTTTGTTGTTTCATGTGTGAAATAAACGAACAAACATTTGACAGATGGCTCTACGAATTTCATACTAAAAGACCAATTTTCGTTTACGTTTTGAATCTTTTTTTATACTTTTCAATGTTGCATTACATTTCAAGTATGAAATTAAGGAACATACAAATTCAGCTTTGTTACTGTATAGTCTATCAGCATTTGTTGTCTAGCAGAAAGGGGGAACCAAAGCCCAACTGTTCACAAAAAAGAATGTCATAAATTCCTTGCAATGAAATACTTAGGAATCAAGGCAGAATTGTAGTTGCTAAATTCAGCTGGAATTCTCCAATACGAGACTGTAATTTCTATTACAATGCTTCTTTTGGGCTTAACATCAATGTCTTAATCATATACATGTAATCAATGCACTAAGACCATGCCAAAATCGATAAAGCAATAAAACGTAGCAGTATGACTGTTGTCCAAAACTTTCCACTTGTAACACTACTACAGTACTGTCAGTCTATACAGATTATGACTCCACGCAAAAAAAAAAAAAATCACAGGTCTTGGTGGCAAGCGTGCAGATGTTGACACACTGGCAGCACCAAATCCGTAGGTGTTTTGGGCACCTTTAGACAGATTAGCCGTGAGGCTTGGCGGGCGTCACTCCACCGTCATGGGGGCAGGGGCATGGCGAGTATCGAACTCAGGACCTACTGATTCTGATTCCAACGCTCTAGCCGATGCGCCACACAGACACCCCGCAAAGAAACTACACTAAAAGCAAAACTTACAATCACATATAAACCAAATATATGACCAAACAAACTTTTGTGCATTTTACAAACATTTTACAACTTTGAACATATTACTTCGTGTTCCCTAAGTACTAGCTGACTGTGTTCATAGCCCGCGAATATATCTTCTCCTTCGAATTACAGTCATACCAAATACTGTATAAGGCGACATTTTATTAGGGATTTAATCATGCCTACGTTACAAATTGGAGTATTCACTGTGATTCTAAGTTTGCGGTTGAAACTGCTGTGCAGGATACACTGAAATGTTTGTTGTGGTTTTTTATGTCGGTAGAGAATTTCATCATGACAAATGTGAACATAAAACAACTACGTGCATTTCCCCTCTTACAGTGAGTAATGTCACCAGTATTGACTCACTTTATACTATTATAGACACACTGCATAATCGATACTAAACCTACATATGTCCAACAGTACAGGAAACAGTGATAGCAGCCTGAGCAATCAGAGACGCACTTTTATCGACAGAACTGCCACCTTATATCGTACCTGTTGCCAGCATGTGTACTCAACACGAAAATCAATCAAAGGCGAGAGGCTTTATGGTTCATCGTTCCTTCGGGGAGACCGACTGAACCGTATCCGTATTGATTGACTCCCGAATCTGATACACTTGTCTGGGATTGGCAATTAACAGTTAACGTAACACAAATGCAAACTCAAGCAGTTTACACACTCAGAAACTTTACCAACTTTGCTTTTGCCCACGGTGCTGCCAAGAAAACGTATATTATATGGCTCCCTTCCTACAATGTACTGATAACATATTGTCTTCTAGTTCTACATACAGAACTGGAAAAGAGTTAATCTCCAAGCAGATCCTACAATGGCATAAGATAGTACCAAACTGGCCAAGGAGTGCAGTCAGTCAAAAGGTGTCCATTTGCCATGTAGCGAAACATATTCCTAAGCCGGCTTCACTCCTCTGCCAACTTTTGATACTATCTTATGCTAGGATCTGCTTGGAGATTAGAGAAGAATTGCAATTTCAGAAGGGGATGTAAATCTAGAGCCCTGTTTATGAGGGAGCTTTAAATTAGACGTTAGCATCAAAACTCTACATGTAAGAGAACCCAGAACACTTATCGAGAAGAGTAGTAGTGACCATTGTGCTTGCCTAAAAAGCGAGCCGTAATGAATCCACATTTCCCTACCACTAGTTACTCGAAAACGGATCATGATTCACCTTAATTCATGATGACTACTGTATTAGGGACTGCCAGACTTTCCTTGCAAGCAACTGGTTGAATAAGAAATGTATATTTTTCCCAATGTACAATTCACAGCAGTACTTTCTACTAATCAGTAATAGTTATACGTCTTCTTGAATTTTGGCACAACAATCCTAAAAATGAGCCAAAAAGCCTTTAAAAAATACCAAAAATCTTAACACCAAACTATTTTTAGGTCAAGTAGATATTATTGACCAAAACTCCTGACAAATAAGGAAAAAGATTCGCTTATCTTTTAACAAACACAAAGGTCCTCACTTGTCTAGACACACTTATCGTCAAGTAAACAACACCGAGAGGATCAAATACTTATCAGATATGACGATCTTGATACTATCCAAAAAGGTCATCATTCTGCTGTCAAACATTAAAAAGTACTACAAACATTACATGCACCAAGAACTAAAGCCATGAAGAAAAACTTCATATATAGATCCATATCCACATGGAATGATTTGCACTGTAAATAATTGTATGTATCTGTATGTGTTACAGATATATGCCATGTGTGTACTTTTATATATGTCCAGGAAGGCTAGCATTGTGCAATATTTTTTGTATCACTGCTAATGGACAAATTAAGCCTCTCAAAGCCTCTCTCAAACCAGGGTCCAGGGTTGATGTAACTGATGATAGCTGCAAAATAGTAATAAGGTAAAAATAAAGGAAATCCCATAGCCTTTTAGGGGCTGTAGGAATAGTGGCTTGTTATCCACTGTGTCTAGGTACAGTATTGGAAGGTGGAGCCCATCCCTCTCCTTCCACTGCCTTTTACCTCCCTAACCAAATAACCAAAGTCAGGTGCCCATTTTTACACCTGGATGGAGTGAGGAAAGTTGTGTTAAGTGCCTTTCCCAAGGACACAGCGTCTATCCAGAAATTGAAACGAAGATCTCTCGACTTTGAGTCCACTCGCCTAGCAACAAACAAAAACAAGTACTTAGTGCAGGTGAAGTGCAGGTAGACACCTTAAAACACCTGTTTGACAACAGCAGGTGGTATTTCGAGCCCTGGATATGGAATACGTGACAAATCTAAGCGTAAAATCTACATCGACTGAAGTAAAACTCAATAAAGGTCATGTTGACGCTGTTGTCAAACATTTCTAAGTGCCTCCAACACTACCCAGGCCGGGAAAAGTCAACTGCTTCCTGCAGACGTGTTGTACGTGATCGCCGGAGGCGGTTGCCATGGCAACCACTTAAGAGGAGTGTAACAACCTGTCATTTATGGTTACATAAGCCAACAATTGACCAACCAACATAGATGTGAGTTAAGAGTGGCAATCCTAAAGGGTTTCTAGGGTGAATCCGTATAGTAGACTGTAGAGTAGAATAATATTTTGTTTAGCGGATTTAGATTTTACACTGCATTCAGTTGAGTCCTTCCAATAACAAATGGTGCATCGGGCGGTACCCATCTCTGCTTCAGTAGCCCTTGGGCCACACAACTTTTGTGCAATCACTACAACAAGGAGCTAGTCCACTGGTAGTGGTATACATGTGTTTAACAACAATACTCTTTCCCGAATGCTGAGTGCTTAGCAGAAAAAGCAGCATGTACCATGTTTACAGTCTTCAGTTTGACTCGGCCAGGGATCGAACTCACAACTTTCTCCCCACTTGGCCATTGCATCGGAGCCACTTAACGGAAATGATCAATTCGTTATTGGGCCCCAGTGATTGAGCGAAACTAGGCGCTCCCATTTTCGCAGATTGGGCTAACGCTGTCCCTCATCCTGACCTATTGACCCAATCAGACCTTGCTCTAAGAACAGGCATTTTACACACATGTCCTCCAGGGTTCTAGCTAGTGCATTTTAGTGTAGTGGGCCACTACGCTATGATTTGCAACCACTACGCTAAAACTAAAGCGCCACTATGATAATTTTCAACTAGCGTGGTCGTGCTTTGCTATCATTTGCTTGTTCAACAATGTCTAATCAATGTCTGAACAATGAAAAATGATGGCATGCTACTCAAAACTGACTAAAAAATCCTTCAAATTACATGTGATGCCAACTTTTAACGCTACATTGTCAAAATCTCACAATGGACGGGCTAAGACCCTCTTTCCACACCAATCTCCTGATTGGTCGCTTCGCTACCATGCCATTCCCAAAACGCTAAAATGAAATCCTGGCCAGAACCCTGATGTCCTCGTTGTAGCAATATACTGTAGCAATATACGGGGCCAGGGTTTTGTCTGTGCATTGATTTGCCAATAGTGGGACAAGCCATCTGAGTACATAGTCAGAATCAATACTTCAGGGCAAAACAAATAAATCCCTAATCCCTGTGCCACTTGGAGTTTAGACTGGGATGTTGTTTAAGCTGGGGTAAGGCTGTTCTAGGAAGATCAGTTGCCACGGAAACCAGTTCTTGAAAGAGTCCAGGTCCATCTTAATGCAGTTTTGACCTACTTCTGGAGTCAGGCCAGAAAAACCTTTCCTAGGAGGGTCTTTAGAAAGTTTCTGGAAATGCTTGATATGTAAACTTTACCACTAACAAGAGTCTGTATGGGGGTTCCCCACAACACCTTACGTTGAATTTAAAAGACCTCCTACGTATTAAGAAGTATTGTAAACCATAGACAGAAGTACACATATACACGTCCTGCATTTGGTCACAACATCAGTATGGGTCCCATATCTTAATCTCCAAGCAGATCCTACAGTAGTATAAGATAGTATCAAAAGCTGGCAGAGGATTGAAGCCAGCCTAGGAGTGCATTTCGATACCAGGGCAAATGTACACCTCTTGGCTGACTACACTCCTTGGCCTTTAGCATTGTAAGATTACCATTGTAGGATCTACTTGGAGATTGCCATACCTATCTATCCATGACTGTAGTCTTCTTTTACTACTTTGAGTAATATTAGTTTTTGTTTCTGTTTGTTTGTTTCATTCATTGTATAACAAGACTTGTTTTTTTCAAGATAGACTTCTGTAGCTGCTTGTTTTCCATGTATGGATCCATCTACATTTGTACATTGGAGATGGCACTGACTGGATAGAGAAGCTGTTAATGGCAAGTGGCAAGCCTTGAATCACCAGACCACATGGTTTTTATCAAACTTGCACATTTGGGGCCTGAAGAAGCCTGCATCCTATCAGATCTGACCTCTGTTGACACAGAGCTCAGGAATTTTGACATTTTCCTACAGAACTTTGGACCCACTGAGACATATATCTTACCACATGTCAAATCTTCATCAGATAGCTTAACCAAACCTCTTCATTAAAATAACAAGGGTTATAAGAGTCTAGTATTCCTAGTATCAGGAAAAGACACTAAACCTTGACCTTCCTATCCTACGCAAACAGAACCAGGTACATGTCATAATTCTGGTCTTGACAGAAGAGAAACGGCAAACAGAAAATTTTCGCCGAGGAATTCCTGTTGAGTCAGGGATATTTCTGATGCAATTTAGGAGTCGGACACATGATGGGATTGGTATGTTGGATAGGGTGTACAACAAAGGGGTTCAGGTAAAATTCAGTTAGGGATATTTTATTTTCACTATCACAATAAGCAAGAGAAAGCCAAGTTCACTTTCTAGACTAGCTTGACAATGTCTACATGTATCTGTAAACTGTTATATTGTTGTGACCTGTACTTAACTCAGTGGGAATATAAATCTTCAATAAAAGTCTTAATTCATTCATTCATTCATTCATTCACTCACTCACTACTCACTCACTCACTCACTCACTCACTCACTCATCCATTCATTCAAAAATAAAACATAGATAATGAATCATACCAAGAAAACTGAACTTTAAAAAAAAAATGCATGCTTCAACAACAAGGTGTTTTCTATGTACCATTTGTCAGTCTTTTAGAAGTTAACAAAACGGTTGAAAAATGGAAGAAGTACAAATAATAAGTACCATTTCCTAGAAAACACAACGATGCCAGGAAGGCGCAGAAAGAATCCTGGCCATCCTGTGATATTGTTTTTATGTGGGTGGGTCCCACACCCTGCTCTGTTGGTCAACAGTAGTAATTATCTAAATAGACTCTAGTTCGTTTGTGAACACCCACAGACAGCAGGGAACACATCCTGCCCGGTGTCAGATTTCAACTCCACATTGCTGACATTTTCAGGGAATAAGGCCCAATCTACACACAGTTTTTACCGATATCTGTGGAGATGTCGGGAGGGATCTAGAACGTAGGGGGCCGGACACCCATGGCGCTTGCAGTCATAAACATATAGCGTGATTTTCCAAATGGTGTTATATGCTAATGAGCCTTCCCGAAGTCGGGAAGCATCTACACGCGTGCGAAGCTGTCGGGGACCCCTGCTAAGCTATCAGTAAGGTATCGCACTGCAAGACTGGCTCTCCCTTTTCTCTACCCTGTCCCTATCATCAGTCTGACCTCCTGCCCCTCTGTGTAAATAGGATACACCCACACACCCCCACAAGTGCCATGGGACAGTCCAAAAATAACAATTGCTTTCACCCCTTAGGCCCGATCTAGACACATTTTTTCCCCATATAGCCGCATCCGCCGATATCGGCCCCGCCGATATCGGGGCGCATCTTAACACATTTTGCAAATGGTAGCGCGGGATATCCGCTCGTAGCGCGGAACACCCGCGGCGCGGAACATTCGTGACCCCTTTTGACCTCTGGTGACACATCCCGCGGATTTTAAAATGGCGGGAATGCCGGTAGCTTTTCCACTCGTTATCAATCAGGTAATGTTCTTTCTGTATCTCATTTTGGAAACAGTCAGACGTCTAAAATCCGTGAACTCTGGTACCCATTTTTACACCTGGGTATGAAGTGCTTTTCCGAAGGACACAACATCTAGCCAGAAACGCCAGGAATCAAACCAGGGCTCGAAATACCCACTTGCCCACATGAAAATGCAACCACATTTTGCTTTGTGCAACTTGATTTTAAACCCAGGTTGCACACTGAGCAACCTGAAATTTTGCCGTTGGAACACTGCTTTTTCCCCACCTACATGCATAAGCTTTATTTTTTGATAACATAAAACATATTACATAGTTACATATAACTGGAAGAAAAGATAATGGATAAGTAGCTGATTTGAAGAAAGTAACAATTTGAAAGTGGGGCAACCTGAAATGTTGATGGTGCAACCTGGCTTTTGACTCAGGTTGCCACTTGGACAACCTGGCTGAAAAAAGTATTTCGGGCCCTGCAAACCCACGAGCATTCAACCTCCGTCCGGTAGCTAGATGTCTGTTACTCGGCCATTTAATCCTACATGCCCTTATATTAGGCACAGAGTATTAGACAGTTATCTACCGCAAACTTTAAAGGACAGCACATTATCTGCAATTATCCGTAGTCTGTGTAACACAAACTCTGATGTCTAGGGTTGTACCTGGCCCCTCCCTGCCAGATGTTGGGTGGGCTGCTATAGGCAAGATTTAGTCAGGCTACAATGACCTGTTGCTGTTTGTTTTTTTCCAAACTTAGACATAACAATGTGTATGAGAGTCAATACTTACAGTTGTATGTGTAGTTCAAACATGGCACGTCACAGACTGCTACCTTGGAATGGGTAGAAGAACCAATACTAGCATTCCTACGTGTTCTAGTTGATACAAGAACAGAGTAGTGTCAAACTGCAAAGTAAGTTTGTGAATTTTACCTTCAAGTATCACCCTTTTAAAAAGCCAACCCACCATTACATTCACAATGATCCACTTACAAACTGCAATTTGTCCCTTTAAAAGCCTTGTTCCACATTCCCACACAAAGTCCACTTCAAAAGACCAGCGAGGCTTGGGACCAGGCCAAGTCTGTCCCACTGGGCTCACATTGTTTAGATGTTCCAGGCATGCTCAGCCTCCGACATTGTGATCGGACAACACGGCTTTTATCCTTCAGTTCAACTTGACACAATTGTTTGCTTACATTTGAGTTTGCAGTCAGGTAGAGAGAGTCTGCTAAATGTGTTTTAACTTTCCCAAGCCAACAGGCTGAAAACTTGAACTACTGTAAATGCATTTAAGTTCGCGGGGATTTAATTTCGCGGTAGCGGGAAAAATGACTTTTCGCGGTGGATTTAAGTTCGCGGTAACACCGTAGACTGCAGTCTAATACCGTTATAGACAAATGTTCGCGGTGGATTTAAGTTCGCGGTGAAGTGGTCACCGCGAAAACCGCGAACATTAATCCACCGCGAACATTTCTGCATTTACAGTATGCAGCTCCAGATGTCTTACTGAGAGACTGTGGTGTGCAAGATGTCAGTAGCTTGAGAAGTTGAGGAATGAATCCACTCTACTAGATACTTGACATGGTTGTTTGCTTGCAGTCAGGTAGAGAGAGTCTGCTAAATGTGTTCTAACTTTCCCACCATGGGTAATTACTGTTATGTGGCTGGCATGCTTAAATATCTGTCTCAAAAATCTGTCAAACACACAACCCTACACTCTCATAAATTGTAGAAACGTTGCCAGAAGAGGGATAATCTTACAACATAACAGTCAGTCTTAAGAAACACATTAGACTACAGATTTCTTGTCTGTGCTGAACCCCTGTGACCCTTTTAAGAAAAAAATGTGACAACTTGAAGACCGACTGTCACAGAAACATTCGGCAAAGTGGCAGCAGCTTTGGCACAGTCGCCCTCGGCTGCACCTGGAGCCGTGACATCATAGATGACATCACACGTCGCTCAAGACCTGTTTGTGCGTCCCCGTCGCTCCGACGCTCTCTCTGCCAAAAGTCGCAGTTGAACAGACGTCAGAAGCCGGAGTTTACTAAACAGTTTGCTGCCCTTTCCCAGCCCGGCTGCCTTTGCTCCCCCCTAACCCCCTGTATACATGACAACATGTACCCTTGACCTTTCACTGTTTATCCTGCATACACTAGAGCGGGAACAAGCTTCAGGTTACCTCGCTATAGACATGGAATTTGGGGAGGTAGAAACAGCGATGGTTTACCTTTTCTTCGCTCTGTCAGAAGAAAAAATCACAGTCTAACTAGGCCAAAGATACTAAAATAGTAGTCCAGCTACAGTACCAAGGTCGGCCACCAGGAGGCCCAAAATCAAACCAAGCTTCACAAGCTTCAGGTTACCTCGCTTTAGACCTGGAATTTGGGGAAGTAGAAACTTGGCAAAGCCATGCAGCAACTGTTTCCTTTTTCTTCACTTCATACAAACTTGATCTTCGGGCAAAAATCACAGTCTAACTTGGCCAAAGATATCAAAACAAGAAGTTCAGCTGCAATCCTAAGGTCAGCCAACAGGAGGCCCAAAACGAAACCTGACCGCCAGGTCAAAAACACCAACACACGTACAAAATATCATCACAATCGCTCAAAACATTCTAGACCTGTAGAACTAAACTCCATTTATCTAGGGAAAAAGTCCCTAAGTCTCCAAGTTCAAGTTTCTTGAAATAGAATGAAACAATTACCTACAGTTACTCCATATGACAAAGCCCTGGAAAATATTGCATGCACAGTGTTCTAGTCATGGTTGTAGAGCTGACATCCAGTTCAGCGTCAAAAGCATCAACTGAGTTGCCAACATGACCCCAACCCTCTCCCCATCTTTCCTGGACGGCCCCTAAGTGTACTACCAATGGGGACGAACTGTCAGTGAGCTCTTCAACCTACACTTCCTGATTGGGTAACCCACAACCTCAAAAAGGAAGGCCACAACTATCTAATTCGTCGGTTCTCGGATTCTTTAAAATGCATTATCATTGACATTTGAACGGTCCCTAAGTCTACTACCAATGGGGCGAACTGTCAGTGAGTTCTTCAACCTACATTTCCTGATAGGGTAAACCACAACCTACAAAAGCAAGGCCACAACAGTCTAATTTGTTGGTTCTCGGATTCTATAAAATGCATTGTGATTGATTTCATGTCATAAAGTCCAGATTTTCTTTTTTTTTAAAGGAGGTAGTGAAATGTTTTCTGTCCCAACAAGCAAATTTCCGTCCGGGGACTGAGGGACAGGTCCTACAGACTGCCCTGGTCAAAGTTGAGCTTGTGTGTATCTCAAATACAAGTAACTATTGCAGGGTTATGTCCACATCCAGTGCTAGGGGAGTTGCCCGTTCAGTCCCAGACAGGAAGACAATATTTTGGTGTGTGCGTGGGAGGGAACAGAGACAAGCCCTGTTGTACAATGTTTGTTCAATGGTGAACTTCGATAAAGGCTTTCAGCTATCAAGCAAGGGGATTACATAAGGTCGGGGTTCACACACAGAATTGATATTGATGGGGAAAAGATAGCTACTTCTACGCCATTTCCAAAAACATCCTTCCACAATTGAAGACTGCTATGTTTTTAATGTTTCCCACAGGAAATGTTAAAGGTTTTCTAAGTCTCTTGGAGCCAAAACTGATCGAAGATAGCATCTCGAACCGGAAACTCAGAATATAAAGGCATGTTTGCTCTGTTGTCACCCGGTCCTTTGGTCTATTTTAGTTGGGATTACGAGTCCTTTCTCCGCCCGACAGATAGATTTCCACGTGGCTAGAAGAGCTAAGTGCCTTTTCTTACGGTAAGTATTGATTGGCTCAAACCAAGGAGGTTATCTGGACTTGCTTCACTCAGTCTCTTTCCCTCTTTAACTAATGGACTAAAGGGAAGCCATCGATACTGATTTGGAGAGATAGAACTTCAGGAACAAATGTTCTAGTTCTTGTTTTCCTTACTTGAAGGAGGGAGGCAAACAGTAGGTGGTGGTTGATAGAGAGCATAGATTTTGAGGTATGACATATTGTAATTTATGTGTCTGGGTTTGTGAAAGGAATAGTTATACATCAGGGCTCGAAATACTTTTTTCTGCATGCCTGCATTGGTGCAGGTAACATTGAAAATTATCTGCACCAGGCAAATCTTACCTGCACCACTCTGAATTTAGGAAGTATGGATCATACTAAAAACTGTTCAGGAATCATTGCCATTTTTTCTTTTGTACTTTATAGGTAGTTACAGTCAACGCAGCTAATATTAAAGTAATAACAATTCAACATACACCTACCTCATATGACATTTATGTATAAAACCCAGTACATGGACCAGTGCAGGTTAGATGCAGGTAGACACCAGAAATACCTGCACAGCTTTAATTTTACCTGCACTAACCTGCATGTGCAGGTGGTATTTCAAGCCCTGGAATGGATGTTAAAGTAGATAGAGTGGGAGAGATGTTGTGTCTGAAGATAAGGTGCCTATGCTGGGTCAAACTAAGTCATCTCCTTTGTTCTCACACATCTGGAGGCAAAAGTTTTCTGAGGGATACCATAAAAATGTAAATGGAGGTTTCAGAGGAAAACTGAGTGGACCAATCTATAGGTTTATCCCTCAAACTCATCAACATCTTCATAACATGACAGATTAACAATGGAATTGAACAAACATGGGTCCAAAACAGTGAGTAGAACGTTAAAAAAATTAAAGCCAGATACACACAAGCTCAACTTTGACCCAAACCTTTAACACGGTAGACACACCTTCTTTAACTAGCTTATGAATGATTTAACCAATGAGTGTCCACACTGTATTCTACCTGTTTCAAGTCGAATAAAGTCAAAGTTAACCTAGATGGTAGCTCACAACATAGCTGCGGTACAAGAGTGATCACACAAACTTTCCAACATGGCAAAAGTAAACAATCGTCCCAAGCTGACCCACTTGTAATGTAAAAGAAACCTATCATTCTTGTTCCACCCACCAGACGACCACATTCCTAGGATATCACCACACAGCGCAAACAAGAGTAAAAGGAAGTCAGCAGCTAGTCAAGGGCTATTCAGCCATCTCCACTGTTGTCAAGAGCTGGATTTTCTACGGCACTTGATTTTATTCGGGTCCCCTCGAAAATCTGTGCGCTACTCTCGCTGAGTCCTGGCAACACCATGGGCACTTTTGTGCGGGCAAACCAGCGAGCGACATAGGTGGTAGAAAAGTGATCCTTTGTTGTGGTTCAACACACAGGTGAACTCTTCCAACCTTCAGGACAATGGTGGAATTGGCCTAGTGCCCGATAATGCAGCTACAAACAACTGAAACCCATGCTGTTTTCCACCTTCTCGGCGCTCAAAATACTTCTTTTTTTTTCAGCCAGGTCGCCAAGGTGGTAAACTCGAGTCAACACAACAGCCAGGTTGTGCAATCAAAATTTCAGGTTGCCCCACTTTCAAGTTATTACTTTCTTCAAATAAGCTACTTATACATTATCTTTTCTTCCAGTTACGAGAAAGCAGCTTCAAGTAATTCCAACCAACTGAAACAAATGCCGTATCAGACCTTTCTAGTCAGACCTTTCTCTCTTTTCTGTCCTACTCATTGTTTGGGAGCCAGTGTCCTTAAGTTTTCTTGTTAAATCTGTCAATTTCATCTCAGAAAAATACATTTTCATTAACCTGGAAGTCTAGGTATTTTGGATGGACAGGTTGAATTTTTTTTGTCCAAAAAGTCACATTTCTTCCCAGTACAGAAGGATGGGTCCAGGAAACAGCCTTCTTTCTGGTTTAACATAATCAAAGATGACACAATCAAGCCTTATAACACTTGTTGTGAAACCATGTTTATTTAGACGCAGCATTCTTTCAGCACTATAAATAGAATTGACAGAAATGCATCGCCCTCTCTTTGGCACGTCAGTCCCGCCCATGTGGAAAACCGTGCGCAAACACCGCATACAGTCTCACTTGGGGATACACACTGGCATTTCTTTGAACAAAGGTGCGATGATGTTAATCGGTAAACGATAGCTGACACCGACAAACATTGACACTGACCTGTGTCTAGCGCCGGGGTGTCAAGTTCGGGGGAACAATCCGCAGGCTACAAATTCGATACGTTGAGTTTTATGGGAACGAAAAGACCCTCAGATTTAAGTGACAGGTAGTCCTATGTTTTCTAACAAGGTGGCATGCAGTGGACTACGTGTGGCTGTTGTAGTAGGGTCTCCACATAGCAAACAGGGTCGAAAATGACTGAGAGCACAGAAAACATCTTGGGTGGACAACAGCAAAACTGCCTTTAGAAGTTACCTCTTCTTAAGAGCTTGAATTAAAACTTCTATTGCAATCTTAAAAAATAAAACACTATTTTTCTTACGTCTAAATGTCAAGAATATACTATGTGCTAGTATACATTAGTACTTTCACGCACATAACCTAAAGAATACCTAGGTGTACCTGTGCACCTACACACACAAAAATCAGGTGCACAGCTCCAATTTTTGATGCACAAAAGTGCATAATTATGTACCCAGTGTTTCAAGCTCTGATGCTTAGCAAAGACATACCGTCCTCACTAAGGATATATTTCAATCCATGGGTGTGGCAAGTGGGACCATATACTGTCAAAACGCCCGCATTTTGCTCGCGGAGAAATTTTAATCCAGGTGCATTCAAACAGTGATAAACAGAGAAACATCACTCCATGTCCAGCCCCTGTCTCCCATTGAAAACTCACTCAAGCAGTCATCAACAATCCTGGATACCTGGGATCGGGAGGTATGTAAGCGTGCTGACTGACACGCTATAACGTAGCTATGACGTGCACAGGGGACACGCAGTGACGGCAGTCATGAGGTGCAGTATAGGGCACCAAGAACGGCTGTCATTTACTGTAATTCCTATTATGATAAGGCGGGAACAGATAGTAACTTTGCACTAAAATAGTTTTACAGTCATATTTTACTATATTTTAATATTTATGAATGGCAGAGCTTCGGAAAACATCGATGTTTTGACAAGTTCGTAACGTCGGTCACCCGTCACACAGGATGGGCAGCGGAGATCGATCAGCGATTCCTTCGTCAAAATAAAGGAAAGAACACCTACATGCCGTAATCTATACTTTCTTTGTAATGTCCTAGTGTAAAGTTCCGTGTCTTTTCTTGTCTAAATTTGCTAATAAGAGCTGTATAACCTGCCCGGTGCGTCGGATTCACGGGAGGCCCGCCATTTTGGTTTGAAAATCAGCTGCTTTGGACAGAAGCTAGCCACTTATTGTGCTACAGATTGCAACGATACGGCGTAAATTGCCTGGATGCGCAAGTGTATGAAGTATGAACAAAATAAAGTGTGTAGTGCGTAGTCTCTATATATCACCGACAATTTATGTTATGAATTTGAGAAGTTATGTTGGAAAAGCCGAATCTTTAATCAGCGCTGTGTTTCATCGTCATAATGCGTCCCCCTGAACGCCACGACGGCGTTGGAGGGTGCCCGGTGAAACACTGTGACGGTCCGATTTCATGGGGATACTCGAGCCACGGAGGTAAAAAATGACTTATATCTTAAAATAATGTTTAATTGTACACTACACTAAAGACTACACGCAATTTTCGCAATTAAGAAAATTTCACATCCTTAGATTTTCTACTTTTGTTTCGTTACACTGTTGTTGCGGTGTGTTAACCTGACAAGGAAACGGTACATCGACTTTATACGGCACTTTTTAGCGGATTTTGGCGATCAGAAACTGGAAATGTCTGTCCGTTGATTGTGTTTCGGTCGACTGCCCGATGACCAGGAACGTCCGATGGCGACTTTCCGACCCAGTTCCAACCCAAGAGCGCCGTCAGGAACAGGTAGGGTCAGGTAGGTCTTCATGCAGAGTTGCGCCCTTGACTACCAGCCAGCGGATGAAACCCAAATTCCTAGCTACCGATGTAGCTACACAGCTAGCGATGGCTAAACTAAGGAATATCAACGTATCACGAAATACATGTGGTAACTTGAATAGAACTGAGCGTACCCGGTAAAAATTGGAAAGGTCTATTATTAGAGGGGATTGTTCTGGTTAAGTTCATTGAAGTAAACGAAATGTTAATTGAAACATTTCATACGGTTATGAAATGTTGCTACATATTCAAAGGAAGCTGGCCAATTTACTTATCTTTTGAAAAAGTTTATTTCATATTTCTTTATGTGATTCTCCCCCTGCTATTACTATTAGAACGTCCCCTAGATCGTGGGAATCCCCAATATATAGAAGTTCGCTACATCCAAGTTGTACTGGGTGTCGGTGCTTTGATCTAGTATCATATGTACCGCGCCGACGACAAAATCAATCAATCTTGACAGCGCTACCGCCTATCACGCAATGCATGACGGTCTAGCATCAGTTGTCGGTAGAAGAAAATATTTGTGCGCCTTGTAGGAAATGCCACAAACATTATATTTTCTCCCTTTAAACTGGTACATGGGCACGTGTTTTGTAAGAAAAGTGGTAAGAAGGGGTATCAGCCTGAAATATACACTTTCAGTTTGAAGGGATATTGGATCTCGTTTGTCAATTTATTGGCGCGGACGGACAAGACGTGAGGATGCCCACGAAAGTGCGTGCGTCGCCAGTCAAACAACAAATGTGCCGGTATCATTTGTATAGGTTCTTTACTGCGCTATATATAAACGAGACTGAAAGCATTTAATTATGAATTATTGTACATATCGCCTCATATATGCTCAAATTCATACATAACACAGATATTATTACGTGTAATCACTTGGAAAAGTAAATGTACATCGTCTGAAGGAAAATCATCAAAAATGTAAAAGGAAATCGCATGTGGGGAAAGCGTGCAGAAAGACGGGAAAGGACATGAATAATGATAGAGAAAAGATTTGTTAGGGAAACTTCTACAAAATGTTTTCAGAGCCTACAATAGCAAACTTCTTGGCTCTAGGGCCAACAAGCCCCCAAGAATTGAAGAAAACTCTCAACCCTCGATGTAACGAAACGACTCCCTCCGTCCATAGACCAGAGCCAAGCTACGTTTTTCTTTGTGTGTCGGTGCAAGGAAGTGGTAAGCTTTAAATATAAACCAGAAAGCAAGATATTCATACAAAGACCAAGTAGATTAGAATAATTTTTACGAAGTTTCCTAGCCTAGTTTCCTAACATCGGTTCATAACATTGATTTGAACGAACAGTCAGCCATTCTTGAGATTATCATTACAGGAAGCAAGCGGGCGCTCCTGGTGCACCCGACGGGCCGACATGCAGCGTGGCCCGCCAGCGCCTCCGGCGTTTAATATCTGCTAAAGAAAGAAAAAATATTGAAATTTGAGTCACGAGGTTTTGTTATCAAGTAAACCAGTACATAATAAAGAATCGTATAGAAGATGTGTAGTTTATGACTTGTCTGTATGCATCTGGCTTGTGAAAGGAAGACTCGAAGCGTAAACTCTGGCTCCTACTCGCAAATATTATGTTGTGTGCGTGGTCGGTGATAATACCGGACCCATTTCCAATCCGAGGCCCGGCTAGGAAGTTTTGGGTACGAAAAGTATGACATTAAAGACAACAAAAGAAGCTAAACGTGCTAAATTATTCAAGTGTTCAAGGGCACACATTGTGCATATCTATTGATTGTTTTTTTGTGTTTTTTCCGAAGCAGCCCGGCCCGTCGGGAACTCTAGCAATTTAGCGTGCTGCTCAACACGCAATTTTATAAACTGAAGAGTATGACTTGGAAAACATTGTCTCAATTATTTCAACAAGAGAGTGTAAAGAGTGAAAAAAACTACTTTACCATCGTCTTGACATGATAACAAAATTGCATTTAGTGTAACCCGTTTTGGCGTGCGACTCAACACGCAATAACGGGAGACAACCGGGTCGGCGGCTTAGTGAAATTAGCATACCAAAAAAAGAGATCTGCACACACAAAAAACAGAGAATAATCTCAAAAAGGAAAAGCTAAAATCTATTGCCATATTGATGTGCAAATGCTGCATGCTAAGGCTCCAAACTGTTGTCGTGTGTACGTGTATGTCCGTCCTTTTGCGCGGCTCAACACGCCATAACGGCGTCCTGGCGTGCCTGCTGTCACATGCTGACGGTCGGACTGGCAAGTCCAATGTGTGCCACTGTGTGTGTTGACGTTATATTATGAAACATCTATGATTTACAAACAAAGTTTTCAGTACCAAAATACTTTTATACAACCTCTGGTTCTCGGCAAAACAACCTGAAATCGCAAACCAACCCATGCTAGATGTGTGTGTAGAATAAGTGGCTAGCTTTCCTTCAAACCAGTTCGTATCAGTCATGGCGGTTCTTCCGTGCCGTGCACTGCGCGGCGGATACGATTTTACACAGGTCTATCAGCAAACAATCGGTGCAAAACGCTTGGCATAACATCTAAAAATTAGGGGAAAGGTAAAAGTTATAAATTCTGGTGTTCGTTCCTTTTTTTATTTGCAGAATGGATTCGTCAAACTCTCTCCAATCCGCGGCGCCCACCCGACCCACGAACTTCGCAAACTCGATCATTTTCCCCCCATGCTTTGTCATTCATATTAAAAAATAAATAAAAGGCGATTATAAGGTATTTTCAAGTCAGTTCTCTACACTTTACATTGTCTGGATGCAATAAATGACAGCCGTTCTTGGTGCCCTATACTGCACCTCATGACTGCCGTCACTGCGTGTCCACTGTGCACGTCATAGCTACGTTATAGCGTGTCAGTCAGCACGCTTACATACCTGGGATCGGCCTGTGGTTGGGTTACCTGTAGTTTTTTATTCCTGTGGCGGAACTTCTCATTGCTTTACATAACAGGGGTTCTCATATTTCAGAAACTGTCAGAAAATCTTGTTCACAAATGTTAAGACATTCAGGTAATGAAAAAAGTTATTGGATAGTTTTTGTAAATAGTCCAACGTTTAAAAGATAGTCCGTCTGTGCATATAGTCCATCTCTTTACATGTTACTTATCGTAGTCTCTGTACTTTTCTGTGTCTTTTAATCAGGGTTCTCCCCAGAGGGTGGAATAAGGGAGGCCCTCCACTATACTCTAAGCCAGCTCCACTATACTATTTTTCAAATTTAGTGTGTTTCTTCCCTATTTTATTTGCTAGTTTTTCTAAAATTAATGACAATTCACAGATTTTTGTGTCAAGTGGCATCACTTTTCCAGTCAGCATTGTCTGCAAAAACTTGTGAATGAGCAATGATCAAAACAATAGTCGTTTTGCCACTTCACAACAAAGGAATCACTATAATGTATTATACTTGTAGTATTTGACACCCTCTGTCATTGCAAAATGAACCTATTTTCATGAAAGCGCAGCGCGTTGGTGCGTGTTATTTTTGCCAGCCCCTCCACTATACTAAACAATTCTGGGGAGAACCCTGAACTTTTTGGACCTGAAACATTGCATTGAGAAAGAAAAGGGGAACCGGGATTGCTAGATGAAAGGAAATAATCTATCTTTGATGCACCAAATTCTTTCTTTCTCACAATGTTCATCATACATACAAACTTCACCATTCCATCTGCACCAACTTAACATCCTACCTCCTTGCAAGGCTCATCTAACTTCTAGTGCAGCCAAATTAGCTTCAAATGAAGAACAGACGGCAATATCAAGCAAGATCCGAGTTTTACAACTTCAATCTAATATCCGCACACTTTCAATTTTGAGACAACAGGAATGTGTAAGTAAAAACAGACATTTGTAGTAAAAGTCTCTCTCCTCTACCTTTATTTACACCCAAACTTTACCCTAGAAAGGAAGAAATGCCGACCACCAAAGCCTGCTCAGGAGAAATTTACAAGGGTTTTGTACTCTTTTGGAATAAATCTTTGGCCAAATAGTCACAGAAACGCCCATGCCTTTGTCAAAGTTTGTGTGAAGTTCACTCACCCTAACAGTGTATTTTTCATTGAAAGACAATTAATCTCTATAAACTGGATAAGATTCGAAGACTACTTCCGAACTTTTCAAGTGACATCCATCACTCTTCTTCATGTGTTTCCATCACTGTAACAGTATGTGACTACAGAGCTATCACAACCTTTACATACATACATACATAATTCATCCGGTTTTACACCGGTGAGGCA
The DNA here is from genome assembly GCA_019207045.1 of Branchiostoma floridae x Branchiostoma belcheri. Lineage (NCBI taxonomy): Eukaryota > Metazoa > Chordata > Leptocardii > Amphioxiformes > Branchiostomatidae > Branchiostoma > Branchiostoma floridae x Branchiostoma belcheri. The sequence goes on from CM033031.1 coordinate 1,851,287, forward strand.
CAGTCCAAAGCACAAGTTTTCCAGTATGATCTGTCCTTCATGGCAGACATTAAACTAGACCCTGACAGTCCAATGTCTCTTTCTATCATCAAAAAAAAAAAAAAAACTTTAAACCACAGCAAAACATCCAGTTTAGGCTTAATACAAAATATAATCACAGCACTTTTTCAAAGGCATGTATTGTAATTATATCAGCCTTGAAAACAAATGCGCACGGCTATCTCCTTGTACAATTATACCCAACTTCTTAGTTCATTGCCTTGAAGTGGTCTACTCTAATGACCTTGCTTTGAACAATCCTAGAAGGAATGCAATTAACCCCGAACCCTGAAGCTTTGAAAGAACTTTAAAATGTTCTTGTTACTAAAATTTGCCCCAAATGTTTGCCCCAAATGAGCAGCAGTTTTTAAAAGAATCTCAAGTACAAGGCAAGTCTGGGTGGTCGCCACACTTGGACAGAGTCCTCCCCCCATGTGGTTGGAGGTTACAGGAATAGGATTGCCCTTGGCCTTGCCCTTGGTGCACCCCCCTCCCACAACCCCACACAATACCCTGAACTCCTGAACTTCCGCTGGCGTGGAGGTAAGGCCTAAGAAAAAAATGCTGTGTTTTCTGTCTCCCTACCTACCCTAGAAAAATCTGCCGACCCTAGCCATTTTTGGGGGTGGGCAGTGGAGTTTCCAGTTAGGATTTTTATTCAGTGTGCTTCCTATTCAAGTCAAATAAACTGCTTGTCCTGTCTACCTATCTAGTGAATGATAAATGTATCCACATATTCGTAACCATTATGTAAAAAATTAAAGTTTGACATTGAAAATATCCCCTTGCACTTCAGTTTTGATTCGGTAAACTGTATGGTAGCGCTATAGAGTTTTGGTTCAAGTAGAAAAAAAATTTAATTTAAAAAAGATAATCCTACCTACCGACCCTATTTTTTTCAGGACTGCAACAGGAAACAAATTTTTTTTCCTAGGCCTAAGGCTTTAACACACTGACTACTTGTGAGGGCAATGAAGACAGATGGCCAGGGCCGCAACCTCTTCCCTACTTCTGGGGAACGCTGGAAATGGGGACAGAATTTGAATCTGGCATCTACATCTCCGGCAAGACGAAAATGAAGCAAAGCACGTACCTTCTGTTAGAATCCTTGGAAACAGTATCATAGTACGATGCTAAACTTTCTTCAAACACAAAGGTATGAACGGATCAAATTCTCAATGACAACTGTCGTCTTCTTCAGGACCAATACTCATCCCGTCAAGAACAGAAGCCATAGGAGAAAAGTTAGTTGGCATTTACTGTTTTTGAAATTTTAGACCCAACATTTCTTCAATATGTCTTTGGCCCTTTTATACTATATCATTAGAAGGGAAACAGTAGCCAACCAATAGGGAGATTATGATTGTGATCTAAAATTTAAGATACACCAAACAAGGTGATATCTACATTCAAACAAAACCTCCCCACAAGACTTCTGGCTCCAAGATTCCTATCTACAAGGAGATGCTTTCCTTTCCTTTCATCAATTTGAACCACAATGTTTTCATTCTTTCCAACAGCACAAGACACAAGCACTCCCTTCAAGGTCATGTTTGAATAGTTGGATGCAGATATGGGTAAAGTTACTATCAATTAAAAAGCCCCCCCTGTGTGAGGGAATCTTGAATTCCCGATTAAATCCTGCGAAGTCTAGACGCCAGCCCTAGAGTTTCTGCAAGGCAAACGTTACCCAAGCTCACGACAATTGTTTCAGTCACCGACCTAGACATAGACAAAACAGCGGCAACTGGAGAAATTGTGGGTCCTCATGATAACAACTTAGGACAGTGGTTGTCTATCTCAAAAGCAGGGCTGTCTCCAGCTTTGAATTTTTTTTTCTTTTTGTCCCACATTCATTGTATTGTTTTGGAGCCCATGCTGTTGATTTTCATGGTAAAATCTAAGAAAATACGTTTTCATTGATTTCATGTGATGAGGTTATGATCTTTTGACAGACGGGATAAAATTTTTGTCCTTCCTAACAATCAAAACAATAAAGCACACAAACTAACCAGCATTCCAGCGAGAATTGTGTTCACCTCACACCTATGAAATGCTTGAGGTTAAACAAACAAAGTGACACAATTCCTAAGAAAACTCCTGTTTTCATCATAGCGTTCCTCAATAGCGCACTTTATTCCTCTATTGGCTATAGCATTCCCAAGTTGTATAGATTGGTTGCTGATAATGTAAACTTGTACACATTATGGCAATATGCCCTGGTAACCAAGGGTGTCAACAATTTAGCCATGGATGTTCTTCTAAAAGCGCATTGTAAGGGATTCGGATAATATTGACATCTCTCTTCATGCGCACTTTGGGTAGTCATAAAATTTACTCACGCTTCTTAACTCTCGAGATACAAATCGTCTACACAGGTAACTGGTCACTTGTTACTACTCTTCAGAAGAAGATAAGCAGAGGAATGTCCGGCGGTAAACGTTGGTCTACGGTACTTAAAATTCCCTCTGTGGTGCATACCGTTGTCCAGTGCCGGTGTCCTGGGTACAAAGCTCTTGTACGCTCAAATACCTGGAGACGACTAACTCTAAAATCACTGGCATACCTTAAAGATTGTTCGTAGTTAGAAGAAGCAAATAGCTATAAGTTTCCTCGATGCAAGTCTTGTAAAGTAAACTTGAAAGGCAAGGAATTTGGAAGACATAGACAAGATGCGACTAGCTTGAACAGGAAGACAGTGGTAAGAATGCCGGTATGTCGTGCTGTGTCAACGTTGTAAAAAATCGGAAAGGTATGCCAGCATGTGTAAGACAGGGAGGGAGGTAAACTGTACTCAGGTGGTGGGTACTTATGTCTGCCGATAAAAAAACAAGACGCTGTGTCAGCTGGAGTTATTGTCTCCTGTCATGTTATTGTTGTACCAGACTCAGAGTCATTTTGGGACAGAAGGGACTGGAGTTTGTGGAAGGTCAAGGTGACCTTGTTGCAAGGTCAAGGTAAGTCCTGCCGTACCAAAAATGGTGTCTATGGCAGCACCCATCTCTATTCTAAATCCCTTGGGCCACACCACTTTGTGGAACAACATACAGCGAAATGTAAAAGAACGTTTCTAGGGCTTTATTTTTCTGTATTATATGTGATTTTTTACGTTGATCCTGTATCGTTTTACTTTGCCAAGATGTGCATATTTTCTTTGCAAGGCATTATACATAAATTAAATATACATTTTCTTCATAGTTCCACATCCTGGTCTATCAATAATACAATCCACACAGCAACTGTTGATGTTATCCTATCAAATCTGGGTGTTGACAGATTCCATATCAACAACACAAACCACAGGCTACTGTATACGCCTTTAAGTTTGCGTTGATTTTATCTAGCAGTAAAGCAAAAATGGAGTGTTCGCTGTGTGATCTTGAGTTTGCAGTAGCACTACAGTCACATATTGTACAGTAATGGAAACACTGGTTTTATGTTCACTGTGAGCAGTTACGAAAACCAAACCCTTAACAACAAAAAATATTGCAAAAATTCCCAGAATTACAATACTTCATGTACTCTGTAAACACTCTGACTGCTAGGATTGGTCACTTGTTTCTCCCAAACCAAAGTTGCCTCCAGGCCACCCATGTTTATCCCTTCACCAGTGATACGAGCCAAACAGAGACCCACTTAATTCTCTGGTACAAATGCAATAAAGATCACATGTACAAAACAGGTTTGATACCCGAGTGTATTGTTTCCCACACTATCCATCAGAAATCGAATCTTCCACAAGTGTGCTCGCTTGAATCTATCAATTTGTCTTGTCCAATTCAATTAGAGACTTGGATGTCGAAAGAATGGTTCGATTCAGTTTCAGATCCGCTCGCTTATTTTGGTTGTCCTAAATCAGAAACTAAATATTTTCCATCCCACCCACATCGAGGTATTGGCACTTAGCACAAAGGATTAGTGATACCTACATATTCTACCTCTGGCTTTCTTAGTTGTTTTTTCCATTGCCTTCTAATCATATAGCCACCAAAACAAAATCATGTTTGTGTACAAAATGTTAGGAAGGCCAACTATCAGTTTTGGATGAAATTGTTTGAAGCAAATAAAAATGCAAGTTGTTTGTTTTTTTCCTTCTACAGACCCTGATGCATTTATCCATCTCAATAATACACAACAAAGTGCTGACACAGAGAAAAAGCTAAGAATAGAAATTGTTTATGGCAAGACTGCCTCCGTGCACCCACTGTTTACAAACCAACCAACCAACCTGAGCAATGGTTAGTCCACTGGCACTAAATTTGACCAGGAACCCTCTAAGTCTAACTCTAAGCCATTTGTTCATTCATTCGTTCAGACCTTCTTTCAACCTCCTTGTTCAGACATAGCCTGATTAAATCTCGCTTATAGCAGCCCGCCAAACATCCAGTTACAGCCCTGGACAGCAGAGTTTGTGTTACACAGACTAGTTCAGACATAGGGCAGCAGTTTCCTTACTGTTTTTACACCATTACACTATAACAATGACAATGACAATGATGTTTATTGCATGTTCATGCCCCAATGGGGCTAAATGCATTAAGTTTGATATAAAGTTAATAACAACAAATAAACAATGAAATATCCTAATTATAACTATTTTCTACAAGCTTCACCCCTCCTCTTAAAACATGAGTAAACGAACTAACAGAGAGGGGTTGCAAGCCCTTCCCCTAGAACGTGCTCAAGGCACCCCATTTTACATCCCTTCCAACAGGTACAAGTTGTACAACCGAACCGCCCCAACCAAAATGCCCTTCCCAGGCTTACAACCTGGGACTCCCAGTGACGATGTAATTTGTATTCATGTTACTACTAGTACAGTAGAAGCCGCTTAATTGCACAGCCTATTTGCCAGTGAATTCCGTGCAATTATCCGGATGGTGCAATAATGCGAAGCTATCTAGCTGGAACTCACCGGTTTGGGATTTTGGGATTCCGTGCAGTTAACAGAAGTGTGCGTTAATCCGTTGTGCAATTAACTGGCTTCTATTGTATATTTTATCTGACCCTTACTTCCCTCATGACCTCAATGAAAAGCGGCCTGCAGGCCGATTTGAGCTTCAAAAGAATAAATAAAAGTTCAAACAAACAAACTTTGAAGCTGCTACCAGCAGCCCTCCAAATCAGAGGAAATAAATGAGTTGTATTTGTAATTTAACACCTGAAACACCTGGGTAATTATCACCTTAATCACCCACCACATGTACCTATTATTCCCCACAGGAAATGTAAACCTTGTCTGAATTGTTCCCAAAGCTGTCCGGGCAATCCGAGACCCCCTTCCTCCGGAACCTCTACGCTTGGTTAGCTAGTACTTACCTTGCCCTGCGATTTTTTCTTCTTCCCTACTTCCCCGGAGTTGCTTACAAACTTACAAAGAGAAATCGGCCTTCTGCTGTCACAATCTCGACATTCAGTACTTAAAATACCACTCTAAATTGAAAAATTGAGCGCCTTGGTTGCTCTACATTATTTCTCCTTCCCTACTTCCCAGGAGTTGCTTACAAACTTACAATGATTGCTAAGAGAAATCGGCCTTCTGCTGTTACAATCTCGACATTCAGTACTTAAAACACCACTCTAAATCAAAGAATTGAGCACCTTGGTTGCTCTACATTTCTTCTCCTTCCCTACACTCCAGGAGTTACTTGCAAACTTACAAAGATTGCTAAGAGAACATCGGCCTTCTGCTGTTACCCTCTCCACATCCGGTACATGAAATTCCACTCTGAATCGAAGATTTAGGCGCCTCAACGGCGCCCAACGAAGGGTTCTAGCCAGGATTTTATTTTAGCATATTTTATTTTAGCATATTGGTTATGGCAAGGTATCAAGCGACAATTTGGTATTCAAAGGATACCAATGGTAGACCGAATTGTTTTTTTTTTTTTTACCACATGTGATTATAAGGATTCTTTGTCAGTTTGGAGGGTTATATCAATATTTTATCATTATCACACAAAGACATACAAGAAATTTATTCCTTAACAACAATTATAATAGTCCTCAATTTAATGTGGTGGTCTCCAATAATAATAAAGTGATGGCCCTCCATGCTAATATACACTAGCAAGAACCCCGCTAAGGCTAGCATCACATTTCCAAACCGGGGCCCGGCCAGGCTGTTTGTGGAAACGAAAAATAGAAATGTATACGTAAAAATGTACACAAATAATGCCCACGACTTTTATCTTTGCGTCTTGTGTAGTTTGGTGTCTTTTACATCATACTTTTTGTTCTCGAAAGCTGCCCGGCAGGGTCCCAGTTTGGAAATGTGACGTAGGATTAACCCTTAAACTGGCAGAGTTCCAGCCCTATAAAATGCTATCAGTTCCAGGGTTGGCCGCTGACCTCCTAGAAGAACCCCCCAAACAAGGCCTAAGTCCCTAACTTCCAGGCTTCGTGCGCTACACACGTGCAAAGCTGCTACTTCGGGGGAATACGCTATCCCGGAAATATCCGGTTGCGGCACACAGGGCATGTATATGTATGCCGGATATATCCGGGTTTGGCAGTTTAAGGGTTGTTTAAATTGAGGAGGTGAGTTCCTTGACCGCGGAGCGAGTTTGGTACATGGTAAGACCACCCACCTTAGAAAGTTGGCTGTTGATCCACTTTGCGAAGGTTTTCTTCTGGACGTCCTCGCGTTCGTCTGCAGAGGGGAGAGAGAAGAGAAGAGGGGAAACGTTAATGAAGGTTAGACATCCAGGTAAACAATATTCAAATACAATTCAATCAATCATTCAATCTATCAATGACCTTTAATTAAACTAGAATGGCCCTGTCGACCTGAGCTGTTTTTCCCAGAGATCCAGTGGAGGGGAGGGGTCACGGGGAAAAAATAAATCAATCTCTACAACTGGATAAAAACGGAGATTTACTTCCGGACGTTTCGAGTGACATCCATCACTCTTCTTCAGCGTCACTTCTAGAATGGACTGGCAGAAGAACAATTCAAAGGAAAATCCAGGGTTAACAAACCGTACAAATCTGCGCAGCTGTTTCATTTACTGTAAACACAGAGCCATAACACTGCAAGGGGCTAATCCAAAGCAAACTTGCCCTTGTGTCTGGCCTGTTCCCCATGTGCCAGGCTGCACTATTCTTTTTCATATGCATATCATTATCAACTACATCAGGGCTAAATAATAACACTTAACATCCAACACTGGAATTAACACTGTAGGGATTTACTTACTCTTGTACTGTTCCGTACATAGTAGACAGTAGATAGTACACTGATGTGTTACCCTTCATATCATTATCAACTACATCAGGGCTAAATAGAAATATGCAAACACTTTACTTCCAACAATGGAATTAACACTACAGGGACTTACCCCTTTTAACGAACTCTGAGGACCTTGTAAACAGAATGAACGACCATTCTATATCTCCAGCAGTAACGCTAGTTCGCCTTTATCCACTAGTTCACCTTTATCTGTCGGGTAACCTACTCCTAGAGTTTTTCAAAACAAAGTATTAAGGCACATCAAGCCAACAGGCGGTAGTTTTTAACTGCAATATACTGAAAATATTGCAATTTGAAACCAACGTCCTTCAACGTGATATCCCAAAATACCCTGTGTTTAAAAGCAACGGATATTGGTTACCCAACGGATATAGGTGAACTAGTCTTATCTCAAGGAAAATCACTGGATCACAAGGTGTTTTCTGTGGTCTTTCTTTGCAAGCAAATCAACTCTTGTACTAGTTGTAGATGCCATCAATTCAGACACAGTAAGGTGTGTACAATCGTTATAGGCTATACAACTCATACCACTTTCCTCAGTTACAGAATGGTGCATCCACAAAACCTTGTATACAAACAGAACCCTACTACTGTTATCATCACGATATCAACCATGTCAGGTCTGCATTTATGTAGTGACAGATGGCAAGGAAACAAGGCTTCTGCAGCAATTGCAGTGACAGATGGAGAGGCGACAAAGCATGATTGACTTTAAAACAGTCTTGTTTTCCGGAGCCAATTTTGTTGCTAAGACACAGCTAAGGAGAGCGAGAAATAACGCGGGACGGGTTTCAGACATGACCGTGGTTTATGTTTCAGGGTTGAAAGTCAAGCCAGTCTGCGGCCACAGTGTCTCTTTGTGTACTTCAGTGTCAAGCTAAATATTTGTCACATAGTCGAGACTTGGACAAACAACTTTTATGCATGTAGCTGGACATATGTGAGATCTATGTTAGTGGGCTAGGGATCGAATCCCCCCCCCCCCCCCCCCTTTGTAAGCTGATGATATATCACTCTCATAATTCCACCAGGTGCCATAATACCACCATGTTTACTACAGAGGCCTTCTCAAGACTTTCTTGAAAAATCAAAATATCTGAAGTGTATAAACCTCAGGATTAATGATGCTGCAATGGCACATCTCTTTGAATAACTTTAAATTCATGCAATTTCTGATGATGTGGCAGTATCATGGCATACTACTTGGAATTATGACAGTTCCTCATTCCCTCCTAAAATCTTATGACAAACATTCAATGTCTACTCTTACTAGTGACAAGAAGACACTTGACAGATAAACAAATTTCTTCCTCCTATTAACTATCCTACCATATGTATCATCTGCCCTTTAACCCAAAGTCCATAACAAGATACGAAGGTTCACAGATAGCAGAAAACAACATCCAGGGCACCAGACCTGTTTATAAACCTCCCAGCCCCTAATGGTAACAGACTGGTTAGATGGTCCTTGTATCCCCTTTTAGCTTCCCCCCTGAAATAAATTCACTAGAACTAGTAGTCAACAAAGTTATGGTCTCCATTAATAGATATGTTTGGAAGCTTTCTGAAAAGACTGTACTTCTAATGGTGACAGGTCCTATTCCTTGTATTCCTTTTTAACTTCAATTGAAATAAAGATCTAAGAGTAGAGAGTAGAGAGTAGAGCGTTTACCAGTTATGGTCTCTGTTTAGAAATGTTTTAAGAAGCTTTCTGCAAAGACAGTGTACTTGGACAGGCTATATACCTTAGCCTAAAGTCATAGTAACAACGAATTTCAGAATCTTACGATGGATTCCATTTAATAAAACAACTCAAAGAAACATGTCTAACTGACAAACCTCAGGGCATGATTGTTCAAAGTGCAGTAGACTTCCATACAATAATAACAACAGTTTCTGATTTCAGAATCTTCCAAATGATTCCCTATACGAAAACGTCCAATATATATAAAAAAAAGTCCAAAAGACAAACCTTTGATCAGGTATGGCCTAAGTCTAGTACAAGATCCCTAAAGCAACGTCGGCAGCCAAGCGAGTACAAAGCTTGGAAAGCGGTGTTCCAAACAAAAAGGGCACCATATGGCTACCATCCACACACACCTTCCAGGGTAGTTGCAGTTGCTGGAAAACTGAAACCCAACCGCCCGGCTGCCTTTAGATATTACAAGAGCTCTCTAAGTCTAACAAGCAGAATTAGGCAGCACAGCCTACTCTGTAACAGTCTAGCTCCTACCTCCTGTACATACTAATGTTGGAAATAACAGGGGGAGACTTTGACAGTGGGAACCCCTCCAAGTGACTTATGTAGGTCAGTGAATGAAACGCTCAGCCAGACTGGCAGGCCACTGGCTATGCAAATCAGACGTCGTCTGTGATAAAGTTACGCCGCAATCAATGAAACCAGCACTGCTTCAAAGTTTCCTGGACCAGACAAAACAGTAACTGGAGGAAAAGTGGCAACAATGAGTAAGAAGAAGGAGGGGTACAACTACGCCCCCGATTCGGGACAGCTATGAGGGACCTGACATTCCTTGGGCCACCATTGTGTAAACTTTGGGAGGCAGGGTACCTATCCACATGTGCAACACATTCCTCCACACAAGAGGTAACCCCGAAAACCTCCCCAACATTCCAACATACACACACAGGGAGCTGACAGGGGAGACGACACACAAAAGTACCTGTTTTTCTCACAAATCGGCCGGGCTGTTGCCATCCACGCCTGTGCCTCCGCTGTCACAGAAAGGCCAGTGTTTATATCGGCAAGGAATTCCAACAATGCTCGCTTCACTGTGCACTTCCCTTCACAAAATTTACATTGGCCCCGAACCATGAATAAACCCTCAGTGTGTTCCTCTGCCCTACTTTGGAACGAACCATTTTAACATAAAAAGAAACAACTAATGCAGCTTAGAAAAACCAAACTAACTTCAAGCTAATACAAACATGAAAACTTTATCATCATTCACAATTCCTGACAAAAATAACATCGACAAAAGTGATATAACGAACAAATCTTCTAGGACTGACTCCCCCACATTGCAGTGGCATAGCCCACTACCATCAACAGTGAGAGGACTTCATTGAACACAGGCTGGAGTAGAGTACATCATCTAGTAAAAAAATCTGAATGGAGGCGCCTAATTTATTATCCCACATTCATTCAGCTGTTTGGTCATGGCTGACAGGAGCTGAAAAGGGGGTCAAGCGACCTGATGACCCCTGACAAAAGATCTGATGACCCGACAAAACGGTTCTATTGTTGTCCAATTTGTGGTGATTATCCCCCCCCGCCCCTGGGGCATGAAAAGGTGCGTGACAAGCAGGTAGAGATAAAAAGATGCCACCCATATATCCCTCTGTGAAAAGCGGGAATCCCTAACTCAATCCGAAACCACAGGTTTGGACTCAGCAAGTTTTTTACAGACAACAACCAAAGAAAAGAGCAAGACATATTGGAGCTCAACACAAATCACAATTGAGGTGCTCAAAAAACTATATTTTCCTAGAACTATCATACAGTGGAACTCATTGCCACCAAATACTTTAGGACTAGGAGTATCTTCATTAGTTGGGGTGTTACCCACTGTGTCTAGGGCACAGTATTGGAAGGCGGAGCCCATCCTTCTCCTTCCACCGCCTTTTACCTCCCCAACCGACGTCAGGTACCCATTTTACACCTGGGTGGTGTGAGGAAAGTCAATTTCCCAATGACACAACAACTAGCCAAGAATGCCAGCAATGAAACCTGTGACCGAGTAAACTAGCATAGCCTGACCCTTAACCACCCACAAAAAACCTACCAGGTGTTTGCTCGCAAACTTGATAGCAGAAAAACTAGAATCATTGAGATTACTGCCCTGAACTCAGGCCACTTTCATTGCAACTCATCACAAAGGCCAGTCCTGCCCCCCCTCGTGTTACACCTTGTACAAAACACCTCATTTCCAAGCTTTGCTTTTCTTTAGCTGTCAGGTTTCCTAAGAATTACATTTAGGTATTGTTGAAGGACAATGGGAAGTGTTTTCTTATTCTCTTTTGTGAAATGGAGTCACCTTTCACAGAATGCCAAGAAAACATAATAAAACCTTTGGCGTATCAGTACTTCTTGAAGTTACCTACAGAATTTCAACTTCAAGCTCTTAAGAGAGTAAGTTAGGTTTGTCATTAGGTTTTGACATTCTACTTAATATTGTAAACTCTTTTTTTTTCCAGTACATCTATATTTTCAAACTAAATATACCAGCGCACCTGTTCACAAAGTAAGTTGTTATAAATAAACTTAAAAAGGTTTTTTAAAGTGTATAAAATGCTGTTGGGGAAATTTTGAACAGTGGAAAAATTGAGAAAAATTAGAAAATAGAACTATTCTGGATGTTGCTTGTCTGGGTACGTGTGTACATTGTATTCTTGTGCAACAGTTACACTATATCATCACAGTTCAGTATGATTTGATCCAGCAACACAGAATTTTGAGACAGTTGAACTCTCACCTTTGCCCTTGTTGATTTTTGGATTTGAAGGGTCATGCGTGTGAGTAAGGATGCGTCCTTCCTGTTTGTTGGTGTGTGCAAATGTTTGGGGTCAACTTGAACCATTGACTTCTCTGTGTCAACATTTGAGAACACGGGAGGGGTACAGAAAGTCCACACCCTTTCCTAGAAACTCACACACGGGAGGGACAAAGCTAATTTGCAAAAGTTTGAGCATGTCGGGACACCTGCTGTGGTCCCAGCATAGGAGAAAATGAGAGAATGATTTATTTGTAATACACATAGAATGTCAAAACCTAATAACAATACATTACAAGCTCACCTTGATTATGACGATATCATTGATATTGTCCTTTTAAATTACAATTAAAAAGGCTAACGTTCATCATAAAAACATCAAACAAACGAATTAATTTTTAAAGTCTAAAAGACTCTTATCAGCATGAAAACATTCTATATCATATGCTAAAGAGAAACTCTTCAAAAACAACAGCTTTCTTTTCCCAACAATGGCGGAAGAAACAGACAATTATTCCATAAAGACCACTATATGATTGGGCCATTATATAAATAAACTTCTTCCTTATATTATATTGCCACCTGGAATGTGTATTGTGAGGTGTGTATTGCTAGGAAGTATACCAACTAGCCAGCCCTCCTCTGCTTTCACAACTCTTTGACCCTTGTGACACCACAGAGCATCTAACAACCAGTGTTCTCCACCCTTCTCCGGAAACTACATCCCTATTATAAAGTTCTTTCTGTCGTTAGAGATCTAATTTATGACCTGTGAAATTTCACCCCCAACACATCATGAATTACCATTCTAGACACTTGTCACATAGTTACTGTATAATTACCGTGGACATGATTTCCATAGAGCTTATGTTGCTCAATGGGGCGGAAAATTGCCTTTGACAAAGGAGCAGCCAAACGTGTTCAGAGTACAAAGCAGATCGTTTTTTTTTTCTTTTTCTTGCTCAGGAAAAAAAGTATTCTCCAAGCAGACCCTACGATAGCATGAGATAGAATCAAAAGCTGGCAGAGGAGTGAAGCCAGTTTAGGAGTGTGGTTGGCTAAATGGCAAATGTTCACCTCTTGGCTGAGTACACTCCTTGGCCAGTTTGGTACTATCTTATGCCATTGTAGGATCTGCTTGGAGATTAGAAAAAAAAGAAGAAAGACTTGTAATCATACAAATTTCATGTGAAAACTAAACAGGGATTTGGATACTTGTAAAGGTATTCTTGGCATTCTTAATATCTTCTATTTCTGTAGAAACGTACGCATTCATTTTTCAAATCACACCTCATGAAAATATAACTGCTATTTACCTATTGTCAAAACCACAATTCAGCTTTACAATTATATAAATGAAGGTTAGACATCCAGGTAGCAAAATAATAGTTACTCAAGCAACTGGATAGAAATGTAACGGAATAGCATTGTAACAATGATATCAAGTTGCTTGAGGAAGTGTCACGTTACATACAATTCAGCTTTGTGATGCTTGTGTTTGTCTTTATTACCAATTAACTATCACCATATCAAATTCCACCATGGCCTACTTTCATACCCACAAGTGCCTGGACCCATAATTACCTCTCTTAATGACGTCATTGTTATAGCAAAAAACGTCAAAACAAAAACTCTGGAAAGCGGTGTCCGCGGTAACGGTATGCAGGGGGAAACCTCCGGCTATTGTTTCCTCACCGCCTCACCTGACCAAACAGTGGCCTTTTCACCTGTGGAATCGTTAGAGGCTTTATTGGGGATGTGTATTGGCACACACATGGTGTGAAGCACTACCTGAGCACATCTTACTGACCTTAGCTGACCTCAGAAATGCCAGGATAGATGAATCTCCAAGCAGATTCTACGATAGCATAAGACAGTACCAAACTGGCCAAGGAGCGTAGTTAGCCAAGAGCTGTCCATTTGCCTTGTAGCGGAAACACAATTCTAAGCTGGCTTCACTCCTCTGCCAGGTTTTGATACTATCTTATGCTACCGTAGGATCTGCTTGGAGATTAAAGATCAATGTTCCTGTTAGAGTTTGAAATACCTATATATCTAACTATACTTTCAGCCATTTACAGTAGAGTACAATACTCTATAACAGAATCAATGTATAAAGGCAGGTATCAAGTGGCTGTAAATGCTAGGTAGTTTGAGATAATAATGAAGAATAATGGTTTGATTTTAGTTGTTGTTGTTGTAACTTTAACTAACAAATTGTCTCCCATTACATTTTCTTTCAGCCTTACAAGCTTAGCCCTTTGAGGAATACCCTGGTTACCAGACCCCAGCCCGATCTTAGAAATGTCTTAACACGACAGAAATTTGAGGCTAGGGTCTGGTATCTAGGTTATTTGATGAAGTACAAAGTATTCCAGGTCAGACATCGAAGTTAGGGCTGCCCATTGACAAGCATGTTGAAATACACTGAATGAAGGCTTCAAAAAAGTACTAACCCATACTTCAATCTTTAAAATTCTTCTCCACCAGAAAGTCACTTGGGTCTAGTTTATAACCATTCAAAGAAAACAGAGGGTTGTTCTGCTCATTCTCCGAGAAAAGCTCGCTCTATGAAAGAAACCTCACCTCTGACCCCTTTTCCCTCCTGATACAACCAGTAGCACCCTATAACTAAAACCTATCCTTACACCAGCTGAACTGCTGAACTTAACAAATTTTGACCCAAACAGGAAAGCTTAGACCCTACATGTCTCTTCTAACTCAAAAAGTCTCCAGATTGGGCAAAAATTTTCAAGGAAAAGAAGGATTTTCAAGGATTTTAAGTCACACCCAAATCGTCTTCCCATTTTTTGCCCTCTACCGCGCAACGCAACTCTGACGTCAGCCCTCCATTTCAACTGCCCAGGGCTGCTTTTCATCACAGTCAGACCCAGGGAGCATGCCCGAAAGGATGCCAGCTGATATTATCTGGTCCAGACTGCTCAATTTTGCTCAGCCCATCAGTGGATGACAAACAACTTTCAGGTTTAATTACCTCTGCCTTCAGAGCACCACTTCAAGAACTTTTGTTTCCATAGCGTGTCACTGATACTCCCCTTGAAAACACACCCAAAGATTGTTCGTTTGAACTTTTATTTATTCATTCATGAGAAGCTCAACTTCACCTGCAGACTGCTTTTCATTCAGGTCATATATGAGGGAGTAAGGATCAAATATGATACAACAGAGATACAGATTATATTGATTGAGTCCTAATAAATCTATCAGCATATATCATTACAATATACTACCTACCTACCTAGTCCCTTGACCTCCATGTCGTTGGAGGGACAAGGTCGACATGAAGGTAGAGAGCTATCTTACATATACATGGTACAAAAACAAACAGGGAAAGCTCAGGGTTCTTAGTCCGTGTCCGTTCGTTTTGGTCATTTTTTTAACTTCAAGAGTCTCTTAAAGGAGGTCAATCTGGTTCTCAACAAACCACTTGTCTTCCATCAAAGAGCCGGGGCATGTATTTCTCTCCAAAACTCCTGCCACAAACAGTAAAACTGGCAGAACTAAAAGAAGGACAGTCTAGTAACCCCAGGCAACTATTTCTAAGCCACTCTAGAGTCTATGCCTGTCAAAGAAGGCGTCCATATTCTTGTTCTGAAGGCGTAGGCAGCATATTTTGATTCTATGTAAATTGTAGGAACAGCAGTCTTATTCGCATAGTTGGAAGCAAAGCAACCAAATTGTTGTGAATGCCTTCCGTGATTTTAGTGCACTGATATATAGGGATTTCGGCATTGAGTGTTATCAGGACCCCCCCATGCAGACCCTCGAATCTTATTCATGTAATTCATAACCAATATTACCCATGGAGGCCAATTTTTGCACAACTTCCGTCTTTGATTTAAAGTAAGCGTAACCTGAAGGGGATTCTTGTGAATTCGGCGTAAAGTGTTGTTAGAACCCCCATACAGACCATCAAGGCTTTGTTTATGACCATTATTCGTAGTCAGCCAACCTTAATTGCCTTCCTTGATTTTATCCCAATAGGTAGGAGTTCTTCTGAAATCGGCACTGTCAGGATACCCCTCCCCCTCCCCCATACACACCCTCTGCAAACTGTGAAAACCTGGAGAAAGCATGACATTTGACCCTTTACTTCACCTGGCGACTGAGCCATGTGGTTTCCATTTCAGCTGGGCCAGGGCCCATGACACTCGGGCAAATTCCTGCCACAAAAGAGGAGTTTTGTCCTCACAACGTTGTTGCACACACAACAAGAGGCATGGCGGTATGGACATAACCCAGTTCCATGCCACCTCCCACATGGGCGAAGCTGCTGCCCCACATTCGTCGGAGTGAGCGGCACTTTTTATTGATTCTTCGCTGGTCTTCAGGTCATCGAAGGTGAATGACATGGCAGCCATCTTGGATCAACAAAACAGGACGACCTGCTCTTCCATATGGTCCCCCATAATAACGTTTGAATCAAAGAGAATGACCACTATGAAAGAGGCTTCAAGATGCGGATGACCTGAATCACGCTACAATGATTGAATGAACACCTCCAAACTTACCAAAAATATAGGTAACAAAGTTCACACAGCCAAGTGTTCCATTCAACACACATCAACATCATCATCGGTCGACGTAATCACACATGTTCGCACATGTTTACACACGACGGGGTTATACCGCCCCTTACAGGGTGACATACCCTTTCGCTGGCTAATTACAAGACGGGGATGCGCCATGTCTCCCGTCCGGGTGAATGATGTGATTCACCGTGTGGCTGATACGAGACAGAGGTTCGCCAGGCCTCCATCCGGGTGATTTGAAGTAAATCACCAACTCCGGACAGAAGGATTTGCACCAACACACACCGCACCATCGCACGTGTGGGGGTTCTTTAACGTGCATGGGGTGTAGCTCTCCCCATACACGGGACCTCCATTTAACGTCCTATCCGACACACCTTTCCCTGACTGTCTGTCACCTTTCTCAGGGCAATTTTGCCAGCTTTTAGACATCAGTCTTGAATAAAACACTTTCCTGCGAACAGGAACATTGGTGTCCAGTGACTTTACAACCTGATACAACTATTCACTACTACTAGTACTAGTTACCAAACAGGCAGTGCTATCATATTCCTCCTACCTTCAAATTACTACCAATCCATCGGACCAACCTTGTTCTTCAAGTTCTAAGGAGATTCTATGGCTTTTGAAGTGCTTACAAAAAAGACTTGTGCAGTTTGTTCTCACTGGTTGCTAGGAATATAACTCTCTGTAGTCTCCCACAGCTGTAGGTTTCCCAGCTATTTTCTATGTGCCCCATGGGGTCTTTGAGATAACCGATATCCCTGATACAAGATACAGCGAGCTTGGGACTCATATACTGATCAAACATTGACGTAATAACACTGACGCAAGTGTCAGCCATTCGCTCCTAGAAAATCCCCCAAGCAACAGAGCCTGATGTGTGTCAGGAAGGAGAATTTACGAGGGTCCTCTCAACGGGTTCAAAACATGTACATAAATGTTACACGCTCCTCTGGGACTGCAGTATATGCTACATACACTGATCACACATCTTACGACATCTATCAAACAGTTTCCCAGAACTATCGTAGAGTGGAATTTGTTATCACCAAGCACAGTTGGGGCATCTTCTCTGGGTAGTTTTAAAGAACGCTTGCAGATAGATGTGCAAAAGTTAGGGGTAACGAGTCGTTCGGTGTAATATAACCAGCTGCTGCAGCGCCGCGTGCATGCAAAGCTGGTGTGTTACGCCGAACGGCGGTTATACCGGCTATATAGATACAGATACAGTAGATATGAGCAAAAAGAAATACAGTACTGTTGTGATAAAATTTGTCCGTTTGGCACTGTCTGTAAAGATTTTAAGGTATGAGAGACTAGAATGCAATAGGGCCTGGGATTGCAGTACATGCTATATACCAGAGTTGGACAAGTCCACTAGCCCTATTGTCCAGGGCAAGTGAAAGTGCAGATCGGACAAGCACATGACCTACCCCACTTGCCCGATCGGGCAAGTAAGATTTTTCTATTGAGTAGTTGAGATTTTTATCTACTTGTCACTTTTTACATATGACATCAAGCAATAGTCAACATGGAAAAATAGAGGCAATAATACGTATCCTAAGAGGTCTATTGCAGGCAGTGATAATACATATAACCGTGACATTCGAATTTTGGGCAAGTGAAAAGTTGGTTCAGGCAAGTAAAATTTTTATGTGCTTGCCCCATAGGACAAGTGGATTTTAGAAAACTTGTCCAACCCTATATACACTCATCACACATCTAGCCAGTATCAAACAGTAATCATGAGTAAAAGAGTATATGATAATATGTAACTGTTCAGTGTATACACTGTCTGTAAACTACTATTGTGGTAGGAGAGACTAGAATGTACTAAGACCTATCTGAAACAATGGTGAACCAATGGATGTACTCGAATACTACGAGTATTAGGATATGAGAGACTAGACTGTACTAAGGCCTACCTGAAACAATGGTCAGGGGAACCAACGGATGTACTCGAATACTACAAGTATTAGGATATGACAGACTAGAATGTACTAAGGCCTACCTGAAACAATGGTGAACCAACGGATGTACTCGAGTACTACGAGTATTAGGATATGAGAGACTAGAATGTACTAAGGCCTACCTGAAACAATGGTGAACCAACGGATGTACTCGAATACTACACAACCATTCCTGGAGGCAACTTGTGTCTACAGGAGACAACAAAGACAGGCTGAGGTGCTGCGGGTCACACCCTCCTCTCGCTAAACAATCCGGGACTTTGTCCCGCCAAACATCGCACACAAAGCTATGCAAACACTGCGTAATTAGGCCGCGGGTCTTCCCTGGGTATTGTTATCCCGATCAGCAACCGACTATCAGACCGCTCCATCCGATGGATAAAAGGGACCGGGCGCAATGATAAATACGGCAGGCATGCGGAGATGCCACAAGGGCTATGCAAGGCCCCAGCTCCTGGATCGGTAGGCAGCGGTGCACAATATAAATAAATATGTTGTCTAAACATGGAGGGCCAGGCTATATCTGGGGCACTTGTTGCATATGGGGGCCCAGGTGTGTGTGGAGGGATGATGGGATGTGCTCGACTGCACATGCAGTAGCCTGGATACCAGACTGCTTCAAGGGCCTGCACAGGCCAGCTCCTAGCCTGGATACCTGACTGTTTCCAGGGCCTGCACAGGCCAGCTCCTAGCCTGGATACCAGACTGTTAGGCCAGCTCTCAGCCTGGATACCAGACTGTTTCAAGGGCCTGCACAGGCCAGCTCCTAGCCTGGATACCAGACTGTTTCAAGGGCCTGCACAGGCCAGCTCCTAGCCTGGATGCCAGACTGTTTCCAGGGCCTTACCAGGCCAGCTCCTAGCCTGGATGCCAGACTGTTTCCAGGGCCTACACAGGCCAGTTCCTAGCCTGGATGCCAGACTGTTTCAAGGGCCTGCACAGGCCAGCTCCTAGCCTGGATACCAGACTGTTTCAAGGGCCTACGCAGGCCAGCTCCTAGCCTGGATACCAGACTGTTTCCAGGGCCTACACAGGCCTTGGCTCTAGGGCCAACATGCCCACAAGGAAATATAACATGGGCACTCCTGAATTTAGCCTGGATGACAGACATTTTCAAGGCTAACACAGTCTAGCTCTTGGACTATAGGGCTAACATTAATTACCCCAAGGCAGCGTTCCCGCCAGGCATACGTCTTTACGTCTTTGGACGCATTTTTTTCTGGAAAGACGCACTTGGCTCGGCTGAACGCGTCCATAACAAATCTGTAAGAAAGGCTTACCTGTAGCACCAGTGTACAAAATGTATCTGGAATCTTTAAAAAAATCTGTCTTTATAAGAAGGAATTCTACCTTTACAATTTATACTTCAAATTGTTCACTTTCCGGTCATCCCGGTAGTATGGGGCATGGGGCGGAGCGCGGCACGTGTTACAACTAGCGGATCCATATCTGACACACCCAGCCACGCACCAATCTGAGCTGTTCGTTGCGCAATGTAAAATTTCTTGTAATCCGTGAAATACATCTGACAGTCAGCATTCTGTAACACTGGAAGAAATCTTATGCAGATTTCATATTCTGATTTCAACATGATACTTACTTGTCCTCATTTTCATGTATTTGTTAAAGATTTGTGGGTAATACTAGTATTGAACAAACAAACTGTTCTGCGCGAGTGTTGCACATCTCAACAAAAGTTCTCACGCTGTGGGCAGTTGATTGGCAGTCGGTATCTTTGACAGCAGTCTAGATTGGCCACCAGGTCCAAATCCAATCATCTTAATAACCAATCAGCATTTGATAAATGTAATGATGTACTCTGTCATTTGTTACCGAGTATTAGCGCACGTGACGTTGTTTTGTGATATTGGTAGCCGCCCGTGTCGTCTGGCAAGTTTCTTCCCTAGCTGCTAACAATTTACTATTAAATTTTCCCCATTTGTCCAAGTTACAAAAAGCGGTGCGCGGTAAATAAGTGAAAAATCCAAAACTATACACTTTGTTTCTTATTTCCAAAATTTCTTTTGTTTCAAAAAGACAAAATTTGTGGCAAAAAAGGGGCCGCAATATTGTTGTCAAGCGTTGATCGAGTCGGCTGTGCACTGACATTGGCCTCCGTGGCACATGGCGCGGCACGCCCCCCTCCCAAGACGGGCGGTCGATCGCAGCGCCCAGCACGTTGGAACGTCTTTCTGGCTACTGCTTCAAGGCTACACCGGCACTGATCACTGCCAAAGAGGCAGCAGATCATCCTCCTTCGAGTAATGTATTAAAACGTTCTTGGTCTATTTGAAAAGAAATCCAGCCAAAGATTTCACGCCGAAAACGGGGTTACCTGAGGTCGCAGGAAACAAACGCACGCTCGTGGAAAATGACGGCACGGCCTTGTAAAACCCCACCGATTCGAAAAATTTGAGTAAAATCATCGGGAAGAAAAAACACAAAGTGTGATGGCGTCGTGATTTCATCGTCTCAGAAAACTATTTGATGAGGGAGGGCGCAACATCGATCGCACGAGGTAGAAATTTTTTTTATTCAATGACGGAAGAAATTGGCAGAATTTTTCCATGGGCTGACGAACTGGTCAGAGCCCTGTTGCGAAGCATCAAAAATCCAAATTTTTCATGTCTGGAGAAATTATACCCGGGCCAGATCACGGAAGGCTGATTCCCTGTGATTATAGTTTTTTTTTAATATTTACGTATTTTTGGGGTTCGAGAGGGCGGCTGTCGATGACTGAATAACGGGAGTAAAGAGGCAACCGACATCCAATCTCAAGCGCATGATTTTCCTCTCAAATTGCAGGAAATTGTGTTTTAGAGGGTTTAAAAATCCAAATTTTCCCGGGGGAGCATGCCCCCGGACCCCCCTAGAATGCGAGCGCCTGCGGCGCTCGCTCGCGCCTCCGGCGCTCAATACCCCCCTCCCAAATATTTGGACGCATACTTTCAAGAACCTGGCGGGAACGCTGCCCCAAGGACATTTTCCCATAGGTCCTCCTGAATTTAGCCTGGATACCAGACTTTCCAGGGCCTGTAAATGCCAACTCCTTGGCTCTTGGGCCAACATGCTCAGGTAGACCTATTGTCCAGGCTAACAAGTAGGGGGGAGGGGCGTGGCCCCTCCACACACAAACAGGTGAGAGGCGACTCAGGCAGATAAGCGATGTACACGTATTACAGGTCGGCAAATGGCAAACACACACAGGCCCTGAGAGCAAAGTCAAGCCAAACATGTACACAAGATAACCGCCGTTACTATCTACTCTGCCAACAGGCGGGGGAGATAAGTTAGGCACAAACAGGGCTGTTCACCTCTGCCAACACTACGTACGTTAAACTGAGTTTAACCTGTTTGACTAGACGATATTGTTATATGTAACATTAACATGATTCATAATCCACATTAGTTAGACTATTTTACTATCATCAGGTTGTCTCTTTCAAGGATGAATTATAAAAGGTAGTACTTTTCCAGTAGTCGCTAGTCAAGCAACAGTCATAAATATAGCTTCAGATCAAGCGCTTTAGCTGCAGGGGGCTTCATATTACTTCAAACTGAACCTATTAAACCCTAAGATTTTAACTTGCCTGAAACAACTCCTGAAGTATATGTCTTCTTCCTTCTTCTGCGTTTTCCTCTTTCCAAAAGTCTCTAGTCAAGCATCAGTCATAAATATAGCTTCAGATCAAGCATTTCAGCTGCAGGGGGTTTCATACTTCAAACTGAACCTATCTCAACCTAATGAACCCAAGAAAATTAACTTGCCTGAAACACCTCCTATACGTCTTCTTCTGTGTTTTCCTCTTTCCAAAAGTCACTGGTCACGCATCAGTCATAAATATAGCTTCAACTAATTTAGCTGCAGGAGATCTAGCTATCTTACCTGAAACTCTTTGAAAAATGAGCGATATCTTGTCTATGACTCTTACTTCTTCTCTTGTGTTTTCCTCTTTCCAAAAGTCATTGGTCAAGCATCAGTCATAAATATAGCTTCAACTATTTTAGCTGCAGGGGATCTTCATACTTATACCTCCCCCGGGGGTCAGCCAGGGGTCGCCTGGACATGCTAATACTCCGATACTGACCCTTATCGTGGCATCTTTCGCGGTGACTTCTACCATATAAGCTAAGGTTACACTATCAGGAGTTATCTGTTCTCTAGTCTTCAGCACACGCAGATTGAGTATCATAATAAATCAAAGGCTACTTCATGTTTTCTTAGCCTGATTAAATCTCGCTTATAGCAGCCCGCCAAACATCCGCCGGGCCCCCTAGGGGAGGGGCCAGTTAGAGCCCTGGACAGCGGAGTTTGTGTTACACAGACTAATGTTTTCTGTGGTTCATTGGGAAAGGACACTGACACCATGGGTACAGCTGGGTGCCAACTTTGATTGTTTCTCGCATGTTGGCCCCATACCGTATATCAAAGTTGCAGGGACCATAGGCGACCGTGGGGAGGATGCATTGACGGAATTACATTAGCGGCAGATGGGCCATGTTAAAATGTCCCCTACCAAGGCTTGGGGTGGGGGATTGGTAGGATTACAAAGGGGAAGAATTCTTCTCTAATCTTGAGCTGGCTCAGATGACCAGGACAGGTTTCCAGCCAGCTCTCACTTCTTCAGGGATGGATTAATTAGTCTAATTACCTTAGTCTTTTTCTTTTAGCCTTTTCCATGACACCTTCTAGTTCTACTGGTAGCAAATGCAACACTTTGAAGAAATCCTATCACCAAATATTCCGTGTTAGTAATCTTTAACACAACCCTAAATACTGTAATTCACTTTGTCTTCACGGTACCAAACTTTCACGGTCTGAGAAAATTTAACTTGTTCTCTGAACTAAATGTTCACGATGGCAGCAGGTGAGCATTAAAAAAAGTCTGTGAATTATTTGTTATCTGTAATGATAAGTTCACGTTTCAGTCGTCACAGTGAAAACCGTGAACATAAAAGTACAGTGAAAAAGTCAGGAATTACAGTAATAAAATAATAAAAACTTGTACATCTTTTAAGTCTATTTGAATCCATTGCTAGTCGTAATTCACGTTGAACTTGAAAAGGCTGAGGGTGCCAGAGAGATGAAACAACACTTTGCAGAGCTACGACAGACAGATGTTGTGTGTTAGCGAAATGACCTGCGAGTTCTGCAGGAATGGAATGCCCAGAACTCAGCAGCAAGGGGATTGGTCAAGGTCAAAGCTCAAGGTCAAGTACAGAGGGAGGATGCCATAAACATCGTTCATCACAAACTTCAAACAAGTTCAGGTGCATATTTCATAACACGAGCTGAGTAATCATATTTTACTCCATCACACAGGTGTGTTGAAGTTACATATATTGTTTTTTTGTCACATTTCTTCTTCTCTTGTCAAATCTTCAAAGTGATTCAGTTTAGTCGTTTCTGAGCCAAATGACCTGAAATTTGACCCGAACAGCCCCTGCATGTTTTTTCTCTCCATTTTTTCTTCTAAATAGGTCTGTATTTAAACTTTTGAGGAGCTTTTTGGCCATTTCCTTTCCTTTTCTGTTTCCTTATAGTTCTTTCCTTCTTAGGAAACCTTTCTGGCACGGAATCTGCATTGAAAATCGGTTATTATAGGATAAGCAGTGACAAGGTCAAAGAAGCCAGAGAAAGGTCAAAGTTCTAGATGGTTTCAGTTTAGGTGTGGTGACCTTTGAACCCCCCAGCATGCATCATATTAAAAACAACATGCTGTAATTATACTCTCCATCTGTTAATAGCTATTGCAGGCTTCCATATGTCACAGCTCCTGTTGAAAGTATTTTGAAATCATAAATCATTTCAACATGAGGTCAATTTAGAAACTGCAGCCCAAAGACTGTCCTATAAACTATATACAGCAGAAGCCATTTAATAGCACACCACATTTGCCAGCGTATTTCAAGCAATTATTAGGATGGTACAATATTGAGTTATCCAGTAGGACTGCACCAGTTTTGGATTTGGGAATTCTGTGCAGTTAACAGAAGTGTGCCATCATCAAATGAAATGAAAAGAAATTATCCGTTGTGCAACTAACTGGTTTCTACTGTAGATGCAAGATGATGATGATGATGACAAATGGATAAAAATGAAAATCAATAAATATAAGATCTTTGCAAAGACTTGTTAAACAGTGTCCTACATCGATACACAGAAGACTGTATACATGTTCTACTTTGCTAAATAGTTTATTTTTATGGGAAAACAGCTTGCCAACTTGTCCCCAAATGGTCCTTCCTCAAGTTCGAACCACACACAGCCACAAAAGTCACAATCCCAAATTCACCAGAAATTACTAGAAGATAACATTACCTTCCTGTCACTACAATTGCCATGCTTTACGTCCAAAATTGGTCCTGAAGTAAGAATAAATGGGACCTAGGTTTGAACCCAATACCCATCGCCCCCTAACCCCTGTAAATTTGGTCTGGCCCACAGGAAGCCAAGGACATCAATTTCCAAAGTTTGACAAGCCGGGTTTGGCAGGGGCCAACTTTGGTTCCAGTCGGTGGATCTGTTTTGTATCATGGACATGTACACTCAAGGCAGGGGTAATGCCTGGAAAGGGACAATTTCACTGAACATACGTCAAACTAAGCAAGTAACAGGTAAGGGTGAAGGTAAGATACAGGGCACAGGCTGCCTCAAAACACCTGAAGATTATGGCAAAACCTCAAACCATCCTTCAAGTTCAAGGCTAAAGGAAAGCATTTGAAGGTGTACCAATGGCATGCCTTTCAGTCCCCACCGTAAAATGTTTTGACTTGCATAAAATAACTTTTTCTTCTTCGTTTGTTCAGACCCTTGTAGTGCCTGGTAGCATATTTCCTTGCTGTTTCTGTTGCACAGTATATTTTTACAGGGAGCGTTTCTAGCCCTTCCCCTTTAATGTGCTCGAGGCACCTCCTCAAACACAGGACTCTTAATTTACTTCTCTCCAAAAGACATGAGCAGGCCAGCCTCCCAGTTACCAACTTTTCAGTCCACAATTTTTTTTCCTGGGATAAACTTTGACAAGGGTCAGAGAGTTTTAATCCCTTTTATCTCTGTGCCTTTCCTGTGCCCTAATTTTTCTTGGACCAAATCTGCCCATCTTGCCAAAAAAGGACTCACCTCCGACCCCTCTTAGACTGACCTCTGACCTGAGATTGACCTCTGACCCTACTGTGACATCTTGGACTGTAAAATGACAGCAGGTTAGCAAGGCTGGAGAGACAGTCTGTACCTTGTTGATGTAAACTTACTGTGCCTTTAAAAATAAGAATTCAAGTGCTGTGTATACCAGACATTCTACAATCTGCTGACAAAAGCAAATGGCACACCACGTCATTCATCGCAGGTATAAAAAGAGTTGAAAATCGAAAACATTACAGCTGCAATATCTTTCTTTCAGTTTCAGTTTCTATTTCAGGAAGTTTTGTTTTCCTTTATAAATTGAGATTTTGCAAAAAATGTAGTTTCTTCTGGAAGTAAACTAAAAATCTATTGTTGTTTATAAATTAAATCCTTGTACACTCCTTATATTATTCCAAGTAAATACAGTAGAAGCTGCTTAATTGCACGGCCTATTTGCCAGTGGATTCCGTGCAATTATCCGGCTGGTGCAATAATGCGAAGTTATCGAGATGGACCGCACTGATTTGGGATTTTAAGATTCCGTGCAGTTAGCAGAAGTGTGCGTTAATCCGTTGTGCAATTAACTGGCTTCTACTGTAAATGAAAATTGCTCCTTCCAGAAAAGTTAGGACCATACAAGCTGACAGTCTTAACATCAATGTACAGAACAACCTTGCCCAAATCTAAAACATGTCATGCAAACCTGAAACAGAACACCCTGTTGGTGTTATTAATAAAAAGAACCTGGCACAATCTGGAAGATGTTGGCACAAAGATCTGTATCTCCAACCATCATTACCACTAGCCTGGGTACCTTCCGGGTAGTTGTTCACTCTATGTTCACTTCTTCTAACCGTTTGGAGGACTATATATTCCAATCTTTTGATGGGGACGTCAGTTAATGAGTGAATTGAGGAATATCAGTTCTAGAGCACTCTAACAACAGGCTTTCTAACACCTGTTCGAGTACAGCGACCAGTAACCAAGTTTCTTGGTTCACAGAACTGAACCAGGAAGGGAACAACGACCTGGATTGGACCAATCAGCGCCCTCATCCTAAATTTGGATGAGAATTGAATATTCCAGGCGTTAGACATGTCAAAGTTCCCAGACGGAACAGCAGAGAAGCAACTGTAAATAGTAAGTGTATAATAAAAGTCGGAGCAAGAAGCAACTCAGCCTGGATACCAGACTCCAGCTCTATCTCAAAAATATTTATCAATCAATAGATATTTTTGAGATCAAGATGGGGTCTGGTATCCAGGCTAGATACAACTGTACATAGTCCATATTTCTTTTTTAGTTTTAAGAAGTTTATTTGCAAGTTCGTGCCCGAGGGCTAATTGCAAGTACATGGTATAAACATAGTAGATATACAAGTAACAATGGACAGTTATGAACAATATTCTACTGTAATACTAGTGTTGCTATTTCTAAATAGGTTAAAATAAACGTCAGAGCAAACTACTATCTAGATGGTACCCAGGCTAGGTTACCACATGATTTATGTTGGCACAAACATCTCTAACCAAACCTCATGATGATTTACGATCCCTGTCAGCCCCTGAAACAACAGGGAAGGAAGGGCCCAACTGTGACAGCAGTTTTACAAACCTTTATCTGGAGAGGCATTTGGGAAGTGTGCGAACCATTTGCCTGGCAGACACCAGGACTCTGTCTTTGTCAAAACATCTCGTTCTTAGGTTTAAGCGCTAACAGATGGATTGCTGACTGAGGGACAGACCTGGTGCCAAAAACTTTAAGATTCTGTCCTTAATTGTTGTCAAACTCATGCATAGATGTCTTGCATGCAACCTCTGAAAGTCATAGAACCCATACTTGACAGAAAAAGTGGGACTGTTCATCCTCCATCATTTCAAAAAAAGAAGTCGAACCCTATAAGCTAGAATTTAGAATCAGGTCTTAGACTAGAGTAGACACAAGTCATACCATTATTCATCTACCTGTCCTTTCACGCTACCTGCGAGTAAGAATTTGCAATAAACTTCATCACCATCTAAGAATGCTAAGCATCATTTCTTGAGGTACGCTTCATTCAATTTCATTACATAAATTCTTCATAAACTTCTCTCTAAACCCCTAACACGCCCTCAGTGTGGGTAAAACTTGTGACTTCTGGCCACCACAAACTGAATCCAGAAGTTTGGTAAGCAGAGAGGCACTTTTCCCTGTCTGGTAGATAAATGCTGGGGTAAGTCCCTGTAGAAATGGACCAGTCTGGAGGGAAGGACACTCTCCAGAACTAGACAAAAATGTGTCCAATCATGGACCATCAACACAATCCTGTTGGCCCCATTAATCAATCCATCAAAAGCAAAAATAACCCCAGCAAGACTTCCACATACAGTTTTATTTACACTTTTCCAGTTTTACTGTTTCCATATGGAATATACATTTGGCAACTAAGATTTCTAATGTTAGGAAGTTGGCCTTGGAAATTGTACGTTTGAACTGAAAAGTCTGGGTTTCGGGATCGAATGTGCGACCCCTTTGCCCTGCAGAGGTCTGGAAATTTTAGCGGAGCAGCTGGTTTATACTAAAGCTCAAGCAGCCCAGTAAAGAACAAGAACAGGATAAACAAACTTTCAACTCTAAAGACCCTCTCTCGCTTCAAGAATTTCTGCAGGACCCAGTCAGAGAAAAACACTGCTGTAACATGATTTCTGTACCTTTTGATCTCACCTGGAAATTGTATGTCCGTTGCCATTCAAAGAATCAGGAAGATTATTGGACCTGAAGTAAGGAATTGGTCGCCTAATTTGTTCGAATGGAAAGCAGACAGTTTTCGTGTGGTGACTAGGGGTGGGGGTGACAGCGTCGCATAAACAAATTTCACTTTTAGCACAAACTGGAATGTTTGAGAATACAGGGAAGGATGCAACTTTAGAAAAAAAAGCAAGACCAGATGGAAGATTTGACGTTTACGAATCATGTAATAATAAACACCTCGTAAACACTGAACAGCCTGAGAGTGGGGAAACACACATGAATGTTGGTTTGCCATACATTCGGGGACACTTCCCTCATTGTCCAAGAAATGCCCTCCTATCTCTCTCTCTCTCTCTCTCGCAAAGACCATTGTTTACGCTTCCACAAAACAAGTAAATAACAAACAGACATACAAAAGAACCTACCTACCTAGCCAACAACAGCAACCCTCCCAGAAAGCTGGCGAAGAAAAAAAAAGGAAAACACGCTCCTTCCAAAGAACCACCCTCTCAACGTCTAATTGGAAGAAATACCAAGACCAAGGGGCTCTATCTCAAGAATGCGCATTCCTGTATTGCTACGGAGGTCCCGTTTCTTGGCAGCCACCAATGCTAGCTTGTCCTCCAAGTCTTATTTACATTCATATCAGTTACGAAGTGCTGTCTGCGAGGGGTTCCGTAGCACGCAATCTCTCAACCCCGGCATGCTCATTATCACCCCTGAGTACCCACTATGGCTAAGACAGGGATTGGTGCCTGCCGTTAATGTTTAGACACCCAAGCACAGTTCAAGTCACAAGGATGAGGACGACAAGCTTTGGGAGACAGCCGAATTAGAAACGCCACACAGGGATGCATCTAGGCATGGCTGGTAGGCTTATCTCCAGTACTGTCCTATCTTGTTGACTTCAAACACATTGAAGCAACTCTTTTAACAGAGAATTGTCTGTCACAAAAGGAAGACAAAAACCTATGGAGGGTGTATTATTCAACCTGACAGAGGAACTATCGTCTGCACAGCTGTCAAAGAACTTAATTCATTCCCTTGCACTGTCTAAATCATTTCACGTCAAGGACTTCAAAACTATGCTTTTCCTTTAACAAAAAATGCCAATCATAACAAAGAGGATAAGGACCTTTGGAGGGCGTATTCTTCAACCCAGCATCTTCCGCAAAGGACAATCGCCTGGACAGCTGACCAAGAACTTCTTCCTTGGACTCCATCTCCAAATCTCAGAGGGAAGAAGGAGCATCAAACCTTCCCTTCTCCCTGGAGCCAACTAAACTAACTCTCTTAGCTCTCTCTCACACACACACACATCCCCCTCCAATTACCTCACCATAACCACCCCATGGCTTACTTATTAACCCCAGCTCTAATGCACTAATCAGCTATGAAAATCTTCCACACAAACAGGCCACGGGAATAAAAACACCACCGCAAATTTACTTTCATGCACTGTGGGCTGCCTGGGCCTCCCATCCAGACGGGTTTCGCATCGCCTGGAGTCCTTGCTAACCTTTCTGCCCAAGCATTTGGGGAAAGACTTGAGAGAAGTTGGACACATTCCTACAAGCTACCAGCAGCTTACCAAAGCCCAGCCAGGCTGGGTAGATCCCCCCTTGATACGTCCCAGAAGCACTTACATGTGTTGGACATCTTGAAGATGTTGCTGCAAACTCCTCAAGACTCAAGATGAAGAGGCTGACGAGACTGAAGAAAAACTTCTCAGAAGGGCAGTACTCCAGAGGTGCAGGAAAGAAAAATGGTAGGAGCAAGACTTAGTGGACATGCAGCATGGAGAGAGTCAGTTTTCCACAGAAAGAAGCTCCCCCTAATGAGACACAGGTTTGCAAAGGTAGGAGGTCATAGGGTAGCGAAATTCAATCCTCCTGTCACCCCCCTCCCCCGTGGATCAGGAGGGGTTTGCCTCCCTGGACCAATCCCTGCTCCCCAGATGTTTTCTGTGTAGACTGTGTCTAATGATCACTAATGTCTCTGCAAACAGCATGCTTGTTTGTCTCTCCTGGAAAGTATGCAAAACATGGAAAACTTCTCTCCGAGAAGATCACACACTATCAAACTGATAAACCTACCTTTGCCATCTATTTCTCATCTACACAGTCTGAAAGAACCTCACCAGAGTGGCAAAGGACCTACATGTTGTACTCTTCCCTACTGATCACCATAAAACCTACCCTGGATGCCAGACTGTTTCCAGGACCTGTTCAGACCAAGGATCTAGAGCCAAATGCTCTCAGGGTAGAACTCAGCAGGGCTTGTGTCTGTGGTAAACTTTTCTTGCAGGCAAAAAGCAGTTTAGCCCTAGAGCCTAGGAGCTAGCCTGGAGAAGTTTGGCAACTAGGCTTAGACTACGGAAAACCCTTCTTCTTTCTTTTGAGGCTACTCCAACATGCCGGAAGATGCTGTGGCCTGTACTTTCTTTCTTTCTTTTTTTTTCTACTTCAACATTATGAAGATTCTGTAGACTATATAATCTGAATGCTTCAAGTTTTGATCCACTCACACTGAGAAGGACCCCTACTCTTTTCAGTGAGTGTAATATGCTCTTTTATGTACTGGAGGTGTGGCTCTCCTCAAACAGGAGACCCCCATCCCTGTTAGTGTTAGCCCAAGCCTGGATACCAGACTCTGGCCTGATCTCAATCATATCTATCATGCAGGGGTCTAACTCAGGGGGCTTCTGTAGAATGTCCTTGGTGATACGTTGGCCCTAGAACCATAGAGTTTGGCAATATACACCCTGGAACCAGTCTGGTACAGCAGAAGCCAGTTAATTACACAACAGATAATTGCACACTTCTGCTAATTGCACAAAATCTTCAGGTGGTGAAGTCCAGCTTAATAACTTCACTTTGTTGCACCGTTCAGATAATTGCGCGAAATACACCAGTTTGGCAAATGGGGTGTGCAATTAAGCGGCTTCTACTGTATACGGAGTTCCTGTATCTCTGTGTAACACAAACTCTGCTGTCCTGAGGCTATTACCGACCCCGACCCATAGAGGCCGGGGGATGTTGGGCGGGCTGCTATAAGCAAGATTTAATCAGGATAGAGCCCCTGTATCCCAGTGTAAAATGGAACGACCCAGTGTTTAGATGCCTGCCTGTCCCCAGTAGTCATGTGATGTTTCCCCACATCTGGTCCCCATCACACTAAAGTGGGTCCAGTACAATCCAGTAGGCAGCTTTCCTGACCAATTACACCAGTTGCTTGTGTTCCAGTTTTTATGCCACCCTTCCCTCTGGGATGCTGCATTTTGTGCAAGAGATACTGACTAAGGTTTACAGGCGATGGCCCCAAGGATCTTCAGTCTTAAAATTGTGTATAAACTCGGCTAGGATGTCCAAATTAAGGTAAGCAGTTGGGTATTATCTTAACGTTTCCTCACATAATGAGATGGCGAAACAAGGACATCATACTTATAACCTGCATCTTCTTCTATCCCTTGTTTTTACTCTCTTTACCCAAGGATCTTCAGTCTTAATGTTAACTGTGTATTAGCCTGGTTACCAAACCCCAGCCCGATCTCAATTATCTATTTTGATATATTTTGGGGTTGGGGTATGGTATCCAGGCTAACTGTATAAACTCGGCTAGGATGTCCAAATTAAAATGTCTTAATATTTCTTTTGATAATGAGATGGCAAAACAAGTACATCTTACTTACAACCTGTATCTTCTTCATTTCCTTGTTTTTACTATCTTTATTGATTACAACCTTCTATACACTCCCTGTCAATGAATGTTTGCGGTGTGGACCGTTGTGTCTTCAATGTTGTATTTCTGGGCCTAGCTGAATTGATAAATGTGCTTTACAACACTGTGGACAACAAATTTCTCCTCCTTACTTTATTTGAGTAGAGTAGAGTAGAGTTCTTCGGTTATACCACTGTTCTATGGTGTGCATCAGTTTGAAAAACCTCTAAAAGAAGATATCTTGAATTGCATCTCATTTATCTCTCCACAGTTCGACCGTTTGACCGTTTGACAGTTTTCTCCACCCTTTTAGGTTTTCACTTCAGTATCCATTTTTGGATATCATCTTCCCACTTGAATACCTCTCTTTCTTTCTCCAAATGAAGTATGGACAGCTAGGTTTAAAATAATTTCCCAACTATGGCCTCTTCTTTCTGTTACGTTAGTACCAAGAGCCGCAGTGATGGTATAGCTTAGGGTCAAACTGCATTCCACAACTACTCAGTGGTGAGAGGTGACAGGAAACATCTCTCCAAACTTCGGTTGTCAGACTAAATGCAGTACCAGCAATGGCCTGTAGAGGGAGCTCATAGTATGGTGCTCAATTTTGAAAATGAAAGAAGATCTACCTAACTTTGATCAATCAATCAAAGTTTTAAAGGAAAGATAACCTGGTAGATAAGATAACATTCTTACCATTTAGAACAATGACATAACTTAAACAGATATGATTTAAATAAAGAAAAATTAACCCTATCATCTTACGATTTAAAGAAAGAAAAATTACCCTATCATCTTACAATTTGTTATAATCTTGGGTAAGATAAAAGACAAATAAAATTACATGTACTAGCACAAACATGGTGATTTAGTATATCATATATATGTACCATTAGTTGACTATCAACAAGCATGAAGGTCAACTTGATATAATTACCATCATAAATAATGTTTTATTGAACTTATAAGGACCATTTTATGTCCTTGTGACTTCTACAAGTCAAACAAACCTACCACATTAGAAAACAGACGCCATGACGTCTAGCTAATGATGTTTATAATGTTTTTTCATAACCTTAAACTTCAAGTTCTGCCTATTTTTCTGTCACAGATTGAAGTTGTTTCTTTGTACAATCAACTGGCAAAACTCAAACGTTCATGTTTGTCACACACCATGCAGTGATTTGATCTAAGTGAAGCCTTGAACCTTGAACGTGAAAACCTCATTAACAAAGGATATGAACCCATACTGTGTCTACTACTACATAATTTGTTTGCAGTATCTTCAAGAATTTGTAACACAAACTATAATCCAGGGTGTGAAACACATTGCTTTCTTCCTCAGCATGTGATGATATGTAATGAAGATATGAAGGTTTGGTAAACAATGGCAGTTCAGATCACAGATGATATTTTGGCTGGCTTGCTATAATTAGGGTATATCATATACAGGGTGGGGATAGGGTTTCAGATACAATATCTGTATGGCATTACACGTGTTGTATCCTATTTATGTCATACCAAGGTCGGAGTTGGAAAACACTGATTTAATTGCCAAACTAATCATAAGGTCTCATTGATGAGTTTCTTCTTCCCATAGACTTCTATGTATTAATTCGTGGTTTAAATGGGCGCGTTCATAATGAAGCTACATGAAATTTCAGCAGATTTTTCATTCTATGTCGAGCACATTTACCCTAATCGTGGGAAAAAATTGCCAATGTAAACTATACGTAGGAACTTTTTTTATAGAAATTACAAACTACGATTAGTCAATCCCCACAAAAGGCACTTTTTCGCTGCTATTGTACAACCGCACCACTCAGAACCCACGACTGTGTACCTCCGACCTAGCGCGCGGCTGCAAAACTTTACCTGCTAATTTCTTCAGTTACAAATAAGCTTTCACCAATCTAACTTTTGAGATCAGTTCCGCTGGCTAAAAGGGAATTTCTCACCGCTAAAAACATGCGTCCGTGCAGCCGTTCATTTTTGGCTCGGATCTCTTTTAGGGTACCCACTCGCGGAGTAATACATCAATGAGACCATAAAAAGGATAAAATTCAACACATTGTTTCAACCTGCACTAACAACTTTATTCTTTAACTTAGTTTAAGAACATTGATTCAAGAAAAATTCTGATGATGAAAATTCAAACAGAAGAACTCTGTTCACTTGCAGTGGAGTGTGTGATATAACTAAGAAGCCTGTGTGATACGAAAAATTATCACCCAGTCTAGAACACCTGTAACGAACGTTATCACAGTCCAGGTATGACATAATTAGAGTATATCACATACAGGATGGGAGATCGGGTTCCGGACACAATATCTCTGTGACATGACACGATCCTCTTCCGTTCACCCAGACTCACTACGCGTCTATTATTGGAGTTCCGGGCGGAGGGTATAATACCACCACTTCACCCCGTCCGAACTTTCTCTGTTGCAGTCTCGGACGTACAACACCTCTTAAATGACGTCTCCTGACCACGGCAACAATGGGGAACTATGCGGGCCTTTGTGGCCTCCCTCTTTCTCTCAGCGGCCCTTGGCAGCACTTGTTTTCATTCCTCGTGCCTTTCATATGCAAATGAGGAAAACACCCCTGAATAGCCGGCCGCTAAAATGGCTTCCCTCTTGAACCGGATTAGACGAACTCCACACTCTACACATGAGATTATGACGATACTCCACTTGCTCCAACGTAAACTGAACAGACACTACCAAAAAAATTACAATTCTTTCCTGTCATGTTTTTACATTTACAGACAGGTAGCTGTTATCACCATTCTTTCAAGCTCATGGCAGCAGAAAAAGAACCATAACACAATACTCCTTTATACCGTCCACGCCGGGCATGAAGTCCACATTTCCATGAGAACTCAACCTCGACCGACAACACAAGCGTAGGTCAAGGCGCTCTACCCCTTCCGAATACTAATAATAGTCACTCACTATACTCCACTATACTCCTAGCCTAGCTCCACTATACTACTTTTAAAATTCAGTGTGTGTTTCTTCCCTATTTTCCTGGTTAGTTTTGGTAAAATTCATGAAAATTCAGATTTTTGTGCCCCTACTGCAGTCGGCATTGTCTTCCAAAACTTGTGAATGGGAAATGATCAAAACAACAGACGTTTTGCTACTAGTACTACACACCAAAGGAATCACTATTATTCTTGGAGTATTTGACACCTTCTGTCATTGCAAAATGCGTCCATTTCCATTGCTTTTTCCACTCCATCCACTATACTGAAAATTTCTGTGGAGAACCCTGAATAGGGACAGCATAGTTTCTGCAGCCATGCTAGGGTAGGTACAACCCCACCATGTACTGTTGTGGACACCGATCTATGGGAGATAAGATACCTTGGAACTCCAAGCATGCCAAACCTGCCAAGAGAACAACTGAGCGGTGTGCCCTGAAATTTCTGTGTTGTCTTAGCAGTGAAAACTTGCACAGAAAGTAGTCATTACAGCACTGACACCTGTGGAGGTGCCCTGGTCCAAACACAATCTACTATGTTTAGTTTCATTATAATGGTGCTACTTTCTTTACCTTTACACATTATTTAGACACTGACATTATACATACCAGTAGAGCTAATGGGTCTAAATCATATACCATTTATTTATTAACATAAGTAATTCTAAGCTTACATACATCACATAAGTGACATAGCTAAATTTCATACTGTGTCCAAAAAGACAAAACTTTCTCACAAATCACAATGTACTTAATACCTGTCTACCACAGTTTTTTACTCAGCTAATAATTGTAGCATAGATTTTTTTCTGTCTATAATAATCAATACCAGACTAGACATACAAGAATACACTGTATAACTATAAAAATGTTTAATATAAATAGTTACTGTGATCCCAAACTACTCAACTTCACATATTTAGCATGACTCAAATAGCTGAGGTGAAGCTAAAATCAATATTACCTGGTTACAGGACTCAACAAACAAACCGTACTGGCAAGATTACACCTCTGCGATAAACTAAGACTACACTGCGCAAAAGTAATACCAGAACCAGGTCCATAAGAAAATCTGTTCATCAATGAATAAATATACTGGTTCAATCAGTGTAAGTCTGGAGTTAAGTTTCTTTCAAGCTGGTGACAGAAATAAATTGATCTGTAAGAGTCATGAAACAACATATGGCAACTTATTTTTAGTTATCATATTCTCAGCTGACAAACCCTAGTAAAAAAATCAATACTAGGGCGACAATATTTGTTTACAACAAATATTTGATAGCTCTCAAGGTTGGATATACGCCACATCAATACAAAATATCAGAAAACAACTCCTACAATAAAATTTAATTCTTTCTTGCAGAGAAAGTGAAATTTTGCCCTCTGAGGGTCTGACGAACTGTATAGCCCCCCTATGTGTATGGTCTAGGCTTTTGTACACATATCGAATTACCTCTGTATACCACAACAATATGACATCATATACTGTATGCTGATATGAAGAATTATCACCTCAGAAGTTTTTTCCTTCTGAATATCTCAAAAGACTTTGTATGCACGATCTAAGCTTCTAACCATTTATAAATTTATGACATTATCTCTGTATTCTGACTATGACACGAAATCTCAGCCTAACAGCATAAGAGAAAGCTAATTAGGTGGTCTACAATAAATCATGTCCAAGGGCAGGGGAATGACCTTATCTGACCCCCCATCAAGAACACCTACAGTCTGCCTTGTGTAGTACAGAAGGACATCAAGACTTCATCAATCAACTTGTCAGGTTTCAAGAACTTGTATCAAGTCTCAGAGGTGGCAGGTGGCGTCTTGACAGACAAGGAGTTGAACCTTCTCAAGTTTACAAATGAATTTCTTCCAAAGCAAATCGTTTATGCCAACATTTTTCAGCTGGCTGTCAAGGGTGTAATATCAGGAAGGTCTCACAAAAGAAAGTATTTTATACTATGGCTATAAAATTCAAACAATGTGTGCGCACGTGTCAAAGCTGCCCCCAAAGCTAGGTGTCTTTTCTTACGAGTTGGACGGTTGCCCAGTTTGCCCCTCCCACCTTTAAACAACACCCTGATCCTCACACCCATAGCCAACTTGACACACGTTCGCACCCCTGTATCTAATCTGAAAGTTCGTGTGTGCCATATTTACACTACCCTTCAATTCGAGCAAGCTTACTGGAAATATGAATTGCCAGAACTGGCTTGGTGAGGATTCCTATGGTAACCCTCCTACACACACCTACATGCCTGCAGTAACTTGTGTGGATACAAAGGTCACGTTCCACATAATGACTTATAAATCAGGAACATGTGTAGTACAAGTATAGGCTGCTACCAGAGACACAACAACATTGACACTGAACTTTGGGGACTTCGTAAATGTTTATGCAGTCTTTTCTAACTGTTTCTATCATCACTTGTAACTTCTTTTAATTGTCTAAATGCTCAGAAAATCAAATACTACTACTACCAGTATTACAGAGGTTGCAAGACTTCAAGGCACAAGATCTTGTACAGACTGTATTGTAGTTTGCTGGAAGTAGCTTTATCAAAAACATTCAAGGATTTGAGAAAATATTCCCTGTGTACTAGTCCTTTGTTGCCTTTCATTTCAACCAGTCCAGGTGAGAACATAGGTACCTGTTGCTGATTGTCCAACAACCTTTCTCGCACGGGTTTTGCCCGCAGAAGGGTTGTGTTGTGTACTTTACCGCAGCACATACCAGCCTGAAAGCTTTTACAGACTTCTAAACGACTGGGGGTCCCCTTAGCTTCCTTCCTTTAGCAAGCTGTATCGCTCAATTAACCACTGGTGTTGCCAATTAGAAACTTCAACCGGATGTGTCACCAGTCCAACACTGGAAGCCCTACAAACCTTTCGTCGCTTCCTTTTTTTAAAGAGAAATTCCCGGCTGGCAAAAACATTTGTAGGTACATCTTGTACTATGAGAATAAAAGGGACATACTATATGACAATCTTACCCTCATTCTAAAGCCATATCAAAATCTTTCTGATTATCCTGTAAATCATTAGGACTAAACCATCAAAACTCCCTAGTGGCTCTAAAACAATATGTCTCTATAGGATTGTAGCAGGGGGACTGGAGTAAAAAGGGCCATCCAAACAAACAGCACATACCAGCAGGTTTCCCTAGCATGACAACTCCTTACTGACCAGGTCATGCACCACAGGACCTTAGGACAAGCTGTGGCAAGTACTGGGCTGAACGAAAGCACCACTTTTTAACTTGAAAAGTCTTGGTGGTTGCCTAAAACAGTAACTATGTCTATAACTACATGTATAAGGGAAAATTTAGACTTTTTAATGCTGAGAAAGTGTGAAGCATATTTTCCTATGCTGTACTAACTTAACTAAGGCCCTTAATTCAACATAAAATCAGTAACACCAGCTGTGGCAAGTACAGGAATGACCAAAGGACCACTTGTAAACTTTAGAACTAGAGTCACAGTGATTTTCTTAGTTTATAATATATGCCTAGACACAGTAGCTATTTCAGTAATGGCAATCGAATTTTACAGAGAAAAGTTGACGAATCTTCAGGTATCTTCAGGTAAGCTCCTGTCAACATACTGGAAAGTTTTGTCACCTAATTTTTTGTTCTAAAGATGACAGAAAAACAGAACTGCCCTCCCTTTGGAAACGAGTTTTGACCCCAGGCCGTTTGTTATTATTCCCTCACGATCCACAGCTGTGGTAAACGCTGTGAAGACTGTACAATACACAACACGA
The DNA here is from genome assembly GCA_019207045.1 of Branchiostoma floridae x Branchiostoma belcheri. Classification (NCBI taxonomy): domain Eukaryota; kingdom Metazoa; phylum Chordata; class Leptocardii; order Amphioxiformes; family Branchiostomatidae; genus Branchiostoma; species Branchiostoma floridae x Branchiostoma belcheri. The sequence goes on from CM033031.1 coordinate 1,889,944, forward strand.
TGGGACCAAGAATGGACAAAACTGGGTGTAAAGTATGCATACAAAACTGTTAATCTGAAACTGGAGGCACGGGTCACGTCAGCCTCTATTGTGTCGTCTATCTAACAAACATGGCAGGTGAGCTAAATATATACAGACCTGAACGTTCTTTGATGATCTTGCCGAACTCGTCGTGGTCGTCCAGATCTCCGTATTCCTCGTCGTTTAGATGGAAGGAAAACTCAGCCATGGTGTGGGGATGTTCGCGAACTTTTCCTCCGTAGAATTAAGGTGTATCACAGGGGGGATCCTAGCGTTAGAGAACCACCATCGCAAAACGCAAACAAGAAAATTCCGCTAAGCAAACGGCGCGCCCTTCTTCCAGCTTCCAGCCGTCTTCTTCAAGCCTGTTCCCGCGGTTTAAATCCACTGGTACGAACCTGCAGGAAGGACACAAGGAGGGAAAATCAGCTCTACAATCAAAAACAATGCCACGGGACATGAAAAATGGGTCGACTTTTATCGCAGACCCCGCTGTAATTGTAATGTATTGGGTTGAGGTCACACGTGGAAAACATACACACCGAAGCGACGCTCAGATTTCGCTGCAGTGCCAAGTTTGCTCGCGCAACACACAAACTTTGCCCCTACCTGTTGCTTCCACAGCGCGACCGAAAACTCCCAAGTAGTTCCACGAAGTGTTCTCAAGCGGAAGAGCTGGGTCGATACGGCATAGGGAGCCCGTTAGTTTGCTGGGACCGCTAGCTGGACGGACCGCTTGCTTATGTTGCATTTACGGCGCTAATGATTGTTGGTGAAATGAATACACCCCCAGGGAACGGGACATTCTCACTAGGCGGGGAGGGACAGCACCGAAATTACGAAATAAATGCCTTTTACAACGTGAATAAAACTACTTATTTTCATTTTCAATGGGCACAAGTATTACATTTAGTATTTCTTTTTAACTTTTTAAGATATAAATGGGAACAATATGATGTAATATGGTCATTAAAAAATTGTAAAAAGTTTTGTCCCCTGTTTTGAGCAAATCCCAAGGGTCCAAAACAAAAAGATGGCGGGACATCCTGATCACATGACCTGCAAAGGTCCTAATTTATGTAGCCGCTTATTTGTAGCAGTGTCACACCTGAATGCGTCCTGACACTGACTACAATGGGGCTGGTCTTTTGTCACCAAAATACTGCAGGAGTGCGTCTGCATCCGTTTTCCTTGTCTAGGAGAAAACAGACTTGCACTTCCTGAAGAATTGGACAGGTACAAATGTTTTGTCTGAATCTGTCAGGTGTGGTGACAGTATGCTTGTTCCGGGGCCCGCTCAGGTGTGCACAAAAATCAGGGCTGTTTGAAGAAGCAGTTAAGTCTTAAGATGTTTGCGGGCCGAGGGAAAAGTCTCAAGTATGTAAAAACTCCTTCGCTCATATCTTATTGTTATCCAAAAGCCATGATTGACAAAAGTTACGAAAGTTTTTTTTTTTTTTTTTCTATTCATAAACTTCTAAGGGAAAGAAATTCGGTGGAACAGGAAGTCAGCTATGGTCCAGGTAGCAGCCTTAACCTCAGAGGTGTCAAGGTCTATTGGAACTAGACTTAACTGTCTCCTGTAAGACTTTTTCTTCTCCTTATATCTTGTGATCTTGAATCTAAGTTTGCTATTTTGGACCAGCCCCTATATTAGGGCACTTGATACCATTTAGTAGTTTTTGAACTTTGGACGATGTCCAAGTTTGGACACTTGTGGTAGCTCCTGTTCACAGCGAGGTCAAAGTTGAGTATGGCAGGGTTTTAAACACTGCCTGTTGTGTGTTTGCACTTGAGTGTTTATGTTTTCTTTGTACAAGGAGGCCACCCATACTCTCCATTGCTGGTCATTTGTACAGAGGTATCCTAGTCACTTGGTGTGTTTGTTTGTTTGTTTGTTTGTGACAGGTGTGTGTTTTAATGCTGATTTGATTTGGATTTAGAGACTGTGGATTTGGAATGTCTAGTCAAGTTCAAAGTCTAAAATCTCTTCATTGATATGTTATGATGCTTAACTGTTCAACAAGTTGAAATAGAAGACTCAAAGTAAATTTAATTCTTCAAATTTCCAGCTCTATCAATATTCCAACCAAAGTGTCGTTCGTGTCCACAGCAAAAACCCAGGCAGCTTGTGCTTGTGCAAGTCAGTGGCAGCTATAAATGTGAAAACTCCCCCTGACTAAAGGTCCCTTAGGGCATCTTAATTACATAGCAAAACCAATATTCTATGGAAAGTATCTGCAGATTATTGCTGTAAGGTGTCAAGAGGTGGGCCATCGGCACATCTGAAGTGACTGCCTACATAGATCTCAGTACATAGATCTCAGTGCCCTTCAAGTGCCAAGTTCTCACCTCATTTGTCACAGGTCTGACAGCAGGGGGGAAATGGAGAAATCTCAAACATGCTGCAAGAAACCAAGGAGCTTTTATCAACAAAGAAACCAAGGAAAAAAGAACTTGCTTTGGAAATTTTGGGAAATCTTTAGCTTAAGGAATGGCCAATGCTATGATAAGTACAAAAGCAATTGCCACAATGTCCATGTATCTCAGTAGCCTTCAAGTGTCAAGTTTGCACCTCATTTGTCACAGGTCTGGACAGCTGGGAGGCAATGAAGTGTTATAACTGGATTAGTAACATGGAGTTTTCCCTTTCAGCATGGCAGGGTGCTGACTGAGTTTTGCCTTCTTGAAGTGTATGTTTCTTGTAGAAATCTCAAACGTGATGCAAGAACCCAAGGAAAAAATATAGGACTTGGTATGGAAATATGATACCTTTAGTTGAAAAATGCTAGTATGATAACAGCAAAACCAATATAAGCAATTATCTTTTAACTAATAGATTGAAGTGACAATGTCCATATATCTTGGTGGCCTTCAAGTGTCAAGTTTACACCTCATCCATAACTGGTCTGTGCAGCTGGAGGACCTGAAGTGTGATAACATTAATAACATGTAGTTCTCCATTTCAGCATGGCAGGGTGGTGCCTGACTTGTGGAAGTGTGGATAGGCCACACAAACACAATTTTATGGATAATGTCTTCTAGATATGTCAAATCTGATGTGTGAGCCCAAATAGGACTGGCTACAAAATGAGAATAAAGCCAAAAATCATTAACTAACTTAGGCCCAAGAATTAACATAGCAATCGTTAACTGTTGATCAAGGATGGTACCCAAGCTATTTTGCCCTTAATTTTTGAGGAAATTTATATTTCTTTTTTTCAGTTTTTCATCTCTTGTTTTACTTCCTATTGCTGGGATGAAAACATCATCTCTTTATGCCAATGATCGTATAAAGGAAGACATGGTTGTCTCCGCTTTTGGAAACAACCATTGTCAAAATCAATGAGTGTGAGTGTGAGTGGGTGTCACTTACATCCTTTAGCATGAGCTAAAGCCGGGTGGGTCAGGTGAAATTGACACAACAGCTGGTGCGTGGGTCTGAGAGCCAGCTGGATCTAGTCCAGACCTGATGCAATAGAGTCCCTGTACGCCTAGCTGCATGAGTTCAGCACTGTGTTGGTTCATTTGAAGAATTCCCTGGTATTTTTTAAGGTCTCACTATGACACCACCAATATGATTTGTTGGTTCTCAAATGAAAGTTTCTCAACTGGAAAAACAATGAAAACAATTAAAGCTTGAGGACCAATGATATGGTGAACTCAGTTTTATACATAATCTCCAAGCAGATCCTACAGTGCCATAAGATAGTATCAAAGCTGGCCAAGGAGTATAGCCGGCCAAAGGGAGTCAAATGGGCACCTACGGTGGGTTTGATACTATATTACGCCACCGTGGATCTGCTTGAAGATTATTTTATACAGTGATTGAATTATAAGTCATATGCATTAGTTTTCCTTCGAGCAGTCTGGTGGATGTAATCCAGTGTACAGCTCAATTGTTCAGAAGGGTCTGCATGGGGGGATACTGGCAGTGCAAAACGGTAGATTCTGGAGGTTTTAATAGAATGGTTGATGGTAAATTGACTTATTTTATCATTGGGACAGATTTTGGGAGCAATTTTTAACTAATCAATCAATATCCTTTTGTTAATATTTCAGTTAATCTCATTGGATTTTTGGATTGTATTCATGGGGTCTTTGTCAGACCTTGTCTGTGAAGACAGACAAAACCCCGAAGGCATTTCATCCTTTGGCAGATTCCCTGGAGTTTTTGTCAGTGCCTATAAACACCCCGACCAATCGAATGGGGACATCCCTCGCGAATGTGCACACTCCTCTAGAAAATAGGACACTCCTCGACTTTCAAGGGGGCGCTCCTCTTGGAAAGGGGATGTTTCTCCCTCAATTAGGGGACGCTCTTCCGGAAATGGTATGGTCATCGGGCATAGGGGACGTCCCTCCAACACCCCCACCGGCCCGTGGAATCGGCCACTAACCCGACAAATCCCTTTCTAGTTCATCTAAATCACAACATCCAAAACTTTAACCCCGTCAGTGCTCTCGACAAACGTCATACCTCGCCAGGTAATGATAGTTTTTATTAAAAATTGAGGCATGTTGGGAAAAAAAGCCGCCCGCGCGGCAGAACATCACCAGTCTTCAGTGTTAAAATGGCGGCGTACCGCACGCCCGGCAAGCACAACATCGAGTTTTAGCCTAAATATCCGCGTGCTTGTCGAGTTTTAAGGCCTCTCTCCCTAACACACATACATGGGAGAAGTTTCTAACACGATTTCAGACGTAGTTATTCGGGATTTTTTTTACAACGCGGCTACATGGCCCGATACCGTATCCGTGTGCTTGTCGAGACTGGCTTCCCTCCCCAGCACACGTACGGGCGCCGGGTCTCTGTCACGGTAAGCCGTAATACCGGGCGTTTCCAGTAAACCGCGGCCTTTTCACAAGCCATAACAGATAACTACGCCTGACATCGTGTTAGAAACTTCTCCCATGTACGTGTGTTAGGGAGGGAGGCCTTAAAACTCTACAAGCACGCGGATATTCAAGCTAAAACTCGATGTTTTGCTTGCCGATATTTAACATTTTTCTATTATGGTATTAGACTGCAGTCTATGGTGTTACCGCGAACTTAAATCCACCGCGAAAAGTCCCTTTTCCTACTACCGCAAAATTTAATCCCCGCAAACTTAAATGCATTTACAGTACCTTATTTCAGCTCATTTAGACTATGACATGGTAGGCCTGGCAAACGTTACACTACCTGAACTACTTATTTGACATGTCCAGTTTTGAAGGGTTTAAAGTGAATTGACCTCAATTGTCTCTAATGATGGAGAACCTACATGCTGAGTTCAGGGTCAGGGACAATTAAAACTACTGTTAAAATCAGGCCATAATGAAGTAAGATTAACAACCTGTGGAATGACTGAGGAAGACGTAATTGTTTTCTTGTCTGGACTTTGCAATGATTTAGCTTTGAACTTACCCAACAAAATCTGACGCATCAATTTAATGGACTTAATGACTGCTTAACGGTATGCAACTGCCCTCTTACTACAGTAGAGACCAGTTAAATGCACAACGAATAATCGCACACTTCTGTTAATTGCGCGCAATCCCCAAATCCTGTAGTGGCGTGGTCCAGCTTGATAACTTCGTTTTGGTCTCTGAGATGCACTTTCTCTACTCTGCAGCAGGTTTTTCTTATGTAAATTTTCCAATGATATTTCCAATTTTTTTTTCCATGATGCTCATGTAATGGAGTGTTATCCGTGAGATTTTATGTCCATGCCTGTAGAAGGTTTAAACCAAATCTGTTGTAGTACTTCCTATCAGTTGGTGTGACCTGCCATTTATGTCCCTACAGAAAGGATTCAGTAGGACATAAATCAGGCTGAAGTGTTGCCATAGCTGGATAATAGGGTCATTATTTTCCAAGGAAACATTGGAGCAGGAGCTGGCAATGTGATGTACATTGTATTTTCAAACATGATAACATACGTGTACAATGTAGGATCTTCTGTTATTCTTTTGCTTTGGCAATTCTCTATACTGCTTTGCGATTGCTTGGGTTTAAAATGCATAATCAAGTTATTATATGAAAGTTGCATGAATGGGTCAGTGAATGCAAGTCTGATTGAGAAGCAGGAAAAATCTCCATTTTTTGTAAACAAAGTTGGTAACCTTGCAAAATATTTGCATATCATAATCAATAGTTAATGTTTTGATTTGATAATTAAAAGTGGTATCTCCATAGGTCTATGATAACTTTTGGATTGATTCAGAAACGTTCGGCTCATAATTCATATGATAAATTGACATTGAAGTTGATCCTTTATTGATTTGACTTGCATAAAATTAAGATTTAGCTGTTTGGGGGAGTTGAACAGGGGTTGGGCCCCTGATCTTTGTAGCCATGGGCTGAGTTGGTTGACATCATGGAGTTATCATGGAGAACAGGCTTACAGGAGCCACTACTAATTGCTCCCATCTGCTCTCTATTAGTCCAAGATGGGTCCATCCAGTCCAATTAGCGAGGCATCCCCTCTGTACATAAGCAGATAAAACTGTGGCAACTTGAGAGAAGCTTTTCTCTTCCCTCCTCAGTTTTAGATCTCTTCCGTTTTTCTCTGTGTTGTTTGTAAGAATGTTTAATGGATTGGTGACACATAGTGCTGTGGTGAACAGAGAAAGGGCCGCTAGTCGACACTGTAATGATCTTCCATCAAAATGTTCATCTCCTGCCACTTAACTCCTCAATCTCAATCAACCTGGAATTTATCTGTGAAGCTGATACCTTTTATAGAAGAAAGAAGGAAGTGAGTCGGCATGGTTACATGTCTATGTTCCGAAATCTCTATGTTCCGAAATCTCTATGTTCCGAAATCTCTATGTTCCGAAATCTCTATGTTCCGAAATATATAATCATGTACATATAACGTGGATGGTATTTAAGTCTATAGTACTCGTACTTAACTCATACCCACAAACTAAGGTTCCGATACCCTTCCTGAACGCCGACCCGATTCCGACGGTCGCGTACACGTCCGTGGTCCCCCGAGCTGAAAACATTCAAATTCTGGTTTTATCGTGTACCTTCTTCTAATACTCCCCTCTTGTTATTCTCCAAGCAGAGGTCGAGTCGCGGAGATATACTAGTAGTCGATAAAAATACAGAGCCGTTCCTCTGTATTTTTTTCGACTACTAGTATATCTCCGCGACTCGACCTCTGCTTGGAGAGTACCCTCTTGTGCCAATGGAGAGGTTTTGAACTGTTTATCTGAAACAGAGTCTGAACTCCATCGCAAATTTCAGCGGAAAATTTTCTTCATTTCTAAACACGCACAATTTTCTAACCGCAATTTATCTCGTCTCGTGCATAATGCGGATAATCGCATGTATATTTCAAAATAATGTTTACTTTGTATGCATATATCATTATATTTATTTATTGTTTTATGCAACTTGTTATTAATATATATTTTGATGAATGAGAGTATATTTTTTCTTCGTCAAAAATTTTCGATGCGATGCTATCAAGTTGGTGCGAGGTCATTACAGGTCACTAAATGGCGCTTCCCAAGTTTGACGAAAATTCGTCTGACACTGCGATGGAGTTGGAGTTCGTCCACCCAAATTGTAGAAAATGAGAATAAAAGGCGAAGATATTTGATCAAAGAATATGAAACGCCGCCATGGTCCGTGTTAGATACTTGTAGGCTGTTTTCCCGGCGAGTTAATCGCCGTGAGCCAGGCAGGAGCTAGCCTGTTCCTCCCCAACGATCGCTCACTTCGTCGGCCGCCTACATGCATGTAGTATATCGGAATACATCACAGGCTGCAGGAACTATTTATATAGAGATTTCGGAACATAGAGATTTCGGAACATAGAGATTTCGGAACATAGGTATTTCGGAACATAGAGATTTCGGAACATAGAGCGGTCACCAGTCGGCATAGAAACCCTCTTCTTTTGCTATCTTAAATAATCTCTTGCTGATGAGATTACACCGACTTCAAAGTGGATCTGCATAATTTTTAAACCATACACAATGTTTTTATAATAGCTCGATGTGCAATTTGAATACGCCGTTTAAAAAACATTGTATAGTTTTGTATAGTTAAGTATATGCCTTTCATTTGTGAAGGTTGAATTATGCATCTAGAAATGAAAAATAATAAAAAATAATGTTTTTAGTCAAATCAGGTCAAGTTTTTTGAGAGACAGACGATTGAATTTAAAAATTAATACTTTTTTCCATATCAACATACCTTGTTTCACAGCTGGTTATGTAGTTGTTCTCTGCATTTTGTATGCAACTCCTTTTGAAAAGCATGTAAATCTTTGCCCAATCATCTATAAAACTGTATGCATTTTGTTATGTAGACTGCTCCTCTGCCTTAAAGCTCAAATTTGAATACAATTCTTTTGAAAAACATGTTAGTATTGTACAATCATTGCCAAATGATTTTCTTATCTGTATACCTTGTTTTCCAGCTGATAATGTAAACCTCTCAGTCAGTTTTTGTGCAAACTGTTTTTGTTTTGTTTTATTGGGATCTCCATTAGTGATAGTAAATTGTACTTGTTTTTCATATCTGTATATCTTGTTTTCCAGCTGACTCTGTGCACCTCTCCGACCCAGTGAAGACCACCACGTGACTGGGGACCCCAACAACCCAATGTGAAGAATTCCCCTTATAAAAATAGTCCGGGTCATGGTTTACTCACTAGCGGACTGTCTAAATAAGTAATCGCCATCAGTTTCCTCCAGGGTGCTGAAAGTGTTGACTTGTCAGTCACGAATGGTCCTCCTTTAGAAACGGCCACATCTTGGTATTGTTACACTGTTGCACAGTCGCATATTGATACATTATGACAGATCATGCTGGGTGCAACATTCCGTCGGCCTCTCGGGGTAGATATGGGCAGACGGCCCAACCTGACGGGTGTCGTATGGTGATATTGTATCTCCATGTATACGTTTCACATTTCATATCGTCTAATCATATTTAAATAAAAGACACCCGTTATTCTTCCTGTCTCTGAAAGTCAAATACGTCACGACTATTGGTCTCTGAAATTCAAATGCGTTGCTCCTCTTTATATGGGTGTCATATGGTGATATTGTATCTCCATGTTTGTATATGTTTCGCATTTCATATTGTCTGGTCATATCTAAATAAAATACACCCGTTATTCTTCCTGTCCCTGAAAGTCGAATACGTCACGACTCTTGGTCTCTGAGATTTGAACACATTGCTGCTCTTTAGACTATAAAAAAAATTACATATACTTACTGTTAGTAATGAAGCGGTTGATAGCCACGACTCTTGTTTTAAGATGAATCCTCTAGACAACGTACATCACAGATGAGGATACAGTAGATGTCAGAGTGACCGGTTGTCCCTGTCCCTACCGTAGCCGGACAAGACGTTAACGCGACGTAAACTTCAGAGCAAAGTGCGAAGCACGAGACACACGTACAGGAGGTGAAAAACAAGCGCAGGACGCAGAGAGCGACTACAGGGGCAACACTATGCGAGGATCAAAGGACAGGGCATTCCGAGGTCTACACTCCCAGGTCAGATGGCTGGTGCTGCTGGCAACTCCAACAGGGCTCAGGCCTGGTAAACTGGGGGTGGGGCAGGGGACCGTTCACTAACAGTTGGGTGAGGTCTTGCAGCCCTTTTGTGCAAAGGGTAAGGACAGTATTAGGGATGTCCCTGTAGCTCAACTGATAGCAGCTTCACTGTTGATCTCCTGGTTCTCATCAATTGATAAATGGGAGACCCAGGTCAAATCCTGGGAAGGGCATCTCGGTTGGGGCTGCACCTGTCTTTCAGAAGGGACGTATAATGGGGTACCAAGAAGGTTTAATATTGGGGATACCAATGTACCATGTTTGAGGAGATGCCTCTATTAAACAAGAAGCTCATCCCTGGAAAAATATACCCTACTACAGAAGCAACAGGCCAGGAAGATCAAGTTTTATTCCTTGATGTCATATATATTTTATCATGGCTTAAAATAAATTTTGAAAGCATATCTGAGTGTAGAGAATGTTTTTCTGTGTTCTGTCATCTCTTCATCCCCCTTGACCTGAAATGAACCTGCCCTATTTGTTTTCATTTCCTGACCACCTAGGGTCCAGAAGCCATTATATTTGGACTGTTTATTGACTTTTTTAATGAAGACTTTCTATTTTTTCCCTCACACACACACACAGAGGAATTTTTATAAGCCCACCCACCGATGGGTGTGTCTCATATAGACATGAGTCATGCATGAACTTGGACGTGGCAAAATCATTTAGGCCATGTGAGAGACAACATGAAGGTAATAAGGTCAAGTATGAGAGAGTAGAAGGGAATGTGTTAAGTATAAAGTTCAGGTTAAAAGACTTTTCTACTGTTTATCTATTCTGGCTTAATTGATCCAAAATCTTTCCACAATGTTTTAAAAAAATATTCCATGAAGATTTTAAATTTGCAGCCACTAAATTTCAGGATGGGACAACCTGACAACAACTATTGTTTCTGCATTTTCTGAGCTGTATTTCTTTTTAATCTTCATGTAACATTTATATTTTTCTGAACATTTTGAACTGTATTTGTTGCACAATATTGCCCTAGTCTGTACTACACCGACTGACAGTTGTTGTAGTGTCTGTAACAATTACTTCAAATAGCTTGCCAAAGGTCAAGTTCAAGGGTTGTCGGAATGTGGCAATGACATGTCTTTGAACTTGTAAAACAGCAAAGATATCAATCTTCATACTTAAGATATCTAAACTCTCTCAAATGTAAACAAAAAGGAGGAAAGCAATTTACAAATTCTTCTGCCTGCCAATACAGTCACAATGAAAATAACTTTGACAAAAATCTTACAATTCTGTAAATAGATTTTGTCTAGCCTGATTAAATCTTGCTTATAGCAGCCCGCCCAACATCCGCCGGCCAACAGTTACAGCCCTGGACAGCAGGGTTTGTGTTATACAGACCAGATTTTATTTAGATCAGTTTCGTGATTTTGACTGAAATCTTGCTGTGAATTTTATCTAGATCGTGATTTGGACAAAACGTTTACTGTGGACGTTATCTGGATCAATGTTATGTCTGAGTGCCCCACCCCTTTCCTCATCTCCCCCTTGAGTCACGGTTTAATTTGGCAGGAGATAATGTGGTCCTGATGGAAGCTGCATCTGTTACAGATCTCTGGCGCCTGACCAATAATAAGCCGGGGTTTAGCCCAACTTTCTTGGCAGACTGGGCAGCATTGTACAGATGAGTCAAGAAGTTCATCTGAAGGTTTCTTTAATATGAACTTTCCTACAAAAGCAATGCCACCATTGACTTTCTGAGCTTCCCTAGCCTACTTTGATTCCCTGTAATTTATTCATTCGGAAATCAAATAACATAGAAAGTGAAATAGTTTTGGTAAATTCTGCCGCCGGCCAGAAACGATTAAAGTTGTCCGTAATGATAGTTCAAGATTGGCTGCCCTCTTATTCATATAATTCAATGAGGTTAAAATAATTTCCTTGGTATAATTCATTGCAAGGCAACAAAATTTTCCATGGTTTTCGTCCTATTTCAGCCTAATACGTAGAGGGTTCTTGAAATTTTAGAAGAATACTGTAAATGCAGAAATGTTCGCGGTGGATTAATGTTCGCGGGTTTCGCGGCGGTCGCTTCACCGCGACTTTGAAACCACCGCGAACATTTTTCCATAACAGTAAGAGTCTATAGTGCATGGTGATACCGCGAAATTAAAACCACCGCGAAAAGTCCATTTTCCCGGTACCGCGAAATTAAATCCCCGCGAACTTAAATGCATTTACAGTACCCACATAAACGATCATAAGGGCCCGTTAACTCAACGCATGACCCCCAATGTATGAACAACCCCGGGCCCACCCTTATACTTCAGATCCTCTATCTTCAGACTGTAGATGTGGGCAGCGTTGAAGTTTGTCTTGAGACTACTTATGAACTCGGTTACAAACGCTTTACCGCTGATGACTTTCTTGCACTTCAAGGCGGACTTACAAGACAAGTCAAATCAATTGAACTTGTGTCTCAGCCCCCAACGTCTCAGCCACATCCTGTGAACTTGTTGGTCTTGGTTAGAGTATCCATTAGTCCCAACATTGCTGTATTGGTTCAGCAGACTCCGGTGCCAAAAGTAATCGCTCCCACTTGTGAGAACGCGCAGTTACTTCTGAGATGATGGTTTTCACAGTTGTTCGGCCGAAGTCAATGTCAGAAGTGTGTATGTCTGTGGGCAGGAAACGTGCCCCGTGTGTAATAGTTTCCTGAATCAGACAAACAGGACTGTGTTCCATTCCACACATTGTTCACAAAGAGGGTTTTTTAACCTCCTTGGTTCACCTTTCGGGACATTTCATTTTCGTATTGAATCTGTCATCAAATATCATTTTATGCCTTTTTTTCATACAAGGATACATTTAAGCAATTTCATGTTATGAACTTGGACATGACATTTGTCCCAAGAAGCAAATTTCCGTGGATGGAGGGACGGGTCCTGGTGTAAATGGTTTCCTGAAAGCGGCTTCAAGCATACAACAAGAGCCTGAGTGGGCGTTGGACTGCCACTTGAACTTAACGTTAGTTCACCTTCATCCACGGATAACCTATATAGTATATCCGTTGTTTCTAAAAACACGGTACTTATGGACATTATGTTGACGGACGGCGGGTCCAAACTATACAAGTGTGAAAATGTTGCTATTTGACATTGCCGTCCATTTACTTGATGTCCCTAGATATCTTATGTTTAGAGACAACGGATATAGGTTACCCCTCGGATAAAGGTGAATTGGCGTTACACCTCTAAGAGATTTAAAATGGGACATACGAAAAGTCTTATCTTGCTTATAAAATAAGGGTCTAGACAGCAAGCTTTCATCTTTTCCTCACCAAACTTTTTTTTAAATGTTTCAAATGATGAAATTTTAAAATGTTCGGGAATTTTTGTGGACATTTACTTCCACAATCAATTCTGCCGGGGAGATCGCCCTCTAGAAGATTTTTTACAAGTTTGTTTGAAGCACTTGAGACTGAATCCCGATCCCCCTCCGTTACCATGGTTACGTAGAAAGACGCACTGTCCCTGCAACCCCAAGGTCAGGGGTGATGACCTCGTGACAGGAACTTGAAAAATGTAGGTCAAACAGATGTTCTGTTGCGTCCAATTAGGACTTTAAAGAACGTTGGACGTTTTTTCTCTCTAAATAGATTACTAGTATATAGAATCATTTTGGGCCCTTCCTAATTTATTCCAAAACGTTTTTAATTGTTGAGCGGATATTGTTGAGTGAAATTCTATTTTCTCCCAATAGGAGTCTGGTGTAAACAAGGTCAATGAACTCTGCATAGCTGAATGTCATGTGGCTACAGGCTACGTACAGCTTAATCTCCAAGCAGATCCTACGGTAGCATAAGATAGTATCAAAAGCTGGCAGAGGAGTGAAGCCGGCTTAGGAGTGTGTTTCGCTATATGGCAAATGTACACCTCTTGGCTGACTATCTCCTGGCCAGTTTGGTACTATCTTATGCCATTGTAGGATCTGTTTGGAGATTACGTACAGCTTTCGCTCGGTAAAGTGTACTGAGTGAGAGTAACATGTAATTTCCAACACAGAAAAGTTGGACTCAGAGCCCAAATTTTCTATCAGCCTTTTGTCAAGTGCTGGGTAACGGTTCTTCATTCATTGACGAAAACATTTGTGCTATAAGGTCCTGTAACGTTACAGTGTAGTCCGACTTCTTCCTGTCGGTTAACTATGTGACTGTAAGGTTCAAGCGCCGCCAAACTGACCATCGAATCCCAGGAGCCACGAGACTGTTTCTACTCGGCTCTTACCACTACAAGTTACAGTTGAAATCTAGCCTCCTTTGCACACTTTCGGAGTGGTGGTCTTCATTTTGGGGGGAAGAGCGATTATTCGCGATTTTCAACATGGGCTATTAAAGGAGTAAGGTTTTCCATTTATACCGAGGAAGGGAGTTTGCCGGAGAAGGTCCGTGGAGGTAACCTTCAAGCAGATCCTACGGTAGCATTAGACAGTATCAAAAGCTAGCAGCGGAGTGAAGCCGGCTTAGAAGTGTGCCATTCGCTACCGGGCAAACCATAACGTCCTTGGGCAAACGGACACCTTTTCGGGCTGACTACACTCCTTGGCCAGTTTGGTACTATCTTATGCCAGTGTAGGATCTGCTTGGAGTTAACGTGAAGGAGGCTAGTTGATACCCTGCTTCAGAACTTACGTGCATGTAACGTTAATGAAGAAGACCTTTATTGTACATTCATACCCACTGGGTTCAGTACAGGTCACAATAAATGATACAACATGATATAATGATATAACTCGGAATCTACACTACTCAAGGATCGTATTCTACTGCGCACATTCGGCTTCTTCTCGTTTCTTTGTGATATTGAAAATGTAAGAACAGATATGCTTTATAAGTAAAGGTTTGTCTAGATTCATAAGGAATATAAATTTGTCTATATTACACTTAGTCGTACGAAGTGGGGGAACATGGATTCTATTAATCTGCAGAGTTCAGCTCTCTCTTTCTTGTACAAACTACATTCTACTACAAAATGAAGTTCGTCTTCTAACTTATCTACATTGCAGTATCTACATATTCGTTGTTCTAGACGAGTGCGGTTATGTCTTCCGGTTTCGATGTGTAATTTGTGGCAACTGACTCGTATATGTTAACAGCATTTCGGAATGTGTTACGAGATACGCCAAAAGATAACCGGTCCAGGAAAGACGGCATCTTCAACAGGAGAGTTTACACAAACGCGGCATAAACCGACGAGGTTGTCATCATAACGGTGGAGAGACATGTTTCTCCTCTGTGATTTCAAACCCACAACTGTGAAAACTTCCTCTTCAGGATCAACAGGTGTCAGGCACTGATGACGGAGCACAGGAGGGTCTGCATGGGGGGATCTATATTTCTCCTCTGTGATTTCAGACTCACAACTGTGATATAACGTTATATAGTTTATTGCACAACAATTGTACGGGGTACTGTGAAAACTTCCTCTGCTGGATCAACAGGTGGCATGCACTACTGACGGAACACAGGAGGGTCTGCATGGGGGGATCCATATTTCTCCTCTGTGATTTCAGACTGGACGACTGTGAAAACTTCCTCTGCTGGATCAACAGGTGTCAGGCACGGCTGACGGAGCACAGGAGGGTCTGCATGGGGGGATTCTGGCAAGGCTTAATAATATACGTAGGAGGGCCAACAGTAATTTCAGGAAATCTAGCAACCTTGAACAGTAAGGCCTTTCCACTAGACGGCGATAGCGATGCACTCTCACTGCGACCTAAGTAGAATATGTGTAACCTTTGATTTCATACTCGGTATATCATACAGTATGTAAAGTTTGCCTGAGAGGACAGCAAAACACACATTCAAGTGTTAAAATAATTCGTCTCTTTTCTATACAATTCGTTGAGCGATCTGTCAAATTTTAGGTCACAGAGAGAGCGCGGCGTGAGCGCCGTCCTAGTGGAAAGGGGGTATAACCTATATTGTTTTTGCATGCAAAAGGTTGGGGGAACGAGTTCACATTGGCATACAGACCCTCACGCAGGGATGCAACAATTCCAGATGATGATACCTGAGGGGTAAACTTCTCACGGCTCCACATCAAGGGAAGCTCAAACCTGACGACCTTTGTGCCTAAATCTGCTGACAGCTGCTTTCATTGCAACTCTGAAAATCACATCCTTAGGGGCTCTTTTCAAAGCTTCTTCAAATGATACTTGGATACTTTTGAATGAGCTTTTGAAACGCAAGGAAATAAGAAAGCTGGAAAAGGACCGTAAAAGTTTTGCAAAACTCTTTTTCGGACACTTTCAAATAGACCCCTTTCCAAAGTCCAGTGCATCAAGTGAAATGAGGGTTTAGTGGTAAATTCTGTTTTACTGCCAAACCCTCATTTTCCCAAACGCGTCTGGAGTTTAGAAAGTTGGAAATTATTGCACTAAAGCTTAAAGATCGCTTCAAAGG
Source organism: Branchiostoma floridae x Branchiostoma belcheri (assembly GCA_019207045.1). Classification (NCBI taxonomy): domain Eukaryota; kingdom Metazoa; phylum Chordata; class Leptocardii; order Amphioxiformes; family Branchiostomatidae; genus Branchiostoma; species Branchiostoma floridae x Branchiostoma belcheri. Next base: position 1,905,956 of record CM033031.1, read on the forward strand.
CTAATCAAATTTGTCGTAGGCTTTTTGCTTACATATGCAATTTCCGAATGATTGAAATACGAACAAGTCTTCTGAAAGAACCCCTTCAGTTCAATGTGTCACAATACCACCTTGTACGTTTATGAAGGTTAGACATCCAGATAAACAATATTCAAATACACTTCGATCTCTACAAGGACGTTATGATCTCTACAACTGGATGAAAACTAATCTCGAATCAGATCTTACGTTGCCATAAGATAGTATCAAAGCTGGTCAAGGAGTGTAGCCGGTTAAGGGAGTCAAACGGGCACCGGAGTTTGATACTATACATTACGGCACCGTGGATCTGGTTGGAGATTAGATAAAAACGGAGTTTTTATATATACTTCTCCACTTGTGTTTCTTGAAGTTTTGCCAAGGCCAGGGGAGCTGGAAACAGAACGGATGCCCAACCGGCGCACCCCTGATCAAAGCACCACACGAACCTTAAAGAGCAACAAGTCCTGCTTGAAGGGAATCTCCAGCTGGGCGAACATTACTGAACTTGAGTGAACTTGACCTCTTCCATGCTCCAGGTCTTTTGTTGATGCATTTCCCATGAATTGTCCAAACAAGTTCCAAACAAACGCCACGCCACATTACTAACGACCGCGACATGAGACCGATTCCTTCAACAGACTTTGTCAAAATACGGGTCTTTTCATAAACACTTTTTGACCCCCTCGCTTGTCTGAATGTAGTTTCAACACTGTTGTCAAAGAGAGAGGAGTGTTTTAAAACCAATCTTTCGATGACATTTATACATCTAAATAGTTGAACCTCTTTTTACTTTGCGTCAAATTGCTACTTTCTGCATGTATCGCTGTATTAGAAATGCACCAAATATCAGTTACTCAAGCAACTGATTTTATATCTACTATATCTAAGAGTAGACACTTGTGATATTGTTTTTACATTGTTTGAATCTCTTATGTTACCTGCAATTAGCCCACGGGCAAGAATGTGCAATAAACTTTACAATATATCCTTACTATGAATTAATTTGCATTATCAAGTTTTTATCGGATATTTCTTTTAGTCGGCCAGCACAACAACAAAAAGAAATCAAAATAGACGAAACACAAACTTAATTAAAAGTCTGATAAAAACGCATAAAAATGTCCAAAACAAGGTGGATAGTTTTCGCCACCAATTACAAACAATACCAGTCCCCAAAGGCAAACGTCCCACTGGTAAATCACTGCCTAATCCTTCAGTTTCTCTCTGTTTATTTTTGCTATTATTCATGAAGTGATAAATGCTTCCCCACACAGACAGCTTAACCCTTTAGTGAGATGTCTATTAAATTCCTCTTGACTACATCCCTGTAATCACGGCTTGCTGAGGGGGTGACCGCAGGTATTGTGCTGGCGTCCCTCGGGGTGTGTCCGCGGTAGGTAGTCATACAAAGGATACAGATCCTCATAAATCCCTCTTTTGTGGGGGTGAGGACGCGGTTCAAGAGAGGAGAAAATTGTGCAGCAAGATGGAAGTAAGAGGATGATTCTAGTCTCTACCAGACCGACTACGCTGGTCATGGCAGGGAAAATGATTTGCTAGGGGAGTTTTGCGACAAGAGTGTTTGGCCGGCCTTCGAAGGGCTTCCGGAGGGGAATAAAGTACAGTATAATATACTAAACCTTAGCGTGGAATGACTCCCCTGTCTTATTTCCCAATTTTGTTGCCGAATTCTACGACCCCGTACCTACTCTCCAAGTACATGTTGATGGGGAAAATCGTGGGGATAGCTCACAGAAAAAAGACGGCATATATACTGAGAAAAGGGTCATGATTTTTCTCATCAACCTTTACTTGGAGGGTAGCCGTACCCCCGTAGGAAGGCATGGTGGAGGAAAGGGTAACTCAGAGAGCCTCATCGCTGAATGTAAGTCTGCATGTCTGGCAATGGCGGCAAACACAAGCCAGCTCCTCGGCTCTGATTTTGGCTCGAAATCCGATTTGCGAGGCTTAGAATGAACGCCGGGCTAACATGTACCCAAAAGGATTTTAAAACAAGCACTCCCCCTTACGTAGACCTATCCTGTATCAGGCAAGCGATATTATGAGTCAATGATAAACTAGTAGGCCTACAGGTTGAACAAAATTGTACTAGAAATTTGAGGTCATTTTCACACGAGAAGTACAATTTGAGCTCAAAGTCATAGATCCAAAGAAGGCTTTGGTACTTACATTTATACGCCCAAAATACAAGAGTCAACACTTGACGTTTTGAAAGGGTCAACTTAAAAAGCAACTGCTGAGACCTTTCTTCAGGCTGAAAAGAGCATCCCAAGCTGGCTCATTTCTCTAAAAAATGTGTTAAAAGACCTTAAAATACTTCCGGTATTATCAAAGTGTGCTTAAAATTCTTTGCATTGAATGTGTCCAATGTTTGTAAAATTTGTAACAGTGGAAGCTATTTATGTTGTGGTATTTCGGACACAAACATGCGACAAGTAACATGTAAACATAAACAGTTAGGACATGCTTAGGAGGACACACTACGGTTGTCATGACAACTGCTGATCATGTGATCTGTGCTGTGACGTGGCGGCAAATCAGCTGCTGCCTTTTGCATCTTTCTTTCTTTTTCTTTCCTCTTCCATTCTTTCTTAGTCTTCTTTCTTTTTCTTTGTTTTCTTTCATTTTCTCTCTCTTTTTCTTTTGGAAAGAACCATATGTGCTATTTGAAATTACAAGAAAACCAGAATTAGGAACAATATTGATATTTTGAAAATTCTAAATGTCTCTGCCACAGGCCCATTGGTTTCTCCTTTATACCGATGTGCTATTGTCTCTGCTATTCAAGATCCAGTCTGTACTTCTAGCCAGGGAATCCGAGTGCAAGGGGTGGGGTGGTCTGACATCGCTCTATGCTGAATTTAGAAGAACTCTTGATGATGATAAATTACTTGAATAAGCTCTGAATTAGGAAAATCGAAATGGGCTGCTTGCACCTTGCTGAAAAAGTGACATGCACTGAACCTGATGCAGCCCCTTGTGAGTGGGGATCTAATATTCTCAGTGACCGTGCTATGTTCCCTCTGATGTGGAGATAAATCTCTAAGCAGATTCCCGGTGGCAAAATATAGTATAAAAGCTGGCAAAGGAGTGTAGTCGGTCAGAGGAGGCCCACCGCCCTCTTGCCCGTCTGACTCCCTTCGGCCGGCGGCTATACTTGTCCAGCTTTGATACTATCTTTTGCCACCGGGAATCTGCTTTGTAAATGCATTTAATTTCGCGGTAGCGGGAAAAGGGACTTTTCGCGGTGGTTTTAAGTTCGCGGTAGCACCATGTACTGTAGTCTCTTACTGCCATGGAAGAATGTTCGCGGTGGTTTTAACTTCGCGGTGCCGCGAACATTAAACCACCGCGAAAGTGTCAGTGCATTCACAGTAATCTCTAAGCATATTCCCGGTGGCATAAGGTAGTATCAAAGCTGACCAAGGAGTAAAACCTTTCTATGCCCGTCTGACGTCCTTTTTTCGGCTTTACTCCTTGTCCAGCTTTGATACTATCTTATGCCACTTCTTGTAGATAAGTGGAGATGACCGATGTGAAATACTGTAACATGCAGAAACTTTCGCGGTGGTTTAATGATAGCGGTTTTTGCGGTGGCCGCTTCACCGCGAACTTAAAACCACCGCGAATATTTTTCCATGGCAGTAAGAGACTACAGTGCATGGTGCTACCGCGAACGTAAAACCACCGCGAAAAGTTCTTTTTCCCGCTACCGCGAAATGAAATCCCGGCGAACTTAGATATATTTACAGCATCTTTTGCCACCGAGAATCTTGGAGATTAGTGGAGATGACTGATGTGCAGGTAATCTGAACCAGCATGGCGGCATGAGTCATGATGTCCCACAGGGCTGGGGGGATGGCACAGCCGTCCATCTTCATAATATTTAGCCTGCGTTTACAATCTTCGGCTGGTTGGGCATGCCATTAGTAGAAGCTACATTTTATACTAATTTCAGAAATTAGAAGTATACCAATGACATAACACAGAATCAAAAGGGCCAAGCGGTATCAAACAGGCCCTTTTGATCATAACGTATTATGAAAAAAAAACTTGCTTGAAATCTACATAAGATATGAAGGCAAAATTGTTGTGAAACGTTTCTCAACTTCCTGAGTCTACTGAGCAACAACCCTTTCTAACTCCACAGCTCAGTTGTGCTAAAGGATCCTAAATTAAGGCCTGCTGCTCGGAACTAAAGCTTTAGAAAAGCTTACAAGGTCTTATAATACAATAAGATGGACCAGAACAGTTACACAGCAAATTTTAAGTGTTGTGAAACGTTTCTCAACCTCCTGAGTCTACTGAGCAACAACCCTTTCTAACTCCACAGCTCAGTTGTGCTAAAGGATCCTAAAGGCCCGCTGCTCGGAACTAAAGCTTTAGAAATGTTACCATTTTGGGTACCCTGGGAGCCAGCCGGGATCGGGAAGCTAGGACAGTTTATTCGGTGGCCTAAGACAGTCAGGCCCGCCGATCTCCTATTAGCACCCGGGGAGTTTAAGCCCGATTAGGTCCATCGCAATAACTTCTTTGGGCTTAAACTCCTGCGGGCTGACTGCCTTGGGTCGCCGAACAAAACTCGCTAGCTACCCGGTCCTGTCTGGCTCCCAGGGTACATTTTGGGCTGTCTACCTCTGCTTGATGATGTTCCTTCCCCACAGGACACATGGTAGATGACACCTCCATCCATCTCCATAACGCAGCAGGGCTGGCAGGGAAATGTTATCTCAAGCCTCCTGTCTATAAATCTTCTCCGAACGTAACTCCTCCTTTTGAACGATCAATCTCGTGATCTACATATAACGCTGGTTTAACTTTATTCATGGGGGCACCTATATCCGTTGTTTGTAAAAACTGGTTATCTAGGGATATCAGGGTCATTTTTTATAGGTAAGGTGAAATTTTTGTCTGTCCGAATAACTATTCAATAAGCAAATTTCCATCCTGGGACGGAGGGATGGGTCCTGGAGACAGCTCTGATCAGCAACATATAACCATGTTCTCGGAATTAAGTAATTAATATGTGATGAAAGAAACTCACAAATAAACAGTATTCCACAATACAGCAACTGAAATACAGACATTTTATTCAGCCATATGTCTAACAGGTGACCCCAGTATATATATATACAACACAGAAGTCAAGGATCATTCTTGTTTAAAAGTCACTTTGTGTGTGAAAACCACAAAAACATTAATTCACTTTTCAGAAATTTTCAGCCAAAATATACATTGAGGAATTCAAACATCGTGTGCCACAGAATTCACCCATATTTACAGTAAAACACCCTCTTTAAAAGTGCAGAATTAGATGTACATTCACTCGAGAAGTGACCGGATAGAAAAATATCTTAAGCTACTGGACGGACTATAATGCTAAAATGAATGACTGGTAGAATTCGTCTATTCACAGTTGTTGATAGAATCTAGGATGATATTGTCAATGGTAAACTTGCATGACAAAAAGATGATAAAGCTTTTTTAGCAATATCCCAAATGGAGTATATAGAATTCATTCACATGTAGCAATTGCAGTTAGAGAGATTTTATTAGTTTTTAACATCAATCAATTCATAAATTACACATGATGACTAACACTTCCTTGCAGACAACCCAACTTCAAGCAATGCTCTTCTTCAAGCAACTGATCTACAATGAGAAAAATGTTTGAAAATTTACACAAAGATTTCGAAAAAAATTTCAAAAATTCCGAAAACTTTCAAAAATTCTATAATCCCACATTTACAAGCATCCTGCATGTATTTGATAGCTATGGACATCTAGCCTTGTCCTCTTTCCTGGACATAATACATGTTGTACCAGTGTTATACCCCATGTAGAGCCATCCAGGGTCCAAATGAAGTGTAGCAAATGTAGCAGAACAACTTAATTGGTCCCATTTCAGTGGTCTGGACCCCCATTAGGGGGCATAACCCTGTCTGTATGGGCCATCAGGATAGAGGGTCACATGGGCCAAGTTTGACAAGACAGTAATAGATGGTGCTGTGTGCGTAGCTTGTAAATTGGCTGGTATAAGGCACACTTGGTAAAGTGGCTGGGAGAAATATGCTCTCTGGAATAGAATTGGACTGCATTTTCTAAAAGAAAAATTGACTTGAAAAATTCTGGATCGGAATTGATATATTGCAATTTCAAACAGAAAAATTGACTTGAAAATCTGGGTAGGTCCATTTTTTTTCTGTTGGAAATTGCTTAATTTCTGATCTAGAATGACTCAAACCAACACAGATGAACTTTCAAGTTCAGAAATATACATGTACATATTTTGCATAGATAAAATCGACTATGGGATTGTGCAGCATACCAAATGCAGAAGAAAAGTTTTATTCTAGACCATCAGAGTGTAGATCTAACAAAGTTGCTGCATTCTGAATTCTTAGGTGTACATATAAAACATTTCACCCTACACCATGTGTTGTAGTTGAATACACTTTCAGACATCCTAAAGTTATAGCCTAGACACAAGACTGTTTCCAGCATGCTACATAGAAATTACTGGGAACAGGTGTGTATTGGTACTAGTAGGTCCAAGAAACAGTCTGGCATCCAGGCTATCTTAGTGTGTACATGTAGATGATTTTGTTACATACAGAATTCACATATGCAGGGCTGTCTCCAGCTTGAATTTTTTTCTGTCCTACAAATTGTATTGTGATTTTCACTGTTAAATCTGTCAGTTTTAGCTTACAAAGATACATTTTATTCAAATTCCTGTCATGAACTTTTTTTGGACAGAATGGGTGAAATTTCTTTGTTTTGTCCCAACAAGCAAAATTTCTACGGGTCCTGGAGACAGCCCTGCACCTTTTTAAAACTAAGTACTGTCCAAAAACACTACTATCCCCCTATGCGACCCATGTTGTTGCGGGTCCGTGCCCTCTTAGCGCCAGGAAAACCTCCATCTTCTCATCAAAGCCGATAGGTCTCTCCTGCGGCTCTCGGTACCTGCAGAATCAAATGGTCAAAAACGTTATTATTAGCATTAGGCAGACTTGATGACTTGAATTATGACTAATTAATAATGCATAAAAACTTTCTCAAATGGGTTGAAGAGCTCAAAAGAAGGAGAAAAAGAAGGAGAAGAAGAAGAAGAAAGAGGTTGAAGGCATTACCTCCTGGTCATGTGCTCTCCCAGGAACTTGATGAGGTTGCACTGCTCCTCAAAGTGCTGCAGCTTCTTCCTGTACTTCTTACGCACGTACTCCGACGCCTTGGGGTTGTGAGCTGGGGAAACAAGAAAGGGAAATGTTCTTTACCAACAACCACACAAGTGCTGCAAATGTTGCTGCATGTGTAACAGTAGAATCGCCAAACTGACCATACTAAATGGCTTTTTGCCTTTTGTCATGGTGGTTTACGTTGCTGGGTTTGTGATCTGGCAGCCTGGATTCGGCATGGGTTTGAATCCCAGAAGTCAGGATATTGTTTCTGTCTCTACTCCTTTCTTACAAGTGGTGTAATGTTTAGAGTTTGCGCAAGAAACTCTATAAAGCAGACTTGAGACGACTGCAAAAATGCTTGTTCTGTCTTCTGCCTGCCTACCTCTTTGTTTCATCTGCAAACCTAAAAACCAATGTGCAAACTCCATTTTCTTCCTACCATAAATCGGTGTGAATTTAAAGGCATTTGCAGTTAACAAAAAACAAAAGATGTATTAATAGAATTTCTGACAATCACTGTAATTGGTAACTGTGTAGTACTAGATGAATTGCATTCATTATGTTCATACCTTTTCTGATCTGCCACCAACAACATGTAATAGATATCACTACCTGTCACTTAAGGGGATTCAAGTCCAGCTCTCTCATTCCTACCCTCCATACAGAGCCCTTCAGCACCACATTCCTGCCTGGCTGAATGTCAGAATGTGCACTTCAACGTTACACTTACATGATGGAGGGGCCACTTAACGACGTGTCAGGAAAGTTCAGCATCAAAAGAAACCAGGAAATATGGGATCTATATGCAGGCTCGAAATGTCAAGAATATGGTGGCTTTGTGTGGCTGGGCTAGAAGACACAAGATCCAGAATTCAAGGCTTTGATTCCTGAGGCATTCACAGCTAGGAGTTGTGCCATTGGGAAAGGCACTTAACACGATTTTCCTCACTCCACCCAGGTGTAAAAATGGGTATCTGCATCTGTATCTCGGTATAACCGCTGTTCGGCGTAACACACCAGCTACCGGGTACCTGACTTCAGATGGGGAGGTACATGTAAAAGGCAGTGGAAGGAGAGGGATGGGCTCCACCTTCCAATACCGTGCCCTAGACACTGTGGACAACAACACACCGCCCCTACGGACCCAAGCTGAATGTCAGAATATACACTTCAATGTTGCACTTACATGATGGAGAGCCCACTTAACGACCTGTCAGGAAAGTTCAGCATCAAAAGAACCAGAAAATATGGGATCTATATGCAGGCTTGCACAGAGGGCAGGATTCGAAATGTCAAGAATATGGTGGCACTGAAGGACTAGGCTAGATACACATGACAAGATCGAGAGATCACCGGTTCAATTCCTGCCATTCCTGGCTAGAAGTTGTTTTCTGGGGAAAGGTTCCTAACACTTCTTTCCTCACTCAATCCAGGTGTAAAAATGGGATCCTGACTTCAGTTGGGGAGGTAAAAGGCAGTGGAAGGAGAGGGATGGGTTCCACATCCCAAAACCAGGTGCCCTAGACACAGTGGACAACAACACACTGCAACTACTCCATATGTTTAATATAAGTCTTCTTCTTCTTTATTCATTCAAATCAACCTTACAGAGATTAATTCTTAGCAGAAGCACCTCTGAATGCCGTTGATCTTACAATGTGACTCAGAGTAAATACTTGCAACGACCAGACAACATGTACAGTACGCATGACATACACAGTACATACTAGACAAATAAAACACTTAGGCACCAGTCATTGATTTGTTGTACAGTCTGATTGTATAGTGTAGGAATTAGTTGCGCAGTCTGGAGGTCCTTGCTTTTGGGACCGAGATACTACATGAGCTTCGAAGTGACCTCCCAGTGACCTCTGACCTGACCGGAGGGACCATGTCATGTAGCGGGCGATCCGGGTTCATCATTTGCTTGAGTAGCTTAATGGCAGCGAGTCCATAAGCACATAAACATGCCCCCCCCCCCCCCTGCCATCCCAGGCCCACAGCTCCAACTGAGTTGTTCCAGAAGTCACAAGTGTTTTGTTACAGCTGATTAGAGTTCAGGGCACTGACCGCAGCCATTAGCCTAGCCTTCTCCAGGCCTTCCTACGGAGTACAGATCGTAAAATTGGGCAAAAAAGTCCTACTTCATACATGTATGTTAAGATATTAGCCGCAAAGCACACAATTTGTCATAAACATCCACAGCTGCCCCTGACCCCCCCCCCTGCCATTCCAGCCCCACAGCTCCAACTGAGTTGTTCCAGAACTCACGTGTGTTTAGTTACACCTGATTAGAGTTAAGGGCATTGACCCCGGGTATTAACAGCAGGGTGAATGAACCCTACAGCTCACACTGAGGGTGGAATTATAACACACAAGCTGATGGAGATAGTTTGGATTTCATGTCATTTGAGTTATTGTAACCATAACATGATCTAACTAACTTGTTGTACTTATTGAGCCTGCTTTGTAACATCTTTTAAAGTCCATGAGTCAAAGAGACCTGAAAAACCGTGAACAGACCCAAGTTGTGATTGATTGGTAAAAAGAAGAGGGAATATTATAAGGACAGAGGTGCTAGCTGTTTGGAAATTGCAGTTAGAGCTTGCTCTTGCAAAAGTTATGATATCAAAGAAGGGGAAAAGGAACCATAAAACCATTGACCTGTCTAGGAAAAGGTACTTGGCTCCAATCTCAAAGGCTGACCCCATCCAAGGAGTGTCTCCAAATGTTCCTTGTGCAATGTGCTATGAATGCAGAATACAGGGAAAAGGCATCCACCGGAAGTCCTTTTGAGTTGTATGCTTTCCTGATTCCAATTGGCAGCCATTCCATTCTCATCATTGTCCTCATTACAAAAACTGCCCCATTGGGGGCTATTAAACTGACTCTATACGACTGTTAAACTGACTCTAACCACTCACACAGCTCCCGGCATGGCGGAATATTTATCTGGAGTCAGATAGGGGATAATGACTGTACATAAAACACATTTTCAGCCTGTGGTCTGCTTAGTACTTTCACCTGTGCTACATTGGTCCCTTTTATACTGGTACATACCACAGAGACTGCCCGGAGAGAGTTGATAAGTCTGTTAAGGACCATGATTGCAGCTCTGTCAAGATGAAAAACACCTGACTGTGTATCAAACTCGACAAGACTCTTTGCCCTTCTATACAACTTTTTAATTTCTATTCATGAATCCATTACATGGAAGTGAATCATAGTGATGCAAAGAAACCACCTTACCTCTACAGATGATGTATAACGTTGGTTCACCTTTATCCGTTGGGTAACCTATATCCGTTGCTTTTAAAAACAGGGTATTTACTTTAGGTATATCAAATTCACGGAAGATAGTTTTAACTGCAATATCCTGAAACTATTGCAATTTGAAACTAACGTCAGTCGATGTGATATCCCAAAATATTCTGTTTATCAAAGCAACGGATATAGGTTACCCAACGGATAAAGGTGAACTAACATTAAATGCAGTACTATTTTGCTCTCCACATGTTCTACTATAAGTTCAAACCTATAGCTAAGTTAAAGTTGCCCGTACATCAGTAACAGATGCGTAGGGGTGGCGCCCATCTCCATTTCTGTAGCCCTTGGGCCACACATGTGCAAGTCACTACAGCAGGGGGCTGGTCCGCTGGTAGTGATGTGTGTTTAACTTCCATACTCTTCCTCATTAGTGCTGAGTGCTAAGCAGAGAAAGCAGCATGTACCATTTTTAAAGTCTTTGGTATGACTCGGCCGGGGATCGAACTCACGACCTACCGAATGCAAGGCGAACACTCTAACCACTAGGCCATTGCACCGGTAGCTAACATGTCTTGTTTATATTCCATCGGGTTTGTGCCTTTCTGACTCGACCCTTGAGGAAGATAAACGGAAACAGATTCGCTGTTTGGCAGCGCAGATATCCAAACCTCTGTCAGCTGTGCAGGGCTAAGGAGTAAATCCAGATTATATGTTCCCTCCAACCCTCGGATCCAAACAGGGTAAGAAGGGCGAAACCTCCAAGACCCCATAAGTCCCTGCACGAGATTGCATAATCCTTGTTGTCATCAGGCAGTGGAGCTAGCTGGTTATCCGTGTAAAGCCCTGCTTTCCTATACAAAACCCTCAATGGAATGTTGAGCGATTATGCTTGTGGTATAATAGTTACAAATCATGTTTATAAGTAGATTCAAAACATTATCATTCAAACTTAGAGTAGCCACATGTCCCGCATTTTTATTATGTTGTGATTTGCAATGACATAATCAATATCATCATCATTACTTAATTCAATAGTAGTAGTAGTAGTAGTATACGTAGGAGAGGTTGCAGTAGTATTGATGTTGTGTTATCAAATAAATGTTAGACTCAAGACTACCTGAAAAACAGATCAAAATGATCTGGGTGCATTTTTTTCTAGTAGACAAATATAAATAAGTATGTGGCCTTCTGACAAGAATTTCCTATAAACTTGATAGCACAAATTTTTTGGACAAAAGTCTAGCAAGTGTAAGTTGTATCCCTTTTTCTTATCATTGATGGATGTGGATTTGTTTGTTATGTCTGGTGCTATCTAGGATTGTTTCCACAGTGGTAATATTGGATTCTGTGGAAGTGGAGGTATTCTGATACGTTCTTATCAAACTTTATAAAGACTTCAACATGCCTTATCACTCCACACCAGTTGGCATGTTTACTTGTTTCACTTGCCAGTATCCAAAACCATCTGTACAAAATTACTTCTTCATTTTGTCTTCAGCTTTTGTTTCTTTTTTCAAGGACAAGAGCGTCAAACTTGAGTGAATCTTTCTTGAAATAACATCCTGGCAAGAGACTCTCTCTTGTATTTCTAATGATTCTGATCCAACTTTTATTTTCTTAAACTTAAGCTACAAAACTGGATCAATGCCTATTGTATCTCTGTCATCAACACAGCTAAGACAAGGTCTCTGTCTGCAATCTTAGTGATAACATATTGTTGGAATGCGAAGGTAACTTTTTGAGTCAGAAGAATGCACAAGACCCTGAATGATACTGATGGTAGCCTTGAATTTGTATGTGGTGTCATAACAAATGATACAACCCAAGTTCATATTAGGCATTATAAAGTTAATCTTTTGAATCTCTTCCTCCCAAGACCCCCAAATTTGACGACACTTGAATGTCAAGTTTAAGGTCATAGACTTTTATTAACGAAATGAATGAATAGATGGATGAATAAGTGAATGAGAAAATGGATGGATGAGTGAATGAATGGGTAAATGAATGAATGCATGAGTGAATGAATGGGTGAAATGAATGATTGAATGAATGATTGAGTGAATGAATGAATGAGTGAATGAATGAGTGAATAAATGAATATCTTTAGGGTTTTATTGAGAAAACATCCTCCCCAAATCCAACCATGGCAGCCCACCTGGCTGAATGGATACCAGACTTTACAACATGTAACCATGGAGGTAATACATTATACATTACGTCCACAATGTAACCCACCTTGCCATGTGTTACATATGTTTCAGCCAGCCTTTCCTAACCACTCATCACCCTTATCATGAGCTAACAGCACTTATCAGCAGCCCAGCTATCAGCACTGGAGCCCAGATGGACCTGCTAGTCACCACTAAAGCCTTCAACATGGATTACCAAATACAGTATATACTGCAAAGGGGGAAATGTTCTCTTGTGTTTTGTTTTTTTTAAGTTGGCAATTTTTGCAGCAACCTCTTCACTACAAACTTCAAACCCACTTCAGATTTCTTCTGTCATCAGCCTGCCTTGCTTCAACCATGAACTGAGACCACCACAAATACTGTTATTTTGTAATTACTCACTACTGTGATATGAAATCCCCGCGAACATTTTCACTTTTACAATGCCTCCCCAAGTGGGCTTACTCTAGGATTATTATGATATACAACATAGCTAGTCTCCAAGCAGACCCATCGGTGCCTTAGAGATAATATATTAAAGCTGGCAAAGGAATATAGCCGGCCAAAGGGAGATAGCCGGCTAAGGGAGTCAAACGGGCACCGCTACCAAGTCCCTGGCCAGCTTTGATACTATCTCTAAGGCACCGTTGGGTCTGCTTGGAGACTACAACATAGCATGAGTCAGGGATATGGCAGCTGACATTTCTCTTCTTGGAAGGACTTTCAGTTTTATTTCTGAAAGAGATATTAATCTATCTGACATATACTCTGGACAGGAGACTTTGTATTAACATGAATTGGTGTGGATTTTAGACAAAATTTAGCTCACATGAAGACAGGGATGGACAAAAATATTTTCCCCATCTGTACAAAAAATCTGAACTTCATGACATGAAATTGATGGAGATGTATTTCTTATAAGCTTATGATTATAGATTTAACGAAGAAAATCTACAACGTTGGCTTTCAATTAACGAATGGGCTGGAAAGAAGTCAAAGCAAGAGGCAACCCTGTCCTACGACTGGCCACTTCTGTTGCCATGGCAACAAGAAGTCATGTGACATTGCCAGGTTGGATGTGTCAGAGAAAGGAGGTTATATGAGCTCTTTGATCTGAGTGACACCTGAACAGTTCCATAATGCAACACAAACACCTGACACAGCATTTGAGCATTTTAGGCTGCTCTGTTCCCATGGCAACAGGACGTCACATGACCTTGCCAGGTTGTATGTCTGTGAGTGACACCTGAACAGTACCATAACACAACACGAACGCCACACAGCATTTGCGCATTTCAGGCTGTTCTGTTGCCAGGGCAACAAGACATCATGTGACCTAGCCAGGTTGTACATGTCTGTTCTGTTGCCAGGCAACAAGAAGTCACGTGACCTTGCCAGGTTGGATGTGTCAGTGTGACCACCTGAGCAGTTCTATAACACAACACAAACAGGGCACAGCAGTTCCAGACACAGTCCTGCTGACAGACAGCACACTCCCACCACCAGTGCCCTGTCATGGTCCAGGGTGGACCCTCTCTAACTCTGTTTTCCTTAGGCCTTGTGTCATGGTCCAGCGTGCACCCTCTCTAACTCTGTTTTCCTTAGGCCTTGTGTCATGGTCTTGGGTGGACCCTCTCTAACTCTGTTTTCCTTAGGCCTTGTGTCATGGTCCAGCGTGCACCCTCTCTAACTCTGTTTTCCTTAGGCCTTGTGTCATGGTCTTGGGTGGACCCTCTCTAACTCTGTTTTCCTTAGGCCTTGTGTCATGGTCCAGGGTGCACCCTCTCTAACTCTGTTTTCCTTAGGCCTTGTGTCATGGTCTTGGGTGGACCCTCTCTAACTCTGTTTTCCTTAGGCCTTGTGTCATGGTCCAGGGTGCACCCTCTCTAACTCTGTTTTCCTTAGCCCTTGTGTCATGGTCCAGGGTGCACCCTCTCTAACTCTGTTTTCCTTAGGCCTTGTGTCATGGTCCAGGGTGTACACTCTCTAACTCTGTTTTCCTTAGGCCTTGTGTCATGGTCCAGGGTGCACCCTCTCTAACTCTGTTTTCCTTAGGCCTTGTGTCATGGTCCAGGGTGCACCCTCTCTAACTCTGTTTTCCTTAGGCCTTGTGTCATGGCCCAGGGTGCACCCTCTCTAACTCTGTTTTCCTTAGGCCTTGTGTCATGGTCCAGGGTGTAACCTTCTCTAGTTCTGTTTTCCTTAGCCCTTGTGCAAGCCTACTGTAATGTGGTTCCTCCTGGAATAACTTTCATGTGAGGGCCCCCAAGGGGGGGTACCGACAACGCTCTACGCTAAATTCGGGAGGGCCGGCTACGTAATACGCTAAATTATGGACGCTTCATTACGCTCTACGCTAAATTACGAAATTTCATCATATATTATGCAAATATTTATTGTCTTTTGGCTGAACTCCGCCGACGGCAGAACATGTGAAGATGAGATCTAAACAAAACTGATAATTCCATCAATAAGATTAAAACTTAACTTCTAAAGACGTCTTGCTGGCCAAAGGCGGCGACAGCAAATTTCTTATGTGACGTAATTTTCAGCACTTGTAGCACCGAAAGCGGAGGCGCGACAATCCTAGGGCGTCCGGGGGCATGCTCCCCCGGGAATATTGTGAAATCTTGAACCTCTGAAACGCCATTTTAAGCATTTTGAAGGGCAAATTTTGCTCACAGACTAAGCTAAGTTAAATAGCATCCAATTAGAAATTCACATGGTTTTAGCTTTAAGCTGGGCAACGCCCCCAAACATCATTTTCAGATTTCGAGTGCCGAAAGCACGAACAGTCGAACTGTCGCAAGGTAGGTACGGGAAAATTTGGAAATTTTTACCATCTGAAACACCATTTCCTGCATTTTGAGGGACAAATTTACTGGCAGACCATATGCTCAATGTAATGACATTTCTGTCAGAGAAACGTCTTTGAGGGCGACGAGCGCCGGAGGCTAGGCCCAAGCCGTCGCAAGCCTTGGCAAGGGCCGCCCGGCGCCCGGAGAAAAATTGAAATCTCGACCCTCTGAAATGCCATTTCCTGCATTTAAGGGGCACATTTTGCTTGTTAACTAAGCTAAGGTCGGTAAAAAGATTTCTACTAGTTGGGGGGACGACGCTCCCGCAACATATTTTCACCATGTCCAGTGCCGAAGTGTTGAGCCATAGCAAGGAATGTCCGGCGAAATTTTGAAATCTGGACCCTTTGAAACGCAATTTCCAGCATTTTCGCGGGTAAAATTTGCCGGTAGACTTTTTTTTTTTGCCAATATCGCTCGACGCAAAATGCACCGATTACGCTCTACGTTGAATTCGAGCGGTCCCGCTACGGAGTACGTAGAATTAAAACCGCCGATTACGCTCTACGGAAAAGGGCTTTGGGGCCCCCTCATGTCAGTCACAGGGTCTAGTCTGATACAGTAGAGCTTGGATAGAAGTCAGCCTTGAATAGCTTTTTGCATTAAAACTCCGGTTAAACGCTAAGTACTACTACCAAATACATAATGGACTCTGAAGTTTGTACATTTAGGACACTTTGACTTGATTATGCAGATGATTCCACATGTGCATCATGTGTGAGTAACTGCAAATCATGCAAAGAGGCAAAATGAGGAAATATATGCCGTAAATTGCTAAAAAGAAGAAGAAGAAAAAACCCCGGATATTACCCAAAATTCAAGACCAAAGTAAAAAAAAACATGTGAAAGAACAAAAAAGAATTTCTTCCTCTAGTCTTTAGGCAAGTTTGCTTTTTTCGCTTAACAGTTTTTTCCACACACACTTGCATCTGTTTTGCGGTGCCCAGAGAATGTCATCCATATAATCAAATCAGTATGGCCTTGTTATGGAAACAAAATTTACAACTTATGACAAGTAAACATTCCTTAGGGTCAAAAAAGTAAATTCCTTAGTAGACATGTGATGATAAAATGTCATTATGACAGGTTTCAGAAAGAGACAACATGAGCTCGAGGGCAAACACTTGAGTCCATAAATCCAGACTACTGGCTAGTAATTTGGGGATTTGTTACATAAGATATTGCACACAGGAAACTTAAGATGGAAATAAGTAAATCATGCCCTTTTACCAGATATTTCGGAAGTGTCGTAACTTCCAGCTATTCCGGCAGGGCTGTCTCTAGCTTTTATTTTCCTGTCTTGCTCCTTGATTTGAAGCAAATGCTGTTAATTTGGTTGCTAGATCTGTTATTTTAAGATTACAAAACTACATTTTCATTAATTTTATGTCAGGAAGTTCAAATTTGTTGAACAAGCATGGTGACATTTATGTCAGTCCCAACAAGAAAATTTCCATCCCTGGATGGAAGGATGGGTATCTCTTTATCTAACTTAAAATAGATCCTCTTAGAAAGTATTGCATAATGCTTGCAGTTTTCCTTTAAAACAACTAAGTTGACAAAGTACAACAAAATGATACTACAGGAACTGTCAACTACCTGCATTTGGTAACAATCAATATGACTTTTCCCTACATGTAAACAACATCATAATCCGTTTTCAAGCTTCACAAGATTTTAGATTAATTAGAAACAAGTTTGTGCCAAAACACATAAGTAGGGAATTAACACCTGGACAATTGTACATTATATAGTTGAGTAACGTTGTCATACATGTGCACATACCCTTGTCTAGTGTCCAAATTGTACTAAAAGGCACACCTGCAAAGCTGAGAAGACAGGCCAAAATAGTGTCAACAGGTTGAAGATATGAAAAGTTTGGACCAAAACTTATTCTGGCAGATGGAGGGTCCCATGGGGGGATCTATAATTGGCAAGCAGAAAATCCAGATTACTCACCCCCCACAAGTGCCTTCACTCAGTGCCAACTAGAAGGCTGTCAGGACTCATTACAGTGATTCCTCAAATCTTCACAGTGGTTTTCTGTTCAAGGTTTTCACAATTACCGTATCACTGCAAACTTTATACCACTAATGTTTCATTTTACAGTACAGTATGTGACTAGAGTGCTATCACCAACTTAAAACCATCGCAAACACACACAATTTTCTCTTCACCACAAATTAAATCACCACAAACTTAAGCCATTTTACAGTACTTGATGAAACGCAAGGCTGCTGATGTTTGTAGGCGATTTCCTTGTTACCAAGACCAACACCCAAACCCATTGCCAAGTGCATGAGGGTCTGCATGCCTTTTTCCGTTAAGCGTTACGAGCCATTTGAATTCACTGTTAATCGTTACCGACCTGCTCTAATTCAACGTTAATCGTTATCGGTATATTCTTCGTGAAGCGTTATTGATCGTTTTAATTCAACGTTAATCGTTATTTGTTTTCCCGAATTCACCGTTAAGCGTTACTAAGAAATTCTTCGTAATCTTGTACATGTATACACACGAAGTCAAATACCAGATAGAACCCCTTCAAAGGGTCGAGATTTCAAAATTTCTCCGAGCCTCCAGGCCTTCGGCTCTGAACATTGTAAAATATGTTGCGGAAGCGACTCGCTCTCAAAACTTTATCACTCATACAGATTTCAGTGTCAAACATAGCTTAGTTTCGGGCAAAAATTTCTCCTAGAATGCAGAAAATGAGGTTTCTCCGGATCTGGCGAAAACGACGACATGGCGAAAATATGTTGAGGGCGTGGGTTTTCGCACAAAAAAACATTTCTCTCTAATAAAATGTCATTTAATTTACATGTAGCTTCGTCTTACGGAAAAATCTGTCCTTCAAAATGCAGTAAATGGCGTTTTAGACGGTCCAGATTTTAAAATTTGCAAAATTGCAACGCCTCGTTCCTTCCGAGCTCAAAATGGTAAAAGTATGTCGGGGCTCTGGGGGTGGAGGCCAAAGCTACGAGAATATCCCTGCGTAATTTGATGAAAATGTCAAAATCAACCTAGCTTAGTCGGTCGGCAAAATTTGCCGAAAATGCAGGAAATAGCATTTAAGAGGGTCTTGATTTTAAAAATTTTCCGGCAGAGCATACCCCCGGATCCCCCCGGAGTGCGTCGCGCCTTCGGCGCCCCATCTGCTGAAACATGTTTAATCCCCCCATAAGAAATTTGCTGCCGCCGTCTCTGTGGCGGGCCGGGAACTTTGCCTCCGTCAATTTACAGATGTCATGGAGATTGTTCCTGTCATTCCGCCGGGTTCTGGGCACCTTTTGCTTCTCACAATGTATTTTCACCCATTGATATAACTACTCTAGCGTTGTATGAATAGGAATGCACGTCAATGTTACTGTTATGCTTTGTAACTAATTCTGAATTTACCGTTAAGCGTTACCCGGCCTCCTGAATTTACCGTTAAGCGTAACCGGGCCTCCTGAAGTCACCGTTAAGCGTTACCAAGACCCCCCATGCAGACCCTCGTGCATGCCTGAGTCATGGTTAATCTCAATGCCACGCACATTTTCATCACTTTCTTTGAGGTTAAAAAAAAACATCTGCTGGAGGAAATTGATTTTTTTGCTGTTTAATTGAAATTCAAGAAAAACAGTTTTCAAAGGAGTAAACTCATGTGCAGATCAGAGTTTATTGCTTTCCAACGGAGTTGAAAATGAATACATAGTACTATATTATGTAAATTAGCCTGGATACCATACCCCAACCTCAAAATATATCTTCCCTGCACGATAGATACTTGAGATCGGGGTGGGGTTTGGTAACCAGGCTACATGTAAATCAAAGCAGGTCCTCAAAGCTTTAACTGATTCATTGTCGTTGTCAGTAAAAATCTTGCAGGTCCTTTTTACTTTAAATGGTACAAGGAATTAGCCAATCAATTTCTGGTGGTGGTTCAAAACTTTTATGTGACTTGTTCTCACTTGTAAAGTAGTGTGATATGAGAAGCAGCTTTCCCTTGAGGGTCTGCATGGGGGTTGAGACAACTTGTAAAGAAAAGAGGAATACCTAGCTTTCTCCCCTTGCTTGCCAACTGGCAACAGAGCAACTTGGCACAAAGCTACCATCTCCCCAACCCTATAACAGCCTAACCTTTCATACACCGCACTGTGTAAAAGTTTGTATACACTGGAGGCTGGCGGCCTGTTGTCATGGTGGGAGAATTTATCAGTTCAAAGTTGTGGAAAAGACTTTTGCCTCCGGAGGTTACCTCGCTGACAGGTGGTCCTGATGACACCCCAAGGCATGCTGGAACAGGTCCAAGTTGGCACACCCTTGAACAAGGTCGGGCCTCAGGTTGGAATTTTTCTCCAAGGATATTCCTTCAACGCAAGCACAACTGGCCACAAAAGTTAACTACCGACTAGTTTATGTGGTGTTGGATTGGTGGTAATGATTCTAGCATAAAGCTTTTATAGTGCCCTCCTAGGGGGTTCTAGTGATGTGATCATTGTAAACTTGTACTGATCTGATACACTACAAATTTTATTAGAAGGTGCCTAACTTGGCCTTGAACCCAAATGCAATCAATATGGCTAGTAAAGAGTTGCATCTTTCATGACTGTATTAAACAAGATGCCTGTACATCTGGAAGGATGGCAAGCTAAGCCATTTGAGAGGGTCTGCATGGGGGTCCAGACAACGATTTTCGCTGAATTCAAAAGTACCCCCTAGCAGATGTATTACGCTAAATCAAGAAAGGCAATCATGCTAAATTTGGTCGCCTCGCTACGAATTACGTAGATATTAAAGGTGGTGTTCCCTACGAGTTATGGGAAATAAAAATAGGCTGCCTACACCTTAGAATGGAGCATGGAGACCCTCATTTGACTTTGAATCAGAACAACATCTACATGACATGTCACCACCACTGGCCGTTACGGTGAAAACGTCCTATAATGGGTGAATGGTAGTGAAAGTACGGTTAAAGTCGGTACTCTGATTGTTCTGAGTCAAAGTCACCCCTTTTATGTTTACTCTGCAAGGGGTTAATTTTGAGCAATTATCACATATTTTGAGTAGATTATGCAAGGATGGGGTGAAATGCCAAGTGTTTACTTTGCACCAGAACACAATAGAAAATTCACCGTGTTTCACCCCGCTGAAATTAACACCTCCGGTGAAAGGTGTCATCGTACGGGCGCACGCAACTCCATAGACAAAGAAACATACCATCGGTAGCTCGCCGCCATCTAGCCGGTGCTGGGAGTGTAGAACGCCCGCCCAGTTCATCAGCACAAGCTGGGGAAATTTTACCGCTGTTGGTTGATATTAGACCCTATCCTCACTATTAAAAAAATCAATCGAAAACCGTGGTGACATCGTGGGGAGTTTTGCTACCAGAGTGTTTCTTTTCCCGAAAAATGACGGTAAAACCAGCATGGCATGCATACAACGTCCTTGGGCATACCATACCATGAGATTCACCTAACGTTAGCTTCCCATACTGCGTTCGGAAAACACCATGATTTTGAGCAACTTTGGATCATAGTTTGTTTATCATATAAATAAAGAAAATGGAAAAACTGGTGCAAAAATATCAGATCTACACGAAGGAGGTTAAAAACAACAAGTGATTTTTAACCTCCTTGGATCTACCAAGCGACGCTGGCTGGCGAGGTACCGGACTGGGCTGGCGGTCATGCAGCTTCTACCCGGCCCGAATCATCCATGCAGGAAAATCTTCCAATAATTCATAGTTTTACAGCATTAGGAAATATATTCTACGTCTTTTTTAGATCCTCTGAGTAAGTTTTGTTGTTGTTGTTGTCGGGAGCCGTAATTTTCCGTGGCCGTATCTTGACATTCCCAGCTTAAATTCTCCCATAAATGCGGATATAAATGCATGCTTTCTCGAAAGACTATTGTAATTGTGTATTTCTTTACGAGAATATTGCAATGTAATTGTGGAATATAGCGTTTTTGTGCGTAGAAATGTAACATTTTTCATACAAAGAAATTTTGTTTGACGCGCGGGTGGGCGCAAGGCATCATGGGGCAGCAAAGAAAGAATTCTGCAGCTCGACCAATCAGAGCGCAGATCATAGTGGGGAACCCCCTACAGCCGTAGGATCAACCAATCAGAGGTGCGTATTCCGGTCACGTGCACGTATTGCACGCTTGCAGACGCTGAGCGGGCGTCATGGCGGCCGAAGTCGATTTAGCGCCGTATTTGACTGGGAAAACGCCCGGACACGATGTTTTATCATGTTTTAAAATGTGTTTTATAAGTTTATTAGACGCGCTTAGATGTCTGAGTTCTCGATACAAAAGAGGGTTAGTCTCCTTGTCAGATACAAGTCCTGTCATGGCGCTCTCGATTTCAGAATGAAAAATTAATTACTTGCAACAAGGAGGTGCTTGCAAGCATGCGGCAAATCAAACTTTGGGTCCGACCCAGAAATATGTGACTCGGTCGCAAGCGTAAAAAAATCCTGGAACTAGGCGGGCAGTCTTCAGTCCCAGTGCCGTTACAGATAGCGCCGAGCTGTAACCGTTGAAGTTTGCCCGGCGTGCGGAGGGAGCGTAAAAAATCCCCGGCTTGCGCTGAGGAACTGGGCGGGCAGTCTTCTGTCCCAGTGCCGTAGACTAGACAGCGCCGGGCACGTCGCTAGCGCTCGTGAAACAACGCACACAATAACGTAATTGCTGTTTGTTTTACTAGGGGTGAAACCTTCATTTCACCATGTTTTACTCTTTTGTCACGTAGGTGCAAGATTCGCTTTCACCCCTCCATATTTACATGGGAACAATGCGAATCCGGGTGACACATTTTCACCGTAGTTCACCGTGTTTCACCAACATTCACCCATTATAGGACGTTTTCACCGTAACGGCCAGTGGTGGTGTGTATCATCTTCCTGTTGTAGGAAGTTAGCCTCAAGGAAGATAAAGGAAGATGGATTGCCTGTTTGACCTTGGGACTGACCCTGAGAATAACAAGTGTCTCTTCAAGGACAGAGGACTGACTTCACCTGACTGCAAACGTTAATGCCAGACCTTTGTGACACTTTTATGAACTCCAACATATATATATCTGAAGTGACCATGCATTAAATATAGTGCATTTAAGTGACCATGCATTAAATAAGTTGATGGACGGTGGTTTCAAATTGCGATATTTTAAGATAAACTAAAGTATTATAACTTACATGTCTTTAGTTTGAACCTTTGGTGTTATAACTTATCTGTTTCTAGTTTGAACCTTCCATTATCCCTGAGAAGTTTCAAGGGAAAGTCAGAACTATTGAAGCAAAGGAGAATGGATATAAAAAAAATTCCCGACCACCCCCTGAATGTTGCAGATAGACTAGTCTGGAGGTAATTCAAGTTCAGTATATTGTGTTCTTGATTTATGTTCTATTTAGAAACATGGCTCTGGTACAACAATGCTAATTCCCAGACTGTTTTTAGAAACATTTGTTTCCCCAACTATTCAGCCCCCATACCGGAGGGTATGCATGTCCCTTTTCTGTTGTATGTAGCCTTTTTAATATTTTTCCATAATCAGTAAAGCCGTCTTATTCACCTATTTTGTAGTGAAGCAACCAAATTTTGCATAATTGCCTTTCTTGATTTTAGCGTAACACATAGCTACGATGTTCTTATGAATTAAGCATTAAGTCTTGTAGGAACCCCCCATGCGGACCCTCCAATATCACAGACAACTTGGGGAGGCAGTACCCTGTGGCTGTTGGCCCTTTTCCACTTTGGCAAGAGTTGGGTAGAATTTTCCAGAAAGGAAATGGTGGGAACAGAACGTTTTGTACATCTTAAGGGAAAACACTCTTCCCAATAGGATACCCTTTGTACTGCTTTTCCCCGCTGCAATGGGACATTGTGTTTGTATGTCAAGTGAACCAACAGACTCCCTGCCCCATTGCAGAAGAACCTACAGAGCTTGATGCAGAGCAAAACTGTTGGAGTTCTGGTTCAGAGAGCTTTTAGCACTCTAGTAGTATGCTGTGTTTGTCATCTATTAAGCATTGTCTTGGGGTTGGAGTGATTCAGAGTTCAAAGCAGACATATTGTATACATCTCTTACATGTACATCTTATGACTCAAATGCAACTTGAGTTCTGGCTCAAGTTTAAGTCCAATGTCAGAGAGCGTAGTACGGTACTGTGTTTAGTATTGTCTTGGGTTTGTAGTGATTCAGAGTTCAGAGCAGACAGCTTAGACCTCCTGCATCTTATGACTAATCTGCAAGTTGAGTTCTGGTTCAAGTTTAAGTCCAGTGTCAGAGAGCGTACACTGCATTTGTCATCTGTTAAGCATTGTCAGTTTGGAGTGATTCAAAGTTCAAGGCAAACTGAAAATGCTTCACTGCTGAAATCTCTGATATGAACCAGAGTCCAGATGATTGATAATAGAGCTTTCCTTCACCTCTTGAAGAAAGTCTTAGTCCAAAGAGAATGTTACATGTACATGTGTGAAGGTTGAAAAAGAGAAGGAGGATCATTATCTGCAAGTTCAAATTTGGGATTAGAGAGGCTTTGAGAGGCTTTGAAAGACTTTGAAAGTCATGGGATTTGAACCTTCACATGAATGAGCGTTGTCTTTCAGATGCATACATGTTATGTTGTCAAGACAATAATGATCAACCATTGTAAGGTCAGTGTCTTACTGGAATATTTCAATAAAAAACATCTTGTATCTCTTGAATGTTGAATGAAACTTTGAAATATGGGTCGGTGTAGAATACTTCCGGTGTAGAACTTCTCGTTTCGCTAATAGCACATTACCGTACTGTGTAAAGCTCCTGAACCAAGACGGGTAATTTGTGAATAGTAGCGAATCTTTCTTTGTGTAATAACTGACCAATTATTGTAAACAGTAGATGTTATGTTGTCACTCGATCATTTTAAATGCGTTAACTTGAGTTAGAGGTTGAAATACTGACTGTGAAAAAACGACAATTCAGCCTTTTGTAAATGTGCTGCAAATGTTTTTAATGTCAATGGCAATAATAAACCATTTCTCTCTCTCATATGGGTCAATAAAGTCTGTCTGGGCAGAACTTGTCAGCAATACTCCCAGTGTGGGTATCAGAATGTTCATGTCACATATTTCTGTTTAATCCCTCCCTACAAATGCCCTTGTCTGTTATGGCAAAGCTATCACAACACACACACCTATGTTAGGCCACACTGACTTAACTTTATGGATGACATCTGTACATGCATTGATTTTTGCCTGTTCTAAAAATTTAAGAAAATTGGGTCACAATTGTCATCCAATAGCATCCTTTGTCAATTAGAATACTATAAATGCAGAAACTTTTGCGGTGGTTTAATATTCATAGTTTGCAAGGCATGCTGCTACCACAAAATTAAAACCACTGCGAAAAGTCATTTTTCCCCCTACCGCAAAATTAAATCCCCCCCTCCCCTGCAAACTAAAATTTTACAGTATGCTTGCAAAATGCATTTACAGTATGCTTGCCAGAGGATCTGCTCTCCAGGTAAGGGGGCACATGGTCAGGGCATGGGGGCACAGTGCCCTTGTTTGCAATAAATGCAAATAAAAAAGCATTATTGAAATGGTGACTATTTCCACTTGCAGTCTTACTGGAGTTGAACATCGCACAAACCAAGCCTGGGAAAGGTTGGACGAGATGTCCTGTGGTTTAGCAGCATTTTGTAGTTGTTGGATTTTTTCGCCCACGCGCATTAGTTTTGGTGTCTCCACAGTCCTGTGGTTAAGCAGCATTTTTTTTGTTGATCTTATCTGTTTTTTTTCCGCTCGCATTAGTTTTGGTGACTCCAAAGGATGTCATCCATAAAATTGAGCTAGTGTGGTCCTATCAGCCCCTATGGTGATCTATGGAGCTTGTTGTGACAGCTGGGGGGAGGGGGGTGGTGGGGAATGGAACCCGACCTTCATGTCTGAGGAGGATGATGTGAAGGTCACATTCCTCTGATGACCCTGTCATATGTTACCCTGGGCAGTCTGTCCATCACAGACTCACCCCTTCTGGCACTGTAGACTCCAAAACACCTGTTAGATTTCTGGGCTCTTCTAAAGAAAAGGTCGTATCTCATCACAGATAGCTGTCATGAAGCAATATAATCCTGTCTGTCCATCAGTGACTAACCCCACATCCCTCTTTACACTGTAGACATCAAAACCAATGTTGAACTGGTCTAAAGAAAAATGTTGTATCTCATCAGATTAAAACACCTATTAGATTTCTGGGCTCTTCTACAGAAAAAGGTGATGTTGTATCTTGTCACAGGTAGCCCTCAAATGCCTTATCCTGTGTCTGTGCATTAATAATTCGCCCATCCTGGTACTGCAGACAATAAAACACCTGTTAGACACTTGGTGTTGTTGTGGGCTATTCTAGAGAAAAGAGCTGTATCACCTCAGTGTTCTTCAGTGAACGCCGTGTTCTTCAGTGAACGCCAGCAAACTGCCTAACTCAGCAATCCTCATCATAACAGACATTTCAGATCTATGGAGTACGACTTATATCTGCACAATCAGGTGAGCCAAAACAACTTTTCCTGACAATTTCTGTGCACTGTCTCTCTCAACACGTGTGTTATCCACAGTGACATACTTTGAGGATATGCAACTCAAGTACACCAGGCAGCTAAACACAGCTTAAGAAACAAAGCCAGAACAAAGCTCACTTAATCCTGCTCTCATTGCTTCAAAGTCCTTCCTTGATCCTTGAGCAAACATGAAGAAGTGCAACTACATCATCTTAAGGTGTCGTTGCCTCAGATCTGCGACCTTCGTTAGGAAGTACAGGTGTTTGAAGTTCTCTTCAGCTGAACGTAACACCAAGAACTCAGTTCTACAAAACAAGTACACTCCACCAAATTGCCTAACTCTGCAAATTATCATAAGGAAAGGAGATATTTTGAATTTATAGACCCACATCTGTACAATCACGTGATGAAAATCAACCTTTTCCTGGATTTGATAATTTGTACACAATTGTCGAGCACTGCGGTCAAATCACAGCTTTATAAACACGGCTTTAGACACAAAGTCAGAACAAAGCTAACTTAATCCAACCCTCTAATTATTATTGCCACAAACTTCTTTCTTGATCCTAAAGCAAATATGAAGAAGTACAACTACATCGTCTTACGATGTCATTTCCTCAGATCTGAAAACTTTGTGAGGAAGTACAGGTGTTTGAAGTACTCTTCACCTGAACGTAACACCAAGAACTCAGTTCTACAAAACAAGTACACTCCATCAAAGTGCCTAACTCTTTATAGACCCACATCTGTACAATCACGTGATGAAAATCAACCTTTTCCTGGATTTGATAATTTGTACACAATTGTCAAGCACTGCGGTCAAATCACAGCTTTATAAACACGGCTTTAGACACAAAGTCAGAACAAGGCTCACTTAATCCAACCATTATTGCCACAAAGTTCTTCCTTGATCCTTGAGCAAACGTGAAGAAGTAAAACTACATCGTCTTAAGGTGTCATTTCCTCAGATCTGAAAACTTTGTGAGGAAGTACAGGTGTTGGAATTACTCTTCAACTGAACATAACACCAAGAACTCAGTTCTACAAAACATGTAGACTCCACCAAAGTGCCTAACTCTGCAAGTTATCATAAGTAAAGGAGATATTTTGAATTTATAGGCCCACATCTGCACAATCACGTGATGAAAATCAACCTTTTCCTGGATTTGATAATTTGTACACAATTGTCAAGCACTGCGGTCAAATCACAGCTTTATAAACACAGCTTTAGACAAAAAGCCAGAACAAGGCTCACTTAATCCCACCCTCATTGCCACAAAGTTCTTTCTTGATCCTTGAGCAAACGTAAAGAAGTGCAACTACATCTTCTTAAGGTGCTGTTGCCTCAGATGTGCGACCTTCATGAGGACGTGCGTGTGTTTGCATTGCTCTTCAGCTGAACACCAGTGTTTGTATAAAGGCCCCCGGAGAAGTTCAAAGAAGAAGGAAAAGTCTTTGCGGAAGTTACCGAAGCTTTGATGTGTGACCATAGGATTCTGACTGAACACCTGAAGTACTTATACCTGTGTGCATTTCATCTTATTTCCTACAAATGCATATCTTAAAATATCAGCTTTACACACTTTATTTGCAGGACTTACATCAGAATAGACAATATCA
Source organism: Branchiostoma floridae x Branchiostoma belcheri (assembly GCA_019207045.1). Classification (NCBI taxonomy): domain Eukaryota; kingdom Metazoa; phylum Chordata; class Leptocardii; order Amphioxiformes; family Branchiostomatidae; genus Branchiostoma; species Branchiostoma floridae x Branchiostoma belcheri. The sequence continues at coordinate 1,933,627 of CM033031.1, forward strand.
TGGCACTCTATTCTTTACAGAAGAAAAAAATTCACACGGAACGGTACATACTAGGATTGTTTCCCGACTTATGAACATCTGCTTTGACAACTCCTCCTTAGCACTCTATCTAAAATGCAAAGCACCACCTTCACCTAGCGGTCAAATATATAGATTACCAGACACAAGATGGTGAGGTCACAGGTTCATCACTTCTTCCTTACTTCTAAAGCTACCTACCACCAAAAAATCAAGACCACAGCATGTACATGGCCAAAGGTACTAAAACAGGAAGTCCTGCTGCAGTACCAAGGTCAGCCACCTGGAGGCCCAAATTAGAACACCTCCACCAAACCATGTGCCAAGTATCATTCCAACCACTTGAAAAATTCTGGAAATATAGTGCTGGACATGAATCACGCACACACACACACACACCAGGAAAACTAATACCAGTTTTCATGGAGACGACAAGAGTTACATGTACATGAATCTACAACAGACAAAAGAAAGCAGCAAACCTTTGAGATGGAAGGCGATGTAGAGCAGCGCAGACTCTGTCGTTCCCATGAAGGGGTACTTGGGTTTGAAGCAGCCCACGGCCGTGAGAGACTTGGTGATGGCGGTGGCTACAGTCTGCTCCATGTACCCCAGCATCGGCAGGGAGTTGATGGGGATGGGCTCCTTCTTGGGTGGGAGCTTGTGGGGGAGCTTCAGGTCGGAGTACTTCTCTGGCAACCTTGGGGTAGTAAACAAAGGAAATTGCATTTTAACTAAAGTTCATCATTCTGTGTTTGCAGAAGTCGTTCTGACTGAAGATTTTCTAATTCCTTGGGGGTGATCAACCGCATGGTAAGTACGGTAGTTTGCAGTAAATGCAGTCTTGAACAATGCCTGCAACCTTATTGTGTGCACTGAGCAGACCAGCAACAGAATGTACCACTATGGTACAGAAACGTACATCCACACATGCTCAGAGCCTCAAAGGCACACATGCATAATCACAAACACACACTCACACACACACACACACACAAACACACACACACACACACACACACACACAAAGGCACACATGCATAATCACAAACACACACTCACACACACACACAAACACACACACACACACACACAGACATACACACACACATACACACACATACACACACACATACACACACAAACACACACACACACATACACACACACACACACATACACACACAAACACATACACACACATACACACACATACACACACACACACACACACACACACATACACACACAAACACATACACACACACACACACACATACACACACAAACACATACACACACATACACACACACACACACACACACACACAGACACATCAATAGAGAAAAAACAAAGTTACACACATGCACACAGAAATATGCACACTCAATCACACATATACACAAACGCACACATGTACACAAACATAGAAAACAAACAAACAAACACACACACACAGACAGACAAACTCTCTCCTCACCTCATGAACTTCTGTAGCTTCTCCTCTGTCTCAAACACATACAGCTTACTCTTGTACTCCACCACAAGCTCATTGTTCCCGGGTACAATCGCCTCATATCTGTAAAAAAGTCATAAGAAACAGATTTTAAAAAATTGATAACATTAAGTTAGTCATCTAACAAGTGACATGCGGCAAAGATGATGATGATGAACATAAGTGAGAGATCTGTTGCTAGGCATAAGTAAAAGGATAATTATCCTCATGGTAATGTTTACTGCCCTCACTATTGGCTGTATTACCGTACAGTTGTATGGTAAAAACGTTTAACGTAGCTTTACATGGAAGTGCTTTTGTGTGACACAACAAGAAATCTTTTCTTGTCATATAGTTTTTCACATCTATTATAAAAGAAGATGATACTGGGACAGTAGTAATTAAACCAGGCTATAGCCTATCCAATTTCAAGTTCCTCTGAAAAGCAATGCTTCGACGTTGAGTGGGAGAAATAAATGCAAAGGAAGAAACACCCACCTGAGTTTCCCATCCAGGAAGGTGACGGGACAGTAACCCTGTAACTCGATCTGCTTGGGGAACATGAGCCACACAAACAAACAAACAAACAAACAAACCTGAGTTTCCCATCCAGGAAGGTGACGGGACAGTAGCCCTGTAACTCGATCTGCTTGGAGAACATGAGCCAAACAAACAAACAAACAAACAAACAAACCTGAGTTTCCCATCCAGGAAGGTGACGGGACAGTAGCCCTGTAACTCGATCTGCTTGGGGAACATGAGCCGCACCTCGTCGGACGTTCTGCGCTGGGGCAGCAGTTCGGGCGGCGGCAGCTTCCGCGGCGCCAGCGGAGGGGTGAACTGCTCGGGGTTGGCCAGGAACTTGTCAAGCTCCGTCTTACCAGCCATCTGAGGAGGTGCAAAGAAGGGGTGTTTTATTCACTCTTAAGAACTTGTCCATCACATTGAATGTGTTATAAATATAAAGACGTCTTACCAGCCATCTGAGGAAGTGCAAAGAAGGGACGTTTAAGTTAGCCTAAAGAACTTTAATCATTATGAGGGTCTGCATGCTCTTTTACGAAAAGGTCAAGGGTCAGATCCAAGATGGCCGCATCCTTGGATCCTGCTGCACATGGAATATGTATCCATCTTAATCTGTTGTGTGGAGGGTCTCTTGTAAGCCAATTTTAGTGTTATTGGATGTAGATGACAGGGTTTAATGTGTCCTTATGTTCATTTTTTGTTTTGTTTACATAGTTAGACCGCATGACATGCCAATATCCAACAGCCTTTCTGCCCCCCTCCCACTCTTGTTTATATATATTTTTATTGACTTTTTCTTCAATTACTTTGGCCCATCAACATTTCTATAATCCACTTTAGCAGTTTTCCGTCCCTCTTCGATAAGGGACAGGATCTGGCAGCCCTTGACCCCTCCCCCTACTCAGGGTTACCGAGTTGGCCAGACAGGGGTCATCAGCTGGAGTGGAAGCAGCCTGTCTAAGGGACGAGCCCCCGATACAAAGCTCCTACCTGACCTGGGGTAGCTTCATCGCGGCAGCTGGCGATAAACTGACAGACTGGTGTGATGGATGATGTGATAGCCCAGTTAGTGCGGTTACAGGTTGGCGTCAGGAAGGATATCCGGCCGTAAAAAACCCTATCCAAACCGAAATGGAAAGTTCTTCATACAGATAAAGGCACAGGCAGTGCCGGTAGCAGTCACCGACGAGCAGCCGGTATTGTCGCGGGCCTCGCTGACTTGCGGGTGCGGAAGGTAGGGTCCGGCCATCGAGGCAAACCATGGTGTTGAAGCCCAGAGCTGGACTCACTGGACCAAGGAGCTTTTATCAGGAGGAGAGAGCAAGAATTTTTTTCCATTCAGCTATGTTCGTAGCGGGCGACAAAATTTGATTAACACCCACGTGTCAAAAACCCGCATCTACATACATTTCACCCACGCAAGCTTTTGTTTTCCCTTTGTTTTGTGGTCATTCATGGTGGGGCGGCCTGGGGATACAAACATTGTGTGTAGCGATCTGATTTTTGCGATTTTGTCGACGATGTTGAACAGAAGAGTAACTTCGGAATACATACAGCGGCGGCAATATTCTCTCTGACTGAGGGTGAAATTTCAAAGCCATACGGCGACCGGACAGCGCCGCCGCTCGGGTACGGGCTAAGCCTAAAGGCAAAATTGTCTGAGGCAAAGTCTACGAAAAAAACTGGTAATATTCCTACAATTAATGATGACTGTGAAAAACCTGACTCAATGATCACAGGAACCAAGTTTTTTTTAAGTATGCAACAGATATATTTCATAAATCGATACAAATACAAAGTTCAAAATTATGCCTGGAGAACTCAAGACATTATATACGAAAACCCGATCGTAACGAAAACCATGAAAACTATGCTCTCCCGCCTTACCTTCACCTTATTCCAGGCCCGATGTATCCTCTAAAAACACGGGTGGTTCGACAAAAATGAGCAAGGTTCGACCAACAGTGAACACGCCATTTTACCGAGCACATCATCAACAGTTACGAAAAAATATCAGCTAAATGAAGAAAAACGTCATATTTTTTTAGTAGCCATCTGAAAATACATGTGAAAATTCATAATTCTATCGCAAGAAAACAGACCTCGATCCGCGAAAATAGGCCTAAACTGGCCCATGTTTGTTGTACGGCGAAGAGAAACATATCAAACTGTCCGCCATTGTGCGCTCTACCGCAAGATGACGTAGTCACATGCCTGCCGAGTTTTCCAAATAAGGGAATCGTCGGAAACCTGACCCACTTCGCCTCTTGCCGATCGGGCTTCGGGCTGGCTCGAGGGCTATGACGTAATGGCGTGGCTCATTAGCATAGAAACCGTGCCAACCGGCGCTACGAACATCAGATCAGACGGGCGCCGCGCAGGGCAGTAAACAAAGCCGGCGCTGCGGGATTTAACGGGCCAAACAAAGCCGCACAGCGGGCGGGTAACTTCATACTCTCTCCTCCTGATAAAAGCTCCTTGACTGGACGGACCAGCAGCATGGAAGCACAGTGTGAAGACTATTCCGACTGCTGCCTACCCCTGTGCCAGGGATCCCAGCAGCAGTATAATCAAAAATGGATACGACGTAGGCAACCTATTTTATTTCCCGTAATTCGTAGGGAAAAACATCTTATGTACGTAATTCGTTGCGAGGCGACCAAATTTAGCGTAATTGCCTTCTTTGATTTAGCGTAATACGTAGGGGGTTCCTCTGAATTCAGCGTAAATCGTTGTCGGGACCCCCCATGCAGACCCTCCATTATGTGTTATATGAAAGCGTCAAGGAGTACAAGGTGGGATGTTCATGTATACAATGAAGCTATATCAACGGTGACTTTTGTACAGCTAACTACAAACCATGAAATAAAGGTACAAAATAAGTCTTAAACTTCTACCAGCTGAGCAATGCGTGTTAATATTAGTACATCTACGAGTATAACATGCATTGATGATTGTACAGGGAAGACAATTTCGCGATTTTTTTTCAAATCATCTGGCTCATCCAAAAAAGGGAGTGCTTAATTTTTCTTAGGAGAAACATGTTCCGTTGTTTAAGATCTTCCATGATGAAATATGACTGTGGCCGTTGCTTCTCATCAAACCCTGTGCATCAAAGCAAAGTATGTGTGTGTTGGCATCCATCTGTCTCGGAAGACAATGGTAGGCAGACGGTTACTCGCCGTCTGCCTGGCCTGCACGTGACTTTTTAAGGTGAAGAAGGGGTGTGCACGTCCTTCTCCACCCTCTCGTCTACTAAGTAATAAATCTGAGATAAAGAGAGGTGTTCGTACCTTATAGTAGTGCCCCCTGAACTCTGCAGTGAACTCCAGAGAAGGGTTGGTGGAACAGTCCACCAGTTCTCCCGTTATCGCCAGGCTGACGGGACAGTATTCGCCGAAGTCTCCCAGCCGAGCCTTGCACTCGGAGGGAGTTACGCACATGTCCGCGATCGACGCTGCCTTCCCTGGGAACGATTAAGAAAATGTCATGGAAGCTCATCTGTGTTGGTAGTAATCATAGTGCTAAACTTTCTTCCAACACAAAGGTATACCCGGATCAAATTTTCAATGACCACTGTCAAGTCTGCGATAGATGCTGCCTTCCCTGAGAACAGTTATGAAAATAAAATGAAATCAAAATAAACATTCACAATTACAAAGTGCCCATCCTTTGTCCCTCGCATAATTTTCGGAGCAACAACTGCACAGTTACTGTTTCTACTGTAATCTTGTACAAGAATGTGGTACATATGTACAGTTTGAGAAAAAGATAAACACTTCTTGACATTTTTTTCCACATTTGTTTTCATCATGATTTTGCAGTTGAGCGAAAATCCATGAACCAACAAATTGAATTGGTAAACGTCAAATGTGGACATTGAAAGTTCATCATGTAATGTCATTCAAACAGGACTCTTTAGGGTCCTTACTCTAAATAGGTAATGAGATTCTTAACTAGTAAAAATGTTTGTGCCTACCTTGCCCGACGCTCTTCAGGTAAGTCTGTATCTGCTGGACACTCTTGTGGGACTCGTTCTTTGCTGTGTTCCAGACCTCCCACTTGGAGCACTCCCAGTAATTTTGTGAGATTCTTAACTAGTAGAAATGTTTGTGCCTACCTTGCCCGACGCTCTTCAGGTAGGTCTGTATCTGCTGCACGCTCTTGTGGGACTCGTTCTTAGCCCTGTTCCAGACCCACCACTTGGAGCACTCCCCAAAAGATTACGATATTCTTAACTAGTAGAAGATTTTGTGCCTACCTTGCCCGACGCTCTTCAGGTAGGTCTGTATCTGCTGAACGCTCTTGTGCGACTCGTTTTTGCCCTGTTCCAGACCCACCACTTGGAGTGCTCGCCGTAAGGTTGCAAGATTCTTAACTAGTAAAAATGTTTGTGCCTACCTTGCCCGACACTCTTCAGGTAAGTCTGTATCTGCTGGACGCTCTTGTGGGACTCATTTTTGGCCCTGTTCCACACACCCCACTTGGAGCACTCCCCAAAAGATTACGATATTCTTAACTAGTAGAAGATTTTGTGCCTACCTTGTCCGACGCTCTTCAGGTAAGTCTGTATCTGCTGCACAATCTTGTGGGACTCATTGTTGGTGGTGTTCCCCCCCCCCCACTTGGAGCACGCCCCAAAAGATTACGATATTCTTAACTAGTAAAAATGTTTGTGCCTACCTTGCCCGACGCTCTTCAAGTAAGTCTGCATCTGCTGAACGCTCTTGTGGGACTCATTTTTGGCTGTGTTCCAGACCTCCCACTTGGAGCGCTCCCAGTAATTTTATGAGATTCTTAACTAGTAGAAGATTTTGTGCCTACCTTGCCCAACGCTCTTCAGGTAAGTCTGTATCTGCTGGACGCTCTTGTGGGACTCGGTCTTGGCGGTGTTCCAGACCCACCACTTGGAGCGCTCGCCGTAAGGTTACAAGATTCTTAACTAGTAGAAATGTTTGTGTTTGTGCTCACCTTGTACGATACTTTTCAGGTAGGTCTGTATCTGCTGGACACTCTTGTGGGACTCGTTTTTGGGCTTTTCCAGACCTCCCACTAGGAGCACTCCCAGTAATTTCACGATATTCTTAATTAGTAGAAGATTTTGTGCCTACCTTGCCCGACGCTCTTCAGGTAAGTCTGTATCTGCTGCACACTCTTCTGAGACTCGGTTTTTGCCGTGTTCCAGACCCACCACTTGGAGCGCTCGCCGTCGACGCCCAGCCAGTTGCGGTGCTCGCTCTGGTACCACTTCCGGACCCCGCCCACCTGCTCCTGCCAGGCTGCCAGCTTGATGGCCATGATCTGGGGGCTGTCGTGCAGGGGCAGGGTTCTTTGAAGAGAAAAAAAAAGTTGTAAACCAACATCTAGGAAATATAGACTACCTTCTTGCCTGCCTTTTCTAACAGTGTTGTTCTTTTATCATGGCTGCTTAATGGCAGGGGAAGGGTTCTTTGGAGAAAAAAACAAGAGTAGGAAGCTAGAAAACCAACATTTAGGAAATATAGATTACTTCTTTCTCTGCCCTTTTAACCAGTGTTATTCTTTTATCATGGCTGCTAGATGGCCATGATCTGGGGCTGTTGTGCAGGGAAAGGGTTCTTTGGAGAAAAAAAACAAGAGTTGTAAGCAAGAAAAAAAACGTCTAGGAAATATAGACTACCTTCTTGCCTTCCTTTTCTACCAGTGTTATTCTTTTATCATGGCTACTTGATGGCCATGATCTGGGGGCTGTTGTGCAGGGGCAGGGTTCTTCGGAGAGAAAAACAAGAGTTGTAAGCTAGAAAAACAACGTCTAGGAAGTACAGACTACCTTCTAGCCTGCCTTTTCTACCAGTGTTATTCTTTTATCATGGCTGCTTGATGGCCATTATCTGGGGGCTGTTGTGCAGGGGAAGGGTTCTTCGAAGAGAAAAAAAGAGTTGTAAGCTAGAAAACCAATATCTAGGAAATATAGACTACTTCTTTCCCTGCCTTTTCTACCAGTGTTATTCTTTTATCATGGCTGATTGATGGCCATGATCTGGGGGCTGTCGTGGAGGGGCAGGGTTCTTCGGAGAAGAAAAAAAGAAAAGAATTGTTGTAAGCAAGAAAAAAAAACGTCTAGGAAATATAGACTACCTTCTAGCCTGCCTTTTCTACCAGTGTTATTCTTTTATCATGGCTACTTGATGGCCATGATCTGGGGGCTGTCGTGCAGGGGAAGGGTTCTTCGGAGAAGAAAAAAAGAATTGTTGTAAGCAAGAAAAAAAACGTCTAGGAAATATAGACTACCTTCTTGCCTGTCTTTTCTACCAGTGTTATTCTTTTATCATGACTGCTTGATGGCCATTATCTGGGGGCTGTTGTGCAGGGGAAGGGTTCTTCGGAGAAAAAAACAAGAGTTGTAAGCAAGAAAACCAACGTCTAGGAAGTACAGACTGCTTCTTTCCTTGCTTTCTCAAATAGTGTTATCTTTTTATTATTTAAAATTGCATAGAAGCACACTGATCACAAGGAAGCAGAAAAAGCTGTCAATACCCAGCAAAAGCTGACAATGTTTAATTTGTTCAATAGCAAACTAATCTTGCATGAAAACATTGTATTTTTCCTCTGATTTTTGAAATTATACATGTTTTACCCATGTACCAATTACAAATTGAATGTTTTTTTGTGCAAGCGCATCTAACCCTCGGTTGATAGGGAACAACAGACGATAAACTGGATAATGCGTGAGCAACTTTTCTGTACAAAAGTTGATCTGAAAATGCGAAATGAAAACAATGATTGACAAATACCTGTTTGGCAATGACCTGTCTTCAAGTAAAATGGAAGCTGTGATTGACAGCTGTGATTGACAGATACCTGTTTGGCGATGACCTGTCCTTGCCGGCTCGCACGATGACCTCCTTGCCGGACACCTGCAGCTCGAGCACGACGACGGGAATGATCGCGCGCTGGGTCATCAGGTCAACTTGTCGCTTCGTCACTGGGAAACCGTCAAGCACGTATCTAGTGGGAGAAGAGGGAGGTTCAGATGATACAAGATTAGGGAATTGCTCTGTTTTCAGTACCAAGGACAGTACACTTTCCTTGCTGTGTACACAAAGGGGAATGGGAAAAAGAACACATTACATTATCGTTATAATGGTAATCGGGCACAGTGAGGCCCTTTTGTCACATAGCTGCTGTCCCTAGTGCTGAACACATTATGCTAGATACAAAGAGGGGTCCTAATTAAAGTCTGATAGTTTAACTCCTACCCCATGTGTCCATAAGTGACACCTCCAGTGCCTGTACAGCCAGCTCATCGGGAACAGTTAGGCCCTTCTCTAACAAGGGTGCTGTCCCTGGTGCTGAACATTACTAATACACACATGTATAACCCCTACCCTCTAGTGCTGTCCCTAGTGCTGAACATTACTAATACACACATGTATAACCCCTACCCTCTAGTCTGAGGCACCATGTCCATAAGTGACACCTCCAGCGCCTGTACAGCCACCTCATCGGGAACAGTCAGGCCCTTCTCTAACAAGGGTGCTGTCCCTGGTGCTGAACATGCTATTCTAGATACAAAGGGAGTTCTACTTAAAGTCCTACCCTCTAGCCTGTGGCACCATGTCCATAAGTGACACCTCCAGTGCCTGTACAGCCAGCTCATCGGGAACAGTCATGCCCTTCTCTAACATGGGTGCTGTCCCTAGTGCTGAACATTACTAATACACACATGTATAACCCCTACCCTCTAGTCTGGGGCACCATGTCCATAAGAGACACCTCCAGTGCCTGTACAGCCAGCTCATCAGGAACAGCCAGGCCCTTCTCTAACAAGGGTGCTGTCCCTAGTGCTGAACATGCTATTCTAGATACAAACTAAGGGAGTTCTACTTAAAGTCCTACCCTCTAGTCTGAGGCACCATGTCCATAAGTGACACCTCCAGTGCCTGTACAGCCAGCTCATCAGGAACAGCCAGGCCCTTCTCTAACAAGGGTGCTGTCCCTAGTGCTGAACATTACTGATACACACATGTATAACCCCTACCCTCTAGTCTGGGGCACCATATCAATGAGAGACACCTCCAGAGTGTAAGGAACAGTCAGGCCCTTCTCTAGCAAGGGTGCTGTCCCTTGTGCTGAACATTACTAATACACACATATATAACCCCTACCCTCTAGTCTGAGGCACCATGTCCATAAGTGACACCTCCAGTGCCTGTACAGCCAGCTCATCGGGAACAGTCAGGCCCTTCTCTAACAAGGGTGCTGTCCCTAGTGCTGAACATTACTAATACACACATGTATAACCCCTACCCTCTAGTGCTGTCCCTAGTGCTGAACATTACTAATACACACATGTATAACCCCTACCCTCTAGTGCTGTCCCTAGTGCTGAACATTACTAATACACACATGTATAACCCCTACCCTCTAGTGCTGTCCCTGGTGCTGAACATTACTAATACACATGTATAACCCCTACCCTCTAGTCTGAGGCACCATGTCCATGAGTGACACCTCCAGTGCCTGTACAGCCAGCTTTGAAGGAACAGTCAGGCCCCTCCCTAACAAGGGTGCTGTCCCTGGTGCTGAACATTACTAATACACACATGTATAACCCTTACCCTCTAGTCTGTGGCACCATGTCCATGAGGGACACCTCCAGTGCCTGTACAGCCAGCTCATCAGGAACAGTCAGGCCCTTCTCTAACATGGGTGCTGTCCCTAGTGCTGAACATTACTAATACACACATGTATAACCCCTACCCTCTAGTCTGTGGCACCATGTCCATGAGTGACACCTCCAGTGCCTGTACAGCCAGCTCATCAGGAACAGTCAGGCCCTTCTCTAACAAGGGTGCTGTCCCTAGTGCTGAACATTACTAATACACACATGTATAACCCCTACCCTCTAGTCTGAGGCACCATGTCCATAAGTGACACCTCGAGTGCCTGCACAGCAAGCTCGTCGGGAACAGTCAGGCCCTTCCGTAGCTGTACGTTGATCAGCTTGGCCAGGTCCGACTTCTTCTGATTGGTCAGCACATTCCTGATGGCCTCCCCGATGGAGATCCGCATCACGCCAAACTCTTGCACAAACCGGTTCGCCACTGGAAAACATTGGAAGAAATTGCATAAATACTTGCAAGAAAATCTGTATCTGTATCAATATAGCCGGTATAATCGCCCTTCAGCGTAACACACCAGCTTGAAAATAAAAGGCAAGTAGTACTTGACACCATGAATTTTCTTATTCTGTAAAGTTTTCCACAAAAAACTACAGTAACTGCATTTTGTTCTGTACAGCAAAATTATAACCCCATGGATTCAAATCCTCTTGCAGTTTATATGATAGGAGAATGTTTCCTTATAGAAAGGTTTGTAAAAAATAGAAGTCAAAACTGTTACATGTAAGTCCGGACAGAATCCTACACAAATATTAACTTTGTTAATGGCATCACTCAGGTTTCCGATCAGGAAATAGGCTTAATTCACATCAACAAATTGTTTTTTTTTTAAGTATTTGAAGATATCTTTTAAGTAGCCACTTCTTCTTTTTAAAGCTTACATGCAGTTTTCCCAGACTTTGGCGGCCCGATGATGGCCATCCTGATGGGGACCACAGTCATGGCTGGGGGCTGTCTGATGTACATGAGGGGGTGCCTGATGAACTTCTCACTATTCTGTACTCACCCTCTTATCCGTTTTCACAAATGTATACTATTATAATAGTAGATTGTCTGGAGCTTACATGCAGTTTTCCCAGACTTGGGTGGCCCGATGATGGCCATCCTGATGGGGACCACAGGCATGGCTGGGGGCTGTCTGATGTACATGAGGGGGTGCCTGATGAACTTTTTGTACTGATCTCTCATATGTCTTTCTGATACATTACCACTGTACTTCGGAATTGTTTAACCGTGAAAACCTTTTATTAAATCTTATTCTCTTAAATACTTACACGCAGTTTTCCCAGACTTGGGTGGCCCTATGATGGCCATCCTTATGGGGACCACAGGCATGGCTGGGGGCTGTCTGATGTACATGAGCGGGTGCCTGATGAACTTCTCCCTAGTTTGTGGTTTTTGTACTGACCTCTTTAGTGTGAATTCATATGCCTTTATAATACCATTGTACTACAAAATTGTTTTCACCACGACTGTGAAAACCTCCTTTCCCCTTTTACAGTACTAGATTTTGTACTACTTACATGCAGTTTTCCCAGACTTGGGGACGACAGGCATGGCAGGAGGCTGTCTGATGTACATGAGGGGGTGCCTGATGAACTTCTCACTATTCTGTACTCACCCTCTTATCCGTTTTCACAAATGTATACTATTATAATAGTAGATTGTCTGGAGCTTACATGCAGTTTTCCCAGACTTGGGTGGCCCGATGATGGCCATCCTGATGGGGACCACAGGCATGGCAGGGGGCTGTCTGATTTACATGAGCGGGTGCCTGATAAACTTCTCCCTGTTCCCTATTCCTAACCCCTTAACCTAAAACCTTCACGAAAACAACTCGATTTTTCCCTTCAGCAAAAATAAAGTCCCATGAACTCAAATCCATAAACATTTTATCATATAGGAGAATATCTAAAGCTTACATGCAGTTTTTCCGGACTTGGGCGGCCCGATGATAGCCATCCTTATGGGGACCACAGGCATGGCTGGAGGCTGTCTGAGGTACATGAGGGGGTGCCTGATAAACTTCTCCCTTTGTGGTTTTTGTACTAACCTCTCTAGTGTGAATTCATATGCCTTCATAATACCATTGTACTACAAACTTGTTTTCACCACGACTGTGAAAACTCCTTTCCCCTTTTACAGTACTAGATTTTCTGGTACTTACATGCAGTTTTCCCAGACTTGGGTGGCCCGATCATGGCCATCCTTATGGGGACCACAGGCATGGCGGGGGGCTGTCTGATGTACATGAGCGGGTGCCTGATAAACCTTTTGTACTGATCTCTCTTATGTCTTTCTGATACATCACCACTGTACTACGGAATTGTTTAACTGTGAAAACCTTTTACTAAATCTTATTCTCTTTAGTACTTACATGCAGTTTTCCCAGACTTGGGTGGCCCGATGATGGCCATCCTGATGGGGACCACAGGCATGGCAGGCGGCTGTCTGATGTACATGAGTGGGTGCCTGATGAACTTCTCGCGTGTGGGGATGGAGCAGAAGAAGTAGATGTGCTGGCGGTACATGACGGGGAAGGTCGGGTTGTTGGGGCCCTGCAGCGGCTGGATCACATCTCCGTCCTCAAGCATCTGGGTAGGAAAATACAAATTATCTTTGAACTGTTCTTTTAATAGCAGGGCTGTGACTAGTGCATTTATAGAGTCTTTATAAAATAAAAACAAATATATCATGGTACAATCACTCCCTCACTATCCCTATGTAGATTTGGGGGCTTGATGGCAGCTTGCCAGCAACCTTTGTACTGTGATTTGGGTTTGCACTGTAAATTTCTTCACTTTTTACCAAAGGTGGTTACCACATAGACATATGATGTGTCCATCGCAATGAAGTTTCACAGTGAAACTGGAACATAAAAAAGTTTAAACTTCTCCTGGAAGTAGGGTTAACGTAATGATAATTGAGAAATGAGATGTTTGTCATCATACAAAAACCTGTCGTCAAAAAGGTAAGAGTACATTTTTCTTCAGATTTTGCAATCAAGAATGAAGCAAATAACCTTGAGCATTACTGACTGACCTTGACGGGATCCCACATGCCGAAACAAGATGGCTGCTTGTACCCGACGTCCAGCATTTTCCTGGCAAGCTTCTCGCTAAGCGGGTAGACACGCTCGAACATACTGTCCCTGAAGTCGATGAGGGGCTTGAGCTTGTTGTAGAGGGTGTAGCGGACAATGTGGGGCTTCTTAGTGGCCTGGAGCTCCATACGGGGCACGAAAATCTCCTCTAGGGTTTCCTGTGAGGTACATGAAGATAAGAAATTTCATTTCAACTATTATGAAACCTTTTAGCCCAATTTGGCTAATCTTCCAAGGTTCGCAACATTCCTAAACTACATACATTTTGAAAATACAGAGTGCAACAATACAGTCAGACTCAGAGTATCAACAATCAGAGTATTGACAACAAGGGCGCAGTGTCTACCTACAATGTTTATTACTAACTATTTATTTAATATTCATTTCTTTCTGTTTTCTTTTACCAGAATGGCTCTTTCAATTACAGACGCTGCTGTGCAGAGAGGACCTGGATTCATTCCAACTCACAAGAAATCCTCAATCAAGCCTAACTTTTCACCAACAAATCTTTCTGAAAGAACACATGCTTAATTAAAGCCCTCATGTCTTTTTTGTACGCAAAGCCTCTAAAGTATCTACTCATGGTGTAACAGTACACCAGTTTTGCACTGAACAGTATAAGCTGCATATCCGGACAGATGTAATTAGTTACATGTACCTGTACTGATGCCATCTTGGTGTTGTCATCATCAAACTGTTCGCTGAGCTCGTTCTTCATCCTGTCCACAGCATCCTGTTCTTCTTCCTCCTCCTCCTCCTCTTCCTCTTCCTCTTCCTGCAGAAGAGATGGTTAAGACATCATTAGAAGTCATTTCCAAGGGACTGTCAATGGTTTGCAAAAGACTAGGGATGTCCCCGTAGCTCAACTGGTAGCAGCCTCACAGTTGAGCTCCTGGTTCTAATTAGTTGGTAACTGGGAGAGCTCAGTTCGAATTCTGGGTGGAGCATTTTGGTTAGGGCTGCACCCGTCTTTCGGAAGGGGCATAAAATTGGAGTCCCATGTTCTAAGACGCGCCTTGAGCACGTTAAAGGGGTAGTGCTAGCAACCTCCCCCCGTAATAATGTATCGTGCTACAGAAACAGTAAGGAAACTTGCTGACCACTACTTGGGTGTAAACAAATGAACAAAGGAATGGACACATTAATAGATGCACTATCCTTCCCATGGGACTGTAAAACGCTTTTTTACTTCTAACATGCAAAAGACAGACCATTCAAAAGCAAAATTGATGCACTTTAATTTTGTGCTTACCTCAAACTCCTCTGCTAGCTTCTCATCTATGTTGAAGTCATCTTCATCTTCCTCCTCCTCTTCCTAACATCTAACACCTAACATCTAACACCCAACATCTAACATCTAACACCTAACATTTAACACCTAACACCTAACACCTAAAATCTTACACCTAACACCTAACACCCAACATCTAACATATGCATCTAACATGAAAAAGACAGGCTTTAATTTTGTGCTTACCTCGAACTCCTCTGCCAGTTTCTCATCTATGTTGAACTCATCTTCATCTTCCTCCTCTTCTTCCTCCTCCTCCTCCTCCTCTGCCCCAGACTCCTCCGCACCGCTCTCCCTGGCCGCCTGTCTCTGTGCCTCCCTCTCAAGTCTGCGCTCTTCCTTCAGCTTGGCCTTCTCAGCCTCCAGCTCGGTTCTTCTCTTGGCAATCAGGTCATCCTGTTCAAAAACAATCACACAATTCAGTTTTTCAAGCAACTGGATATGATTTTGGAAACAGTCAGACATTTCAAATTCAGGCAGAATCCACTACCTTTGTTCCTGTTACTGACTATAGGCTGCAATGAGTTACAATTTACAAAAAAAGTATTGCAAATAAATCATTCTCTATTCTCTCAAACAGAGAAATGAACAACCATGGTAATTGTGCCAAAAGGAACTGGCCTAGCGTAACAGTAGAATTATCTACTACTAAAAAATCATGACAATGAACATATCCAGAACACAAGATAACAAAATCAGAACTTCCACTGCAGTACCCTAAAAAAAACCTAAGAGGCCCAGAATTTAATCATCAGGGCTTTATCAAGACCTGCCTACATTCCAGATATCAAGACAATCCTTGTAGGTATTTTTGAATTATCATATTCACAGAAAAACATGTAGTTAGCTGTACAAAGACAAAACCACCCAAAAACCTTCTTGTTAAGTTCTTGGCGAAGTCAGTTCAGCTCTTCCTCTGATAAGTGACACCAGGATTTGTTTTTGTAATTAGTAATTCCTTGAAGAAGGACTATAGGAATATATACATGTATTGTAATTGCTAATTTTTAAACTTGTATGTTCACGGTTTTCATGGTGATGCCTGTAACGTCAACTTATCATTACCGAAAACAAATAATTGTTGCCCGCCACCGTGAACATTTAGTTCTGAGAACATGTTCAAATTTCTCAGACCGTGAAAGTTTGGTGCCGAGAAGACAAAGTGAACTCCAGTATATTTATTCCCACTCTCACCCTCTCCTTCTTTTTCTTGACCTTGGCCCTCTCCTTCCTTAAGACAGTCCATGTAGACATTCTTGAATTATAGTATTTACAGACAAACACAAACGCACACAGGGACATACTCATCCGAAAACATAACTTAACCTTCTTGGCAAAGGTAATTAGTAATTCCTTGAAGAGGGACTATTCTCACACTCACCCTCTCTTTCTTCTTCTTGGCCTTGGCCCTCTCCTTCTTGCCGATCCTCCTGTTCCTGTTGATGCGCCACTTGGCGAGGCGCGGAGGCAGCAGTCTGTCGATGATGTCAGTGTCCTCGACCAATAGGAGCACGGCTCCGTCCGGGAACAGGCCCTGCTCCGACATGTACCGCGCCTCATCCGGGGTTCGCGGGAAACCCTCCAGGACAAAACCTGTGGACCTGTACAGTGAAAAAATTAAAATTTTTAAGACGTTACAACATGATAAACTTGATAAACAGGGGCTCTCGCCTTCCCGCCATTTATGATTTGCTGCTACCTGACGTCATCCGACGACTTCCGGATTAGTCAGCGAATCATTTCATCTGAAGAAGGCCGGAGTGCTCAACCGAAAATTTATGGTGAGTCCCTTCTTTGTGTTGGAACAAAGTTTAAACCTTTTGCAATATGGAATTTACCAACACAGATGAGCTTTCATTCGGATGATAAACTTGAGTCAAGTCTTATCAACTGCAGTCCACTTCCAAGAATTGCTACTTAACTTGTTGGCAAGGTTGCACCTGTAGGAAGCAGACTCCATGTCATCAACCTGCCCTAACACATGTTTGTTTGTTTGTTTTATTTAGATCCCCATTAGTGTACATTATCAGGGGCTCTAGGAAAGGCGTCCAGGAATTTGGAAGATGTTAGTACATAATTCAAATATACACTTCTAGCTGTTCCTTGCTATTACAAATGGAGTTACCTCTTTGCATCTGTATTTGTAAACTGGTATGATATGCAAACTGGTCTCAGCAACCACACAATGGACTGGGGAAAACAGGTTTCTAAGGAGTAGTGGTTGCTCCAGACAAGTGGTTTCTTTGGGTGGTACAGAAATGTTACATTTGCACGATAGTTTACCCTATTTCTCAGGAAACGCATATGCAAGAAATGCACGACCTTTATGATGCTAAAGAGTTCCAACAATAGTTCTATGTCTATGAACTTAAACAGTCGAATTCCCCACCAAAGTTACTTACTTGAAAGGCTCCTTGTTCCACCACTCCGGTACAATCTTGTCTAAGACGTCGGGCGGGAGTGCGTCTTCTGACTCCAGGTTGTTCTTGATGGCCTCCTCATCTTCTGTCAGTGGTATCTCCTCCTCAGTCTCCCCCTGTTAGGGTTAAAAGGAGTTTATTAGTCAAAGTTGGCAACCTATAACCCGTTTTGAAATTAAACCGTTCATTTGTGAACTCAAAGAAAGGTGCAAATCTAAAATGTATCAACTTTTCCCAGTTAACCAATTTCAGAATTGCTCCCTTTCCATCCGTATCTGTATCTACATAGTCAGTGTAACTGCCTTTCCACACAACACACCAGCTTTCATCAAATAAAAAAAGAAACAGAATATATTTGTCAGAAATGGTCAAACATTCAACACATCTTGAGTGCAAAACACTTACTTCTTTTTGCCCTTCCTCTCCTTCTTTGTCCTCTGTGGCTGATTCTGAAGACAAAAAACAAATTGACCATCATTTCATGATGCATTCAAAGCACCTCTTTAAAGTTTCATTCCTTTCAAAGACTTGCTAGGTTTGTCAATGAAAGTTAGGCATACAGGTAATATGGTACACAATGCAGACACTACTCAAGCAGTCAAAATCTATCAGTAAGTTGTTGCTTGAGCAGTGTTTGCATTACATACTTGCTTGGACAAGTACAAGGCCCCAAAGCATGGTTAGTGTTACAGGGTTGGACAAGTCTACTAGCCCTGTTGTTCAGGGCAAGTGAAAGTACAGATCGGGCAAGCGCCAGACCTACCCTACTTGTCCGATCGAACAAGTAAGATTATTGCATTGAGTGAAGTTTTGATATACACTTTTTACAGTCATTACATCAAGCAATGGTCAACATAGTAAAATAGAGGCAGAAATAAGAATTCCATTGCTGGAAGTTGAAATGCATAATATATGTATTACATGAATTTGAATTTTGGGCAAGTGAAAACTTGATTCGGGCAAGTAAATCCTTTCTTCGCTTGCCCGATAGGACAAGTGAATTTTAGAAAACTTGGCTTACACTACACATTTGGAGTGATCATACTGATGGTTTACTGTAATACTGACCCTCTGCCTCAGATGGTTCCGTTGCAGCTGAGTCGGTCAGCCCTGTGCTGGTGACCGGCTGACCGTCCGGTCCTGTGATGGCGGCCATTGCAGCAATCTCCTCTGGACTCTGGAACAGTGTCAAAAATTTATTTGCATTGTAGAAAAGTAATTTTTATTCAATATTGAACTTCACACTCCAGAAATGCATACTGCAGAATGCAGGTCTGATAGCAAAGATTACAGATAAAAACTGTGGTGGTGAAAGCTTCCCTTCATACTACTGTATAATCAGCACCAAGGACAGAAACCATAGATTTTTTTACAATGATATACTGTACAACATTCAAATTGAAGTACAATTTTAATGATTGATCAGATTGATGATGATTCCAAAATAGATTCATTAGCTATCTATATGTATAAAAAAACTTCCACCTCAAGCCTTGTTTAAGTTGCAAACATCATTCAAGCAGCAGTACGGATAATTCTACATTCGCTACATTGTCTGAGACATGGTAGAATACAGATTTCATTCTTTTAATTCTATAATTTCCACCTGAATCCCTATAAAAGTAAGCCGAATGAAAACTGTTGCAACTTCTGTCATCTCATATTTACTTTTCTCCATCTAAATGACAGACTCACAAACTTTAATTCAAGATTTCCACCACAAGCCTGGTGAAAGTTGTAAACATTGAAGCAGAGGTATATATAAATAGAAATTGCTACATTGCTGCCAATATTATCATTATCTTTAATTATCTCATCTAAAAATAATACTCACGAATTCTGGTTCCTCCTCGTCCTCAGGGTAAGCCGGCCCGATCTTCTTCCGTGTCTTGGCAATGATCAGCTCCAGCAGCCGTTCCTTAAAGGAGATGTGGAAGATGCCGAGGTTCTTGGCCAGCTCGCGGGAGTGGAGGGACTTCCCCGCCCCTCGGGCTCCCAACATCACCAGTCTCAGGGGTGGGGGCTGAGGGTGAAATATGGGGAGTCAAAACTTAACGTAAATGTGTAATATAGCAGCTGTGTGCGTGGAGGGACTTCCCCACCCCCTGGAGCATCACAAGTCTCAGGGGTGGTGGCTGAGGGAAATATGGGGAGTCAAAACTTAACGTAAATGTGTAATATACCATGTATCAAAATCATACTATATTGAATTGTGGGTTCTTGAACATGCTGGAGGTGTGGATCTCCTCAAACACGGGACCTTCATTTAATGTCCTGACTTAACGTCCTGTCGTAAGGATGGTGACCCTTTCTGGTAGCGTGCATGTCCGGTGAACGATAACAGCAGGAATCGAACTCAAAACTTCTTGGTAAAGAGGCAGGGTCGCTAACCATTGGACTACCCATGCTACCGTAACGGCTTTTGGGGTTAAACTGGGGCCCAGTCTGCAAAGTCGAGACACAGCCCGGATTTGTACAAATGGCTTCTTGGTCCAGGGGTAGGGTCATTAAGGTACAAACGGTATTAAAGAACAAGGTGCCATTGTCATAGAAGACACACAAGTAGTTTGATACAAACCTTAAGTGGTCCGTTCTTGGACAGGAAGTCTGTAGGGGCCTCCAGGAAGGTCTCCCTGTTCTCAGGGTTAGCGAAGTAGTAAGTCCTCTCTCTGTACCTGGCCGCCAGCTCGGCCAGACCCGGCCACAGCACAAACTTCTGCTTCAGGGCCACAGGGTCATAGTGCTTCGTGTCACCGAACATCTTACGCTTGCTCTTACGGATCTCATCATCCTAAAACAGACACCATCAACTTAGTTAATGTATACATTGTTACTGCTTATAAGGTGACTACTTTAAAGTCTGTAATGTTTATCTGATGCATGTAACTTCTGCTTCAGCGCAACAGGGTCGTAGTGCTTTGTGTCGCCAAACATCTTTCGCTTGCTCTTACGGATCTCATCATCCTAACATCAGAAACCATCAAATTAGTTAATGTACACATTGTTACTGCTTATAAGGTGACTATTTTAAAGTCTGTAATGTTTAGCTGATGCATGTAACTTCTGCTTCAGCGCAACAGGGTCGTAGTGCTTCGTGTCGCCAAACATCTTACGCTTGCTCTTACGGATCTCATCATCCTTAAACCGAAACCATCAAATTAGTTAGTGTATACATTGTTACTGCTTATAAGGAGACTATTTTAAAGACTGTAATGTTTAGCTGATGCATGTAGCTTCTGCTTCAGTGCGACTGTGTTGTAGTGCTTCGTGTCACCAAACATCTTTCGCTTGCTCTTACGGATCTCGTCATCTTTAAATCAGAAACCATCAAATCAGTTAGTGTATACATTGCAACTGCTTATAAGGTGACTACTTTAAAGTCTGAAATGTTTAGCTGATGCATGTAACTTCTGCTTCAGCGAGATCGGATCGTAGTGCTTCGTGTGTCCAAAAATCTTCTGCTTGCTTTTACGGATCTCGTCATCCTAGACATCAGAAACCATCAAATTAGTTGCCGTATAATTGTTTTTAAGTTGTCTGGGTCTATTCTAAAGTCTAACAGTGTAATGTTTATCTGATGCATGTAGCTTCTGCTTCAGTGCCACAGAGTCATAGTGCTTCGTGTCACCAAACGTCTTTCTCTTGCTCTTACAGATTTCATCATCCTAAAAATCAGAAACCAACAAGTGTGTTGTGTCAGTGAAAGTTGAACAGACATATACAAGTAAAAAAGGGACATCTGTGGTGTCACTAGGGGTGGGTACCGGTACAGAAGATTCAGGTCCAGGTCCGGTTCAGGTCCAGAAGATCAGATATCGGTCCGGACCTGAACCTGAACCTTAGTCAGTATGTGAAAACTTGAGAATAGACGATACTCAAAACAATGGTCCATTTTGCAACAAGGAAATCTGTTTTGTGGAGTATTGGACTCCCACTGGTGTAATAAAATCCTACAAGGCTAAATGCCTCTGTACGATTGATTGTAAAATTTGGTAGAAATGACTTTAGACTCTACTCTACTTCGCTCTTGTTATTTTCTTCGACCGGTAAGCCCCAAAATGTGTGAATGTCTGATCACAAAATCTGTTCATTTTCCAATAGGTCCAACATCCGGTCAAGCGAGTAGTACTACCCAGCCCTAGGTGTCACTGATAGTGGTAACATCTGTGTGTCACTCGGAAGAATGGAAAAAAGTATTTGTGAGTTTACAAATTGTGCAATATTACTTCTATCCTGAACATCTTTTACTTCTTACCTCCTCCTCGGATTCATCATCCTGATCATGATGCACAGAAGACATAGAAGACAGAATATTCAACGAATGAAACTATTTAACACCCGTTATACTTGCTTTAAAAAAAAAATAGTGTATGGTAAACACATGTACTAAATGCACAATGAGCAAAAATGGTAAAAGTTAAACATTTGAAATTCCACTGGACACAAAATGATAAACAAACGTTGTGACAAAAATGCAAATGTCATTGATACTAAAGTGGACAAGATTGTGGCAAATAAAATGTTACAGTGCAGACGATGTGAAATGTTACCTTTTTGGGTTTGGGTTTTTTGGGTTTGTACCTCTCTAGTTCTTTCCACTGGATACAATGAAGCGTACAATTGAACAAAAAGAGGACAGAAGTCTGTGTGAGAAGTTTGACCATAATGTACCTATCCTTATCTTTCATATCTGTACTATTTGTTGCAAACTTTCCATAAAATGTAACATTGCATCTATTTCCTACAATCCTTCAGATATTTCTTTTCCTTTCAATGAAGAGAGGTACAGAGACAACTTTTGACAGAACTTACACCTTACAACAAACATGGGGGGAATACAGTAGGGGGCACATGTGCATTGTAAAGACTTAGTTGTCTGTCTATAGATACAGTGCACTCTTAGAATCCATCCACAATGATGTGAAGATCACCAAGTTGAACGTAACATAACACCCTAGTCCCACTGTTGTCATGCAAGATAGGAAGGAATTTCAAGGCCAGAAGCATGCAAAAACTTTCCCCTGACAATCTTTTTCATATTTGACATTAAGGCACGATCTAGACACAGTTTTTCCCGATATCGGCGAGCCTACAACCTCTCGCCGACAACTTTTTTTCATCGTCTAGATGGAACTACTAAATCGCCATTACGATATCAGGAAAATTTCTCCCGAAAGGTCCGGACCATTCGTACGATACCTTACCGATAGCTTAGCAGGGGTCCCCGACAGCTTCGCGCGCGTGTAGATGCTTCCCGACTTCGGGAAGGCTCATTAGCATATAACGCCATTTGGAAAATCGCGCTATATATTTATGACTGCAAGCGCCATGGGTGTCCGTCCCCCTACGTTCTAGATCCCTCCCGACATCTCCACAGATATCGGTAAAAACTGTGTGTAGATTGGGCCTTACTCTTCCATTACTAAGGTCCATACCTCCCGTTATTCCATAATCTAGATGGTTTAATTACAGTTACACAAGAAATGACATTCAAGGCACAAACAAAAGAAGAAGTGCAGACAGAAAGACTTGAACATCTATCACTCTCGTCTTCATCACATGCATTGTAAAGACTTTTTGGTCTGTCTTTGGACACTGTGCAATCTTAGAGTCTATCTATAAAGAATTTTTGTGACAATCACCAACTTCTTATTGTTTTGATTCAAGACAGAAAGGAGTTTCAGGGATACAAGCTTAGCATGCAAAAACCTTCACCTGAAAATCTCTTACAGTAATCTTACAGTTACACAACAAATGACACTCAAGACAAGAACAAAAGAAGAAGTGCAGACATGAATGGAAGACATAAACATCTACATGTATCACTCTCGCCTTCATCACCTTTCCCTTCTTTCTCCTCACAAAATAGTAGCGAAGCAACGACTACCGCCAGCAGGGATGCAAACAGGTGGGTTACCAACCAGTACAAGTGCCAGTTATCATTACACAATTAACGCTAGTTCACCTATATCCGCGGGGTAACCTATAGCCGTTGTATCTAAAATCAGGGTATTTAGAGATATCAAGTCAACAGATGGTGGTTTGAGACAGCAATACTTTGCAAATATTGCAATTTGAAACCAACGTCCGTTGACTTGATATCCTTAAATACCCTGTTTTTAAATACAACGGATATAGGCTACCCCGCAGATAAAGGTGAACTAGCGTTATGTATACTGTGTCCTGTGAATAATTATGTTGCCATATAAATATGTGTTTAGTATGTACAGCTGACAGCAGTGTCCTTGTGTGGGTAACTCTCAATATTGTGCCAAGACATAGGAACCAATGTGTGCAACTGTAGCTTATCAAATTGTGTCAAGCAGTAAGCTGTGGTATTTTTCAGTACTAAAATGGAAATAGACGTGATTTTGCTTGATCCTAAGGTCCACTGACAAGAGTTAGTGTTAAATAATGTGCTGTCGTAGTGACAATGTGGTTTGTGCCAGGGAAGTGCTCATTCCATTCTTTTATGAACATCTTCAATTGTACACATAACTCATAAGGCTCAACTTTGCAACAATGTAGCTGAAAAGGAAGGCAAGTTACGACAGCCACAACCAGAACAAGTACATTATCTCAGACTAGTATTCATTCCCTACCAAGACAACAGAATTGTCCCTTTAAGTTGATTTCCAAGAGGGGCTGGTACATACAGAACAAGACATGTTACATTCAGTGTTTGATGACAATGACTTAGGTTTAGATTTTGGTAAGGATATCTGGCTTACCTCCTCTTCCTCCCCTTCTTCTTCCTCCTCCTCCTCTCCTCCTGCAGCATCCTCCTCATCCTCATCCATGTCCATCCCTGTGTACTCCCATCCTCGGTACTGGTACGTCACTATTGAAATACATGGGGCATGTGTCAATCAAAATCCATCCTCCTGTCAATCAAACTCATCCTCCTGTCAATCATATTTATCCTCCTGTCAATCAAGACTCATCCTTTCTGTCAATTATATTCATCCTCCTGTCAATCAAACTCATCCTCCTGTCAATCAAACTCATGCTCCTGTCAATCAAATCCCATCCTCATCCATCTCCATCCCTGTGTAATCCCACCTACAGTATTTTAAGTGGGAGACCCTGGTTCAATCCTGGGTAGGGCATCACAGTTAGGGCTGCACCCGTCTTTTGGAAGGGACATAAAATTGGGATCCTGCGTTCGCTGAGGTGCCTTGAGCACATTACAGGGGTAAGGCTAGCAATCCCTTTTGGTAAAAGTATACCCAGCGACATAAACTGCTAGGAACCTTGCTGCCCTATGTGCCCCTAGCACTAGGCACTCCAAGGGTCTGAATGTATGGATGGCATCCTCCAGTTGTTTATCCTTCGTCTTTCCCTCCACTTTTATATCTACTCTACTGGTTCTATGATACATGTCTACATAGTTTCTTGATAAAACAATCATTCTAATTATTCTATTACTTACTCTCAATCCTATGGATGGCATCCACCAGTTGTTTATCCTTCATCTTTCCCTTCACTTCTACATCTTTCTGGACCCTACTGTTTTTATAATACATGTCTACAAAGTTTCTTGATAAAACAATCATTCTAATTATTCTATTACTTACTCTCAATCCTATGGATGGCATCCACCAGTTGTTTATCCTTCATCTTTCCCTTCACTTCTACATCTTTCTGGACCCTACTGTTTTTATAATACATGTCTACAAAGTTTCTTGATAAAACAATCATTATAATTATTCTATTACTTACTCTCAATCCTATGGATGGCATCCACCAGTTGTTTATCCTTCATCTTTCCCTTCACTTCTACATCTTTCTGGACCCTACTGTTTTTATAATACATGTCTACATAGTTTCTTGATGAAGCAATCATTATAATTATTCTATTACTTACTCTCTATCCTATGGATGGCATCCTTCAGTTGTTTGTCCTCAGTCTTTCATTCACCTCTATATCTATTCTGGACTCCATTCCTTCTATGATACATGTCTAGTATGAAGTTTTATGCACTTGCACTTAAAACAATAGCTTAAGGGTATTCAAGACTATTACTTACTCTCAATCCTGTGGATGGCATCCTCTAGCTGTTTATCCTCAGTCTTCCCCTCCACCTCTATGTCGATGGGCGATAGCGAGGAGGTTCCTGAGATCACAGCCTTGAGCGAGGCCCACTCCCGCTCGAAGTCCCCCCTCTCCTGGCGCCACTGTTCCACCTCAGGTCCCTCGGGGGGTACCGGGGACTGGCAGGGGGGGTTCAAGAGGAAATCGTTGTCAGCAAGTCTTTTGAAGTCATTTGTTTACTTGTTACGATGATATAGATTAGACATCCAGCTATCAAGATACTCTAAATAGCAATTCTGCAAGCAATTGTCACTGATGAAAGGTAGTGGATGCTGCCTGAAACGTCTGACTGTTTCCAACATCATGTCCAGTTGCTTGAGTAACTGCTGTTTGGTGCATCTTTTATTTGAGCTGTGCTTCTAGAAAATGATGAAGGGGCTATCTTGTATCATAGTGATACAAATCTGGCTGCAAAAAACTATGGAATTTAAACTCAAATGTTGCCCCAAAACACCCAAAAAGACATTTTGAACTTCTAAAACAAGCTTTTGGATGTAAATTTTGTTTTGGTGTACTTTGATTCAAAGATGTAAATTTAGCTTGAAAAGCCAAAATACATGATCTACACGTGTCCAAAATTGCTGCTTTAACGTTCTAAGTTATTTCGACAGTAAAAAATGCAACTGATGCATGAGAACCCTACATCATTTAAACACATACTACCCATGTTAGATATCACAATGAAACTAGAAAGGCCGACATTTGCTTGAGAGCAAATACAGCATATTTCAGCCATCTCCCTCATGCAACAATAGGCCTTGAGGTCGTTGACCCCTTTGGCCATTGGAAAATGACCCAAAAAATTCCCAAATATATCATTTTAAAGTGTTCCATGCCAAAAATTATACATGGGTCATTTGGATAAATATCTAGAGCACCCCTTTACCAAATTTCGGGTCATTTGGTTGTAAAACGAGGGAACAGGAGCCAAAAATGTCAAATTTTTGTCTAAAAATGGCCATAAAATTGCAATATTAAGCATTATGTTGTACTGTATGGAAAAACTGTTATTGAATTCATGCGCACAAAATTGAAGGGCACTTTTATACCAAATTTCAGGTCATTTGGTTGTAAAACGAGGGTACAGGAGGCAAAAATGTGCTTTTTTTGTCAAAAAATGGCCAAAAATCGCAAAATTAAGCATTTTGTTGTACCGTATACCAAAACTGTTATCAAATCTGGGTGGGCATATGATCAGGGCACCTCTGTACCAAATTTCATGTCATTCGGCTGTAATACCAGGGTACAGGAGCCCAAAATACATAAAAATTGACAAAAACCTCAATAAAATCATTTCAAAGGCAGATATGAAAAAAATGAAAAAAAAAACCTGAGGGTATTGACTTACTCTACCTTTGTGCCAAATTTCAAGTCAATCGGTTTAAAAACGGCGGAGTTGATTCGATTTGAAGATTTGGCAGGAGAAAGAAAGAAAGAAAGAAGAAAGAAACATTACGAATACAATATATTTCACCATACCTATGGTATGGCTGAAATATAACAAGCTGCTTGCATTGTTATTATTTTTCTACATATTTTGCATCTTTTTTTCTGTGGTTTGTTTCAAAGAGAAAGAAGATAAGTGACTCACCACTGGGGGTGGGGTGGGTTCTGGTGGAACTATAGAGTTGGGGAAAAATTGAAAAAAAAAAGTCAGACATTGTATCGAAAGTAAAAACTCTGTCCTGCATTTCCTTCATGCATTCCTGAATGCTTCATATGTATGTAGTGAAGGGTCTCTGTAAGGGAAGGACTGTTAGGTTAGGGAAGAAGAAGTGACTGTTAAACAAGACACAGCACATACAGGAGGAATTCTTTCAATATGTAGTTGGAGAAAGAACGTTCATTATGTCTTAGTCGTGTTGATGTATATTACTTAATCCAATATTTACAGGTGATATATAATGTTATTAAAAAGTGGTATGTTTGCATCAAGGAGGGGAAAGAGTTAGTTACAGAGAAATGTCTGACTATTTTGCAACGTTGTAAATGTTAATAGTATTCCAGGGCATCATGTTCATTCATGAGAGGAAAATCATCAACATATCTTTCAATTTAGCTGAAAGCAGTATATCATTAACCCGCAATGAAATTCTTAAACTAGCATGAAAAATTATGGACATTGTTGCAGGGATTGGAGTTTCATAGTCACAATCAGCAATGAATTCATCATGGTTAGGGGTTACAGAAATATTACATCATTAGGCATTGCAAGGATTATCAAATTATGATTGTATTACAGAAGAAACACATCACTGTAAATATTTTGCAAACATTTGCCTTTGGTTAATTGATAGAAGACATAAGGATACATTCATTTACTTGTTTGATGAATTAGCCTTAATCCCAGTCTTAATCCAGATTAGAGGAAGCACAGAGATATTAGCGACAGTCAAACCACATCACATTATTAAAGTTGCTTGTTTTATGGATTTACATGTATGCCTTAATCCCATGAACTAGCCTTAATCCCATGAACTAGCCTTAATCCCATGAACTAGCCTTAATCCCATTAATCCCGATTAAAGGTTTAGCACAGACAGATTAGCGACAGTCAAACCACATCACATTTGCCTTGAGTTCATTAATAGAAGACATATAAGTTTCTTGTTTAAAGGATTTATGAATAAGCCTTAATCCCATAAAGTAGCCTTAATCCCATGAATTAGCCTTAATCCCAATAATCCAGATTAGAGGATTAGCACAGACAGGTTAGCGACAGTCTCCATGGCACAGCGCTGATTTGCATAACACAGCCACTCCACTCTGCCACCACGAAGCTTTGCGTTCTACCTTCTTCCTCGACCGCAGGCACTTTGGGCGGAGCGGCCTCGGGTTCGGCCGCGGGTTTCGGGGATCCGGCCTCCGGTTCTTCTCCTTCCTCTTTCAACTCCTCCTCTTCTTCAGCCTCCTCATCAATCTGGCTCTTCACCTCCTCTTTGTCTTTCTCCTCATCCTCATCTTAGGTTATTTTTAAAAGGGAACATTTGTATGATGTAAAGATGTGGAACATCATGTGTTTGAATGCCAGAGCGTGATGTTATAAGTAAAGCTTACTCTTTTGTTTTACATTTTTCTCTTCTTTTACGTTATAAAGGTTTGTTATACAAAAGACAGTCTTTAAACAGTATTAAGCAGATGCACATGACAAACAAGGCAAGCGGCGTGTTCTTTGATTGCAATGTAGGTTGGTTAAAGGGTGTGTTTTAAGAGAAGGTTTCAATTGAAAGGGTGTATTGGGTTGGGTTGGGTTGGGTTGGGTTAATGTTGGTGAGTCATAGGTTGGTAGTGGTTTCAGGAATTTAGCTCCAAGAAGTTAAGATTTTTTGGGGGTGAATAGAGTTTACTTGGGTTGGGTTGGGTTGGATTAGGTGGACAGAGTTAGTTGAGAAGTGACTTGGTTTTATTTTACTGGGTTGTTACATTATACTGGACAGGTATGCTCCATTACAGTTATTAAAAGTGCTAAGTTTTAAAGAAGGCAGTCTTATATGATCAGAAGATTGATCAGAAATGCAGATAACAGAAAGTCTTTTTTACATCACCTTTAGTGCAGTCAGTAGAGTCTGTTTGTCTATAAATGCTGAGTTAGCACATTTATGTAAGTATCAATGAGTGTATGGAAAGCTTGTATGTGTGTTTTGGCTGGAAAAAACTCCAGCGACAGAGGCACAGAAGACCACAGCATTGGCACAACACGACAGCGAAACTTCACAACAATGCTTTACATGTCAGCGCTCCTGTGAACATTACAGCAACAGTTAAAGTTATAGAGGGACACAGGGAGATGTTTAGTGCAGCAGGGTGTTCAGCATTCCTGTGGAAGTTACAGTAACTGTTACAGTAGGTTATCAAGGCCATGTTCATTCAGTTATAGGGATGACATTCTCTGGGAATTCCAAAACTGGTGGAAGCGTGTGAAGAAAAAAAATTGGCTATGAAGTTGCCTTCCTTAAAAAGCCTTAAAATGATCAGGAATATTGAACAAATGCCTCAGCACCCAGAGTATTGTTAACCGAACAATAGAATCTTCATTTTTGGTCTTTCACGTTTTCTTATTTGGCATTGAAAGTGACTTTAGTCTAACACAACGGATAACACAACGTGTGATATTCCTTTCTTTTTCTTCCATTCATGACATATATTTGCTCACTTTCCAGCTACTTTGTGAGACTTTCAATATCGTTGACAACATTTTTTGGGGGGAAATGTAAGAAAATTGATGCATGCAAGGATGTCATCCATATAACCAAACCAAGAACATGGCCTTAGCCACACAGCGAGATGCCAGCAGGGAAAGTCATAACAGTTACAGTTAGCCAGCCGAGGGTTTCCCCCGACCGTCACGCCACACTGGGTACCTTTCGTTCCCTCCTCTCCCTCCACCTTCTCCCCCTCCCCCTGGGGAGCCTCCTCCCCCTGGGGGGTGGGGGGAACGGCCTCCCCGGGGAAGGCTTCGGACGGAGGTTCGGCCGGAACCTCGCCTTCCGCGGGCGCAGCCTTCTCGCCATCCTCCTCTGATTGGTCGTGACATTAGTGGTGCATTATGGGTGGTGGTGGTGAGGTTAGGTGCGACGACGACGTGATTAGAACGAACAAAATCAATTAATTTAGACATTGAAAATTAGGAATGGTAAAAATATTTGTATGTTACATGTATTTCTGTGCATAATTTACAGTGCTTGCCAACCAAGCTTTTGGTCATTCCAACTTGACGAGGGTGAGAGGACTGACTAAAAGCTTGTTGGTAAGCCCTTAACATGGTGTACTGAAATAGCATCACATACAAACCTTTATAGAAAAATTAGACAATTTCACATGCACAATTAGACAATCTCACATGCATGAAAACAGACATGATTATTACATGATCACATGCAATTTCATTTGAATGTTATTCAATCACCAACACACATGCCTGTGCAATTATTGATAAGACATACATTAGTTAAAATCATGCAACACATGAAAATTGATGAGAGGTGATATGGATATCATGATGATAACTTTGTTTTAAGTGACCCGCCATGTAGCAAGGGAAACCCGGAAGTTAAGGGCGTCAGTCGTGTTAGCCATACAAAAAGGTATGTCACCCTATAAGGGGCGATATAACCCTGTTGCGTGTAAGCATGTCGACCAATGATGATGATGAGCCTTGTTCACGGGTTCTGAAGTCAGTGGTCAAAGCCTGGCACTAAGAGTATTAACTGGGCTGAACCTAGGGCAGTTTCAGGGTCTTTTTGTCTTTCTCAATTTCTTCAATAAAATGGACGACAGGTGTCTCACCATCGCTGAGTTCTCCCGCCTCGATCTTCCTGCGTCTTTCCTCCTCCGCTGCCTGTCTCTCTCGTTCCTCTTCTTCCTTCCTGGCACGTTCTTCCTCCAGTCTGGAAGGTACAAGACAGGGGTTATTCATATTACAATGTGTCACAATATGTTGGTGTCATGTTGGCATAACAGTTAGGGTGTGTTTTCTTACACGCTCCTCTTCTAGTCTGTATGGTACAAGACAGGGGTCATGTTTTACAATGGTGTTACAACAGGCTTTTAGCCAGGCACACATCATGGCATTATTTGGACACCCTAATCTTACACTAACAAGAAATTTGACGCACTAAACGCCCCGAGAAGATCCTCTGACAAGCATGAAATTCTGATGCAAACCAGGGATGACAGCCTTCTACTGTCACCTCTTTAACAGTATTTTTGCCCCTCAGGATTATAACCTAAGAATGCACAATTTTAACTCAAAATTATAAAAAAAACATGGCACCATGGATGTTGGATGCCTCTGCTCCTCCTCTAGTCTGTATGGTGCAACATAGGGGCCATGTTTTACAATGGTGTTACAAGATGTTGGTGTTATGTTGGTGTCATGTTGGCATAACAGTTAGGGTGTTTGGTCCAGATCCCAGAGGTCCCAAGTTCGATACTTGCCATACCACCAATGTTTTGCCCTTGGTAAAGGCAATTTACACCACTTTCCTCACTCCAACTAGATGTGGCTACATTGTAAACTTTTACTTTAGTTTGTGCTAAGCAATTCACAAGGAAAATTTCACTAACTATAATTGCTGTAACACTTGTGTTGCAATAAGAAGTTCCTACATGTAATTTATGACATGGCATCTAATGGCTTAGTGGTTAGGTTAGCTGACACAAGATTAAGGGGCCTTGTTCCCTTGGGGAGGCACTTCAGAACACTTTCCTCACTCCACCCAGGTGTGAAAATGGGCACCTGACTTCAGTTGGGAAGGTAAAAGGCGGTAGAAGGAGAGGGATGAGTTTTGCCTAGCAGTACCATGCCCAAGACATTGTATATAACAACCCCCTGTCCCTAGGGTCTCAAAAATGCTACTTTTACCATGTTTTTTGTTAGTTGGTAACTGGGAGATCCCGGTTCAATCCTGGGAAGGGCATCTTGGTTGGGGTTGCAGTGTCTTTCAGAAGGGGTGTAAAATGGGGGTCCAATATTTGGGTGCCATGGTCTTGTTTGATTGGTAAAAAGTGATGTATGTCTTATAATAATAAAGGGTTATTGTCCCTGCAAAAGAAATGGTTCTGTCCGAGGTGCTGAAATCCTATGACCCGACTTTCAGAAGCTGTCCTGTGTTCGAGGAGGTGCCTCAAGCATGTTAAGGGGAAGGGCTAGCATCCCCTCACTGTAGAAACCTATACCCTCATAGTAGAAACATATACCCTGAAACAGTAAGGGAACTTACTGCCCTATTTGCCACTAGGCACTACAAGCTTAGGGTACAAACGAACAAAGCAACTAACCTCCTAACTTAAGAGCTAGTCTTCCTCTGGTCGTGACAGAGAGGACAGATGCAATGTACAGTTTCTACAGGTTCATTGTACCGAGGAAATTCCCCTCGCTGTTTTCGACAAGCACTATGAACAGTGGACCACGTCCCTTCTTAAGAACTGCAACCCTTTCCGGTAGCTTGCATGTTGGGTGAGCAAAACAGCCAGAATCGAACTCACGGCTCCTAGTTCCAGAGAGAGGGCCACTAACCACTTGATTACGCATGCTACCTACATGTACAAACAAACGCTAACTCACCTGGGCTAGCAACCCCTCACTGTAAAAACATATACCCTGCTACAGAAACAGCAAGGAAACTTGCTGACCCATATGCCACTAGGCACTTTCATTCGTCCCATAGCCTTTTAATCAGCCGTAGGCTGATTCATTAGCCGTAGAGGAAGCACAACATGTTGTGCTGTATCAATAGGCATTTTAGTCCCCTGGCGGCGCCTATCTCCTCTCCAGGTCACTGGGCACTACAAGGGTCTAAACAAAGGGATGCTAACCCACCTGGCCTCCTCGGCAGCCTTCGCCTCCGCCGCCGCCTCTTCCACCCTCCTGGCTCTGACCTTCTCGTCGACCTCCTCCTGGTTGACCTTGTACCAGCGCTTCAGCAGGTACGCTCCGTTCTCGCTGCTGTCCCGCAGACAGACGACGTCGTCAGGGCAGATGTTCTTGTCCACCATGGCCGCCCACTGGTCCCGGTTGTTGGGGAAGTTGTCCAGGATCCATCCTCCAAAACTAGAGAGAAACACAAGTTTGAGTGTGAAGTACTGGTATATTCTAATTCTAAACTACTGTACATTCTATTAATTGTGAATCCATGTTTCTGTCATGACAGCTTTAGACCTTATACAATATGTTACTTTTCCAAATTGTTTAGGCACAGGTTTGGACATATTACTAAAACTATGTACAGGTACATTTTACCTGTCCCGTTACCTTATGTTACATTTTGGTACACATCTATGCAGTGAATGAGACAGTAGTGTAACTCACAAGGGTCCTTCTGGGTTCTTCATGCGGAGGTTATTCTCTACTTCCTTGATCTTCTCCTCCATGACTTCCACATACACATCAGGCGGGATGGTGATGGTCTGCTTCTCCGCCTCCTTCACTGCATCTTCCACCATCTTCTGCACCTCAGGGTGGTTAGCATCAACTGGAAGGAAAAAAAGTGTTGTTCTTTTTTGCTTTTGAAATGTACAATTGATACACAGTAAATGCTGGCCATTGGAAAATCCGTTGGATTCCCTACAAGGTCGTACGGAGGCGGTACTTACCACGTACGGATCCCAAAAGATTGCCCATGTTTTGGCAGGTAGACAGCATGTATTTGCACGTACAGCGGGTTGTGCCCTTAGCTTTATTAAATGCTAATGTCAATGGGAAAAACTATCTAATTTTAACTGTGGAGTAAAGCATAATATTGTGTGTGTTCCTTTTTACAGATCTTTTTGTATGTTTTCTTGATACCAATCTTTTGGTGGCTGACTGTATGTTAAAATATCTAGCATAGTTTGAGCTTTATCATTTTATTTTGGAACTTTGAGCATTAGGATAAAACACGAAGGCCTTACCAACAATGGGCTCAGGTTTTGGCGGCGGCTCTTCTTTGCTCTCTGTAAAACAAAAGACAGGTTAGAAACAGTCAGTGGTACATGTAAGTGATTGACAGGGGCACTAGACAAGCTCCTACAGGAGATGGAAACGTCTGGAAGAGATGGAAAGGACTTGTGTATGTGTCCATAAATGTTAGACATCCAGGTAATAAGATACGCCAAATAGCAATTTCTCAAGCAACTGGATATGATTTGGGACGTTTCGGATAATATCACTAATCTTTTGTCAGTTCTCGAACAAGACAATGAATGCTTTCTGAAATGTCTGACTGTTTCCAAAATCATATCCAGTTGCTTGAGTAATTGCTGTTTGGTGAGTAGTGGATGATTTTGAGGACAGATGGCTATTTGTGTGATGAGCATAGCCCTGACTGTCAGTCAGAATGGGAAAAGTAGTTAAATAAAGTTGAGACTTGGTGATATACAAGATTCAAAGGCATGAAGAGGAAATCTGTACTGTTAAATTGACATTGATGAAAAACATCATTCTGGTGAGATGGGATAAGAAAGAAAAGTGTAAAATAAGAGTTAGCTATGTAACTGTGTGCAATACCAATAGCCACGTATTAATCACCATATCAAAGTTATCAAAGTTGAAGACTTGGTGATAATTATTACATACAAAAATCTGTACTGCTGAAATAGCCCTGACCAAAAAAAACAGTGCACTGGTGAGATGGGTGAGAAAGAAAAGGTTAAACATAAGGGTTAGCTATTGTATAGCCTAGCATTGGTCATCATAAATGTCAGTTACTGTTACAGTAGTAACTGTTATTGAAGCTGAGGACTTTGTGATGTACAGGAAAACAGAAAGAAGAAATCTGTATTCTTAAAACAACCCTGATGAAAAAAAAGCACACTGGTAACATGGGTGAGAAAGAACAAGTTAAACTGAAGGGTTAGCTTCTTCAGTGCTCCAACTTGTCGGCCAGTCTCTCTCAACCGGAGTCCTCCTTAATGGTTCTCCAGGTCAAAACTCTGCTACAAACCAAAAACTCTCAGACGCTCTGCATTCATTTTTAACATCAACAAACCGATTTACAGCACCTTCCATCTGCTCCTCATAGCCTACGTAGCCTATGTGGCCTATTATGTACATATGTGTAATTTAGATTTGTTTGTTGTATCTTTGTGGGTCAGCCGTCATCAGCTTGAATAGACTGCCTAGGCTGGCCCAGTGTAATGACTTGTTGTCATTTTCAATAAATAAATAAAGGGTTAGGTATTGTGTAGCGTAGCATCCAGGTCATCACTGTAGTGAAAGTACATGTATGGTAATACAACTGAAGACTTGGTGATGTACAGGAAGACAAAAAGAAGAAATCTGTATTCTTAAAACAACCCTGATGAAAAATAGCACACTGGTAAGATGGGGAAAATAAAAGGTTAAACATAAGGTTAAGCTATTATGTAGTATTGGTCATCACTGTGATGAAAGTACGGTAAGTTATCAAAGCTGAACACTGTGATGTACAGGAAGACAGTAAGAAGAAAGCTGTACTGTTAAAATTACCTTCATGAAAAAAAACATCACACAGGTGAAGTGGGATAAGAATGAAAAGGTGTAACATTAGGGTTAGAGTTGGTGAAAGTATATTGTGCAGTTATCAAAGTTGAAGACTTGGTGATATACATACAGGAATAAGAATGACCCTGATGAGATGGGATGAGAAAAAAGTGTAAATGTAAGGGTTATTGCATGCAGAGGAGGTGCTAGCAATAGCAGGAGGCACAGGCCAGGTACCACCCCTCCCTCACCGGTAGTCTCTTCCGCTGGCTCTTCCGCCGGTTGGTCTCCCTCCCCCTCCTGATCCTCTTTCTCTCCTTCTTTCTCTCCATCTTCCTTCTCTCCCTCCTCAGTTTTCTCCTCTTGTTCTTCTGCAGGTTTCTCCTCTCCTAAAGCATGCAAAGCCTCTAAATGTAACTACATGAAGCACTCCCTAAAAGACTGCCATTCTAGCAAAAGGAAAGCTCTGCTGACTAACAATAACAGGGAAGTTATTTTTGCATGGAATGAGCTTTAATTCTATCAGCTGACATCTCTAACTGGTTAGAAGGGAAAAAAGTATTGAAAGTATAGCTGCTGTCTTACATATAATATATGTAGCACTAAATAGAGAAATTTTCAAACTGACTGCCTGTCTGTGAATGCGAAAACTTGTATATAAGCTTTGTAATCTATTTCTAAGGACTTCACCTTCTAAGCCTGTCTGTCTGTCTACCTGTGACAAAAATTTAAAAGAATTGTATATGAGCTTTGTTCTGTCTAAAGAATTAAAGTTCTGTCCATTTAAATCAGTGTTTCTTCCTCCTAGGCTAACTACCTCACTGATTGTCCCATCTTCTTTCTAAGCCTGTCAGTCTGACTTTCTGTCTGCCAGAAAGAAAACTTGTGTATGAGGTAGCTCTCTGACTGTCAACGGTAACATCTTTCATTTTTAAACCTGCCTGTCTATCTGTCTGCCTGCCTAGGGTTTCTGTCTGCCTATCTATCTGCCTGCTTGACTAGGTTTCCTGTCTGCCTGTCTGTCTGCTGACTACGTTTTCTGTCTGCCTGTCTATCTGTCTGCTCGACTAGGTTTCCTGTCTGCCTGTCTGTCTGCTGACTACGTTTTCTGTCTGCCTGTCTATCTGTCTGCTCGACTAGGTTTCCTGTCTGCCTGTCTGTCTGCTGACTACGTTTTCTGTCTGCCTGTCCATCTGTCTGCCTGACTAGGCTTTCTGTCTGCCTGTGTATCTGTCTGCCCTACATGGCTGTCTGTCTGTCTGTCTGCCTGTGAGAAAAGAGAAGTTGAGTATGAAGTACCTTCCTCGCCACCCTCCCCTTCAGAGTCCTTAGCAGCCTCCTCTGTGGGTTCGTCCGTCTCTGCTATGTCTCCCTTCTCAGACACAGCTGGGAGCAAACAGAGAATGGAACAACTTTTATAAAGGTGGCACGATGGAATGGGGTGAGGGTTGCTGGCTTAGGATCAAAAGGTGCAGGGTAAAAATCCCTATGGCCCCAATGTCTAACCCTTACCCTTAGAAAAAGGTCTTTACATCCACTCATGTATGTCCTCACCTGGCACCAGTGAAAATGAGTGCATCAGTTCAGGACATCCTCTTGGATGGAACGTAACGAAAGAGGCCCAATAATTGAGGACAGTAACATTTTCAAGCACATATAAAGAACTTAGAACTTAACCACACTTAGACTAGGGGTCCTTCCCAGTGTGAGTGTATTAAACATGATAATCTAATCTTACACAGCTTATACTTACAGATTATTTACCAAAATTGAGTTCTATTCGAGCCAATTTCAGTTCAATTCACTTCATCCTCTGTAGAGATGTCACACCAAGATTTCCACAAAGTCCTGTACATCGAGCTAAACCTTAATATATCATATTAAGTATCTTCGTTTCTACTAATACACGTATATTGTATACTGGATCACATGTTTTGTGTATTTCCCATCTTTACTTACTATCCTCCTTCTCCGCAGCCTCCTGCTCCAGCCTCATCTTGACCAGATTGATGGAGGACTCCAGGGTCTCCTCCCGAACCTTCTGGACCATTTTCTCCTTCTCCATCTCTATACGAGGCTTGATCAGCTCCTGCATGCTCAACACCTGCAGCAAGACGACACACCTGTCAGTCTTTCTTCAAGGTAGTAGTTACTGTTACAGTTGTACTGTTATCAGACTGTTGGCCTCATACCAGCTCTTATGGGGTGACATGCCCTTTCTTCTAGCTGAAGTCATGGTGGTATTATTGTTGCTGTTTGCTTTGTAGTACTTGTGGAAAATAGTGGAAAAGTTTCCTTGCTATTTCAGGAACAGGATATATTTTTACAGGGAGGGGTTGCTAGCCCTTCCCCTTGTGCTCTATGCACCTCCTCAAACATTTGATGTCCCTTCTGAAAGATGCTGGTCCAACCGAGATGTCCTTCCCAGGATAAGAACCGTTGTCTCCCAGTTAACAACTAACTACAACCAGGAGCTCAACTGTGAGGCTACTACCAGTTGAGCTACAGGGACATCCCCAAGCCTAATGGGTGACTGTATTCGATTTATCTTATTTTACTAAAAATTTACAAAAGACTAGAAAATAAACATCCAACTTACCACAGCATTGTACTTCTGGGCCAATAGGTGACACAGGGAAGTCTTGCCCGATGTGGGGGGTCCTGTCACCACTAGCTTACAGGGGGGCCTGGGCAGGGGGGGCAGTAAGTAGGGCCGGGGGTTCTTCAAGAACTTCTCCATGGCCTCTGGTGAAGACAGCACGTATATCTTGTCCAGGAAACTGTAGGAACAAAACCAAGATGGTGTCACAATAGTTTAAAGGTAAAAGTGGGTTTTATTGACATACATTTACATGAATATATCATCATTTGCTAGCTAATTCAGAGTTGTTGTTTTTTTCAGACCCTTGTACTTGTAGTGTCTAGTGGCACATAGCACAGGAGGTTTGTTTGAACCTTTATTTATTCATGACTTGCTGTTTCTGTAGCAGGGAATATTTCTACATTGAGAGGTTGCTAGCCCTTCACCATTAATGTGCTTGAGGCATATCCTCAAACATGGGACCCCACATTTTACATTTTACAACCTCAACCAAAATTCCCTACCCCCAACCAAAATGCCCAACCTAGGATTTGAACCGGGGTCTCCCAGTTACCACCTAATTTAAACCATGAGCTCCACTGTGAGGCTGCTACCAGTTGAGCTACAGGGACATCCTTAGAATCAGTTATCATCTGTCCTACCTGACAGCGAATTCCGGTTTCCCCTGGACCAGGTTTCCCTCCGACATGGCGACGGGACACACCCGTAACCAACGGCTACGTCTCCATCGGAAACGGGGCGCGACGGTCTCCTTACTGGCCAGTGTCCGGAGCAGCTCCTCTGTCTCCATGTCCTCAGGCAGCTCTTCCTCCTCCTGGGGCATAAGTTATGGTTCAGTTTGTTAGAAACCAACTCTGTGTTCTCACCATGAATATTTCACAGCATAGGGGTATCTTAGTGTGTGTCAACACCACATGCAGGGCTCGAAATACCACCTGCATATACAGATTAGTGCAGGTAAAATTGGAGCTGTGCAAGTATTTCTGGTGCCTACCTGCACCTAACCTGCACTGGTCCATGTACTGGGTTTATATACACATTTCATGATGTGGACTTTTACTAGCTGCATTGACGGTAACCACTAATGAAGAATTAAAGAAATAATGGCAATGGTTTCTGAACAGATTTAGTATGATCAATACTTCATAAATTCATAGTGGTGCAGGTAAAATTTGTCTGGTGCATGTAATTTCCAAGGTCACCTGCACCAGTGTAGGTATGCAGAAAAAAGTATTTCGAGCCCTGCACATGGTAAGTAATGCAGGTGTGAGCATTGTAGTGGGTGTCGGGGAATCCACACCCTGAAAGTTTTCAAATTTATAGTCCTCAGAAATACTATTTCTGCATTTTGATGGCCGCATTTAGTAACATAGAGCCAACATCTGTTACCTTTATTATATAACAACAGTAAAATCCAGTACACTGGTTGAAACAGCATAGGTGCCCAAATCACAACATAGCATATTAGGGGCCCAAATCACAGCGTAGGGGCCCAAATCACAGTGTAGGGGCCCAAATCACAGCGTAGGGGCCCAAATCACAGCGTAGGTGCCCAAATCACAGCATAGGTGCCCAAATCACAGCGTAGGGGCCCAAATCACAGCGTAGGGGCCCAAATCACAGCATAGGGGCCCAAATCACAGCATAGGGGCCAAAATCACAGCATAACGAGATAACGACACCAATAAGTTAGTAAGAAGAGACACTGTTTCACCTGATCGTGGAGTCTAATAGGCACGGCGGCGCGGCGCAGGATGAATGTGTCCAGTTTGGTCATGAGCTGCGAGAAGAGGAGGCGATGGTTGCTGTTGGCATCCAGCTCGATCAGGTACTGCTGGTCATGGTCTGCCATGTAGTCCTGGGGGGAGAACGGAACATAGAGTTTTAGAAATGCAACTACTACTTCAGTTTTTAACTAAAAACCTGGTTGTCTCA
Organism: Branchiostoma floridae x Branchiostoma belcheri; assembly: GCA_019207045.1. Classification (NCBI taxonomy): domain Eukaryota; kingdom Metazoa; phylum Chordata; class Leptocardii; order Amphioxiformes; family Branchiostomatidae; genus Branchiostoma; species Branchiostoma floridae x Branchiostoma belcheri. Next base: position 1,973,715 of record CM033031.1, read on the forward strand.
CAGGCAGACATATGGACAGTCAGGCTTTGCAACATGAGGTTTCTTTTGATGGTCAGAAAGGTAGACATTGGTTTAAATAGAGAGAACCTGAATTCATTAGAAAGATGGGGAAAAGGCTCATACAAAAGTATTCTTTTCTGACAGGTCAATGGCAGGGTTAACAACTTAAAGATGTTTCAGAGGGGCAGCTAGAGTAAGAGATACTTATTTGAATGGAGAGATTGTCCTCAAGGAACACAAGTGTTAAAATTAGAGGATGTGACTTAAACATACCTCTAGTGTCCTGAGCATGTTGTCCTTGTACTCCTGAATGTTGTGTGTGATGTAGGGTTAGGGTTAGGGTTAGAGTTAGGGTTAGGGTTAGAGGTAAGGGTTAGGGGTAGGGGTTAGGTGATGAGAAGTTACCTCTAGTGTCCTGAGCATGTTGTCCTTGTACTCCTGTATGTTGTGTGTGATGTACTCTGGCAGGTCTTCTACTCTCTTCACCAGTCGGGCCAGAATCTCTGGGTCCAGCTCTGGGGGCATCCCTTCATCTCCCTAGACAAACAAACAAACAAATAAGTAAACAAACAAATGCAGACATCCTTTCATCTGCTGGTCATTTAACAAACAGGAATAAAGCACCAAGGCCTGGACTCTTTCATTGGCACATATCAAACAAGCACATCCAGTCAGTACCAAGGACAGGTGGTACAAGGATTGTTCTTTAACTGTGGTAGTATAAGTAACATAGGTGTTAAACATGATAACCATTACCATTCATCTGTCCCTGCCATATGAAAATTTGGTATCCAGCATAGTTGAATAATCTGACAAGCTCGCCCTTTATAGCTACTATACAACAATGGAGCAAAAATCTAAAAAGTTTACAGTCCTATCCTTCCAAAAAGTTAATGGTTTTACAGATGAAAAAGTTTACTTCAAATCTTTGTCATAATTAAGTATATGATTATGGACTAATAAAGCATCAAAGCATGAAACTGTTTGCTCAGCATATTTTCTGTAAGTGTTATATTTTAGAGTTTGACGCACAAACAAACCATCCTAACAAATAAACCATCCCTCTCACCTCCTCTCCCTCCCCCTCTTCCTCCTCCTCTTCTTCTTCCTCCTCCTCCTCCTCCCCCTCCCCCTTCTGTGCCTTGGGTTCAGGTTTCTCAGGGTTCCAGATATCCTCCGGGTAGAGCTCGTTAGTCAGGGGGTCGACCCGCTGGCCCAGTCTCCGTCTCTCCAGGTCCTTGTCGGGAATCTGGGGACAACAAAAAAGGAAAGTATCCAGTAAAAGATAGCTAGGTACAGCTATTCCCATAGCCTTTTTGAGATGCTAGATGCAGTGCATTGTTATCTACTGTGTCTAGGACAGCTAGGAATAGCTAGGACACCTAGCTACTAGCTAGGAATACCAGGAATCAAACCCTTGACCGCTATAGATCCCGTGACCACAATCTTAGCCTCACAGTGCTGACTCTGCTTCTGTATTTGATGCCCTCAGCCATTTAACTCTCTGTGCATTTGGACCCTCCACTTATAATAAAAGTAGGGAACCTTTCCAGAGTGAGTGGATATGCAGCTTGTACTCTTCACTATGGACTTGGTGTATTGCCCATGAGACGGTTTACCAGATATTTAATGAAACAGAAGAATGTAGAGTACACCACACTTACTTTGAGGTTGACGATGAAGTCAGGTTTGAGTTTCCAGTTCTTGACCAGCTCGAGTTGTTCTGGGATGTTCATGTAGCTTTCATCCATGCAGGGGAACCCGTCCAGCACATAGCCTGGACAAAACACATGTTCCATTTAAAAAAAGATATCTAGTGGTAAGAAAAGTGAAAAGAGTGGGAGCAGGGCTATCGCGTGATGTAAATTTGCTTGTTGAGACGAACAAAGAGTTCACCCCGCATGTCAAATTTTTTGGACTTCATGACAATAAAATAAAGAAAATGTATTTTTCAAAGTGACGGATTTAACAACAAAAATGAACAACATGAGCTCTTAAACAATAAGTTGGATGGAAAGATAGTTTATGCTAGAAACAGTCTTGTTTGGAGTCAAGATACCTTTAAATTTCATGAATATACTTGGATACTACAGAAAGTAATAAATGTAAGATGGAATGGGCCAAAGGAGTAAAGTAAAAGGTTGAACTGTTCTGCACTGATTTTAAAATGTAACAGTCCACAGAACATCAGACAGTAACAGCCCCCTTACCGTGATGTGTGACCTCAGAAGAGTTGATTTTATCCTGGACCATCTTGGCCACCATCTCCTCTGGGATGGCCTCTCCTCGCAGCAGGATTTCTTGGCACTGGAACAAAGAAAAAAGAAACAAAAAATGAAGATTGATTTTCTCCATGTAACTTCATCAGTGTTACCCAATTCTTTTGTAACCTGCTGTGCTGGACAATAGCCACAGATATGAAGATGACTACTGTTGAAAGAAGTTATACAAATGTAGAGCTCTTAGACTAGTTCTGTTCCGAGACTAAACAAGTGTTCTCAGCTGCCAAATGGTCTTGTTTCTTGGTCTTGGGTACGAGTCTTAAAATCTTTGAGGCCTGTCATAGCAACGTCTCTGAGCACACTGTTCAGGACCCTGTTTCAGATACTGACTACTAGTATTCATATACTGCTTGCATAATTAGTGTAATAATAAATTAAAATCAATCAGGAAAAATGAAGTTGTTGCATAACCCACCTTTATCCCCATCTCTGTCTGCAGTTCTATGTTCTGATTGATGATGTCAGTGGCTGAAGGGAAAGAAAAATTGTATGTTATTGTGCAGACACTTTTCTTAACAAAGAAAGGGGGATCAATTTGATGTTTTTGTAATCACAGGATATGAGATTTTAACGTACTTAAGCCTTAAGTTCATATGTAAGTAGCTAAATAAGATTTTATCTAAATTTGAATTAAAAATAATCAAAACAGATAACAAAATAAGGGTGTAATCATAATGCTAGAATATGGTTCTAGATATGGAGCTGAATATATCCTTCTAATACAAACATTTTGTCAAGTATAAACAAGGGAAAATTAAGCTGAAAGAACACAAAATACATGTACTTTGAAATGGTGAACAAAAAAAAAAAATGTACAGCATGAAAGCTCATCTGTATCTGCCCCCGCTTACGATTCTTTACTTGAGTCATGCATCCCTAGGTCACGTGCTCAGAGTAATTGAATCACCACACCTTACGAAGGTCGACGGATGTGCGACCAAAACTTTGAGGTGAGAAAATACTTGTGTTGAATGACAGTTAAAAACTTCAATAAAAGTTTTGAAGACACTGGAGGAAGTACTTACGATTGACCAGCTGTGCCTTCCATGTCATGGCCAGTTTCTGCGCCAGCATGGTTCTGCCGGACCCCGGCTTCCCGATCACGATGAAACATGTTGGTTTGGACAACAGGGCTCTCAGCTCAGTCTGAAACGAAGAAATAAACAGAAAATGATGCTGTTCTCTTTCAGCATATCATGCATTGATAAAAGATCTATAAATACATTACTAGTATGTGATGAAATAAACAGTTACAATTTCAGAAGCAACCTGATGGAAATTATTTCCATGAAATTACAGGTTTAGTATTGTATTGTGTGCTTATGTGTGAGTGTGTTCATGTATGTGTATGTAATGTGTGTGTGTGTTTGTGTGTATATGTGTAGCTGTCTACGTTTCAGTATATTTGTGGTCAGCATATATAATTTAAGTCTTAAATGCCTCTGAATGGATTATGATGATATTTGGTTTTTCTTTATGTAAGTTGGTCTTAAAAAGACAAGGAAGCTTTACTTGTTGATATTTGTTTCTGATAACAGAAGCAAAACTTTTGGAAGAAGCAAAACTTATACCATACCTCGTCTTCGCTGTAGGGGTCTCCCTCCAGAGGTTTCAGCTCCTCGGGCAGGTCGCTCAGACTCATGACACTGATCCCTGGACCAATGCTCCCCCCTCCCTCATCAACAGATGCCTACAGGATAAAACATAACCACACATCAACAGATGCCTACAGGATTAAACATAACCACACATGTAGATAGATCATGACACTGATCCCTGGGCCAATGCTCCCCCCTCCCTCATCAACAGATGCCTACAGGATAAAACATAACCACACATGTAGATAGATCATGACACTGATCCCAGGTCCAATGCTCCCCCCTCCCTCATCAACAGATGCCTACAGGATAAAACATAACCACACATCAACAGATGCCTACAGGATAAAACATAACCACACATCAACAGATGCCTACAGGATAAAACATAACCACACATCAACAGATGCCTACAGGATAAAACATAACCACACATCAACAGATGCCTACAGGATAAAACATAACCACACATCAACAGATGCCTACAGGATAAAACATAACCACACATCAACAGATGCCTACAGGATAAAACATAACCACATATGTAGATAGATCATGACACTGATCCCTGGACCAACACCCCCCTACCTCATCAACAGATGCCTACAGGATAAAACATAACCACACATCAACAGATGCCTACAGGATAAAACATAACCACACATGTAGATAGATCATGACACTGATCCCTGGACCAATGCCCCCCCCCCCCTCCCTCATCAACAGATGCCTACAGGATAAAACATAATCACACATCAACAGATGCCTACAGGATAAAACATAACCACACATGTAGATAGATCATGACACTGATCCCTGGTCCAATGCTCCCCCCTCCCTCATCAACAGATGCCTACAGGATAAAACATAATCACACATCAACTGATGCCTACAGGATAAAACATAACCACACATGCAGATCATTCAAAGTTCACAAACAAATGCAACACAACTCTGCAACATGCCTAGGACAGTATCTAGTACAGATGTTTTGTCGTCAAGAGTTTGACTAATGATAACACCCTAATTCTAACCAAATTGTCCCAGGCATGGCGCAAAGTTGTCCTGATTTACTAGAGGCAGAGTCATTAAGGTGCCAAGTTGTCCTTATAACTTCACAAAGTTGGCAGTCTGCCGTTTTAAATTTAATGAGCCTGAAATAATGACTGGTGTCCTATAAAATATGTGTCATAAAAAATTGTACTTCAGCAAGTTCAGGTCATTCATTTCTGGTGGAGTCCTGAATCCTCAGTATGCAAGTACTTTGTACATATCAAAACTATGTGCCAGTCATCATAAAATCGTCTGTAGTAACTGAAATAAATGAACCAATTTAATATACGAAACAAAGTTATACCAGTTGTCTCAATACAAGTTCTGTTGCTGTTAGTAGTAAAAGTTGTCTTCTCTCAAGAGCGGGTAACTTTTGAATTCATTGATAGCTGTTTCTTTTTAATCCTAAGTATGTATATGGCACGTGAAACTTTGAATGAATCGGGTGCTAGAAACGATAAGACTTGGAATCAACAAGTGACCTGACTGTTTTGAATGCTGTCTAACTCACTCAACGGATTCTGAACCTAAAACCACAACATCACGCAATGATTCCAACCGCGATAACTCCGCCGTACGGGCATGTACAGAAACTATATTCACAAGGGAGATGTACTATCGTTTTATACTGTCAAAAATGCCAACTAGTGCTTATAATGTTCAGAAACATTTTAGATAATTGGCAAAAAATTCAAATCAAAGTCTCACCTGTTCTACGTCCGCCATATTTGTTTGGTCGCCATAGAATCCGTGGATCATACCATATATGAAAAAGGGGTAACAGATTCGATGAATTAAATGATAGTAAAATTAAAACGCATAAAACACTTCAACATATAGACAAAAGCGTTATATAGTTGATGTCATTTCTTTTCAATATGCAAACAGTGTTTGAAATGACTGAATTGAAAATATATTATTTTTCTTGCACCCCTACTATCGCCAAGTAATTATAGGATCCAAAGGATACTTCCCACAATGCAACGCGCCAGCGCCAAATCCAAAATGGCGGAAAATTTGCAAAAATGTTGTTTTCCTCGCGTTTCTTTGCAGTAGCTCTTTATTTTGGAAGGTACATGGGATAATACAGACTGAAATGTTTTAATGCACAAACATAGCATCCGCAGGATTCTTTTTTTGCAACAAAAGCGGTGAACTGGGTACGTATTTTACAGTTATGTGAGTGAAATCCATGATGATGACTCGTGTGCTGTTGTGTTGACAAAAATCAAGCAACCTAATTTAGCTTTAGTGATTGAGACATTGCTCCAATGTGTTTTAATCTGCTTGACAACACAATCTCGCGCGCGGTTAGATCACACCCATACAGTTGTAGGGCCTTACTAGTGGAACGGTCGAAAAGACTTTGTGTTTTAGTGAGGCTAGCCTTGTAACGTTACACGCAGAGATATGCTGCTAACTATGTAACTGTATTTTACATTTCATGTATAACTGTTATGCGTTTCCTGTTACCTTTCAGATAAGTGAAAACACAAATAAAAAGTGATCAACTTGACGTACTCATCTGCACCACACGTGTGATCACAGCAGTCACCATGATTCAGACCCTGACCATCGAGCGCCTCTGTCTCCTCGCCTTGGGGGCGCGTCTCGCGCTCATAGCGTACGGCGAATGGCAGGACCGCACCATGCTGGTCAAGTACACCGACGTCGACTACTACGTCTTCTCCGATGCTGCACAGTACATCACTAACGGACAGTCCCCTTACAACAGGGCCACCTACCGATACACCCCCCTACTGGCATTAATGTTGACTCCCAACATCTACCTCACTCCAGTGTTCGGCAAGCTGCTCTTTGTTCTGAGTGACGTGATAGCTGGTTACTTCATGCACCAGATTCTCCTGTTAAGGGGAGTGGATACTAACACGAGCAAGACGTGTGCGTCGGTGTGGCTCTTCAACCCCCTGCCTATGGGAGTATCCAGTAGAGGAAATGCGGAGTCCCTCACAATCATGTTGGTCCTGGGAACGTTGTACTTCATCATGAAGAAATGCACAAAGACTGCAGCCTTCCTGTACGCAGCTGCCGTCCACTTCAGGATCTACCCCGCGACGTACGCTCTTCCACTATTCCTACTCTTAGATGAGGACTACACAGGTCGTAAACAAGCCACCAAAAGGACGCTAGACTTTGTCAGGTCTTTAGTGAACCCGTCTCGAGTGCAGCTTGTACTCACATCAGTTGTAACGTTCACCCTGCTGACAGGGTTGTGTTTTGTCATGTACGGACAGGAGTTTGTTGAAGAGACATACCTGTACCATCTGACCAGGAGAGACATCAGACACAACTTCTCCGTGTACTTCTACATGTTGTACCTGACGTCGGAGAGCGAGTGGTCCCTCGCGGTGGGGATCGTGACGTTCCTGCCGCAGGTTGTCCTGTTGGTTGCGGTGTCGTGTTGGTTGTACAGAGACCTGTCGTTCTGCTGTTTTGTGCAGACCTTCCTGTTTGTCACCTTCAACAAAGTCTGTACATCACAGGTGGGCAAGATTTGACATGGAATCTTGGATCAGAGTTCAACTAATTTACAACACAGAAAATTGCACTTGCTTAAATTTTCTGCTGACCAATTCAGTATTTGTCAAGGAATTAGTAATCCATTGCTTCAAGTTCTAGTACACATGATTTGGTGAGCAGTGGATAATAAGTTACAGTAAGTCTTCATGTATTAGACTTTAGACTTGAGTTGGTCAGTCTAAAATTTGGGCCAATTTTGTGTGTTGGAAACTACAGTTTGACTCTTGGTACCCGCAAAGATGAATTTTCAAGAGAGATTTCAAAAATTTTTTTATGTCAGCAATCAACATACATAGGAGCTACATTGACTTTTGATAAAAAATTGTATCTTTTCACTTGTCCACTGTAACTACTTTTACAATGCATGGCTATTTTGGATACATATTGATTACATAAAAGGGCACATGTATCATTAGGAAGGCTTACATCAAACTGCACGGCAGAAATCTTTATTGACAAACAAACAAACAAGTTGATTACAACAAACTAACCTACGCACATGTACAAATGTATAGGAATGTTGTGTATAGAATAACTCATGTTGTTTCCTTTATTTCCCATCATGCCCAGTACTTCCTGTGGTACTTGAGCCTACTTCCTGTCGTCCTGCCCACCCTGAGGCTGCGGACACACCATGGCGTTACCATGGCAACCCTGTGGTTCCTGGGACAGGCCCTCTGGCTGCTGCCTGCCTACAACCTGGAGTTCCAGGGGCACAACACCTTCCTGTATATATGGGCTGCAGGGGTTCTGTTCTTTAGCATTAATGTGTGGATTCTGGTTAAACTACTGAATGCTCACATACACCAGCCCTTGTTTTCCAATGGGAAACTGGTCAAGTTGAATGTCAAGAAGGATCAGTAACTGACTCGATGAGGAAGAAGTTTCAGGGACAGAATAGTTTCCTGTACATATGGGCTGCAGGGGTTTTATTCTTCAGTATTAATCTGTGGATTCTGGTTTAAACTGCTGAATTCACACGTACATCAGTCTGTGTTTTACAATGGGAAAATTTTCAAGTTGAATGTCAAGAAGGATCAATAACTGGCTTGATGAATGAGAAGTTCTAGGGACTGAACACTTTCTTGTACATATGGGCTGCAGGGGTTCTGTTCTTTGGTATTAATGTGTGGATTCTGGTTAAGCTGCTGAATGCTCATGTGCATCAGCCCATGTTTTCCAATGGGAAACTGGCAAAGTTGAATGTCAAGGAATAGTAACTGACTCGATGAAGAAGAAGTTTCAGGGACAGAACACTTTCCTGTACATATGGGCTGCAGGGGTTTTATTCTTTAGCATTAATGTGTGGATTCTAGTTAAGCTACTGAATGCTCATGTACACCAGCCCTTGTTTTCCAATGGGAAACTGGCAAAGTTGAATGTCAAGGAATAGTAACTGACTCGATGAAGAAGAAGTTTCAGGGACAGAACACTTTCCTGTACTTATGGGTGGCAGGAGTTTTATTCTTTGGTATCAATTTGTGGATTCTGGTTAAGCTGCTGAATGCACATGTACACCAGCCCATGTTTTCTAATGGGAAACTGGTCAAGTTGAATGTCAAGGAATAGTAACTGACTCGAAGTAGAAGTTCCAGGGACTGAACACCTTCCTGTACATATGGGTGGCAGGGGTTCTGTTCTTTAGCATTAATGTGTGGATTCTGGTTAAACTGCTGGATGCACACATACATCAGCCCTTGTTTTACAATGGAAAACTGGTCAAGTTAAATGTCAAGAAATAGTAACTGACTCGATGAGGAAGAAGTTTCAGGGACAGAACAGTTTCCTGTATATATGGGTGGCAGGGATTTTATTCTTTAGCATTAACGTGTGGATTCTGGTTAAACTACTGAATGCCCATGTGCACCAGCCCATGTTTGCCAATGGGAAACTGGTCAAGTTGAATATGAAGGATCAGTAACTGACTTGATGTAGTAGAAGTTCCAGGGACAGAATACTTTTAGATATATGTGGGATGTATGAATTCTATTCCTTGGCATTAATATGTAGTTGACTCAGATCAAACTGCTAGATGCTCATGTACACTAACCCATGTTTTGATTTTTTTCCAATGGGAAACTTGTGAAGTTGAATATGAAGGATCAGTAATTTGATGTCTAACTCTCATTAGGTGGGGAACAACAGAGAATAAACAAGATAGTAAGTGTGTGAGAGTGATGTGACTATTTTGAGGTTTTGGTAACACATATACATCAACCCATGGGGAAGTTGAATATGAAGAATTATTGGGGCTGCTTGGAAGCGTGGTGTGAAGACTAGCTGACTGCTGTCTACCCCCGTGTCGAGGAACCCAGCAGCAGTATAATCAAATACTGGATACCCCTACTACTAGTTCTAATATAGCAACTGGCTAGGTGACTTTTGAACTTTTGGTAATATTTCATGTTTTTATGATGTTGAATACAATCAGTGACTGGCTTTCATTTCAGTTTTTATCATGTAGCCAGGAAACTGCATAGTGCCAATTTGGCTTGAAGTTTTGCTAATCAGGAGACCCTTAATTGCTTTTAATATTGACATGTACAGTCTGCCTAAGGCTGGAATGATTTCAATGGACTCATCAAAGAGAACTTGTGATTAGAGTATTCCTCTACTTTTGTGTTCTAAACTTAGTACCTCTACTATCGGAAGGAGGTAAAAGTGTATTTCAAGTGTTTTTTATTCATATATTTGCTCTTCAAGATTGATAATATATAATATGTTTTTATGACATGTTTCATGAATGTTTCTAGCCAGGGCCTGCCATAGAAACATTAAAGAGAGGAGTATAGATTGATAGAATGTTTACTTGTATTGTCTGGAGTAGAGCAAAGTCCTTCTGTATTGTGTTGTTATTTTTAACCCTTGATAATGTCATGGTCTTTCCATTCACTGTAATTTCCATAGTCCCATAGGGGATGCTGTTTGTATTGTATATATTATATCTATTTCACAGATATCATTTAGACCATTTTCTTGACATACTTGAACCTGGTATCTGGAAAGATTTGTTGTTTGAGCCTTTATTTATGGGGGATTTTTTTCTGGACAAAGTGTGGCATTTGCAACAACACTGAAAAACAAAGCTGTACTTAAAGACGAGCATGTCTTCACACCTGTGTCCCTTTATTGAACCTCCTTGTTTTACAACGTACCTGTATCACAAGTAAACATTGTTCTCAAACACATCCCTCTAACAAGTAAACAGTTCCACCCACATAACAGATAAACAACCTACACTCAATTATATTACTGAAGCCCTTATTGCATCATATCGAGCTACTACTATCCAAGCAGATGTTACGCCCGGATTATTTTTGACATCTGTTTTTATCAGGCTTTCTTTTGTGTAAGGTTTTCTATTTGTTTGCCAGTCAAACTAAAGCAAAGAGAAAACTCCACAAATTAGAAAGCCCGATAAAAACGGCTAAATGCCCCAAACCAGTCAGAGCCTAACCTCTGCTTGGAGAGTCCACACGACCATGCCCAAGTGTCTAATTGCATGATATCGAGTTACATCCTGTCCCGTGCCCATAAATGACACTGGGTTATTGCTGCGCCCCAAAACCACCGACTGCTATTGGGTTACGGATGTGTACACTGGGACAATCATTAACAACTGTGTATAATCAACAAAGCTCACAAAGCTACCCACGTGCCAGATCAAAGTCCTTAGGTCCGCCACAACATTGTGACGAGGGCTCGCAGACCCAGTTGCCACAGAATAGTGGGCAAGTCTGCTAGAAATTCAGCTCTTGATTTTATTCAAATCTGCTCTTCAACGTTTTGTTGAGATGCTGGGGCTGTTGGCGAGGCTCGTTCTACTAGCGGGATCTATTGGTACTGCAAGCTGTGAGGATACAAGTGACCCGCTACATCCTGTCGGCCATTTCTATGTGGAAAACGGAAGGGGACAGAAATGCCTCCTGTTGGACATCTCGGCCACCTTTCATGTCGAGTACCTCAGGACCGACAACACTACGGACACTGTGTCCTACCCTCTACCCAACAACAGCTACGTCAGCGGAACATGTGCACACGGGTTCCTCAACGAGCAGACTGCCGTCATGAACGTCAGCTTTGACGACATCACTCCATATATGGGACAGTTCGGCATGAACTTGACCTTCTCCAGGAATTTACCTGTTATGACGCATTTCTGGCTTTCCAAAGTTTCCATCTACTACCAGCTGATTCCGTCTCTATTTCCAGACGCCTTACACCCGAACAGGACATTCTTGTCTGTGGTCTCAGGCATTCAGGCGATCAAGACACAATCTACTGCTTTAACCCCCAAGTCATACCTATGCAAGAGGGAACAAGAGTTGACTCTAAGCCAAGCCAGAGATGTTAATGTCCCTCTTCGCGCCAATCTGACTTTTCACAACATCCAGGCCCAACCATTCGAGGTCGACACCCAAGGCAAGTTCTCGCTTCCACAGGAGTGTCCCCAAGATTTTGTCCCAACAACGGAACCCCCTGCGACAAGCACAACCCCCTTCCAACCAGCTACCCCCTCCCTAGTCTTTCCCGTCGGATCGTATTCTCTGAATAACTCTGCAGGACAGGTGTGCTTGTTGGCGAACATGGGAGTTTTGTTTCGTGTGGCGTATCGAGTGGAAGGCGGGAAGAACAGAAACGCCACCTACGTCCTTCCCGCGAACAGCAGCGTGGGCGGGTCATGTGAGGACGACCAGGCGACCTTGACTTTGATGTTTACCGACACATTTAACCTTAGCTTGTCCTTTTACTCTGACGGGAAAAGGTACGTTCTGAACAGTCTCGTGGTCGGGTACCAACGTAACGCGCGGTTTTTCCCGAACGCCCAAGACCCGAACACGTCTGACATCCAGTTGGAGAACGACTTGTCTCTGTTGGACACTGAGGTGGGGAAATCGTACAGGTGCGACTCCCAGCGGAACTTCACGGTAGGACAGAGCGTGACGTTAGAGATCGTCGACATGCAGGTCCAGCCGTTCGGGGTGGAGGGCGGGCGGTTCAGCGACGCGTCGAGGTGCCCACAGGACCTGCGCACCACGATGTACCCCGTTCTGAACGCCACCACAACGATACCGACGAGAGTGACCACGACAATGCAAACAACCGACACGACGGACACCCTTGCCCCTGCAACGACGATCCTCCCGTCATCTCCTCCCCACAGCACTCCCCCATACACAACCACACCGCCTTCTACTCCTAGCAAGCCCACAAAACCCCTACAAGGCCACTACGTTGTCAAAAACTCCACAGGACAGGTTTGTTTACTTGCCAACATGGGGGTACAGTTTATTGTCGAGTACGTCAAGCAGGATGCAGAAGTTGGACAGGGAGTCTTTAACGTCCCAGCCTCCGCCACCGTCTCAGGAGCGTGTCAAAACAACGTTTCGTCTCTGACTCTTGAGTTCTTCAACGCCACGTTCTGCGTAACATTCACTTTTGTCCAGTCTATCGACAGGCGTAGCGGTAGGTACCGACTAGCTAGTGCGGAACTGTCCTACACGGAACTCCCGGTCTTCTTCCCACAGACGATAGCTCCGAACCAACAGCGTCGTGTGGAGAACATGACCTTGAACGTCTTTTCCACCGACGTCAGGAAATCTTACAAGTGCCTCGCTGACGTCAACGTCACGGTCACCAAGGAAGTCACCATGCTGGTGCGTCAAGTTCAACTCCAGCCGTTTCACGTCGACAAGTCGGGTAAATTCTTCACAGCGGAGGACTGTGCACAAACTGGTTATATCTTAATCATTGTAATCTTAGCTTCGACTCTGCCCGCTACTGTACTGGTAATCGCGACCATCAGCTGCGTCTGCTGGAGAAGAAGGAGACAAACGGAGGCAGAAAAAGAACCGCTCGTGACGAACTTCATCGAATGATATGAAGGACTTCGTATTCATTTCGTGAATCTTAATTTTAGAGGAAGGGAGGGTTAAGTCTCTAAGTGAAGTATATAGGTGGGCAGTAAGGCAAAGGAAAAACCTCGTGAATTTCAAAAAATGTATATCATCTCTATTATTTTAAAGAGATATAAAAAAATTATGAAATAAAAATCATAGCTCAATAGCCTCTAATGCATTACATAGAAAGAAAAAAAACATGAGGTTTACAAAAATGTATAACAGTTTTTATTGTTTCAAACAGTTCAAAATATCGTTAAATGTCCTGAGTCGATTCTATTGTGTTATATGGTAGAAAAAAAACTGTGGTTTACAACAATGGGTCACAGCTCTCTTATTTCAAAGTCAAAAAAGCTATGGGCCTAACCCAGTAAATCCCATCGTATCACAGGGTTTAGATAAAAAACTCTCTGTTTTAGAAAACTGTGCAACAGCTCTGTTATTGTAAACAACCATAACAGTGTGTAAATAAAAGTCCCAACTCGACAAAATGCTATCATAGTAATAGTTAAGTGTATATACTAAATTGTGAATAAAAATGAATGCGTACAAAAGTGATATTGTCAAGTTATTGCATCTTTCAAATCGTTCATATGGACCCTTTTGATGCCCTGTAATTATTTAGTGTCATGGTACTGTACAGTTCATTCTTTCGTTCCCTCAGACTCGGCTTGTGCCTAGTGGCAAATAGTGCAGCAAGTTTCCATGCTGTTTCTGTAGCAGGGTATGTTTTTACAGTGAGGAACGGTTGCTATAAACCCCCTCCCCCTTTAACGCGATTCAGACACCTCCTCGACATGTAACCCTCATTATACGTCTATCCAATTGACGGGTGCAGCCCCGACCAAGATGACCTTCCCAGGACTCTTCCCAGAGTCTCTCAGCTACCAATTGATCGGAGCTAGGAGCTCAACTGTGGCGCTCTAGCAGTTAAGCTACACGGACAGCCCTTTGATTCATTAGTCGCCAGACTTTCTATAAATCTGTGCTTTTGTTTCTTTGTTTTTATTTACATAACCAGGTTTTAGATTTGTTGTTGTGACGGTTGGGGTTTGAGTGAGTGTCCGTGCCCTTAGTTGGAGACAAACTTACCGGAGGAAAATCCAACCTTTCGCCCTGACCCTTGTACCTTAGCTGAACATCGCGGTCCAGCCCATTCTAGAAAAAGGTGCGTTTTCTTAGCAAAACAACTCAGCACTGTAGCAGGTGTCTTATAATATCAAGCTTAAGTCGAGTCATATAATACCAATATTAATGTTATGATCCTTGGAGAAATCGTTGGAATGTATTACTCTTTACCGCTGATTTGAACGTTCACATCCGTATATAAAACACCACACGATAGACTTGTTCCCTGCCTCGTTTGCAAATTGCCCGCTCTGAGCGCCGTCGCTCAAGGCAAGGACAAAGAAAGGTCAAAAGTGCCAACAAGAAGTTGGTGTAAATCAGTAAACAGCCAACCATGCCGCCTAAACCCAAAGGTACGTTGCTTCTTTCTTAGCCACTGTTGTAGCTTTTAACAAATTTCATTATAAGTGTCTAAACCTTGTGTCAACTGGTGACAAGCCACCGTTGTTTTTCGCAGTATAGAGCTAGCGCTGTTTTCACTTAATCACCAGGGTATAACATAGAACGCCCTCCGGGTACAGTATCATTCAAACGACATACATACAGGGATGTGTGGCTGCTCAACAGGTCAAAGGTCTATCGGCCTTATGTCGGATTATTGACATGCTCTCGCAATGTGGATAGTTTTGTTGCCTGGCTCAAAATGGCAGAACAGAACATTTACTTCCACCACAAAGGAAGAAGACGCGTTGCATAAGCCAAATGGCAGGACTTACTATTGATCGGTGCCAAACGGGCTGATAAATGCAGCCTGAAGTGGCATAAAGTAATTGTGGGGAAAATGTTGTATTCCCATTGAGTGTGCATTGTGAGAAACACAAATATTGGAGTGATTTTTGGCTACGCCAGAAGGAAGGGCCAAATTAAATTGTTACATACGAATGTTCTTTGTATGAAACATATAGTTTGGTAAAGATTACTTCTAAATCGCATTAGCGAACTCACTAAGTTCTTATTCCCAAATGTAACGTTATGTCACAGGATTGCTTGAGCGCCTGAAAGCTGGGGAGACCGTTGTCGTGGCGGAGGGATATCTGTTCGAGTTCGAGCGACGCGGTTACCTGAAGGCTGGGGCGTTCGTACCGGAAGTGGTGGTGGAACATCCGGAACTGGTGAAGGGGCTGTACCGGGAGTTCGTCCACGCCGGAAGTGACGTAGTGCTGGCATTCACGGTGAACTTAACCTTCACTGCATTATCTTACTTTAAGGCTACGAAAAAAAGCACTCAAAAATTTAGACGTGCCGTTAGGACACTGTCTACAGATAGTTTGTTTTCATTTTCGTTTCTTTATTTTTACATTCATTCAGATCAAAAACAGCAACAAACTCAACAACAATGCAACATCTCGTTAAAAACGGAAAGCCCTCTCCAATCAGATTTACTGACTGAAGAGCTATTTTATCACTGGTTGTGACAGAGAAGACGAGCGATATGAACAGTATTTACAGGTTCAAACTCCCCTGGTTTAGCCTGGGTACCATCCGGAAAGTAGTTCGCTCCGACGTTCATTATATACTACATACAGTCCCTTCTAGCTCTGACATTCATTATACACTATATACAGTTTGCTATTAGCTCTGACATTCATTATACTCTATATACAGTCGCTTCTCTGAGTTTACGTAGGAGCGAACTACTATCCGGATGGTACCCAGGCTACCCCTGGTTACTTTCAACAAGCGAATTACTTAGAGCCAGGGTCACTAACCATTGCACGATGCAAATCTTCTTGAACAAAGATCCCTTTTTCCCCACCCAGTACTACGGTCACCGTGAGAAGCTGCGGGTTATCGGGCGCGAGGCTGACCTGGAGCCCATGAACCGGACCGCCCTGCGGCTGGCTCGGGAGGTGGCGGACGAGACCGGCACCCTCATGGCGGGAAACATCAGTAACACTAACTTATACATATGTCTCCCCCTCAGTACTATGGTCACCGTGAGAAGCTGCGGGTTATCGGGCGGGAGGCTGACCTGGAGCCCATGAACCGGACCGCCCTGCGGCTGGCTCGGGAGGTGGCGGACGAGACAGGCACCCTCATGGCGGGAAACATCTGCAACACCACCGTGTTCGACCCGAACGTGCCCTCCACACGCGAAGAGTGTATCACCATATTCAAGGTAAGATAAAGAATTTTCTCTGACAGCAAAAGCGCCGATGATATATATAAAATACAAGAAGACCTCAAATTCCACAAGATAACGTTACGTCACATTTCCAAACCGGGACCCGACCGGGCAGCTTTTGGGAAAGAAAATCATAATATAAAAGACACCAAACTACTCAAGACATAAGTAGTCGTGGGCATTGTTTGTGTATATTTTTACGTTTACATGTCTATTTTTCGTTTCCACAGCCCGGCCGGGACTCGATTTGGAAATGTGACGTCAGTGTTACTGAGGCAACTGGATAGGTTTTAAAAATACTGACCGTTTTCAAAATCTATCTATTAAAGAGTATGTCATAAATGTCCCTGATGTTTGCAGGAACAGATCGAGTGGGCGGTGGAGGAGGGGGCGGACTTCATCGTGGCGGAGACTTACGGGATGGTGGCCGAGGCCAAACTGGCGCTGGAGTGCATCAACAAGTACGGCAATGGTGAGTTTCTACCGGTGATGCTGCTGCTGTTGCTGATGGTGGCGATGATGATGGTAATGATGCTGAAGCTGATGATAGTGATGATGATAAGCTAATGATGCTATTGATGTCGATGCTGATTACGTTGATGATTACGTTGATGATGGCGATGATCATGAAAATGATGTTGATAAAACAGCACACACAATGAAGATACTTATCAAGAGAGTTTTGATAAATATAGTACATCCACCGTTTTGTGTTTTGAGCAGGTGAACCACCCCGTTATATGACCAGGTCTCCCGGCGGTTGTATGCATGACAGTAAAGATGGTAAAGACCAAGACATGAGTGTGGACGGGCGCCCGCTGAGATTGATGATGATGATGGTGAGGAGGAGGAGGAGGATGTTGGTGGTGATGATGATGATGTTTCGTTGTCTTACCAGGTCTCCCGGCGGTTGTGTGCATGACGTTCCACAAAGACGCGGACCGGAGCGTGGACGGGCTCTCCCTGCTGGACTCGATGCGGGCCCTGGAGGAGGCCGGAGCCGCCGTGGTGGGCCTGAACTGTGGGCGGGGGCCCTTCACTATGCTGCCGCTGGTGGAGAGGATAAAGGACAAGATCAAGGTCAAATTTCAATGTGTAGAATACGGAAGATAACAGTTACCTAGACAACTGCAAATCGATACTGTTACTGCAGTAACTGTCTTTTTGCCAATGTGTAGAATTTTACCAATTTTCTTACCCAAATAACAATGTAGAATCTATCTAACCATGCGGTAGTAAAATAATGAATACAGGTTACGAAATGAATGTTTGGAATTTTATGAAGCTAAACCTTTGCCCCGAAACTAGCAACGTACTTTGCAGATAGAAAAGTTTACATTTAATTACGTTTTGTATTCATGGACATACTGTATAAACCTTTCTTTTAAGTGACATTTCATAGCAATCACAGAGATAACTTGCCCGATCATTTGCATTGTAATATCGCTGTATCGTTGGAAAAGACGATAAATAGCAGTCCTGTACGTGATTATAGGTTCCTGTTGCCGCTCTGCCCGTGCCGTTCCGTTGTGACGAACTGAGGCCGACCATGCAGTCTCTGGTTAACCATAAAGGTGTGTATCCTTAACAACACAAGATTGTAGTTCCTCATAGAAGGAACTTTTTTAGACCCATGAAATGTTACGTCTATGAAGGTTACTGACTGAAACACCTGACCGGTTTCAAAATCATATCCAGCAACTGCTCTTTAATTTGGGTCATGAGCTGTTCGTTGTGATTAGATATGATAGATGAAACTTAAGTTCTCCTTACGCCATATAGCATTGGCGTATATCTTTATTTCAATAGCCCTTAGGCCACACACAAGTGGATATTGAGGCTTCATTTCTTGATTGCCCTTTTTTCTAGGAGAGCGCGCTTTTCCTATGGACCTAAACGCGTTCCTGTGCAGCTTCACCATGATAGATGTTTTATAGAGCACCAAGTTCTTTCTCACACCATATGGTGTCTACTAGGGTGTGGCACATCTCTGTGTCTACAACCTTTGGGCCACGCAAATGTGGGAATTGCGGGTCTTACTTCTTGACTGTTATTTTTTCTAGGAGAGCGCGCCTTCCCCGTGGACCTTGACGCGTTCCTGTGCAGCCGCAGCATGATCGCAGAGTTCGGGCAGCGGTGCCGGCAGCTGGGCCTGCAGTACGTGGGGCTGTGCTGCGGGAACGCCTCGCACTTCACCCGGACCCTGGCCGAGTCCCTGGGCCGCACTCCGCCCGCCAGCAAGTACTCCCCCGACATGAGCCAGCACTTCGCCTATGGCACAGACAAGAAGCTCCATAGTCTCAACACTGAGAAAGTCGTTAAGCTGTTGTAACTATGGTACCGACAAGAAGCTCCATAGTCTCAACACTGAGAAAGTCGTCAAACTATTGTAACTATGGCACCGACAAGAAGCTCCATAGTCTCAACACTGAGAAAGTCGTTAAACTATTGTAACTATGGCACCGACAAGAAACTACATAGCCTCGATCAACACTGAGAAAGTCGTTAAACTATTGTAACTACGGCACCGACAAGAAGCTCCATAGTCTCAACACTGAGAAAGTCGTCAAACTATTGTAACTATGGCACCGACAAGAAGCTCCATAGTCTCAACACTGAGAAAGTCGTTAAACTATTGTAACTACGGCACCGACAAGAAGCTCCATAGTCTCAACACTGAGAAAGTCGTCAAACTGTTGTAACTATGGTACCGACAAGAAGCTTCATAGTCTCAACACTGAGAAAGTCGTCAAACTATTGTAACTATGGTACCGACAAGAAGCTCCATAGTCTCAACACTGAGAAAGTCGTCAAACTATTGTAACTATGGTACCGACAAGAAGCTTCATAGTCTCAACACTGAGAAAGTCGTCAAACTATTGTAACTCTCCCGAAATGAGCCAGCACTTCGCCTATGGCACCGACAAGAAGCTCCATAGCCTCAACACTGAGAAAGTCGTTAAGCTCTTGTAACCCCAAAATTGACGTTGTTGTGTTTAATGTCGTCAAACTTTTGTAACCCCCAAACCGACGTTGTTGTGTTTAATACTAACAAGTACTCCCCCGACATGAGCCAGCACTTCGCCTATGGCACCGACAAGAAGCTCCACAGTCTCAACACTGAGAAAGTCGTTAAACTATTGTGACCGTTAACTGATTCTACATCGATATGAGAACTATCAGATGTTTGTATTGTGATGTTTTAATAAGTGTCATCGTTTGATTTTTGTTCGCCTACTACAGAAGACTAAAAATAGATGCGCATCACCCACAGGATTGTAGAGCATGCTATATAACACTGTCCCACGACAAGTAGAGTTCATACGTTCATCTTGTTTCCTACGTTAAAGAAGAAATTACACCCTACTGTGGACCTTCCTCAGCTAGCATAGTCATTGGTTTACTAGCATATGGTCACATGAATTTCAGTGACTTGTGCGGTATCATAGAACAATTTTCTTTCAAGGTCAATCATATGCATACTGTAATGTGACACATAGTTTTTTTTAAATATCACATAGCAATGATAAATTTAGACAACTCCTTTATTCATAAGTCATAAGGTCCCGCGTAGGAGATGAGAGTAGTACATTGTGGCTGGGTAATGGCGACCCAACAGAAACAACAAGCGCCGTAGTTGACATTTGCTCTCTGGGTAAACAACGCCAATCAAAGCGCCTTCTGTATATTTACCCGTCTGACTTGCTATCTGATATGACGCCTACTCTGGCTAGGTGCACAAAACGTATAGGTAAAAAGTTTGACCCAAACGTCCAGAGAAGTGCAATGAAAATTTTTAGCTTTATTCCTTGCGACTGGACTTGCATACTGTAACTGTGAGATTACATTACAAACATTAACACAGGTCTGATACATATATCAATCAAACCTACATACATGACAATTAAATGCATTTTACAAAGAACTCTATATGATAAATTAAATCTATGGCAATCGAATAAAATGTTATCTTTGTTCATTTTCATAATTTTTGTTCTGAAATTGCAGTCATGAAGAACTGAGCTTATAAATATTGAAAACAAGAAAAAGACACGTCGATCTGTTTACTGAAACATCAACATCCTCACACAATCGTAACATATAAAGAATCTAATGTTAGAAGTGACCATTCTTGGCATTGAAATGCTTGTCAATTCATAGAGTTTACTTCTATTTCTGTCATTTTTACCCATTGTTGCCCTCTCAGTGATTAACACTGCTTTGCAGTGGGGCCCCGCGTTAAACAAATAAAACAAAACTAGTACTGTACATACAGTGACATACAAACAGAAAATTAACATACAATAAGTGAAATGAATGAATGCAGATATAATGATAATGAAAATAGTGAAAATGATAACAAGAATGATAACAATAACATAGTCTCAGGTTACATTTAGATGTATTATATATGATCATTCAAAGGGTAACAGAAAATGCATTCAGCAGTTGTCATTATCCGTTGATGAATGTTAGACATCCAGGTGATAAGATAAGCCAAAAAGCAGTTACTCAAGCAACTGGATATGATTTTGGTCAGGCATCTTAGATAGCATCCACTATCTTTCGTCAGTGACACTGAAGCGATCTGGGAGAAACTTGTCTTTTATATCCTAACTATGAATGCAAAAGAGCTGAAGACAGTTTTGGCTGTCCAACAGGAAACAAGGTAATACAAAGTAAAGGTGCTATCTGAAACGTCTGGCCGTTTCAAAAATCATATCCAGTTGCTTGCCATGAGTAGTTGCCATTATCAAGTCTAGTCAAAGCAATAGTGACATCTTATTAGGAAACTATATAATGCACTATATATTTACAGTGAGAGGTTGCAAGCCCTTCCCCTTTCACAAGCTCCAGACACCTCCTCAAACATGGGACCCCAATTAATGTCCCTTCCGTAAGACGAGTGCACTCCCAGCCGAGACGCTATCCCCAGGATCGTTTCGTAGCTCTGAAAAGGACGAAAATAGTTTGATGAAATCAAAAAGTCATACCAAAGGTAGAAAATATTTTTGCCCTCCTCATAGTCATGGTTACATCAGGACAGGAACACGGTCTTACCTGGATACTTATTCCGTAGACCATCGACAACGACCTTCAGCTCAAGTTCAGTCAGAGCGTCCATCAACACCTCTATCGTGGCGGCGTTTCCTTTCTTCGTAAGCCAGTCGTTCAACATGCTGCTGCAACGACTCTTGGCATCCTTCTCTCTCCCCTCAATGTTGCCTATGTCCCCCGGCTCAAACCCGAGCATGCCAGCCAGGTCTTTCCAATCTCCGGCTACCTTTTCCTTGATGAAGTGGAAGTATTTGATGACTTGTGGGTCTGGGGTTAGAGAAAGGTGTATGAGATCAAGGATGACGAACGACAAGGCTTTTTCCGTACGCACACAGAGGCTTGCTAGAAAGTTACATCACGCGTGGCCTGCCTATAGAACATCTCTTAAAACTGCTACTTTAAATGCGTTTTTCCCTGTCTTTATTTAGAAAATATCACACTATTGTGTCAGACGGTCCCTCTGTAGGATGCGAGTTGGAAACTTATAAGACATAGGTGTGAAATCCTAAATTGTTGTTTCAACATGAAAATAACAGAGATGACTTACTTGACTCATGTCGGGTGCGACTCGTCCTCGGCCACCTGAACCACCTTAACAACCCAGAAGTTTCTGTAATGCAGTTGCAAGCGGCATGAAGATTGTTGCAGAATACACATACTTTATTGTTTCAAGATGACAATAGCACAGAATCACCATAAATTAAACGTGTCAGTGACTTGGAAGGTATCAGTGCCAGTCTGAGTTACAGAAGATTTCCTGTTTTCCCAGCCAAGATAGGTGACGGAAGCACCTTGCTTAGCTTAATGCAGTTACCATCATATTCACAAAGAATTGAAGAAAAAAGATTAATTGAAATGGCGTTTTCACCTTTTGCACCTGAGTCTGTTCTGGCCGCACTAGCCGCTGCTCCATCGCCTGTCAGCTGACTTTTGGACACTTTCATCCTCTTTGTCGACGCGGTGGGAGGAAGCGGATCGTCACTGGGTTGCTTTCGAATGTCACGATTTCCATCTTTACATGTATGGAGAAATAGAATGTGAGCATTACCTAGAATCAGCAAATATGTCTTCGAGCATATTGGGTTTGTTATTCATCTTAGGTCTCTGTGGAACAGTTTATGAACTTTTGCTTAGTTTTTTCCTCACCACCTGGAATCAAAATGATATGAATATCAAGTTTCTATATTAACAAAGTATTTCCATAGTAATGAAAATATGTAGCACCTCCTTTATGATATGTAATAAGACACGTAGAATATGCATTATAAAGAATATACATGTATCTATTATTGTATTCAGCCTCAAAAATTAGCTACATGTATATGTTTTTATCAAAGTCATTTAAATTAATTTATTACCATACAAAACTTTATTTCTTCCGTTAAAACATATTCGAAATACGATACTTACTCGGTGAATCAACCCCTTCCTGAAACAGAATAAATACAGCACGTCAATATTCACTGATCGTTTTGTGTTGAAAGAGATCTGGGAAACATATGGGCTTCGTCGAAAAGCCAATTTCTGTCAGAGCATTACTTAGGGCTTATGCACGCGAGATCAGCTAGGTTGCAGGTAATTGAAAGACAAAAAACTTCAGATAAGCAATAACAGCAAATCTCTTACCTCCACAAAATCCAGTTCACACACATCTATGGCTGGCCATGGTAGTTGAATTTTCCTGACTTGTACTTCACCTGTTGCAAGGTTTCCGCATGGTCTGTCAATGATCATTTGTATTTGCTGACCGCTTGGTTCGAGGCAATGCCCGGCACATATGTTCACCCTCTTCGAACATTCGCGGTGTCCATTTACACTAACAGCAACCGCAATAATATCACCATGAAAAAGGAGACGAGTGGCTTTATTGGATCCGCACAACTTGAACCCTGGTAGGTACCCGTCTGCTTTGACGCACCGCTCTCTGCAGACGACATGGAATCGCATTTGATCAGCGTGTGCAATGGGCTTGATATAAGCACTAAAGTAACAGTCTAGAGTTCTTGACTCCAGTGCAGCGACTAGTGTGTCTTTAACTGCGATAGCGGTATCCCCGGATCCCCGGGACGACCCAGTTGCGGCAGGGTCGATCCAAACCGGAACCAGCGGACAAAAGGTCTGCAGAAAAATGGATAGTTTGTCGGGATATATTTGATGCCTGGTTGAGGCTGTGATGTCTCTCCAGCCTTCGCCAGTATGATGCTTTAGCAGGACACACTCCATCCCTTCAGACCCAGGCGGCCGCCACGTCTCTAGTTCTACCGGTCTACTCAGTTTCGCACCATGTAGGCTGACGCCGACTGCTGGGGAGAACAGCACCTGATCCAGTAGCTCACGTTTACAGGCGTCCTTAAGGGACCAGGGGTAGCCGGAGGTCCAGTTGACGCCTTCAGGACTCCTCAAGATACCGGGGATGTCTGCTATGGAGACGGTAACCGTCGTGTCTCTTTGAAGGGCGCCACGTGGCACAACGAGCTTGACAAACCCGGGAACCTCCACTTCTCCTCCTATTGGTCCGACGGACACCTCCGTTTTCTTTGAGCAGCAGACCTCCAGAACCCCTTGCAAGAAAATTATGAATGAAACTGATGTTATAACGTTAGTTGAAATACTTGTTTTCTACTTACAGGACGCCTGACGAGATGTATTTGGTGACCTGACCAACTACACGTACACGCCAGAAATGGCTACCAAGAAAACAACAAGACGTACGTAGTACGTCTAAAATGGGAATAGCAACAGTGCAAAAATGTTGTGGGGCTTCGCTTATAGGCTTTCATCAACAACGACTTTTTCGTGCACCCCGACTAAGATCTTGAATGGTAGCTCAGTAAAAGTGAAAACACTAATCTATGCCGCATCAACAAAGCAGAGAACTAAGTGGTTTGCTCTTTGTCAGCCTTGCAAAGATACTTTACAGTTTATATGTATTCGATGAAAATTCAAATCGAGGGGTTTATAAAAAAATCTTTGAAAACAACAACCTGGGATGTCTCTTGCAATAACAGGGAGGCTGATCCCAGCCGCTATCATGTCCTTCTCAAGCATTCTGATGTCGCCTGAAAAGGTACGATATGAATCGATTACTCAAATTCACTTTCTTTTTTGACACAAAATACACAAATGTTATGTTAGAATGCACATCATGTTGTTGATCCTATAGGTACTACTGTACGACAAAATGATCACAAAGTTCAAAGTGCAATCAACTGATATTAGTATGTGGAAATCAATAAGTCAATAAACCGAAGGAAGTTTAAGATGACAGAAGTGCTTAGCATGTTTATTTCGATTATAGGACATTTGTGTCCCATTGTACTTTTCAGTGTCAATAATCATCGCACAACGTCAGAGTGAGATCCCATTTAATCCTACTCTTCAAATGATAACCAAAGTGAATTATTTAGTATGGTACGCACAAAAGCTGTGCAAACGTACCGTTTGGGATGTACCCACTCTTCACCATGGACTTCATCAAGTCAACTGGCCCCTCCATGCCCGGACTCTGCTGTTCTGTCATGACCGTCTGCCGGCTAGTTTCCGATGGACCCTGTTGATCATCAGTACGTGCAGACCACAACCGATGGAGTAGTCTTACATCTCTTTTGTCAAGCCGACTGAAAATACTTTCCAACATCTTTTGAAAGCCTGAAATGTAATTTGATGTAAAGTCTAATATTTTTGCGGCCTTTGTTTTCACAACTCTTTTGATTCTTTGTTATGTTTGGCAGTAATTTTGTTGTGACTTACTTAGTTGGTACTTTCTTATCTTTGTAAACAAGGCAACTCAAGCTATCTAGTTCTCTCTGTACATTTCATGGTACTAACCAAAAAACAAAAGTTATGAACAAATACTTATGATTCTTGTCTCAATGTGACGTAGGTAACGGTGAACATTTTAGACAAAGATATTGTAATGAACGACCTTCTCCGCATGATTACAGAAGACCATCATTATATGCATAGGGCCATAAATAGCATTCAAATTATCTGAAGTAAGGCTCTTTTGCATTTTCGTGCGAGCAGTTTCTAATGCTACCAAGCCACCATGTTTCTGCAGTTTACCTTCTAATGATGTCCCCGTTGTTTTTTGGATTGGTGCCGATGTGGGAGACTGGACCATCACATGTCCCAATACTGGCACTGGGGTGTCTGAGGGCTGAAAGACAGCAGGCTGGGTTTGTACAGGAGTTGGTACTGCTTTTTTTCTGTACTTTTCTACCACTTCTGTTAGAGCGGTTTGCGGACTGAGAAACTCGACCAATCCCAGCTGCAGTTCTTGTTCTGCTCGATCACAGGCAGCAGACAGTTCAATGACATCTGCAAACACTCTGTCCCTTTCAGTCTGCATTCTTTCCAAGTTCTCTTCGTAATTTCGTTGTGATTCAAACAAGAGATGTTCTTTTTTCTCTGTGAGTTCCTGCGCTATTGTATATTTCCGCACCGTTTGGTTGTAGGCCTGAATGATGCTGTTGTCTGTCTTTTGTTTCTGTTTATTCAGGGTATTCTCTGTTTCCCTCAGACCTCTGATGAAGCTGTGGTACGTTTCCAAAATGTTCCTCCCCTCATTGATCAAGGCCTGGACTGTTGATCTCCTTTCTTGTGCAGTTTTTTTAAGGCTTGTGGTATGATGTCCATCATGGCCCTCTTCACAACACTCAGTACAAACTGGCATGTTGCACTTTTTACAGTAGAGCTTGACTTTCTCTGAGGGGTGAAAGCTGCACATGTTTCTAGACTGGAGTTGCTCCTTTGTTTCCCCTGATAGTGTAATTAGCTGGAATCTCTCACACAGACTTTTAAACAGGTGGTTGTCAGGGAAAAGCTGGACCTCAGGGAAACCCTGGGGAACACTGAACTTCTGGCGACAGATTGGACACTGGAAGGCCCTTCCACTCTCTGCTACATGGTTTTGTAGACAGTTCTGACAGAAGGTGTGCATACAGGGCAGCACCTTGGGCTTGGTGAACAGCTCCAGGCAGATGCCGCAGGTCAGGTCCTCAAGGATTTGTTCCCCCAAACTTGACGGTGCAGCCGCCATTTTGCGATCTTGTTTAGCATTTGACGTCAGCCTGTCAAGATCAAAGTTTTGTTTGCCCACCTGTGAATGCACGACTACCTGTTAATTTCGATATTTTTCCATACATCACTGGAAAAGCGGCGGTTAAGATGTGATATATATGATATGGTACAGCGTTGTAGCCTAGCCTCCATACTTAGCAGGCTCT
Organism: Branchiostoma floridae x Branchiostoma belcheri; assembly: GCA_019207045.1. NCBI lineage: Eukaryota > Metazoa > Chordata > Leptocardii > Amphioxiformes > Branchiostomatidae > Branchiostoma > Branchiostoma floridae x Branchiostoma belcheri. The sequence goes on from CM033031.1 coordinate 2,000,628, forward strand.
CTATGGCCTTTTTTGGCTCATAGTACAAGTTTGCTGGCCATTTCTTTTTGTACTGGGTCGCTGATTGCTGGCCTTTTCTGACTGCCGGCCATGGCAGTCAGAAAAGGCCAGCAATGACTGCAGTCAGAAAAGGCCAGGAATCAGCGACCCAGTACAAAAAGAAATGGCCAGCAAAAGTGTACTATGAGCCAAAAAAGGCCATAGAGAGCCTGCTATGGAGGCTAGTTGTAGCCAGCCTGAAATCATTTTCAGTCCCCTCGATTTTGAATCAGAAAGAACGAGACGCCGAGCCGAAGGCATAACGTTCCTAAGGGGATCCGGGGGCATACTCCCCTAAAACATTTTTAACTCTAGACCCTCTGAAACCCAATTTCCTGCATTTTGAGGTGTAGATTTTGCTGGTAGACTAAGCTGTTCATCTGTTTGGTGAAAAATTACACAACAAGACAGTTTTTTTTATATCTTTACTGATTTTACATATAGATTTGAAAAAAAAAGTTTTCAGTCCCCAGCTGCATAATTCCTTTAAAGGACCGAAGGACGGGTGCTGGCTACAACCCTGATACGGTACGATAGGATATGATATGGTATGATGTATAATCAGTCTGCAGTTGTAGTCTCAAAGCAGACGTATCAGCTGGATGACAAAAGAGACGAATTTGGCCAAATGACTCGCTATGAGATTTCAGTCAGTCTTTTGCAGGCTATCCAGCTATCAACCGGTCGGTCAGTTCACTTCTAGTCCAATTAAGTCCTAGACTTTTCGGCCAGGCCGGAGTCTAGTGCTGCAATGACTTGTCGTGAACGATATGATTAGCAAACACAACGCCCCGGTACAACCAATAATGTCCATGGGTCTAGAGGATCACGTACGGGACATGCTGTTAAAATTTTGGTTGCTCTCTGAAACATCTTGCTATATAAAGTTTGTGTTCCGTAGACTTAAGTATGACTTAGGAAAATGGTAGCATCCACCCCACCCACACCCAACCCACCCACACTCTATCATCTTAAAGTTACCCACGTGAACTTGATCTCAAACTAAGTTGATCGTCTTACCTTTGCCAATATCGTCACAAATATCTATCGTCAGATAGTTGAGTTTGACTAGCGTCCTTAACCACGGAATTGTGTCGTACCACACTCCCCTCCGCTGGTCCCAGGCTGTTACATGGCAACTCGGTTAACCATTGACTTTGATGGCGTCAGTGTTTATCGTGACGGTCACGAGGCATGTAACGTGCTTATGGTCGGTCAGGTGTGTTTAACTAAGCGGTGTCGGCAGCTTCTTTGATGTTCACATGGCTGAGAAAGGTGACAACAATGCACTGTAGTGACCGAACTGGCGAATGCCACAAAACAGCCACTTCACTAAAAGACTTTGGAATACGTTTAAATGTGCGTGTAGATGGTGAACGGCCTAATTGTGTTTAGTCAATACCCTGATCCTTATCAACTACATCGCGAAGCATCACAGTGTGAATCAAGGGCGCTAATATAGTTTAAGTAACGGAATGTACGGATACACTTAAATTGAAGGCGACGACCCTTCCAGAGGGAATCATCAATTTGCGAGAGGAAAATTAGAGACGACGAAATACGCCTCCCATACAGACCCACCGGGCAGTGGGCGGAGAAAGCAGCACACCCAACCTGTTTACGTTTTATGCAAATCAGAGTTCATTGGATACGTCGAGGAGGTTCATATGCTTTAATCCTTATGTAAACCGGACGTGTTTCTAGTTCACTGCACACAAATCGCGGGCCGCAATTCGCCCTCCCCCCTCCCCGACATGAGGCTGAGAACTTCGCCTATGGCACCGACAAGACGCTTTAAGAATTTTCTTGTCGTTGCCATTGGCGACTTTCAACACAGAAAACGCGGCCAAGCTCTTGTAACCCAAAACTGAGGGAGTTACGTATAAATAGGAATGGTAAGCATACGCTTGTATTGTGATACTTTGAGTTTTTATTCGCCGTCCTTAGGTTTGTGTTAACCTACGACAAAATGCTACAAATACACGTCGAATGCACATCATCATTAAACAGTGTTGTAGCATGTCATAGATCAGTGTTCCACGGGAAGCAGGGTTCATGTGTTCCATCTTCTCCCATGCACACACTGTACTACTCCTGCTTATCGGCACCCTTTGCAAATTGGCCTAGCAAGGCTCTCACGTGTATGAAATTTTTATCAACATTTGACAGCTTATTTAGGAAGCCGTAAACTTTGGGTCAGCCGTTACCAGCGCGAACTGCCTAGACTGACCCAGTGTAAAGCTTCAGGAATTGCTTTCATTGTTAATAAACACAAATACAAAACCTTTCCCGTACATAACTCGTCTGATTCTTGAAGATCCTGGAAGAAGAAGAAAGGAACTATAAAAGCAATTCCTCATTGAGTTAAAGATAAAACAAAGTACGTCGTTCTATCTATCCGCACGTGTCACTATGTAAAGCTAAGGGCATAACCCGCCTTACGTGCAATTTGTCCGTACGTTTTTGGGAGGCCACGTCCGCCACATATTTCTGAAAACGTTCAGGCTGTACAGAGCAGACGCGTCGCCCGTACTGGCACGTATGGGGGGGGGGGGGGGGGGGGAGGGTGGCGAACCCGCAGCCCGATGGCACACAAAGTTTTGCCTGCACGTAAAGTTCTACGGCGTGTCTGCGTGCTCCCAAATCCGTCGGATTCCCTACGAGTTCGTACGGAGGCGGTACTTACCACTTACGGATCCCAAAAGATTGCCCACGTTTTGCCACGTAGACAGCACGTATCTGCACGTACGGCGGGTTGTGCCCTTAGCTTTAATTAAGTTTTAAGCTAAGGGCACAACGGGCCACGCCTGCCCTGTACAGCCTGAACGTTTTCAGGAATACATGGCGGACGTGGCCTCCCAAATAAACGTACGGACTAATTGCACGTACGGTGGGTTGTGCCCTTAGCTTTAGTTATCCCCTCTGTCACCGTGCACATGATATCAGTATGTAACGCGGCACGTCTAAAACAAACAAACAAACAAACAAACAAACAAACAACATATACTGAAATCATAACCATATCGGCAGTCAGTCACAGTTCATAATTACAGACGAGGAAATGTATTCCATCCCTCATCTCCGAGCAGATACTACGGTGGGATAAGATGTCAGTATCATAAGCTGGCCGAAGGAGTTTAGTTGGCCTACGAGTATGCATTTCCCACCTTGGAGTGTGCATCTCCCATTAAAGGAGTGCATTTCCCAGTTAAACATTGGGATTAGATAGTACCATAAGGAGGACGAAGTTTAGCCGGCCTAGGACTACAATCTAATCCCAACGTGGGATCTGCTTGGAGATTAATCCATCTCCAGAGTACTTTGTCACACCTGACGTAGGTAAATAATTAGAGTCAAACGGTGAAAGTTCACACAAAGGTAACTCACCTGATACGATCTGGGGGCGGGGCAGGGTTTAAACATATGGGCATCAAACATTGAAATGGAAGTGCTGAAATATACTTAAATGACATGAACAGTGATTAATACGTGTGTGGCTGTGAACCGTTTTTTTTTTGGGGGGGGGGGTGATGGGGTGAAATGGCAAGCGAAATGTGTATAGTTTAAGAGAGAAAGGAACAAAAAACTGGTCACCCCGGACTTATAGATGGAAGAGTCCGTACTCGTAGATCGTAGAAGTGGCAGGTGGTTACATGAACAAACATGCATAGAGGTCTCACTAAACACCGAAATCAAACGAAAACTACCGAAAACAACCGAAAACTACCGACAACTACCAAAAACAACCGAAAACAACTTTCACTAATTACCGAAAACAACCGAAAACAACTTTCACTAAATACCGAAAACAACCGAAAACAACTTGAAACTACCGACAGCAACCGAAACCAAATCGACTCAACCATAAACAACTGATAATTATTTCAATGGATTATTCTTTTTATAATTTTGATTTGATTTTGGACAGGAGTCGGGCGGGGCGGATTCATTTGTTTGACGACCCATGTTATTAATATAATATTAGTAAGAAGAGAGTCAGCGATCTCCTTTGCCTGTTCGAATATATTAATGTTCGAATTCAGATTCACGGATTTCGTGTTGTAAACGGGGACTGCTTGGTCAACTCGCAAACTTATTAATGGATATCTATACTACTTGTCATCTATTGTGTATCTCCAAGCAGAGGTTACGGTGAGGGCGGGGTGTAGTAGTGGCCGCTACAAGAAATCGCAGTCACGACGAAACCTCTGCTTAAAAACTAAGTTTGCTTATTAATTACTGATGGCAAATTATGCTGCCTATTTAGGTAATGTGTACTACATATTTTTTCTAGCAACCTAAACAATCCAGTATATTTCTTGCTCAAATATAACGCATTTCCGCTGCCACAACAAATCTGTTTAAATGGTCAAACCACAAACGTGTATTACCACAGAGACACCATATTCTGGATTAGAACCAAATGATCAAGAAAAGGATTCTGCTCTACACCATAAAGTGTGTGGTGGAAAGGTGTTTCCACAGGCTACATCCCCTCTGCTGGAAGAATCCTTTATTCAGAATCACCCCATTCTCTCCCTAGGCCGTGGAGAAAATAATTCAAGGGATAGTAACTAGTAGATTAAGAAATAGAAATAAGCAGTTTTCAAGTTGTTCTCCGGCTGTTTTCGAGTCCTTGCCGGCTGTTCATGCTTGTTTTGACATGTTTTCGGCGGTTTCGAGTTGTTTTTTTGGTATTTTTAGAGTTGTTTTCGGTTGTTTTCGGTAGATTTCAAGTTGTTTTCGGTATTTAGTGAGACCGATGCAAGGGCTCAGGGTCAAACAAATGTAGATCGTAAACAACTCGTAAAGATTGGGTTGGCAGAATATTCCTTTCTTCAAAGCATTTCAGTACCAAATTTCCTCATGCATGTAATGATCACTTGCGCTCATGAAAATGCTATGTACTGTTTTCGTGACAAGATGAAAACTTGACACAGTTGATCATGTTGCAGAAATTTCAGAAATGACCTTTGTGCTTCACGGCGTGTACCAGGCACGGTGTCCCTCGCACATGCCACCTGTCTGCTCTCTTTATAGTTTGTTTGGTAACTTCGAAGAAGAACACCTATGACAAAGTCTCTAATGTTTCAAAAGTTGTTTCTGTGTAAACATCTTAACCTTGACACGATCTACTACTGTTTACGTTTATGTCATACCTGTGACGCGAAAACGTTCGATACGGGTGTTCCGGACCGGGCCGTACGTTTCCGTATCACACAGGTTCGAAAGGCGTATCACACAGGCTCCATTCGAATAAATCGAACTGTTTAGAGCGTGCCGAATACGGCACGGGTTGGTAATTCGAATACCTGATTCGGACGTTGGAAAATTGCTGTTGCAACACTTATTGTTCGAGGGCACCAAATTTGTTCAACTTCTGACGCATTTTGCATCAAAACACGGGTTTTCTCAGGTGGGTATGACCCTCGGTCTCAGCCCTTCCGCGGGTCGGATCACCCTCCGGTCTTCGGCCATCGGGCGATCCGACCCGCTGTCGGGCTGCTACCTTGGGCGATACGGAATACACCGTGTTGTATTCTATATATATCACCGTAAGTTCCGTAACAGAGATGATCAATATCTATGTAGTGAGAATGTGTCATCTCTATCTTGTGAGAGATTATTTCTGATCAACAAAACTCCTTGATCGGAACTTGATGTTACGTACTTTAAGTTAAAACAATATGTTCGAGAAAACGTTTTGGACGAGTGTAAATAATGAATGAATGAAGTCCTTTATTGCACAAGGGGTGATCAATAAGTTCTCAGCCTGACCCAGAAATAACAAGCACAACTCAGATTTTGAGGCACAACTTCATAGTATGAAGCCTTTTATTAATATCCTCCAAATTATAAATAGTTATTGCTTTGAGTTATAATGAGTTATTGCTTTGCGAATCTCAAAGTTATCTATATCATAAAGGTACATTTCTTGTTCATAACATTCTTTTGATTTGCTAAGAAAAGACAGTTTTGAATAGTTTTCAATAGAACTAAACCACTCCTGTATGTATATATCTTGTAGCCTGGTGCGCAGTTGGTTAGCAATATAATCTGTTTTATAAGCCTCAGGTTTCGTCCATATTTGCCCAAGGCCGTGGTAACAGAGAATGTCCTTAACATGATTAATCCAGTCTTGATTATCAGTAAATACAGTATTGTATGCATCGCGGAGTAGAGAATCCTCAGGCTCTACCAGGCTCCGCGGATCGGTGGTCTAAGTATAGTAGAAATCAGACAGGCCAGGTAGACAGACCTGTTAGACAGCCCAGCTTTTTCATCAAACCCCAGCTCGTGCACTACTCGCACACTACACACACCAACGTCTGCACTGCTCGCGCACTACTAATACACCGGTGTCTGCACTGATCGCGCACTGCTTACACCAGCGTGTACACTGCTCGCGCACAACACACAATGTGTGCACTGCTCACGCAGTGCTTAAACTAGCGCGTACACTGCTCGCACACTGCATACACCAGCGTGTGCAATGTTCACTCACCGCTCACGACCAGCGTGTGCACTGGTCGCGCACTATACACACCAGCGTCTGCACTGGTCGCGTACTACTAATACACCAGCGTGTACACTGCTCGCGCACAACACACAACAGCGCGTGCACTGCTTACGCACTGCTCACGCCAGCGTGTGCACTGCTCGCACACAACACACAACATGCAGCGCGTACACTGTTCGCACACTGCATACACCAGCGTGTTCAAAGCTCACTCACCGCTCACGACCAGCGTGTGCACTGCTCGCACACTACACACACCAGCGTCCTCACTGCTCGCGCACTGCTCACACCAGCGTCTGCACTGCTCGCGCACAACACACAACATGTAGCGCGTACACGGTTCGCACACTGCATACGCCAGCGTGTGCAAGGCTCACTCACCGCTCACGACCAGCGTGTGCACTGCTCGCGCACTGCTAACTCCAGCGTGTGCACTCCCAGCGAACTACATACACCAGCGCGTGCAATGCTCACGAACTGCATACACCGGCGTGTGCACTACTCGCGCACTGCTTACACCGGCGTGTGCACTGATCACACACCGCGTACACGGCGTGTCGCTCTGGTCTTTCGTATCAAACGACGAAAGTTCACACGAAGGTAACCCACCTGATACGATTTGGGGGCGGGGCAGGATTTAAACCTATGGGCATTAAACATTGAAATGGAAAAGCTAAAATATATTTAGACACTATGAACTATTAAACTGTGTAATACTTTTGTGGCTGTGTACTGCATTTTTAGGGGGTGGGACTGGAAAGCGCAGGTTCATTATTCAAGGAATAAAGTAGGTAACGCTGGCCACCCCTAAAGTTACACGTGTAAGAGTCCGTCGTCAACATTGCGTTGGTCAAGGCTCGTCTCACCATTTGATCAGTTCAAGAGAACTGTCGTACTGAGCAGGTTGACGTTGAGGCTCTTCAACTAACTCCTTTAGAAATGGCAGCGAAACCACGTGGTAAGTTTAAGCAAATACAATGGCTGTATCGCCTTTTTTCAGTGACAATGCTAGACTGTGTTACCTATTTTTTGTTTATATCATATTCTTATATCTTATTCTTATGTTTTAGGCCAAAATGACTTCTGGATAAATTTTCAAAAATACGTTTCGACGGTATTTACATCATGATCAAGCCACGCTAATGTTTCAAGTTACTTTCAACGCATGACCCAGGTTTGACCTACACACATTCTAGTTGCAATGTACTCTCGCTACTTACAATACACTATTGTGTACAGTAGGTGGTTACATGGATAAACAGACCTTAGGGTCAAATAAGGTAGGTTGAGACTGGGTTGGCAAAGTATTGCTATTTCTCTCTGTGAAAAACACCTCAGCAAATGAACAATAACAACTGTTACAATTTAGTACCGAAGCCAGAAAGGTAGTGACTTGGACTTGTGTTGATGAAGGCGCGGTTTGGGTTTTATTCTTAGCTGATGCCCTAGTTTGGTTTAGAAGGTCAGCAAAGTAATTGACCTTGCCGCAGAAAGGACCTTTGGACTCCGCACGCGGCAGTGTGTACCAGGCGCGGCGTCACATGCATCTGACAGCTCATTAGTTTGTCAGGTGACTTCGAGCAAATACTGCAATTACAAAATCTGGCACGTATATTACAATGACAAGGATGATCAACAGCTTAACTAAAGAGTAGTGAAAATGTGAGACAGATATTCATGTCTATCTTTTAAGATATCGTCTCTGAACAAGAAGATTTATCAGAACCTCCTTGATCGGAAGTTGATGTTACGTACTTGAAGTTAAAACAGTATGTTCATGAAGACGTTTTGGAGAGTAAATAATCCCGAGAGTCCCCAATTGCTATTGCATACATCATGTACTTAATTGGTAAGTAAACATCTGTACCATTGGCACCAGCTTTGCTTGAGAGGCTGAAGGCGGGAGAGACCGTTATCGTGTACCAGGCACGGTGTCCCACGCACGAGACATATGTTAGCTTTATACTTTGCTTGCCCTTTAAAGAAGCACTCCCAGGACAAAGTCTAATGTTTCAAAATTTGTTTCTGCGTTAACATCTTAACCTCAGCACGATCTACTACTATCAACCTATATTACCATTACAAAGATGATAAATATATCTATGTATTAAGAATGGGAGGCTGATATTCATCTCTATCTTTTAAGACATATTTTCTGAACAAAAAAGACTTGATACAACCTCCTTGATCGGAACTTGATGTTACGTACTTTCAGGTAAAACAATATGTTCAGAAAGGCATGGCCTGTAGGTTGCAAGACGTTTTAAATGAGTGCAAATAATCCTTAGACATGCTACTGCATTTGATGTTCACCAAAATTGTAAGTAAACATCTGTATCATTTGACCCAGGGTTGCTTGAGCGGCTGAAGGCTGGAGAGACCATCATCGTGGCGGAGGGATATCTGTTCGAGTTCGAGCGACGCGGCTACCTGAAGGCCGGAGCGTTCGTACCGGAAGTGGTGGTGGAACATCCGGAACTGGTGAAGGGGCTGTACCGGGAGTTCGTACACGCCGGAAGTGACGTAGTGCTGGCGTTCACTGTAAGACCACCTGTTGTTGACTGCATCTTGATTCACACAAAAAAAGAAGCTTTCTGAACTTTTCATAAAATTGAATCAATACGCAGATTATGATATCTGTACTCAGTTGTCTTTAGTCAAGAGTTATATCTGCTTCCATCGCCATTCAAAAGAACGTCCCTAAACGAAGCTAGGGGCTCATTTCCACCTGGGTCAAGTAAGGAAAGAGATTGACAGTGCCTTTCCAAAGGGCACAACTTTGGTACCTGTCAGACATTTGAACCAAAACTTGTTAGGTCCTTAAGTCAACAACCCTAACCACAACGCAACTTTGCAATTTTCACCTCACTTATTCACTAGATACAACTCTTGTCTGCAATTCACTTCAGTACTACAGGAAGATTCACACTTATGTAGCTCTTAGGAAAAAGGCGATGATTTTAGATAATGGGAATAAGGGAAGAGGAGAATCTCTAACATCTGTGTTGGCCAGGGCCATGGCATTAAGAAATTAACAAAAAGATATTAGTATACTTGGATATATGTGATCGTCTATGTCTTGTTTGCCCTTCAGTACTACGGTCACCGTGAGAAGCTGCGGGTTATCGGGCGCGAGGCTGACCTGGAGCCCATGAACCGGACCGCCCTGCGGCTGGCCCGGGAGGTGGCGGACGAGACAGGCACCCTCATGGCGGGAAACATCAGTAACACAACCTGCTACGATCCGGACAAGCCCGAAACGCACGAGCAAACTCGGCAGATTTTCAAGGTAATCAGTATAGATAAATGGTGATCGCTTTAGTTGTGAAGGTCTTTTGGAAGACGCGAAGCAAAGAATATTTCATTGATAACTTATTGGCTCCGACCACTGATTCATTATCATCATCATTCAATGCATGTGTAGGGAAGAATAAGATGATACGTACACTCTGTGCTTGCCTGGTCAGAACTGCTGTGGACAGACCTGGGGTCTGTCCCTTTATTGAACTCTCATCAGAACCATATGTGGGGTGGCCCTGTCCTAGCTAGGACCACCTATGGCCAGTATTATAGATCTTCCTGTTGTCTTCCTGTTATCCCACATTGCGACATCCACATGTGCTTCTAAGAAATGCATTCTGCATATTTATTCACCATTGTTTTTCCGTCTAAACAAAACAAATGTTACTTACAGACACGATCATCAACTGGAAGTAGCACCTTGGTAAAAGTTTTTTCTAAGCAGTATCTAGGCAAGACCTGTTAGGAGTCTTCACCTTTGACACGTTACCCACAGTGCATCTGGCTGTACTCTTCAAGCAGAGGTTAGTCTCCGGCTGATTTTAAAACGTTTTTAGTCGTTTTTATCGGGCTTTCTATTTAGGTTTTGACAATAATAGATACAATACAAAATAGAAAGCCCGATAAAAACGACTGAAAAACGTTTAAAAACAGCCGGAGACTAACCTCTGCTTGGAGAGTAATCTGGCTGCACATGTACATATGCAGTGAAACCCATGAACCAGTTTACTGTCCAGCAAATTTACAAGCTTGAAGGAAGACTCTGTTCTATTGCACAGCTTCAAAGTCCCTCAGAATTCGGTCGAATTTGTTCCATACGTGCAGGATACCCTTTTCTCTGTAGTCATCAACTGTAGTGTACACGGGCAGCCTTCGACACACGAGAACCAGTTGCCACAACTCTTTGACAAGCTTCTTGTCTACAGCCAGATCTTGAACCACTGGTTTCTCAAGTAGTACGTGTGGCAAGGTCACCGTACAGAAGTTGTGAAGGTCGTTTTGTTTCATGACGTCACGACAACGTCCTAGGTTTGTGTCGCACTTGGAGGAACAGTCGTCATAATCCGGAATCTCACAGTCCTCGTCTGTTTCACACTGCCTGTTACTGAGGAGCAACAGAGCTGCCTTTGTCGACAACACCGCATCCACGTCCATGAACTTGACCCTCCCGGAGTCTGTGATTCCGTAGTTACCAAGGTGACTGTCGCAGCATCGTACCCCTGTGCCATATTGGGAACTGAAGTCATACAGAATTCTGAATCCCTGCGTGATGAAGTCGACCCTTTCTTGCCAGTCTGGGACTCGCACCTGCTGGAAGTTACGGTAGAGATATTCTGCAGCATGCTCACTGTACTTGTTAAGCATGGGAACTAGCATTTCGTTGATATTATCTGTGAAGATAGGTGGTAGGACGTCAAGGAGGTGATCATTTCTCCCAAAGATTTTGTCGCAGGTGTGCTCGATCTTCTGCACGGCGTAGAATCCTCCACAGTACCCGAACATGTCCAACGTGGATTCGCTGCCGTTCAGGGCCAGTAGCGTGAAGAATTCCTGCTGCATCAGTAAACTGTACATGTTGGAGAATTCGCTCTGTGAAACTTTCCCATCAGAGTCTCCATCAGCGTATAACACAGTCCTCAGCCCAAAGTTGTGACAAGATTCATCGCTTTGGAAATTTTCCTTGCAAATGTGATGCGCTTGTCTCTCTATGAGGTAGGAATAGTTAAGATTTGTGTCCTGCAAAGGTTGCGGCTGGTTGACCGTTTCGTACCAGCTGCTGACAAACTTTAGGATGACGTCAGGCTGGTCACGTGACGTATCCCATGGTTCTCTTTGCTCCCAGGACACGTGGAGGACTTGTTTCTCAGGTCGGTTACTGAGGCAGCTGTGGACAGTCAGCTGTTTGGAGCACATGGCCTCGCACAGCGGCCCCTGCACTTTCCCGTCAGCGTACAAACCACACTGCAAAGAAACAGCATAAACGATTCAGTGTTAAAAAACTAAATGTATTCACCAACTTTAAGTTTCCCTTGACCTGCCTCTAGGCCTCATGGATTCAACTTCTTTGTTCTCCATTTCCCTATTTTCTGATTTGAAAAAGAGGAAACATTACACAACATTTACTATTTAGGATACGGATCAACGTCTTAATCAGATGCCGATTATATTTTGATACCAACAGTCGTTGAAAGCCCGTCTCCCAACTTGTCATATTTTTTATCGACGCCTCATGGGGCGAGCCCAACAGTATAGTGTGCGTCCGTTTGACAAGAATTCCCAAAATTTCGTAGGCATCTGTGGAAGTTTTCCCCGCATGCGTAGTTGCATCATGCTTGTCTGCAATCTGCATTCTTCCGTTCCCCGAAGGGAATTCTCAAGTAGCCGAGTGTAACTGATACTCCAGCCAGGGCAAAGATTACATCTGGATTGCATTTCATGTTAGAATGCTAAAAAATATGCCATATGTAACTCAAAAAGAGAGAAATATTAGGCTTACTGTTAAGGATATATCCGGATGATTCTCCCCTGACCATAATGAGCAATCCATTTCAAGACCAAGTAATAATTCTCCCCTGAAAATAATGAGAAATCCCTCTCAAGAACAAGTAATGATTCTCCCCTTACCATAATGAGCAATCCATTTCAAGACCAAGTAATAATTCTCCCCTGAAAATAATGAGAAATCCCTCTCAAGAACAAGTAATGATTCTCCCCTTACCATGTACGTTAGGTGCTGTGTGGTACATCTCCCTTCATGGTCCAGAATGTTGAACATCGCGTTAAACAACAGCAGAGCAGCGATGCCAGCTAACAGCAAGGCTGTCAGTATGTTGTATAGCTTCCACATAGTAGCAGGCACTAACATAGGGAATATTAAAAGAGAAATTAGTTTCGGTTGGTTTTATCAAGGAGTCTTTCTAAAATAAAGTTTGCTATTTGTTATAAAATGATTGGAATGGAACATGATTGTAATGTACTCGCAATTCAGCCTCCTAGGCTGCCAGGACTGTTATGTATTGCTTCTTAATAAACCAGTCTACTACTTTCTATAATTTCATAGGTTTCATGCACTCCAAATCCCCTATTGTTCAAGGTATTTTGTCACTAGTATGTAACCACAGGGTGGCAGGCCACGTTTGCAGCCTGTGTTTACACAATATCTCGCTGGCCCTAGGGCGGCGGCAATCATTGTAGGGCCGGTCGCTAGGAGCGCGATTTTAGTCAGGCTAGCCATTTTTGCATGCAATCTTTTTATAAAACATTAACCCTCAAAGTAAAAGACTGCATACAAAAGACTAAGCCCTAATCCAACAGTCGCTCTGCGGCTAACCAGTATGATGGTTCTAAAATACAACCTGAAGGAAAGATAACATCCGTGACATCCTTCTGCTATGTTTTATCACTGAAATAAACAGAAAGTGAGAAACACCGCGATGTAAGTTGTTAATTCGTCGATCTGCTCAAAGTAACCAGCAATAACCCTGCCACATTATCCACAATCTGGAACATCGGCCATATTTAATATTGACAGAGTGTTGCGCGTATTTTTCACCTGAAAACCGCCCCTGATGCATATATGCCATACTTTGTACCTTGTACAATTGTTGTGCAATAGCGTCATTGTTATAAGCGAAGCTCGGACTATTGCCGCAGAATCGTCGTCCGATCGATTTTCGCCAAATGTGATAGAGGTATTAGATAGTTTCATGGATCACAGACCTGTCTGGGTCGTTCTTCCGTGCTTTAGTCAACTGCGTGATCCGTAGGTAGGCTTGCGAAGCCGGTGTGTTACGCCGAAGGGCGATCATACCGGCTATATAGATACAGATACAGAAGCTGGTGTGTTACGTCGAAGGGCGGTTATACCGGCTATATAGATACAGATACAGATTGTCTGTACTGCATCAATTGTCTGTGGTTCCTGGGTGGACCGGTTTTACTGGGTATTTAAAGGGACGAAGCCTGGTTTGTGACCACAGATGGACGACATCTAGCGAGATTCAGTGGTACGACATACTAGCACCTCGGAAGGCTCCTGCAACGTTCCCTCAAACTGTCCAGTAAGACCAGCATTGTCAGTTAGGTCAAGTTGATATGGATGACATACGACAGCGGATGAATTTTCGGGGCGGACGTCTCCACTTTGCTTCTCTACAACTCTTCCAAACGTTTGTTCATCTAGTTTCATTGTAGCGATCACAACATGGTGGCAGCGGTGGGATTCAAAAGAAGTATTTTTTTACAATGTATCAAGAACAATAAAGTAATCACGTCTCAAAGATGGCTTTACTGCGTCGTCTACTTGTACCAGGACAAAACTGAGTGCACTCTTTGCCTTTGCAACTCAATGCAGACTTTGTATATAAAAAAAGAATAAAGTTCGGAGTCAGCTCTCAAAGATGTCCGTACTGCGTTATTTACTAGCATCAGCACACACACACACACACACACACACACACACACACACATACACATACACACAAAGAAAAAACTGGGCTCAACACTTACCCCTGCAAGTCTTTTGTCCACAGGAACAGATAGAGTGGGCTGCTGAGGAGGGCGCTGACTTCATTGTTGGAGAGACGTTCGGATTTCTTGGAGAAGCCATGCTAGCTCTGGAGTGTATCAATGAGTACGGAAAAGGTACGTTTCCGATTCTGGTGATGTTGATGCAAATCTACCGGAAAGCGTCAGTAGCTAGACTTTCTCAGGAATATCAATAAGCCTTGCAAGACCACAAGGAGGTAAGGTTGAGAGGATTAGGAAATAGTATGAAAGCAATTGTCATTGACAGTTATATCCTGTCAATAGTAAAACAAAATTCTTATTTAAATCCTGTCAATAGTGAATTGATATTATTGGCAGGAACGTTCTGTTAATAGCCCCTGCCTTTGTTTCAACGTGAATCTGATATCAACCTTGTCTTCAGGGCAAATTATAAGGCTCATGTGTCATTGTCTGATAGATTTGATAGGAATACAACAAGTATTCGGCCATGTTTTAAATTTTCTGTTGTATTTTGCAGGTCTTCCAGCTGTTATAACCATGGTGATCCACCGTGACGCGGATCACGTGGCTGACGGGCCCACCCTGGTGGAGGCCATGCAGGCCCTGGAGCAGGCGGGAGCTGCCGTGGTGGGGTTCAACTGCTGCCGCGGGCCCTTCACTACGCTTCCGCTGGTCGAGAAGGTCAAGGGCCACGTCAAGGTAATTACCTTAAGGGTTCTTAGGGTCTTGGGATATCTTTATTTACTCGAACGATATCATGACTTTGACGATTACAGCGAACTGCTCCGTGGTGTAATATTTAAGGTTATCTACCCCTCATACTCCTTCCAATTCGAAAGCTATGAAAATCGACCATGATGGCACAAATAAAGGCATAAAGAAATAAACTGGGGCAAGGCAGTATCCAAGGTACTCCAAGCTTAATTAGATATTGTTGAACCCTTTTCTTACTGTCTTGCCATGGTCTTGCCATGGTCTTGCCATGGTCTTGCCATGGTCTTGCCATGGTCTTGCCATGGTCTTGCCATGGTCTTGCCATGGTCTTGCCATGGTCTTGCCATGGTCTTGCCATAGTCTTGCCATGGTCTTGCCATAGTCTTGCCATGGTCTTGCCATGGTCTTGCCATGCCATGGTCTTGCCATGGTTTTGCCATGGTAGATCTGCGTGTAGATTGTCGTGATTGAATGCCATCGTTTTTGGACGCAGGTACCGATTGCCGTTAACCCTGTGCTGTACCGAACCGACGAAGAGTACCCAACCATGCAGTCTCTCAAGAACCACAAAGGTGTGCTTACATCTCGCATTGGTATGATATTTGGCAGCAAATATGGATGTAGAGTTTTCGTTATGAAGTGATTTTTGATGCTACACTTAGTACGAAAGCTGATCTTTATAACTTGTTTTTTTTTATTTACTTAGAGGTCACCGCAAAACAAGGCTCGTGGAGCCACCAGGCGTTTTGGGTTACATTACTGAATTGTGAAGAGAGATGTTTGTTTACCCTTAATTTAAACAGTTTCAGGCTGTTCCCTTATCGAAAAGAGTAAGTGTTCCTTCCCGGCGTGAGTGGTTCAAAACATACAGTCCCTTGGCTGTACATGGGGCGATTACTGTCGTATTGAGGTCACCTAAGTCAGCGCCGAATGGTAGTCGCTCCAGACCCTTGCGATTTACCCCCGCCTATGGTAAACTTCTCACAATGTAGCCCCTGGTTGCGTGGTTTTCCCACCCAATAACAATAACAACTGAATAATGACATATTGTCACAAACATGACTCTCTGGATTCCAAACTCGTCCAAATCTTCTTCAGACTGATTGACCCAATCACTTCTGACACGTGACCTCATAGAAAAGTGCCGTTAGGAAATGGATGGTCATTATGAAATTCCGGTAGGACATTGAGGGATAACTGTGTAGGGACGAGTCCAGTTCTTGACGATGTTATTTCATGTATTTGGACAGGTGCTCGTGCCTTTCCCGTGGACCTTGACGCGTTCCTGTGCAGCCGCAGCATGATCGCAGAGTTCGGGCAGCGGTGCCGGCAGCTGGGGCTGCAGTACGTGGGGCTGTGCTGCGGGAACGCCTCGCACTTCACCCGGACCCTGGCCGAGTCCCTGGGCCGCACTCCGCCCGCCAGCAAGTACTCACCCGATATGAGCCAGCACTTCGCCTATGGTACCGACAAGAAGCTCCATAGTCTCAACACTGAGAAAGTCGTCAAACTATTGTAACTATGGCACCGACAAGAAGCTTCATAGTCTCAACACTGAGAAAGTCGTCAAACTGTTGTAACTATGGCACCGACAAGAAGCTTCATAGTCTCAACACTGAGAAAGTCGTTAAACTATTGTAACTCCGACATGAGCCAGCACTTCGCCTATGGTACCGACAAGAAGCTCCACAGTCTCAACACTGAGAAAGTCGTCAAACTATTGTAACTATGGTACCGACAAGAAGCTCCATAGTCTCAACACTGAGAAAGTCGTTAAAAACTGTTGTAACTCCCCCGACATGAGCCAGCACTTCGCCTATGGCACCGACAAGAAGCTCCATAGTCTCAACACTGAGAAAGTTGTTAAACTATTGTAACTATGGCACCGACAAGAAGCTCCATAGCCTCAACACTGAGAAAGTCGTCAAACTATTGTAACTCCCCCAACATGAGCCAGCACTTCGCCTATGGCACCGACAAGAAGCTTCATAGTCTCAACACTGAGAAAGTTGTTAAGCTGTTGTAACTATGGCAACGACAAAAGCTCCATAGTCTCAACACTGAGAAAGTCGTCAAACTATTGTAACTCCCCCAACATGAGCCAGCACTTCGCCTATGGCACCGACAAGAAGCTTCATAGTCTCAACACTGAGAAAGTCGTTAAACTGTTGTAACTATGGTACCGACAAGAAGCTTCATAGTCTCAACACGGAGAAAGTCGTTAAACTGTTGTAACTCCCCCGACATGAGTCAGCACTTCGCCTATGGTACCGACAAGAAGCTCCATAGTCTCAACACTGAGAAAGTCGTTAAACTATTGTAACTCCCCCGACATGAGTCAGCACTTCGCCTATGGCACCGACAAGAAGCTCCATAGTCTCAACACTGAGAAAGTCGTCAAACTTTTGTAACTATGGCACCGACAAGAAGCTTCATAGTCTCAACACTGAGAAAGTCGTCAAACTATTGTAACTATGGTACCGACAAGAAGCTCCATAGTCTCAACACTGAGAAAGTCGTTAAACTTTTGTAACTATGGTACCGACAAGAAGCTCCATAGTCTCAACACTGAGAAAGTCGTCAAACTATTGTAACTATGGTACCGACAAGAAGCTCCATAGTCTCAACACTGAGAAAGTCGTTAAACTATTGTAACTATGGTACCGACAAGAAGCTCCATAGTCTCAACACTGAGAAAGTCGTCAAACTATTGTAACTATGGTACCGACAAGAAGCTCCATAGTCTCAACACTGAGAAAGTCGTCAAACTATTGTAACTATGGTACCGACAAGAAGCTCCATAGTCTCAACACTGAGAAAGTCGTTAAACTATTGTAACTATGGCACCGACAAGAAGCTCCATAGTCTCAACACTGAGAAAGTCGTCAAACTATTGTAACTATGGTACCGACAAGAAGCTCCATAGTCTCAACACTGAGAAAGTCGTTAAACTATTGTAACTATGGTACCGACAAGAAGCTCCATAGTCTCAACACTGAGAAAGTCGTTAAACTATTGTAACTATGGCACCGACAAGAAGCTCCATAGTCTCAACACTGAGAAAGTCGTCAAACTATTGTAACTACATGTCCATGAGCCAGCACTTCGCCTATGGTACCGACAAGAAGCTCCATAGTCTCAACACTGAGAAAGTCGTTAAACTATTGTAACTACATGTACATGAGCCAGCACTTCGCCTATGGTACCGACAAGAAGCTCCATAGTCTCAACACTGAGAAAGTCGTTAAGCTCTTGTAACCCCAAAATTGACGTTGTTGTGTTTAATGTCGTCAAACTTTTGTAACCCCCAAACCGACGTTGTTGTGTTTCATACTAACGAGTACTCCCCCGACATGAGCGAGCACGTCGCCTATGGCACCGACAAGAAGCTCCATAGCCTCAACACTGAGAAAGTTGTTAAGCTGTTGTAACCTCAAACTGGCGTTATTGTGTCTAACACTAAAAGTATGGATGTACAAATGAGATTTTATTCGAGTATGGATGTTAAGACACCTCAGCTTTTGATGACTATGCCCTGAAAGGGACTCGTAGTTATTTTCTTTATGATTGAACTATAAGCTTCTTCAAATAAAGGTAGTATGATATCATAGGTGAGCTAATTTCAATTGTTTTATGAAAGGATAACGTGGCATACAAGAAGTAACCTATACATCGTTCAATGTCTAAGATCATATCAACAGGGTAAACTAAAGACACTCTTTTTACACAACCAAAGCATTATCTCCACCGACGTTTCGGCGACCGTCTGTCACCTTCCTCGAGCTCAGGGCGGTTCTAACCAGTTCACATTGTATCGCAGCAATAAGTATCGCTGCTTTCAGATGCGGTCACAAATTCAAGGTATTTACATATATATACAGTGATAATTTTCCACAATACGGTCCCAAATGTCGGAAATAAAGCTGTAGTTGTGCAAAAAGACTATCTGTGCCAACCTGATGAAACTATTCACGTTCACATCAACATATTGATAAATTAATGGCTATCCTAACAATAGATGATGTATAACTATGAGGCACCCACGGTTTTTGACGACTCAGCTATTCTGTTGGCTCTATAGTTTGGTGACCTAGAAAGGTAACGTAGGTTCAAACGGTGAACTTCGCTCACCTGAGACATTCCATCTCAAACGAAGGGGTGGTGGCGTTCTTATTAAAGAGAGGTTGGTAGCCGAGATAGATATTGAAATTGACGACTCATGCTTAGCCGCTAGAAATGGGCGTGTGTGAGCTGATTTTTGGGAAACATAAGCAAGATCTGAAATATACTAGAGATAGTGAGAAACAGTGGCAACCCCTGATATTATCAATGGTATGGTCCAAGTTACTACTTGAATAAGAGACCTGATTTTGCAGAACAGGTTGCAGTTGAAGCTCTACAACCAACTCTTCTGAAATGGCGGCGAAACCTCGCGGTAAGTCAGTAAGTGATCTGCAGATTGTTGATGATCACATGATAGATCCAGTAGATATTTGTCAATGAGCGTGCAAAACTGTGTGGGCATTGCCTATTATATTGCTGGCTCTGGTGGCGAGGATAATTGATGACAACATGTTAGAAATACGCAGAAGCCCTTGTGTATGCTCGTAACGTTAGAAACGAAATGCCCGCGTTGCACGGAGTGGCCGAAGTTTCAGCTAAGGTCGCGGTCACAAAGCTCGTGCGATCAACGTACTGATTTTGATGCCATAGGACTTTCAATCAGGTTGTGACAAAACCAACCACCGACACGGATCCAGAACAGTATTTTTAGTACCATGACAGTTAAGCTTTGCAGGAGACGTACATGACTGTAATCTCTAAAATGCCCGAAGTCAGCAATCTTACGACGATCGCACGACCTTTCCGACCGCCCCCTAAACCTAGATTCCACACAACACAGGTCGCAGTGTTGATGACACGGGCAAACATGTACAGGGTCCAACCAAACAATGATAACAAACCTCAGGGTACTATTCAAGCAAGATTGAGTGACTTGTGACCACATAATGACTATCTGACTAATGTGACCTATGACCATTCGACACCAGCATGCAGAAACCTGCCTATAGCGACCACCTGTCCTCATAGACCAATTTCTATCGGTCGCCTCAATGTTTTTCTTGGACAGTTTTGACTGAAAAGACTAAGATGGTGCTTTGATGTTAATGGATGCCAACGTGTAGGTAAGTACTAGTCTGGTAAGAAGTCCCCGTTTTCTTATCAGAAAACATCTGTGCCATTTGTCCCAACGGTATAGGTTTGCTTGAGCGGCTGAAGGCTGGGGAAACCATTATCGTGGCGGAGGGTTATCTGTTCGAGTTCGAGCGACGCGGCTACCTGAAGGCCGGAGCGTTCGTACCGGAAGTGGTGGTGGAACATCCGGAACTGGTGAAGGGACTGTACCGGGAGTTCGTACACGCCGGAAGTGACGTAGTGCTGGCATTTACGGTACGTTATCGAAAAGAACTTTGTAATGCGGTGTAATGACTATCTTTTGTGCATACATATACCAAGGAGGTTCTGATATAACCTCCTTGCATATACCTACTGGGTTCAGTGCACTTGTGTGCGGAAAGTTCCGCTTCCTGTTAAGTATTCAAAGAGGCTGACAAGCGTTTGGTTATTTTGTAGGCCTCTGTCAGTTAGCAATCACAACAGTTTGACGACTTTCTCAGTGTTGAGGCTTTGGAGCTTCTTGTCGGTGCCATAGGCAACAAAAATAGTGAACAGGTAACGTTACATGTATACAAGCCACTATAAGACTTACGATGGAACATCATACAAAGCTTGCATGTATGACTAAAACGGCACCAAAACACACAAAGCGTGAAAATATTCGTTTTAATCGATGGATTTTGTTGAGTGGTCCGCCAAATCGCAGCGACGCCGCCAACGTGCCGCAGTTTCAGTGAGATACGCCTTTTAATTTAGGGGGCGGTAACATTGGTCGTGCGATCGTCGTACGATTGTGATGCCATAGGATTTTCAAGCAGGCCGTGACAGAACCAACCACCGACATGGATCCAAAACAACATTTTGTGTACCATGACAGTCGAACTTTGCAGGAGACGTACATTTTTCTCCTCCCAAATGTCCGACGTTAGCGATCGTACGACGATCTCACGATCCATGTGACCGCGGTCTGCGACTGCAATGGACGATCATCAACTTTGAATTAATGGCCAAAACTTTTATTTTCCCCTCAGTACTACGGGCACCGCGATAAACTGCGGGTTATCGGGCGCGAGGCTGACCTGGAGCCCATGAACCGGACCGCCCTGAGGCTGGCCCGGGAGGTGGCGGACGAGACCGGCACCCTCATGGCGGGAAACATCTGCAACACCAACATCTACGACCCGGACAAGCCGGAAACGCACGAGAAATGTCGGGAAATTTTTAAGGTACGGACAAAACGTCTCAAGAAAACTACACAGGGGAACGATAAACGTTTGTCTACGTTGACAGGTGGTCACTATAGACAAGTGAGCAATGTTTGTGTTAAGTGGAATATTACCGGAGCGACACCAAAAAGTGGGCACATTACCCAGGTGGTCCTTATGTAGAGGTGGTCACTAGTACAGGTTTCACTGTATATCAATGGCCAGGTGGTCCTTATGTAGAGGTGGTCACTAGTACAGGTTTCACTGTATATCAATGGCCAGGTGGTCCTTATGTAGAGGTGGTCACTAGTACAGGTTTCACTGTATATCAATGGCCAGGTGGTTCTTATGTAGAGGTGGCCACACTTTTGACTGTTATGCATGTAGAAGTACGGCTGTCCTATTGGCACCTATTGTAATACTGGCTAAGAAAAGGTTTGATCATTGATAAACATTATACAGATAAGCCAATGTCACAACGCAATTTGTTTATCATACAGTTTAATGAATGAATGGAGACCTTTGTTATATATTTTTGCCCAGCCGAGCTAAGTATAGGTCACAACAGAGACAGAATACATACACAATAGTCTAATAGACCTTGTCTAACACAGAAGTTTAACTTACAGCTATACATTTACGCAAACAGGAGCAGATAGAGTGGGCTGTAGAGGAAGGTGTGGACTTTATCGTAGCGGAGACCATCTCACTGCTGGGGGAAGCTTTGTTGGCCTTGGAGTGTATCAAAGAATACGGAAAAGGTAACGTTACCGTTCCTATCAAAATGAGGATAAACTCTCTCATCTTCCGAATTGAAGTTGTGAAAAATATTGCCCTCATTGTTACAATTTTAATTACAACCATACCGTTTCCAAAATCATATCCAGTTGCTTGAGAACTGCTATTTGATGCATCTTATTATCTGGATGTCTAACGTTTGACGACACACCAAATGTTTCTGAAGCAAGGTGCATTTATTGTCAATATTGACAAAGATTTAGATTTGCAAAGGGTTTTAGACTGCAGTTCAACTTTGCTTCAATACGATTTCTACAAAGACGAACTCGGCCCTACACCCTGGACAACTCGGCTGGTGTTAGAGTGTCGGGCCGAGTTGGCCACGATGTTTGGCCATGTCTGTCTAATTAGGCATGGGCCGAGTTAGGGCGCGGTCACATAGGTCGTGCGATCGTCGTATGGTTTTGATGTGACAGAACCAACCACCGACATGGATCCAAAGCAGCATTTTGTGTACCAAGACAGTTGAACTTTGCAGGAGACGTACATTTTGTCCTCCAAAATGACCTAAGTTAGCGATCGTACGCCGATCGCGCGAGCTTTGTGACCACGCCCTTAGGTAGAGCCTAATCATTGCCGAAGCGTACGACATCCATTACAAGCGTTACTTTTACGTTTTGCAGGCCTTCCGGCCGTGGTAACCATCTCGATGCACCGCGACCCGGAGCTCATGGCGGACGGGTCCCCCCTGGTGGAGGCCATGAAGGCGCTGGAGAAGGCCGGCGCTGCCGTGGTGGGGATCAACTGCCAACGCGGACCTTTCACCACGCTTCCGCTGGTCGAGAAAGTCAAGGGTCACGTCAAGGTAGGTAGATTATGGTTTTAGACAGTCCGAGGTTTATGCCGTCGACTGCCAACGCAGACCTTCCACTACGCTTCCGCTGGTAGAGAGAGTTATGTGTCACGTTAAAGTTTTGAACAGTCCGTGGTTGAGGCCAGGAAGACGTGGGAGAACCGCCTCGTGTACCTTTCACTGCTAGTACTGTTCCTCTGGAAATCCTCTGGTGGAGAGGGACCGACTCAAAGTACAGACCATGTCCAAACCTGGGCCCGGCCGGCCGTTGATGAGGAAAGCAGAAGAAACGAATCTATCCAGTTGTTTGCATAGCCCGGATGTCTAAACTTCATTGATGTAACTGATGGTCTAATGTCCTTCCTTGTTTGAGGACCAGGTCCCACCACATATGGGGGTCCTAGCCTGTCTGGTTTATGTTAGCGATTAGACAATGAAGACATCCGACCCGCATGGTCGACTCAGTTCTGGAGCGTAAGCCAACGCGTCCGGACCTTCTTTCTGAGTAACTCTAGCTCGGCCACTCTCTACATTTGGTGGCAGCGGTGAGATCGTCCTGATGTCTCAGCTAAAGCACATTGCAACATCCAAATGTGCTCCTAATACTTGTTTTTTGCAGTGTCCAAAGAAAATACAAACTGATTGTCTAATGTCCTTGTTTTGAATGCAGGTGCCGGTCGCCATTAACCCTGTGATTTATCGCACGGATGAAGAGCACCCAACCATGCAGTCTCTCATCAACCACAAAGGTAAGTCAGCTCGATGTCCAATCAACAACCCCTGATATTTGAAACATAGAGATAGTCTAGCCTCCGTTGCAGATTTCGAGCAATGCTTGCTTTTATCGTAGGTGGTGGGGGCGCTGGTTCGCGATTTTCAACGTTCGCTAGGTTCTCTTATGCCAGGAAAGGTAGTTTGTCGACGAAGGGAATTTGCCGTGGAAAGGTGTTTGTCCCGTCTGGAGACACAAGATAACCTAGCCAGTCACTAGCAAGTCTGCAACAGAGGCTAGAGATAGTAAACAATTCCTAATTTTGCCGATGTCAGTGCCTCTAGTACTGTTCTTTCGGACCCTTGTATTGTCTAGTGACACATAGTAGCATCGCTGTTTCTGTAGCAGGGTATTTCTTTTTGAGGGAGGTGTTGCTAGCACTTCCCATTGAACGTTCTCAAGGCACCTTCTCGAACACTGGACGTCGACTGCCATTTTATTAGTACGCCCCATCCGAAAGACGAGGCAGCCCCAACTGTGATGCCCTGTCCAGATTCGAACCGGGGTCTCTCAGTCACCAACTGGTTGGAACCAGGAGCTCAACCGTGAGGCTGCTACCCGTTGAGCTTCAGGGACACCAATGTACATGTACATACACCAACATTATTCTATCATTGTACACTTGAATGCTTTTTCCAGGTTGTCGCATATTCCTCGTGAACCTAGACACGTTTCCTGTGCAGCCGCACCATGATCGATGTTTTATAGAGCGCCAACGTCTTTCTCACACCGGGTGGTGTTAGGGTGGGGTACATCTCTGTTTCTACCGCCCTTGGGCCACACACGTGGGAATTGAGGATCTTATTTCTTGACTGTTCTTTTTCCAGGAGAGCGCGCCTTCCCCGTGGACCTTGACGCGTTCCTGTGCAGCCGCAGCATGATCGCAGAGTTCGGGCAGCGGTGCCGGCAGCTGGGGCTGCAGTACGTGGGGCTGTGCTGCGGGAACGCCTCGCACTTCACCCGGACCCTGGCCGAGTCCCTGGGCCGCACTCCGCCCGCCAGCAAGTACTCCCCCGACATGAGCCAGCACTTCGCCTATGGTACCGACAAGAAGCTCCATAGTCTCAACACTGAGAAAGTCGTCAAACTTTTGTAACTATGGTACCGACAAGAAGCTTCATAGCCTCAACACTGAGAAAGTCGTTAAACTATTGTAACTATGGCACCGACAAGAAGCTTCATAGCCTCAACACTGAGAAAGTCGTTAAACTATTGTAACTATGGCACCGACAAGAAGCTTCATAGCCTCAACACTGAGAAAGTCGTCAAACTATTGTAACTATGGTACCGACAAGAAGCTTCATAGTCTCAACACTGAGAAAGTCGTCAAACTATTGTAACTCCCCCGACACGAGCCAGCACTTCGCCTATGGCACCGACAAGAAGCTCCACAGTCTCAACACTGAGAAAGTCGTTAAACTATTGTAACTATGGTACCGACAAGAAGCTCCATAGTCTCAACACTGAGAAAGTCGTCAAACTATTGTAACTATGGTACCGACAAGAAGCTCCATAGTCTCAACACTGAGAAAGTCGTCAAACTATTGTAACCGTTAACTATGGCACCGACAAGAAGCTTCATAGCCTCAACACTGAGAAAG
Organism: Branchiostoma floridae x Branchiostoma belcheri; assembly: GCA_019207045.1. Taxonomy (NCBI): domain Eukaryota; kingdom Metazoa; phylum Chordata; class Leptocardii; order Amphioxiformes; family Branchiostomatidae; genus Branchiostoma; species Branchiostoma floridae x Branchiostoma belcheri. The sequence continues at coordinate 2,026,057 of CM033031.1, forward strand.
TAGTCAAACTGTTGTAACCGTTAACTATGGCACCGACAAGAAGCTTCATAGTCTCAACACTGAGAAAGTCGTCAAACTATTGTAACTATGGCACCGACAAGAAGCTTCATAGTCTCAACACTGAGAAAGTCGTCAAACTATTGTAACTATGGCACCGACAAGAAGCTCCATAGTCTCAACACTGAGAAAGTCGTCAAACTATTGTAACTATGGCACCGACAAGAAGCTCCATAGTCTCATCACTGAGAAAGTCGTCAAACTATTGTAACTATGGCACCGACAAGAAGCTCCATAGTCTCATCACTGAGAAAGTCGTCAAACTATTGTAACTATGGCACCGACAAGAAGCTCCATAGTCTCATCACTGAGAAAGTCGTCAAACTATTGTAACTATGGCACCGACAAGAAGCTCCATAGTCTCAACACTGAGAAAGTCGTCAAACTATTGTAACTATGGCACCGACAAGAAGCTTCATAGTCTCAACACTGAGAAAGTCGTCAAACTATTGTAACCGTTAACTATGGCACCGACAAGAAGCTTCATAGCCTCAACACTGAGAAAGTAGTCAAACTGTTGTAACCGTTAACTATGGCACCGACAAGAAGCTTCATAGTCTCAACACTGAGAAAGTCGTCAAACTATTGTAACTATGGCACCGACAAGAAGCTTCATAGTCTCAACACTGAGAAAGTCGTCAAACTATTGTAACTATGGCACCGACAAGAAGCTCCATAGTCTCAACACTGAGAAAGTCGTCAAACTATTGTAACTATGGCACCGACAAGAAGCTCCATAGTCTCATCACTGAGAAAGTCGTCAAACTATTGTAACTATGGCACCGACAAGAAGCTCCATAGTCTCATCACTGAGAAAGTCGTCAAACTATTGTAACTATGGCACCGACAAGAAGCTCCATAGTCTCATCACTGAGAAAGTCGTCAAACTATTGTAACTATGGCACCGACAAGAAGCTTCATAGTCTCAACACTGAGAAAGTCGTTAAACTATTGTAACTATGGTACCGGCAAGAAGCTCCATAGTCTCAACACTGAGAAAGTCGTCAAACTATTGTAACTATGGTACCGACAAGAAGCTCCATAGTCTCAACACTGAGAAAGTCGTCAAACTATTGTAACTCCCCCGACATGGGCCAGCACTTCGCCTCTGGCACCGACAAGAAGCTTCATAGCCTCAACACTGAGAAAGTTGTCAAACTATTGTAATTGCTAAATGATAGAGGTCTGCAACGACAAAAATAAGTCAGCCTCTCGTGTGAACGAATCTTTCAACACTTGACAGGAAGGACCTTTCCGCTCACAAAGTAAAGCGCTATTAACCAGCAACCTTTCGACCAGTCCTCTAATTATTGAAGAAGGAAGGTACTATGACAGTTATTCCTCATCGAGTTGAACAATAGTTCTGTCTTATCCCAAAGGTAGTTATGTTACTCTTTCACATGTCATTAAATATGGCGGCATGTCTAAACAAACAAACAAACAAACAAACAAACAAACAAACAAACAAGCCAACAAACAACAGGTAGGTCAACGAAGGTTAGGACACACCGACCCATATGGTATCAGGTTATATGTAACAGGACGTTATGCACTCAGAAGGTATATAAGACGTCACTGTACTTCTGTCATTAAGCCTCTAGCCACTGAAGAAGCTGTACGCAACAAATCCGGGTCCGGTTGACAGGCTGAATAAAACTTCTTAAACTGTAACTATGCGGCTTTAGATGTCTTACTGAGGGACGACTGCACTGTGCAAGATAAACGGTAGCTTGAGGAATGAGTTTGGTTTGGTTATTAAGATCTCCATAAGTGACAATTCACTAGTCTTCCTGGAGTCCATATTAAAACAATACAAAAATAATAGCAACAGAAATATACAAATAATACAAATCAAAACTTTGAAATAACAAAAGGCAAACATTTGGTGAACTGAGAATCAGTGATCGACATACGTGAAATAAAATAAAAGAGTTCACTCTACTTTACAAAGCAAATAAAGCAACAGATATTGAAATTATAACCACCTCGGCAGTCAGTCACAAGGAAATGTAGGTTATCTCGAGACTGCTTTGTCACACCTGACGTATACGTAAATAAGCTGAGTCAAACGGTGAAAGTTCACACAAAGGTAACTCACCTGATACGATCTGGGGGCGGGGCAGGATTTAAACATATGGGCATCAAACATTCCAATGGAAGAGATAAAATATACTTAAACGCCGTGAACATCGATTAATACTTATGTGGCTGTTTACTGTTTTTAAGGGATAGGTAGAAAGGGCAAACGAGATGATTAAAGTTCAAGGGAGAAAGTACTTGTAAGTAACGCTGGCCACCCCTAAAGTTACACATGCAAAAGTCCGTCGTCAACATTGCGTTGGTCAAGGGTCGTCTCACCATTTTCTCACTTCAAGAGAGCTGTCGTTCTGGGTCTCACTAAGTACCGAAAACAAGCGAAAACAAGCGAAAACTGCTGGAAGAATCTTTCATTCAGAATCACCCCATTCTCTCCCTCGGCCGTGGAGAAAATAATTCAAGGGATAATGGTTGTTTACGAGTTGTTTTCCGGCTGTTTTCGAGTACTGATCGGTTCTGCATGATTGTTTTGACATGTTTTAGGCGGTTTGGAGTAGTTTTCGGTATTTTGTAAAGTTGTTTTCGGTAGATTTTAAGTTGTTTTCGGTAGATTTCAAGTTGTTTTCGGTTGTTTTCGGTATTTAGTGAGACCCAGGGTCGTTTCTCAGCAGGCTGATGTTGAGGTTGTTCAACTAGCTCCGTAAGAAATGGCGGCAAAACCACGGGGTAATTCCGTTTATAGTTTATAGTGTTTAAGCAAAAAGTTAAGTTGACACAGCATCGCCTTTTTTAGTTACCGTGTCCATGCTAGATCATGTCACCTTTGCTTGTCTGCAATGTCATATTTTCATATCGTCGACCAAACTGACTGCTAGATGCATTTGCAAACATACACAAGTGTACGTTTCGAAGGTGACGTAACGTTACATCAAACCACGTTAATGTTTCAATGCATGGCCAAGGTTTGACCTACGCACATTCTGGAGAGCTGCAATGCACTCTCAGTGCCTGACATGCACTCTTGCTCACAGTAGGTGGTTACAGTGAATAAACATACAAAGACCTTAGGGTCAAACAAAGGTAGATCTAGACCTGGTCAGCGAAGTGTTCATATTTCCCCCTGCGAAAAACACCTCAGCAAAACAACAACAATTTAGTGCCGAATTCAGAAAGGCACATACTGACTTGGAATTGTGATATTTGTTTTTTATTCTTAGCTGATGCCCAAGTTTTCTTGAGAAGGTCAGCAAACTCATTTGACCTTGCCGCAGAAAGGACCTTTGGACTCCTCACGCGGCAGTGCGTAACAGGCGCGGTGTCACATGCATCTGACAGCTCAATAGTTTGTTTGGTAACTTCGAAGAAGTACTCCCAGAACAAAGTCTCTAATATTTCAAAAGTTGTTTCTGTGTAAACATCTTAACCTCAACACGATCTACTATTATCTGCGTATATTACCATGACAGAGATGATCAATATTTATGTAGTGAGAATGTGAGGAAGATATTCATCTCTATCTTGTGAGAGATTATTTCTGATCAACAAAACTCCTTGATCGGAACTTGATGTTACGTACTTAAAGTTTAAACAATATGTTCGGGAAAGCGTTTTGGACGAGTGTAAATAATGAATGAATGAAGTCCTTTATTGTACAAGGGGTGATCAATAAGTTCTCGGCCTGACCCAGAAATAACAAGCACAACTCAGAACTTGAGGCACAACTTCATAGTACTAGTATGAAGCCTTTTATCAATATCCTCCAAATTATAAATAGTTATTGCTTTGAGTATAATGAGTTATTGCTTTGCGAATCTCAAAGTTATCTATATTATAAAGGTACATTTCTTGTTCATAACATTCTTTTGATTTGAGAAAATACAGTTTTGAATTGTTTTCAATAGAACTAAACCATTCTGCTCGCACACAACACACAACAGCGCGTGCACTGCTCACATCAGCGTGTGCACTGCTCGCGCACAACACACAACAGCGCGTACACTGTTCGCACACTGCATAAACCAGCGTGTGCAATGCTCACCGCTCACGACCAGCGTGTGCACTGCTCGCGCACTGCTCACACCAGCGTCTGCACTCCTAGCGCACTACATACACCAGCGCGTGCAATGCTCACGCACTGCATACACCAGCGTGTGCACTACTCGCGCCCTGCTTACACCGTCGTGTGCACTGATCACACACCGCGTACACAACGTGTCGCTCTGGTCTTTCGTATCAAACGGCGAAAGTTCACACAAAGGTAACCCACCTGATACGATTTGGGGGCGGGGCAGGATTTAAACCTATGGGCATTAAACATTGAAATGGAAAAGCTACAATATACTTAGACACTATGAACTATTAAACTGTGTAATACTTTTGTGGCTGTGTACTGTCTTTTTAGGGGGTGGGCTGGAAAGGGCAGGTTCATTGTTCAAGGGATAAAGTAGGTAACGCTGGCCACCCCTAAAGTTACACATGTAAGAGTCCGTCGTCAACATTGCGTTGGTCAAGGCTCGTCTCACCATTTGATCAGTTCAAGAAGACTGTCGCACTGAGCAGGTTGATGTTGAGGCTCTTCAACTAACTCCTTTAGAAATGGCAGCGAAACCACGTGGTAAGTCAGATGTTTTAGCAAACACAATCGCTGTATCGCCTTTTTCAGTGACAATGCTAGATTGTGTCACCTATTTTTTTTTATATCATATTCTTATATCTTATTCTTATGTTTTAGGCCAAAATGACATCTGGATAAATTTTCAAAAATACGTTTCGACGGTATTTACATCATGATCAAGCCACGCTATTGTTTCAAGTTACTTTCAACACATGAACCAGGTTTGACCGACACATATAATGCACTCCCGCTACTTACAATGCACTATGTATAGTAGGTGGTTACACGAGTAAACATACACAGATCTTTGGGTCAAACAAAGGTAGGTTGAGACTGGGTTGGCAAAGTATTGCTATTCTCTCTGTGAAAAACACCTCAGCAAATGAACAATAACAACTGTTACAATTTAGTACCGAAGTCAGAAAGGCACTGACTTGGACTTGTGTTGATGAAGGCGGTTTGGGTTTTATTCTTAGCTGATGCCCTAGTTTGGTTTAGAAGGTCAGCAAAGTAATTGACCTTGCCGCAGAAAGGACCTTTGGACTCCGCACGCGGTGGTGTGTACCAGGCACGGCGTCACATGCATCTGACAGCTCAGTAGTTTGTCAGGTGACTTCGAGCAAATACTGCAATTACAAAATCTGCAATATTAATGTTTCAAAATCTGGCACGTATATAACAATGACAAGGATGATCAACAGCTTAACTAAAGAGTAGTGAAAATGTGAGACAGATATTCATGTCTGTCTTTTAAGATATCGTCTCTAAACAAGAAGATTTGACAAAACCTCCTTGATCGGAAGTTGATGTTACTTGAAGTTAAAACAATATGTTCAGGAAGACGTTTTGGTGAGTAAGTAATCCTAAGAGTCCCCAATTGCTATTGCATACATCATGTACTTAATTGGTATGTAAACATCTGTACTATTGGCGCCAGCTTTGCTTGAGAGGCTGAAGAGACCGTTATCGTGTACCAGGCACGGTGTCCCACGCACGAGACATATATTAGCTTTATACTTTGCTTGCCCTTTAAAGAAGCACTCCCAGGACAAAGTCTAATGTTTCAAAATTTGTTTCTGCGTTAACATCTTAACCTCAACACGATCTACTACTATCAACGTATATTACCATTACAAAGATGATTAATATATCTATGTATTAAGAATGGGAGGCTGATATTCATCTCTATCTTTTAAGACATATTTTCTGAACAAAAAGACTTGATACAACCTCCTTGATCGGAACTTGATGTTACGTACTTTCAGGTAAAACAACATGTTCAGAAAGGCATGGCCTGTAGATTGCAAGACGTTTTAGATGAGTGCAAATAATCCTTAGACTGCACAAATGCTACTGCATTTGATGTTCACTTTAATTGTAAGTAAATATCTGTATCATTTGACCCAGGGTTGCTTGAGCGGCTGAAGGCTGGAGAGACCATCATCGTGGCGGAGGGATATCTGTTCGAGTTCGAGCGACGCGGTTACCTGAAGGCCGGAGCGTTCGTACCGGAAGTGGTGGTGGAACATCCGGAACTGGTGAAGGGGCTGTACCGGGAGTTCGTACACGCCGGAAGTGACGTAGTCCTGGCATTTACCGTAAGACCACCTGTTGTTTTCAGCATCTTGGTTCACAAGAAAGGCTCACTCAACTTTTCATAAAATCAAATCAATGAACAGATTATGATATTTGGACTTAAATGCATTTATTCATCAATTATATATACTTTCATGGCCATCAAAAAGCACGTTTCTAATCGAAGCTAGGGGCTCATTTCCACCTAATCAGAGAGAGGAAATAGTAGGTGTTAAGTTCCCACAATCATAGCATTGGGAACTGATAGTCATTTGAACCAAAACTTTTGAGGTTCTTAATTTAAGTCTGCAGCCCTAACTCTCCATCTTCAGGGCTACCTCCCCCCCCCCCAACGACCTGGAGGTCAAAAGACTAGGTAGGTAGGCAGGTAGCCAGCCCTAACCACAACACAACTTTGCAATTGCCACCTTATTTATTCAGTAACGCTTGTTCACCTTCATCCGTGGGGTAGCCTAAATTCGTTGTTAAAAAACTGTGTAAAGAATTAGGGGTTGCAGGTCAACGGACGTTGGTTTCAAATTGAAACATTTTCAAAATATTGCAATTGAAACTACAGTCTTTCGAATTGACGATCTCATAAAGCCGCTATTTTTAAACGGGTATAGGTTACCCCACGGACGAAGGTGACCAAACGTTTAATTTTTTGTCTCTAATTTGCTTCAGTACTATGGTCACCGTGAGAAGCTGCGGGTTATCGGGCGCGAGGCTGACCTGGAGCCCATGAACCGGACCGCCCTGAGGCTGGCCCGGGAGGTGGCGGACGAGACCGGCACACTCATGGCGGGAAACATCAGTAATACAACCTGCTACGATCCGGACAAGCCCGAAACGCACGAGCAAACTCGGCAGATTTTCAAGGTACTCAGCTGATTTATGGTCATCACTATAGTTGTGAAGGTCTTTTGGAAGACACGAAGCAAAAAATATTTCGTTGATAACGCATTGGCTCCCACCACTGATTCATCATCATCATCATTCAATGTGTAGGGGAGAATAAGACGAGACATACACTCTGTGCTTGCCTGGTCAGAACTGCTGTGGGCAGACCTGGGGTCTGTCCCTTTATTGAACTCTCATCAGAACCATATGTGGGGTGGCCCTGTCCTAGCTAGGACCACCTATGGCCAGTATCATCGATCTTCCTGTTATCCCACATTGCGACATCCATATGTGCTTCTAAGAAATGCATTCTGCATATTTATTCACCATTGTTTTTCCGTCTAAACAAAACAAATTTTACTTACAGACACGATCATCAACTGGAAGTAGCACCTGGTTATGTTTTTTCTAAGCAGTATCTAGGCACGACCTGTTAGGAGTCTTCACATTTGACATGTTGCCCACAGTGCATCTGGCTGTACTCTTCAAGCAGAGGTTAGTCTACGGCTGTTTTAAACGTTTTTTAGCCGTTTTCATCGGGCTTTCTATTTACGTTTTGACAATAATAGATACAATACAAAATAGAAAGCCCGATAAAAACGACTAAAAAACGTTTAAAAAACAGCCGGAGACTTACCTCTGCTTGGAGAGGAATCTGGCTGCATATATGCAGTGAAACCCATGAATCAGTTTACTGTCCAGCAAATTTACAAGCTTGAAGGAACGAGTCTGTTCTATTGCACAGATTCAAAGTCCCTCAGAATTTGATCGAATTTGTTCCATACGTACTGGATACTCTTTTCTCGGTAGTCCTCAACTGTAGTGTACACGGGCAGCCTTCGGCACTCGAGAACCAGTCGCCACAACTCTCTGACAAGCTTCTTGTCTACAGCCAGATCTTGAACCACTGATTCCTCAAGTAGTACGTGTGGCAAGGTCACCGTACAGAAGTTGTGAAGGTCGTTTTGTTTCATGACGTCACGACATCGTCCTAGGTTTGTGTCGCACTTGGAGGAACAGTCGTCATATTCCGGAATCACACAGTCCTCGTCTGTTTCACACTGCCTGTTACTGAGGAGCAACAGAGCTGCCTTTGTCGACAACACCGCATCCATGTCGATGTACTTTACCCTCCCGGAGTCCGTGATTCCGTAGTTACCTAGGTGACTGTCGCAGCATCGTACCGCTGTGCCGTGCTGCGAGCTGAAGTCACACAGAACTCTAAAACCCTGCCTGATGAAGTCGACCCTTTCTTGCCAGTCTGGGACTCGCACTTGCTGGAAGTTACGGTACAGATATTCTGCAGCATGCTCACTGTACTGGTTAAGCATGGGAACTAGCATTTCGTTGATATTATCTGTGAAGATAGGTGGTAGGACGTCAAGGATGTGATCATTTCTCCCGAAGATTTTGTCGCAGGTGTGCTCGATCTGCTGCACGGCGTAGAATCCTCCACAGTACCCGAACATGTCTAACGTGGATTCGCTGTCGTTCAGGGCCAGTAGCGTGAAGAATTCCTGCTGCATCAGTAAACTGTACATGTTGGAGAATTCGCTCTGTGACACTTCCCCATCAGAATCTCCATCAGCGTATAACACAGTCCTTAGCCCAAAGTTGTGACAAGATTCATCACTTTGGAAATTTTCCATACAAATGTGATGCGCTTGTCTCTCTATGAGGTAGGAATAGTTAAGATTTGTGTCCGGTAAAGGTTGCGGCTGGTTGACCGTCTCGTACCAGCTGCTGACAAACTTTAGGATGACGTCAGGCTGGTCACGTGATGTATCCCATGGTTCTCTTTGCTCCCAGGACACGTGGAGGACTTGTTTGTCGGGTCGGTTACTGAGGCAGCTGTGGACAGTCAGCTGTTTGGAGCACATGGCCTCGCACAGCCGCCCCTGGACTTTCCCGTCAGCGTACAAACCACACTGCAAAGAAACAGCGTGAACGATTCAATGTTACAAACTAGATGTATTCACCAACTTTAAGTTTCCCCTGACCTGCCTCTAGGCCTCGTGGATTCTACTTCTTTGTTCTCTATTTCCCTATTTTCTGATTTGAAGCAGAGGAAACATTACACAATATTTACTATTTAGTATACGGATCAACGTCTAAATCAGATACCGATTATATTTTGATACCAACAGTCGTTGAAAGCCCGTCTCCCAACTTGTCATATTTTTTTGGCGACGCCTCATGGGGAGAACCCAACAGTATATAGTGTGCGTCCGTTCCACAAGAATTCCCAAAATTTGGTAGGCATCTGTGGAATTTTTCCCCGCATGCGTAGTTGCATCATGCTTGTCTGCAATCTGCATTCTTCCGTTCCCCGAAGGGAATTCTCAAGTAGCCGATCGCGAGTGTATCTGATACTCCAGCCAGGGCAAAGATTACATCTGGATTGCATTTCATGTTAGCATGCTCAAAAATATGCCATATGTAACTCAAAAGGAGAGAAATATTAGGCTTACTGTTAAGGATATATCCGGATGATTCTCCCCTTACCATAATGAGCAATCCCTCTCAAGAACAAGTAATGATTCTCCCCTTACCATAATGAGCAATCCCTCTCCAGAACAAGTAATGATTCTCCCCTTACCATAATGAGCAATCCCTCTCCAGAACAAGTAATGATTCTCCCCTTACCATAATGAACAATCCCTCTCCAGAACAAGTAATGATTCTCCCTTACCATAATGAGCAATCCCTCTCAAGAACAAGTAATGATTCTCCCCTTACCATAATGAGCAATCCCTCCATAGAAAAAGTAATGATTCCCCCCTTAGCATGATCAGCAATTCCTCCCAAGAACAAGTAATGATTCTCCCCTAACCATGTTGAGCAATCCCTCCCAGGAACAAGTAATGGTTCTCCCCTTACCATAATGAACAATCCCTCTCAAGAACAAGTTATGATTCTCCCCTAAAATAATGAGCAATCCCTCTCAAGAACAAGTGATGATTTCCCCTTACCATAATGAGCAATCCCTCTCAAGAACAAGTAATGATTCTCCCCTTAGCATGATTAGCAATCCCTTTCAAGAACAAGTAATGATTCTCCCCTTAGCATGATTAGCAATCCCTCTCAAGAACAAACCATAATGATCAATCCCACTCAAGAACAAGTAATGATTCTCCCCTTAGCATGATTAGCAATCCCTTTCAAGAACAAGTAATGGTTCTCTCCTTAGCATGATTAGCAATCCCTTTCAAGAACAAGTAATGATTCTCCCCTTACCATGTACGTTAGGTGCTGTGTGGTACATCTCCCTTCATGGTCCAGAATGTTGAACATCGCGTTAAACGACAACAGCGCAGCGATGCCAGCTAACAGCAAGGCTGTCAGCATGTTGTATAGCTTCCACATAGTAGCGGGCACTAACATAGGGAATATCAAAATATAAATTAGTTTCGGTTGGTTTTAAGGTTTAAAGTTTGCTATTTGTTTTATCAAGGGGTCTTTCTAAAATAAAGTTTGCTATATGTTATAACATGATTGGAATGTCCTCGCAATTCAGCCTCCTAGGCTGCATGGACTGTTATGTATTGCTTCTTAATAAACCAGACTACTACTTTCTATAATCTCATAGGTTTCATGCACTCCAAATGCATTTTGTTACTAGTATGAAACCACAGGGTGGCTGGCCACTTTTGCAGCCTGTGTTTACACAATATCTCGCTGGCCCTAGGGCGGCGGCAATCATTGTAGGACCGGCCGCTAGGAGCGCGATTTTAGTCAGGCTAGCCAATTTTGCATGTAGTCTTCTTATAAAACATTAACCCTCAATGTAAAAGACTGCATGCAAAAGACTAAGCCCTAACCCAACAGTCGCTCTGTGGCTAACCAGTATGTCGCTGTATGATGGTTCTAAAATACAACCTGAAGGAAAGATAACATCCGTGACATCCTTCTGCTATGTTTTATCACTGAAATAAACAGAAAGTGAGAAACACCGCGATGTAAGTTGTTAATTCGTCGATCTGCTCAAAGTAACCAGTAATAACCCTGCCACATTATCCACAATCTGGAACATCGGCCATATTTAAGATTGACAGAGTGTTGCGCGTAATTTTCACCTGAAAACCGCCCCTGACGCATATATGCCATACTTTGTGCCTTGTACAATTGTTGTGCAATAACGTCATTGTTATAAGCGAAGCTCGGACTATTGCCGCAGAATCGTCGTCCGATCGATTTTCGCTAAATGTGACAGAGGTATTAGATAGTTTCATGGATCACAAACCTGTCTGGGTCGTTCTTCCGTGCTTTAGTCAACTGCGTGATCCGTAGGTAGGCTTGCGAAGCCGGTGTGTTACGCCGAAGGGCGGTCATACCGGCTATATAGATACAGATACAGATTGTCTGTACTGCATCAATCGTCTGTGGTTCCTGGGTGGACCGGTTTTACTGGGTATTTAAAGGGACGAAGCCTGGTTTGTGACCACAGATGGACGACATCTAGCGAGATTCAGTGGTACGACATACTAGCACATTGGAAGGCTCCTGCAACGTTACCTCAAACTGTCCAGTAAGACCAGCATTGTCAGTTAGGGCAAGTTGATATGGATGACACACGACAGCGGATGAATTTTCGGGGCGGACGTCGCCACTTTGCTTCTCTACAACTCTTCCAAACGTTTGTTCATCTAGTTTCATTGTAGTGATCACAACATGGTGGCAGCGGTGGGATTCAAAAGAAGTATTTTTTTACAATGTATCAAGAACAATAAAGTAATCACCTCTCAAAGGTGGCTTTACTGCGTCGTCTACTTGTACCAGGACAAAACTGAGTGCACTCTTTGCCTTTGCAACTCAATGCAGACTTTGTATCAAAAAAGAATAAAGTTCGGATTCAGCTCTCAAAGATGTCCGTACTGCGTTATTTACTAGCATCAGAACACAGCTGAGCACAACACTTACCCTTGCAAGATACGTCGATGTAGGTTAGACATCCAGGTAATAAGATATGCCCCAAAGCAGTTACTCAAGCAACTGGATATGATTTGGGAAACGGCCAGACGTTTCAGATGGTATCAACCATCTTTCGTCAGTGACACTGAAGAGACCTGGAAGAACTGATATTTTATACCTTAACTATGAATGAAGACAATTCTAGATGTCCAATAGGAGACCTTCTTAGACAAAGTCAAGCTAAAGACAAATTGGATTCCAATAGCAACAAAAGTAAGGCAATTCAAGCTGAAGACAAAATCATATCCAGTTTCCCAAATCATATCCAGTTGCTTGAATAACTGCTTTTTGGCTTACCCTTGCAAGCTTTCTGTCCACAGGAACAGATAGAGTGGGCTGTGGAGGAGGGTGCTGATTTCATTGTCGGGGAGACGTACGGATTTCTTGGCGAAGCCATGGTCGCTCTGGAGTGTATCAAAGAGTACGGGAAAGGTACGTTGACGATTCTGGTGATTCCGGAAAGCGTCAGTAGGTAGTCTTTCTCAGGAATGTCAATAAGTCTTATTTTTGCACCATCGTGCAAGACCACAAGGAGTTAGGGTTGACAGGATTGCGGAAATAGTGTGAAAGCAATTGTCATTGACAGTTATATCCTGTCAATAGTAGAATAAAATTATTATTTAAATCCTATCGAATTAATATCATTGGCAAGAATATCATTGGCAGGAACGTTCTGTTAATGCCTTTGTTTCAACGTGAATCTGATATCAACCTTGTCTTCAGGGCAAATTATAAGGCTCATGTGTCATTGTCTGATAGATTTGATAGGAAGTAGTCGTTACAACAAGTATTCGGCCATGTTTTACCTTTTCTGTTGTATTTTGAAGGTCTTCCAGCTGTTATAACCATGGTGATCCACCGTGACGCGGATCACGTGGCTGACGGCCCTACCCTGGTGGAGGCCATGCAGGCGCTGGAGCAGGCGGGAGCTGCCGTGGTGGGGTTCAACTGCTGCCGCGGGCCCTTCACTACGCTTCCGCTGGTCGAGAAGGTCAAGGGCCACGTCAAGGTAATTACCTTAAGGGTTCTTAGGGTCTTGGGATATCTTTATTTACTCGAACGATATCATGACTTTGACGATTACAGCGAACTGCTCCGTGGTGTAATATTTAGGTTATCTACCCCTCATACTCCTTCCAATTCGAAAGCTATGAAAATCGACCATGATGGCACAAATAAAGGCATAAAGAAATAAACTGGGGCAAGGCAGTATCCAAGGTACTCCAAGCTTAATTAGATATTGTTGAACCCTTTTCTTACTGTCTTGCCATGGTCTTACCATGGTCTTGCCATGGTCTTGCCATGGTCTTGCCATGGTCTTGCCATGGTCTTGCCATGGTTTTGCCATGGTCTTGCCATAGTCTTGCCATGGTCTTGCCATGCCATGGTCTTGCCATGGTTTTGCCATGGTAGATCTGCGTGTAGATTGTCGTGATTGAATGCCATCGTTTTTGGACGCAGGTACCGATTGCCGTTAACCCTGTGCTGTACCGGACCGACGAAGAGTACCCAACCATGCAGTCTCTCAAGAACCACAAAGGTGTGCTTACATCTCGCATTGGTATGATATTTGGCAGCAAATATGGATGTAGAGTTTTCGTTATGAAGTGATTTTTGATGCTACACTTAGTACGAAAGCTGATCTTTATAACTTTTTTTTTTTATTTACTTAGAGGTCACCGCAAAACAAGGCTCGTGGAGCCACTCAGGCGTTTTGGGTTACATTACTGAATTGTGAAGAGAGATGTTTGTTTACCCTTAATTTAAACAGTTTCAGGCTGTTCCCTTATCGAAAAGAGTAAGTGTTCCTTCCCGGCGTGAGTGGTTCAAAACATACAGTCCCTTGGCTGTACATGGGGCGATTACTGTCGTATTGAGGTCACCTAAGTCAGCGCCGAATGGTAGTCGCTCCAGACCCTTGCGATTTACCCCCGCCTATGGTAAACTTCTCACCCTGGTTGCGTGGTTTTCCCACCCAATAACAATAACAACTGAATAATGATATATTGTCACAAACATGACTCTCTGGATTCCAAACTTGTCCAAACCTTCTTGACCTTCTTCAGACTAATTGACCCAATCACTTCTGACACGTGACCTCATAGAAAAGTGCCTTTAGGAAATAGATGGTCAGTATGAAATTCCGGTAGAACATTGAGATATAACTGTGTAGGGACGAGTCCAGTTTTTGACGATGTTATTTCATGTATTTGGGCAGGTGTTCGAGCCTTCCCCGTGGACCTAGACGCGTTCCTGTGCAGCCGCAGCATGATCGCAGAGTTCGGGCAGCGGTGCCGGCAGCTGGGGCTGCAGTACGTGGGGCTGTGCTGCGGGAACGCCTCGCACTTCACCCGGACCCTGGCCGAGTCCCTGGGCCGCACTCCGCCCGCCAGCAAGTACTCCCCCGACATGAGCCAGCACTTCGCCTATGGTACCGACAAGAAGCTCCATAGTCTCAACACTGAGAAAGTCGTCAAGTTGTTGTAGCCAGCCAGCCAGCCAGCCAGCCAGCCAGCCAGCCAGCCAGCCAGCCAGCCAGCCAGCCAGACAGACAGACAGACAGACAGACAGACAGACAGACAGACAGACAGTCAGACAGACAGACAGACAGACAGTCAGTCAGACAGACAGACAGACAGACAGACAGACAGACAGACAGACAGTCAACCAGCCAGCCAGCCAGACAGACAGACAGACAGACAGACAGACAGACAGACAGCCAGACAGCCAGACAACCAGACAAACAAACAAACAAACAAACAAACAACCATGCTTTCTTCGTATCTAAAAATTAATGCAATATTGCAAAAGAAACCATACTGCACGGCATCTTTTTGATGGTTGCCTTTGCCTGTAGCTAAACATGCATTATTATGAGTATACGTGAATGGTACAAGCTATAGTATGTCAATCCTATGCTTAAAACCTCTTGATTCTCCTCACTTGATTTGTATGTTCTAGAGTTGCATACTTGCTGACATACATGTACAACATGCTGACATACATGTACAACATCAGATACAGTTGTCAGATCAGAATAGTTGTACTCAATAAAGTTTGCATCATCTACAAAGTGTCACACATCCTTCTATATAGTTACATCGTATCCATATACCAAAGCCATCAGACTGCAGTATACCTAGCCACAGTTTATTCCATCTAAAAGTCAATACAATGTGCATCATTGAAAACACCATACCAAAGGTGCAGAGGGAATCACATTGTCATGGCATATACCTGCGTACAATCAGAATATTTACTTTCTGACATTGTTTCAATGTTGATTATGAAATAAAGAGCAAAATACAATGTAGATACTATCAGATTCCAAGTTGGGCATTTTAAAAGTTTGTCTGATTCAAGCTAAAAGGAAAAGATTTTATACCATCAAATAAATAGTACCGTTGTCCAAAACATCATACATTTTCGTTCCTAATTCAATAGAATCAAAGTCAAAATGTTGCTTTTTTTCACATTATATCGAAGCAAGTCAAACTTTGAATACAGGCTATCAGTATTTTGAGCTATACCTTGATCACAGTCATGCCTGGCGCTCGCTAAAACACCTCAGATAAAAGGCATCGCTTACAAGCTGCGACGGAATCTCTACATCAACATTATGTGACTTAAAAAACGGGCGTAACATTTTACAATTTGCTGATATTGAGCGACAGTCTCTTACCACAAATACACTGTACATTAAGAGAATCCCTGGTTTCTATCTATCTTGAGAAGTGTCATCATATTGTCGTGAATAGCAAAGATCTTTATTAACAGCCAAGGGGAAACAGCCGTCGTTTTGATTACCATCTGTCACCTTCTACAGGACAATGGATAAAAACCTTTGTTATTCAGTCATTCACCAGCCTAAGGGGATTATTCATGGATATTGGCATGTTTTTATGAAGTGAGTTCTTCATCCTTCATTAAGAGATTTCTTCTTATTATCCTAGGGTCAATGAATACCTCCTAGGGTCAATTATTACCATATTTGTACACATTCACTAGCAGTCTGCCTTACGCGAGTTACACCATAAAGATACAGCGTGCATCAAGACCATCGAATTAACTGCTTATTTTAAGTGAAGATTTTAAATGTTATTTCCGTACACAAAGATAAACACTTATCAACAAGCTTTGTGAATGGTAATTGATAAATTAATAGATGTAATTAATCTAATAATCTTAAGATTAACAAATTAAAAAAAAAGCTTTTGGTCAGTCCTCTGACCATTCTCAAGTCAAAATGACCCAAAGCGTATGTCACGTGACCTGCATGGAAATGTGACGTGAGTGACGGGTCAAACGTTGTCCGGCAATCTGTATCAGCCCCCGTCTCTGTTCAGGGTTGGTGATATCTAACGTTATGGCGACTTTTGCTCTACTTAGAAGGTAATCCTGTTTCGTCTCTTATATTCTAACCGTTTCCAAAGTCACAGAATGTCCTGGAGACTCCGTGTGAAAGTGCCAGACCTCGGAGTCCATGGAGTTGAGGTGTGTATGTTCTAGGAACCTGGTCTTAGGGCCAGTTCAGATTCACCTTTGTCTCCACTCATGTTGGCAAGCTTGTTGATAAGAGCTTCCCTTTGTTTACGGATAACCTTTACAATGTTCACTATGTTAACTTTATCCTCACTAGCCACGAACCAAAAAAATGTGTACAATTCCTTCATACCACATGTATAATACTAGATTTTCTGTATCCAACAACTTCAGACTACCCAAACCTAAAACAAACAGTGGAAAACGTACCTTCCTGCACCGAGCAATTATGCTCTGGAACTCATTGCCATCTGACATTAAGTCACTGTGTACACTGTCCAGTTTTAGACAAGCCATCTCAAACATTGACATTGTCACCTAGACCTTTGACCTCTAGACACTGTGCTCTATTGTAAATACTTTGATTGTTGATTGTTGTATTTAAAAAAAAAATGTATGGTGTATAGTCATGTTGATTTGATTGCCTTAATAAACAACAACAACAACAACCGTCACAGATGAACTTCCAAGCGAACCTGCAGAGTTCTGGAACCACACATATTCAGCTGAGTAACGCGGCAATAGCTGGTATGGTCAGCCTTGATTGAAAAGGTTTGTTAAAGTTCTCCAAATGTGGAGATATCAAACGAAATGCTTTCCTACTGTGATCTTTTGACGGGAATGTAGAATTTCATCTCTAATGAAATATCATATTTTGATTTCACGCCTAATACATATTTTCCTATTTTTTTGGATTTAGACATTTCATTTCATGCATTTCATACATTTGATGTCATCTACAATAATTATTTACAATTGTATCAATATAATATAATCTGTCCTCTCTACATTTTTTATTACCGAATCATTTCAGAAAGCAGTGACTATAGATGCGAAATTCGTCAGTAGTCAATCAAGGCTGGCTAGAAAGAAATATTTCATTTACTTCGATATAGGTTAGACATCCAGGTAATGAGATACACAGGGTAACTGTTACTCTAGTAACTGGGTAGATTTTGCAGACGGTCAGACGTTTCAGTTAGCATCCACTGTCCTTCTTCAGTGCAGTTTGAGCAATTTCTATTGATCAGTAGGCTCAGCAATCACCCAGACACTATGAGTTGATATGCAAATGAGATGAAGGAATTTTTTAGATAGTCCAATAGGAAACAAAAGTATCACAAGGGGGACTTACAGTTTTTGGTTAAACTCCTGCTGATCTACAAATCTTCATAAGTGTCAAAAGTCTTGCTCCGTGTCACTGACGAGTGGTAGCGTCTGACCGTTTCCAAAATCATATCCAGTTGCTTGACTGACTGTTACCTTGGGAAATCTCCTACTTGTTCACCACCACGTCAAACTCAGGCTGCCCTCGCACGGAGAACCGCCTTCATTATTCGACAACAGCACCGAATATCGATAACACCCCCTTCCCATTGAAGATTGCGTCCTCGCTGCGACCGTTGTGCGACCTAGCTACGACCGTTGTACGACCTCACTACGACCGTTGTGCAGCCTCGTTGCGACAGTTGTGCGACCTCACTACGACCGTAGTGCGACCTCGCTGCGACAGTTGTGCGACCTCTCTACGACCGCTATGCGACCAAAGATTTCACCGATCGCTCAAGAATTTCATAAAGAACTAATTTTGGGTACGATTTGTGTATTTTTTTCCGTATTAATCATAACTTTATATGTTGTATCATATTCGAATTATAAAACCAAGGATTACCCAGATCCAATCATGGTCTCTTTCCAGTCGCTCAGCGGTCGCAGCCTATTGGAAAGGGGGTCAAAGTTACGCCATACCGAGATACGTACAAAATTGTCCATCACATCCATACATGTATCCCCGTGCCCCGCCCAGCACTAGTACGTAGTCAAGTACAGAAAAATGTAGAAAACAGTCCCAAACACTCTTTTTTTCTTACCAGCTTTATAGACAGTCAATAGATACTTTGCTTTAAAACACTTTTTGAAGCATGCACAGCCGTTTCATATTCATATTCATAATCTAAAGCAGGACCAAAGATGTCTTTTGCCACCTCCATCGTGTTGATGCTGGGTAGTTAGGTGATTTGGCTGTCATACGAATGCGACCACTTTTTTTCTCTAGTATGCTTGGATGTTTAAGTTTTTAATTACACTTGCTGCCGATCTTCAATGTAACGTATTGACTTTGTCATGATCTAAATGTGAATCAAATGCTATCATTTTTCTATTTACAGAATTCACATGACATTTCAGTGTTACCTTTTTAGGGTAATAATAACGTTAACTGGTTCTATTTCGCATTGCAGCTAACTCTGGCGAGGTTTTGTTCTACACGTTATTATGATATAGTTTAAGGATGAAGACGGCATTGACTGACTACGTAAAGAAAATGTTTAACATCCCATTATCATTCACTTTGTCGTTAATGTAGATGTTTGGGGCTTCCTGGAAGCGATGGTAGGCCGGAGAAAAGACATCTTTAGTCCTGGAAGTGTACAGCACCATATTCCATCGAAATTCCACACCAACACGAACACCTGCGGGATGCAAACTACCATGACGTGGAAACTGACACGTGTCATGATCTCTGTGCATATTTTTGTTGAGTTTAAAGCGAGAGGATTGAGGTTAAGGTCGAGGTTAAAGATATTTTCAGTGACGTTAACCTAGAGTGCGAGTAGCCCAGACTACCTATTGGAATATGGGTATGAATGAGATACTAGTAGTTTACAGTTCCAAGTGCACATCCGTAAATGCATTTAAGTTTGCGGGGTTTTAATTTCGCGGTGAAGCGACCACCGCGAAAACCACGAACATTAAACCACCGCAAAAGTTTCTGCATTTAAAGTAGTTTACAGTTCCAAGTGCACATCCGCAAAGTTCAAAGGCTAAGGCCCCTAACTTGTCAGCAGTTCTTTGTTCAGACGTGTTTTTCCGGAAACACGTGGATCATGTTTAAAGGATTTAACCTTTGACTCCACTGTCAATCCTCGGGAACTGTAAGGAACTTTCACCTCTGACCTTACCCACAAACCTTTGCAAACCGTGAGGAAGCCTATTGTTTTGTTTTCCGATTTTCTTGCACAGAGATCATTGCGGTGTCCTGTTCCATCGCTGATGACGTCAGAGGTCACCCCTAGACGGCACTATTGTCTGGTGCCGCCAGAGGTCGCCTCTAGACGGCAGTGTTGTCCGAGAACGCCAGGGGGCGCCCCTAGACGGCGGTGTTGTCCGACTTCTTGCATAGCTTGCAACAGCAGATGCAGCAGACGATGATGATGATGATGAGCACCACCACCACGGCCACGATGATGCCGATGACGGCGGCCAGACCGAGGCTCAGGAACGTCTTCAGGAAGTCCTCGAACACGCCAAGTGCTGGAGGGAATACGACATTATTTGTTTTGTACCATGTATGTAAAATTGTGCATATAGGCTTATAAAACTCACTACGACTTTAAAATGTATCTCTGTTATATACGTTGTCTGACCGTTGCCTCTTCCCCATGACCGCAATGAAAATCGGCCTGCAGGCCGATTTGAGCTTTCATGAATGAATAAAGGTTCGAACAAAAACAAAAGACATGTGCATGTGTTCAGTTTACTAAGCTCACGAGTGACCATAGGTCACTAACTATACATTACATGTTTATCATGTTATTAGATAACATGAAAAATATAATTGTTATTTTCCGTATTGTTATAAAAATCCTTAAAGATGTAGAAATTCTCTACCTACAGAAGCCGGTTCGCAGTTTGTATGCGCGAGGTCGAAGGTTAAGGTCCCTAACATGTAAACATTGTAGGCAAACCTACTATTTCTAACGCTTGGACAAATGATCGCTTTTTACTGATATGACAACCTTTTTGCCGTGAGAATGACGCAATAACGTTCAATACAGGTATTCCAGACTGGGTGATAATTTTCCGTACTACATGGGGCTCCATCGAATAAATCGAACGCACTGTGCGCGCGCACGAAGTGCGGCACGGTAGAAAATTCGAATTCTAGATTCGGACGTTCGAAATGATGTTGTTAAAAGTTTATCATTTTCTGACGCAAATAACATTGTCTTCTCTGGTGGTTCCCTATCACCCTCGGTACGTATCACGTGGAATTCTACATTTACAGGTATCAATTACACCATTTGGCATTGCCAATCGCATCAACAAAGTCTGGTTGGCTCATAGAATAAAGACGTACATTCTATGTCGTACAGTTTGTGGGCACTGGATCCTTATTTTAAGTATTATGACTCATTTTAAGGTATAAACTGGAGTGCCCTTTTAAATATCAAAATTCGATATTTCACAACGATTGGAGCCTGCCGACAGATTTCATGGCCAATATGTTACTGATATCATTTAGCGTCCTGATATGATACACATGAGCCGTAATGTATCGGTGACGTAATCAGCACGTAGTAAATTGAATATGGCGACAGGGAAAATGGGTCCGACGGCTCCAATTACTGTAACCTGAGCCGTGATGACATCATCGCTAATCTAGTCGCTACCCCGCGCCAGTCGCTCATCTGTGGCTCATCAGAACGTTAATAGTCTGTGTGTATAGGATCTGTTTCCGATTGATTTAATTACCTTCGCCAAGAAGGTCATGTTTAGGCGCCGTTTTCGTGTCCTTGTGCAGTCAACATGACCTGAGAAGCTGTTGATTTTTCTGACATTAGCGTGTGAATTGTGGTCGGGAAAAGAAAGGTCAAAGTTGATAATGGGCCCCCTACCGGCTTTTCTAACGTACTGCATTGGGGCTTCATATTTTTCATATCTCGCGCTTTAGACACGCTACGGTCGCGATTTTTGAATAGTAGATAGTTCTTGTTACTATACCAGTTTTTTCTGCTTCCTCGAATAGTTAGAGATGAGGTTCTTCGATTTCTCCAGACGTTTTATCATTGACACTTCTTTAAAACAGATACTTACTTAAAAATACCCTCCCTACTGAAACAGCAAGGAAACGTACTTCCCAATGTACTACTAGGAACTACAAGAGTCTGACCGAACGAACAGACAAGTACAATCGAACAAACGAATGAACAAACTAATGAATGAAGAAAAAACAACGAACGAACGAGCAAGTAATCTTACGAACAAACGTGCAAACGAACGAGGAACGAACGGACTGTATAACAACGTATAAACGCCGACACACACACAAAAAACACTGTAAAGTTAATGATTTAAATGATGAACACAAGGCAGAATCTACTCCCGGCGATCGGTCGATAATCCACTCAAGATTCGTGATAAAGTCAATGGCTATTCCATCGATCGTACCCACCCCCTGGTCCCAGGACGCCTGTTGTGACGGCTGAATTACGGCGCGGGAACGCGCTGATGTAATTGCCAAACAAACCGAGCGATCATTTTACGTCACGTCACGCATGCGTCAACAAAAGAAGCACCAAATTACCACACGTCAAACGAAAATGGCGACCGCGATCGTTACATTTTCATGCGCAATCTGTTGGCAACTATAGTTAGGCATTGGAAAGTAAATGTAGTGTTTCTGATTCTGTTTCTGAATAAAGTAGAGTTGGTACTTAGTAGGCAAGGTAGCAGTTGCATGTTTGTGATCTAGCAGCATCATGATGATGATGATGTAGCAGCATAGCTCTTTGAGAGTGGTAGGACTGTCATGAAATTTGGTAGGTGTTTAGCCAACTTTAGGTCTAGTCTTGTCCTATCCAAGAAATGATTAGATTTTGTGCCTCCTATCAGCCTTCCTAGGTACTGCATCAGAATGTACGGTTACAGCTCTCAACACAGTGCAACCGACACTTTCCATTTGCAATTGGGACTTATGCAACAGTCATACAGACACACAGACAGATAGACAGACAGACAAGCGTTACTGAAAACATAACCTCCATGAATATCTAATTGAGGTAATAAATGCATGGAATCTACATCTAAAGGTGCACTCACACTGCACTTGCGTCAAGCTTGCGTCACTGCTGGACTCGTTCACTGCGTCACTGTTTTGTTATTTTCTATAGTCTAGATATTGCGTAATACGTAAAAGTATGACTTAGAAGACGATAAAATACACAACAAATAAGAAAATTCGTTCTTGATCTCTGAAATTTATTGAGTATCTTTTGAACCCCACAGTGACGCAAGCGTGACGTAAGTGCGGTGAGAGTGCTTTTTTGTTTGTTTATTTTCATACACCTGGGTAGCCTATTCAGTGCTAGTACACTGGTTTTCAATAGGGCCCAGTTTCACATATACATACAAGGAAGTAAAAAAAAAACTTACAGAGAGAAAAGTAGACATATACGTCGGAACATATAAATACAACTGAAACATGAAAGACACAGATAAATCAAAATCATAATCCGATCCAAGGTCGACAGTTTGGGAGGTCAGAGGTCACTACTCAGTACTGAGACTATGTTAGGTCTTTCAAAGCTGACTTAATAGAATTTAGGCTTTGAAATTGCTTAATGTAGGCTGGAAGTGAATTAAAGTGTTTAGCACCTCTGTATGAAAATGTACACTGTCCTGTTGTGGTAGTGCACCGTTACCTATGCAATTGGACGCGGATCCCTTTTTACTGCTCTCGTCTGACATGTCGGCGCAGTGGACCTGGAAGTCACAGATCAGGCTTGCCGAGATGCAGTCTCCGCTGTCGCACTGGAAGTCGGTACCGGAGCATGTTTCTGGGGGGAAAATCAGAGTAAGAAGACTTAGTAAAGTCTTAGTCTTTAAACAAATAAAGTGTAATATGGCATGGTGAAGTTGCGTGGCGTAGGTTTGCCGAGATGCAGTCCCCACTGTCGCACTGGAAGTCGCTTCCGGAACATGTTTCTGGGGAAAAGCAGAGTAGACATACTTAGTAAAGTCATACTTAGTTTTTAAACAAATTAAGTGCAATATGGTATGGTGAAGTTGCGTGGTGTAGGTCAGCCAATATGCAGTCTCCACTGTCGCACTGGAAGTCGTTTCCGGAACATGTTTTTTGGGAAAAGCAGAGTAGACATCCCGGAGTCTGATTTTACGCAGCTTGTTCCTAAAATACAAAAGTTTTACGATAAAAGTTTGCCCCCTTTGTTTGATTACAACACGCTCCCCCTCGCCTCAGTTGGGAACCATCGAGGATCGATCCTGCACGAATGGCCGACGATGACGCAATTCTTCATAATCTGGAGCAAAAACAACGATAAAATCGCGACAACGCACAGGTATAGATTAGCTGATTACACCAGACGGTCGGCACCATGCCGGGTTTTCCGCCTGAAGGGACAACAGATGACGAACACAGTAGAAGTCGATACATTTACATATGTTTCTGGGTACGGCGTAATTGCACGGCTCCGACGCGCCATAGTTTTCACGCCATTAGTTTTTACAGGCGGATATTACCACGCTTCCCTTTGTGTAACCGACTTGTTCTTTTTATACCTTGTTATATCTCACGGTACGCCTGCTATATTATGATGGCGTAATACAGGCAAAAAGCTAAATATCGACTGAACAAACAGTAAAGTGACTTTCGCACAGTGAACTACATAGTGTAAGACATCGTAATATTAATTATAATCCATTGATTTTGGGTATAGCGTTTCTGTTCGTAACCGGTTTCCCTCCTCAAGGTGTTATACACGTTTGTACGGTTTGATCCACTCACACCGGGATGGGTGCTGTTTTCTTTATACCCCTGTCACAATATCCACGATCTTCGGGCGTATCGATGGAAGATCGGCCATATTTAAGATCGACAGAGGGTTGCACGTATGTTTCACCTGAAAACCGTCCCTGTCAAATATAAGCCATACGTTGTACCCTGTACAATTGTTGTGCAATAAAGTTATTATTATGAGCGAGGCTCGGGCGATTGCCGCAGAATCGTCGTCCGATCGATTTTCACCAAATGTGACAGCTAGGGGTATTAACACCCCCGAGGTTTGTCTCTCCTCAAACACGGTGCCTTTCGCTTTATTCCCATCCAAGAGGACGGCCCTAACCGAAGCTAACCACCCATTTACACCTGAATAGAGAGGGGTAATGGGTGCTAAGTGTCTTAGTCTCCGATAGATGCTCTTGGACGTTACATTGTTTGTAGAACGGTCCAAATCTGAAATAAGAGAAACCACACACGATGATGTGATCACTTACTGTTTTCGTTGGCGGGCACACTCATAGCAATACATGAATGAGACAATAACTCACTGTTTTCGTTAGTAGATCTGTACAATGTGGAGTACAGAAGCTAGACTCCCTTCTTTGAGGTGGTCCTGTTGTCAGAACACACTCACGGCAATACATGAATAAGACCATAACTTACTGTTTTAGTTGGTAGGCCTATAGAATGTGGAGTCCAGCAGCTGAACACTCTTCTTGGAGGTGATCTTATCAGAAAAAACTCACAGTACACTAGTAATAAACGAATGAGAAACGCCAAAAATAGTTACTCAAGCAACTGGATATGGTTTTGAAACGGTCAGACGTTTCGGATAGAATCCACTATCCTTCGTCAGTGACACTGAAGAGATCTGGAAGAAACAGGTCTTTTATACTCTAACTATGAATGAAGACAATTTCAGACGTCCAATAGGAAAGGTTGTAAGACAATTCAGACTGAAGACAATGACAACATTACTTGCTGTGTTCGTTGGTGGGCCTATAGAATGTATGTGCATCCTTGTCCTGTTGCCAGAACACACTCGAAGTAATACATAGATGAGACCATAATTTAGCAAACTTACTGTTTTCATTGGTAGGCCTAATGAATGTAGATTCTCTCACATTGATACATGGATGAGGCCATAACTTACTGTTTACGTTGGTGGGCCTGTAGAATGTAGAGTAGAGTAGCTGGACTCCCTTGTTGGAGGTGGTCCTGTTGTCAGAACACACTCACAGTAATACACGAGTAAGACCATAATTCAGCAAACTTACTGTTTACGTTGGTGGGCCTGTAGAATGTAGAGTAGAGTAGCTGAACACCCTTGTTGGAGGTGGTCCTGTTGTCAGAACACACTCACGGCAATACATGAATAAGACCATAACTTACTGTTTTAGTTGGTAGGCCTATAGAATGTGGAGTCCATCAGCTGAACACTCTTCTTGGAGGTGATCTTATCAGAAAAAACTCGCAGTAATAAACGAATGAGACCATTACTTACTGTGTTCGTTGGTGGGCCTATAGAATGTGGAGTTTAGGAGCTGTATGTGCACCCTTGTCCTGTTGTCAGAATACACTCAAAGTAATACATGGATGAGACCATAATTTAGCAAACTTACTGTTTTCATTGGCAGGCCTATAGAATGTAGATTAGAAGACTTGGACTCCCTTGTTGGAGGTGGTCTTGTTAGAGAAAACTCACATTGATAGATGAATGAGACCATAACTTACTGTTTCCGTTGGTCTGCAGAATGTTGAGTACAGGAGCTGTATGTACGCCCTTGTTGGATGTAATCCTGTTTCAAGATCGCATTCACAGTAATACACGAGTAAGACCATAATTCAGCAAACTTACTGTTTACGTTGGTAGGCCTGTAGAATGTAGAGTAGTTGGACTCCCTTGTTGGAGGTGGTCCTGTTGTCAGAACACACTCACAGTAATACATGAATAAGACCATAACTTACTGTTTACGTTGGTGGGCCTGTAGAATGTGGAGTCCAGCAGCTGAACACTCTTCTTGGAGGTGATCGTATCAGAAAAAACTCACAGTGATAAACGAATGAGAACATTACTTACTGTGTTCGTTGGTGGGCCTATAGAATGTGGATTATAGGAGCTGTATGTGCACCCTTGTCCTGTTGCCAGAATAAACTCAATGCAAAACATGAATGAGACCATAATTTAGCAAACTTACTGTTTACGTTGGTAGGCCTGTAGAATGTAGAGTAGAGTAGCTGAACACCCTTGTTGGAGGTGGTCCTGTTGTCAGAGCTGAACTCTATCGTCACGGCGTTGGTTCTGGAGATCACACTCGCGTCCTCGGCTTTCTGTATGGCACATAAAACAACATAATTTCATACACCGTACGGTACTTTTTGATTTCACTTTTGCAAGAGAGCAGAACATCTCAACGATATTGTCACAATAATGTTTAAGTGATGGTCTATTGGATATAAAAGACGAGCAGCGCAATGCTGAAGTGAGGTTTTGACAGTTGGTAAATGAAAAAGCCAAACAAATAGCTACACGTTAGTAACGTTTCGATCACATGGCATAAATTCTTTGAATATCTGAAAACGCTGTCCCATTAACCACAGTGAAAATTCAATCACATAAATAACGGCACAAGATATTGACAAACCCTCATTACACTACTTCACACAGAAAGTTAGATATATATGCAGGACTGAATTAGAAAAAAAATAATAAATGGCAAATGATGTTTTCCTTCCATTGCCACAGAAGGCAGACTGTTGGGCTAGTTCAGTGTTCATGATATGTGTTGACACCCCCTCCCTCCCCGATGTGTTTCAAGTGCTGCTAAACAGATACATCGACTACCATATGTATGTATGTATGTATGTATGTATGTATGTATGTATGTATGTATGTATGTGCATAGGCCAGGACTGGCCCCTCGCGTACGGTTTAACGTCCTATCCGACTACCATATGCAATGCCATAAACCGTGTTGTCCTTACATAGTCGCAGACGGCCGACGACAGCGGCGAGGCCAGTGTGGAGTTGCCGTCGTACAGTCTGACGTAGTCTGGACAGTCCTTGTCCGGGGACGACGGCTTCTCCATATCCACCTATAGAGAAACACAACGGGTTTAACCTCTTCTAAAGTTTTTATCAAATTAGCCTCCTGCAGTTCCAGTTTGGTTTGCTAGGGGGACACAAACCAGTACATAACACTGAATAAAAAAAGACAACGTTTTAACCTCTTCTCAAGTGTCCAACAATGTGGTCTGCTGCAGTGCCAGTTTGGGCTGCTAGAGGACACAGACATAAAAACAAAAATGTTCTCCCCACTCTCTCTATAACGTTATATATGTATATACAAATATTGAAATACGTAATAAATACCATCATGTGCATATGCTGAAAACACAATGGTTTATCCTCTTCTAATGTTTCCAACAAAGTGGTCTCCTGCAGTGCCAGTTTGGGCTGCTAGGGAGGGGGGGGCAAACCTGTACATAACACTTAATAACTACGCTTACATAACACTTAATGCAACAGATAAAGGTTACCCCCGGTTATAGGGACACTAGCGTTAGCATTATATTCTTATTCTTTATGTAGCTATCTAGCTGAAGGGAAAACACGTCAATTTATCCTCTTTCAAAGTTTCCAACAAATTGGCCCCTGCAGTTCCAGTTTGGGTTGGTAGGGGGCAAAAACCTACATATATACATTAATATAAGACACACATATATGTACGAGTATCTGTACTCACCTGTATATACTGCACGTAGAAGAGTCTTCCCGGGTACCGTAAGGTCAGAGTGCAGTTCACGTTTATAAACAGGTGGATAAAGGTGAACTAGCGTTACTTACCTGTATATACTAGCGTTACTCACCTGTATATACTGCACGTAGAAGAGTCTCACCGGGTACCGTAAGGTCAGGGTGCAGTACACGTTTATAAACAGGTGGATAAAGGTGAACTAGCGTTACTCACCTGTATATACTGCACGTAGAACAGTCTTACCTATACTCACCTGTATATACTGCACGTAGAACAGTCTTATCTATACTCACCTGCATATACTGCACGTAGAAGAGTCTAATCTATACTCACCTGTATATACTGCACGTAGAAGAGTCTCCCCGGGTACCGTAAGGTCAGAGTGCAGTAGACGTTTATAAACATGTGGATAAAGGTGAACTAGCGTTACTCACCTGTATATACTAGTGTTACTCACCTGTATATACTAGCGTTACTCACCTGTATATACTAGTGTTACTCACCTGTATATACTAGTGTTACTCACCTGTATATACTAGCGTTACTCGCCTGTATATACTAGTGTTACTCACCTGTATATACTGCACGTAGAAGAGTCTGCCCGGGTAACGTAAGGTCAGAGTGCGTTACTCACCTGTATATACTAGCGTTACTCACCTGTATATACTAGTGTTACTCACCTGTATATACTAGCGTTACTCACCTGTATATACTAGCGTTACTCGCCTGTATATGCTAGTGTTACTCACCTGTATATGCTAGCGTTACTCGCCTGTATATGCTAGTGTTACTCACCTGTATATACTGCACGTAGAAGAGTCTCCCGGGGTACCGTAAGGTCAGGGTGCAGTAGACGTTGTCGTCGTAGCCGTAGATATAGGAGGTGGCCACGCCCTCAGCACTGGCGTCCCACGTGATGTACTGCGAGTCGCTGGCGTCTATCGTCTTGTTGCACATGTTCTTGATGGATACTGAAAAAAAAGAGTGAAACATGGAATAAGAATAAAATTGACACTCGCAGATAGATGTGTAAAGGTTAGGTGTGATACGTCCTTCAATGTAGTATAACCAGCTGCTGCCGCGCCGCTTGCCTTGGAAGCTGGTGTGTTACGCCGAAGGGCGGTTATACCGACTGTATAGATACAGATACAGAAGGACACTGAAGAAAAAAGAGTGAATCATGCACTAAGAATCAAATGCAAATTTCACCCGTACTTCATATCTAAAGAGAATTCAATCTCACAAATGTATCCGTATCTATATACTCGGTATAACCGCAATTCGGCGTAACACACGAGGTAACAACTGGATAAGAATTGGAGAGACTTCCAAACGTTTCAATTGACATTCACAACTTTTCGTCAACGTCACTAGAATGAACTGACAGAAAAATTGTCGATGAAGAAGATTGATATGTTTTATAGAGGTTTAGAAATTGAATCGTCTTGTTGCACATGTTCTTGATGGATACTGAAAAAAAACCAGCGAAATATGAGATAAGAATCAAATGCATAAGTCACTGCTTGATAAAAATTATATTTTCTGTCTACATACGTGTCTCTTCAACGATATGTTATCCTTACTTTGAATTACGACATCCATCACTCTTCTTCAGCGTCACTAGAATGAACTGGCGGAACTAGTTACGCTTATACCCCCTCACATTAGGCGAAAATCGATCGGACGACGAGTCTGCGAGCTCTAAATTAGGACGAGACATGACCCTGCTGCCGACGAAGAAATGGCAGAGTTCCCCCCCTTCCCGACAGGGTCATGCCTCCTCGTAATTTAGAGCTCGCAGACTCGTCGTCCGAAAGATTTTCGCATAATGTGAGGGGGGTATCAAGACGAGTGATGGATGTCACCCCAAACGCCTTATCCAGTTGCAGAGTTCCAATCGCTTTTAGATGTTGTTTACCTTTATGCTGTATAAGGAATGTAGGAAAAGCTAAACAATGTTTTGCAAGTGCTACATTGACTTTTCAATATATATTCCGTTTGAACAATTTCAAGCCCAAAGGAAGTAATTCAGCAAACCTACTAATTCTTGTATTCTACTCACGCAAGTAGTATATTCAAGATTCTAAGTACCCTCTGTAGAGAAATGCGTTGTGGGTAATATGTTAAAGGTTAAGGCCCCTGAGACATAAACAAAAAAACACGTCCTGACATTGATATGCAAATCTAGATGATGGTCATATCGCGAACTGTTTACAAGATAGGAAGCTTCCCTTTTGGCATATTGCCCACAATGCATTCTCACTGCGAATCGTGAAACGCCTTCTTACCGCAAAAGATAAGTGAACAAAGCACTACAGCAAACACCACTACGGATAATGAATCACAAAGTGCCTTGTAAAACACGACGCGTGCCTGCAAGCGGGGGGAGTAATCACATTCTCCGGCATGTTCCGGCGGGATAATCAGTTTACGCAGCAGAAATCTACTGAAGTTGAACCTGAAGGTGGGATTCTATTTTAGTCCTGCGCTCGCAACCCGCCGCTTCGTTTCATTACCGTTATCAGGTACGTTTGGATAACCGCTGGATAACGCAGTAGGGACTGTAGGCAAATAAGAAAGACAGAAGATATGACACAGTTTGAAAAGCAAATCGTACCACGTCTCCATAACGTTATATTTCATGTAAACCGTTGCGTTGGAAGTGTATTCATCATACATTTACTTAGAAATGCGCAAAGATGCATGCATGAAACTAAGAAACATTAACATAAAGACTGAGT
This sequence comes from Branchiostoma floridae x Branchiostoma belcheri, assembly GCA_019207045.1. Taxonomy (NCBI): domain Eukaryota; kingdom Metazoa; phylum Chordata; class Leptocardii; order Amphioxiformes; family Branchiostomatidae; genus Branchiostoma; species Branchiostoma floridae x Branchiostoma belcheri. The sequence goes on from CM033031.1 coordinate 2,056,831, forward strand.
GACATTCATTCATTAATTCATTCACTCACTTATTCATTCACTCACTTATTCATTCTCTGACTCAGACATCCATTCACTTATTCATTCTCTCATTCCCTCATTCATTCGCTTATTCTTTCATACATTCCCTAATTCACTCATTCATTCATTCTCTCATTCCTTCCTTCCTTCCTTCCTTCATTCATTCATTCATTAATCCATCCATACATCATAGTCAGAAATGCACAGATATGTCTACACCATACTCGATACGTGAAGTCTTTGATATTCAAACATCAGCCATAATAAACCCACAGGAGAGATAGATAGAGACAAAGACGAATGAAGAGTGTCTGAAATGACTCCTAGTTTATGAAGAATCACCCCAAGCGGTGTAGTCTTAGCCTCAAGACTACTATGTATCCGACATCATAGATATTTGCAAAAATGTCTATATGATACTCGGTATGTTTAGTCTTTGATATTCAGAAATCAGCCACAATAAACCCCTTCAGCACGTAGATAGAGACAAAGATGAATGAAGAGGGCCTGACTTGTCTCCCAGTTTATGAACAATCACCCCAAGCGGTGTAGTCTTAGCCTCAAGACGACTCATGTCTTGACATCATAGACAGGAACTGCTGAGGGACAGAGCCAGGATGGGTAATACATTACCAAAGGCTTTGGACTGACACATTGTAAATGACACGCAAATCTCACTATGTGTCTTTGTCAAGTAAGTTGGGGATGTGTCATTATATAGCAGAGTAGATTCATTCCTCAAGCTACCGACATCTTGCACACTGCAGTCGTGCCTCAGACAGACATCTGCAGCCACATAGTTCAAGTTTTGAACTTTTATTCAGGCTGTCGGCCAACTAGTTTCACTTTGTACAGCTTCTTCAGTGGCTAAAGGCTAAAATTAGGGAAGTGTGATTATTTTTCAGAGGGTGGGGAAGACAGTGTTCACACGAAGGTTTTGTTGTGGTGACTGCCCTTCCATTGTCGTCTGGAATATGTTTCAATACTTTTAATTGGTTTAGATTTCAATATGTTAAGTTTGCTGCCCCCATTTTTAAAACAGTGCAAGTCTTTATTCTCCAGTTTCACTTTTTTATACAGTAAATATAACGTTACTGTGGATTTCCTTGTAGTTCAACTGGCAGCAACCTCACAGTTGAGATCCTGGTTGCAATCAGTTGGTAACTGGGAGACCACAGTTCAATCCTGGGAAGGGCATCTCGGTTGGGGCTGCATGCGTCTTTCGGAAGGGGCATAAAATTTTGGGTCCCATGTTTGAAGAGGTGCCTTGAGCACGTTAAAGGGAAAGGATTAGCAACCCCTCCATGTAAAAATATACCCTGCCACTGAAACTGTAAGGAAACTAAGGAAACTTGCTACCTTATGTGCCACAAGGCACCACAAGGCTCTTAAAGAACTGCACGTCTCTTCTACACATATTGTAATACAATATCAATGATTTAGGTTAGCTCTTATTGTTCTAGAAATTAGGATGCCAATTCCATTCTATATTCATAATCTGCATATGTACTAAGTTTGATACTTGTTTTAGTAATTAGGATGATAAGTTTGTTTCTTCTTTTTTTGCCATACATTGTACCGTGTACGATCGTTGCGCAATAAAGTTCTTCTTCTTCTTCTATAATCTATACCACAGACAAGCGCCAATGTATTAGATCCATGCATCCTTGCTCCAACTCATAGATATTGTCACAGATAATAACAACGCATTACATTACGCGCAAGTAGAGTCATCATAGCAAAGGTCAATGCTAAGAAGAGTAAGTCTAAGGGTCTCCGAATGTCTCCATGATACTGCAACCCTGGTCTAGCGTGACCTCACATCGATCCGTCAGACAAACTAGCAGGCATGCTGAGATGGCATTATAAACCGTAAGCTGCACCCCATTCAGGAGGGGCCCGGGAGAACGCTAAAGCGTGTATTTTGGCATCCACGCCAGGAGGGCATATCTCAGCTATTACCGCCTACTCACTCCCCTGGGTGGGCGGTGCACAGCGGTATCGATCAGTGCCGTTTTAGAGACCTAACATCGCTGAGGAGAATTGAACGTAATACGTCGATGAAGGTTAGAAGGCCAGGCTGTTTTAGGAAACGACAAAATAAAAATGTATACCTAGAAATATACATAAATCACGCCCACGACTCTCTTTTTACGTTCTGTGTATGTTAGTGTCATTTATATCATATTCTTCGTTCCCGAAAGCTGCCCGGTCGGGCCCCGGTTTGGAAATGTGATCTAGGCATAATGAGATATGCCAAATGATTAAGCAACTGGCTATGATTTTGGAAACGGCCATTTTTTCAGATAGCATCCACTATCTTTTGTCATTGACACTGAGGAGATATTTTATACCTATCAACTATAAATTGATATGTACATGTAAAGGAGCTGCATACAAAGTTTAGAGAAACAAAAGTAAGGCGAGGTCAATTGAACGTTACGGTAATACGTTACGGTAATACATGGAATTCTCTTCTTCCCAAGCCTGAAAAAGAAGTATGTTTTCCGTCCATATTCTACACCATATGATGATATTTATGTACTTAAAATATTGTTATCGATTGATATTCTGTCATATCAAATTCCATTTGTATTGTTTTTGTCTCTGTCAGCAGGACTAGCCACAGGTTAGTTGATCAGCCCTTGCTGTGCGTGCTGAACAGTCAAACCAAAGAATAATCGAATATTTTACAGACAAAATACAACATTCACACAATTAGAGTAGTAGCTCGCCGCCCCAATTTTAGAGCTCTAACATTGCTGAGAAAAAATCAACATAATGCTACTTAAGAGGAACATTTACAACAGAAATTCGAGGCTGTTTCACTTTCGACCAGTGAAAGCCACAAGTATTGTGATTATCAGATATGGACTTAACAGTATTTACCAAGCAAGAGATGCTGATATATCATCCATTAGAGAGATCCCTGTCCACTGGCGCGACGTTTCCTCTCAAAAAGGTCAACAGTTGTTGGTCCCACCTCTTCCCTGCCGGACCCCAATATCCTGACCCCCCTATAGATCATGTTAGTTAGTTCCCACCGCGACCTTTCCTGTCATCCGTCACACGGAGGAAAAAATCGAACTCTAACAACATGGCGGACGGGGCTCGTTTTACACCCCGCTGTTTCCCGCCAATGGAGGTTGTTACGGGGTGACGGCGGTTGACCTCAGGTGCCATCAAATCGGCCGCCATCTTGACCTTGCTCGTTACAGTTCATTATAACTTGTTTTCAAGCCAAATCAGAAAGAAAGAGTAGGAATTTGAACTTTGACACTTCACTATTTGGGCATTCACATGAAGCCAAGTCAGGAATGAATAAAGTCCATGTCCTGGTGTACTCATTTTCATACAAAATGAAATTCTATAAGTTTATTACATCTAAAACGTTGTGACTCGTTCAGCCATTTGGAGTATCTTGCAACTTCTCTCATATCTATGCCTTACACCCGTCACCAAAAATGTAGGAATGCACAAAAATATTAGATTTAAAGTTATTTTTGTGAGATGACTTGCATCATTTTGGAGAAAATTAGCAGAAACATTAAATCCACCCACTGCAGTCTTCTATAGCCACTAGGCTCAAAGGCAGTCTCTTGTGAATTATGCTATTATCTTCCAATTTGTGCCAAACAGCATTTTGGCGGCGTCCTCACTGGCCTGTAGGGACCCACAGACAATCACTGATCTCAACAACAGGGTGGAGAAGTAGCTGTAGTGCGCGTTAATCTATAGCCCCCTTTTCAGTAGACGGTGATCGCTGAGGGGCCGTGTAGGGATGAAAATTGTATCTATCCTTGACCTTGAACCATTTTCTTCCCCTTCTTAGCTTTCCCTCTGTTGGCTCCCAGAGGATAGGCTGGTTGGCTACCAGTTCAGTGTCTATGTTATCATTGAGTTCGTAATTGGAAGAATATGTACGATTTAAAAAACAACAAAATACAAGAAAAGTAAAAAAAAATCATTCCATATCTATGAAATCCGTCATGAATTATGCCATCTATCAAATCTTAAGCCGCAGCGTCGTCAAAGCCTATAAATGATAAATTGATATGCGATGAAATCTCACACAGAATCGCTGATCAAAATCACAAGATAGTAAAGTAGCACACGTATGTTGGGATTGCTCTGTAGGCGTAAACACATGAATCCCGGGTGGTTTCTACAATTTTTGTGCAATTACATCTCACGTCTGTTGCCACCAGATTCAAGCTTCCAGGGGACCCATAAATAATAACATTACGATTAGAGGGTGATGTAAACAAATTTGTTTTCGGTTAAGGGTACCCAGAGACCGCTTAAGTTGAAATTCTGGTAGAGAGTACTTCATTTGGAATATGTTATAGGCTGTTGGACACAAGACAACAATGCTACGTACTTCAATTTCCCACCCCTGCCTTTGTTTTGTAAGCATGTTTGTACGCACAATATAGATTAAATTATGTATGCCTATGCTAACGCTGTTGAACGGAAGACAATGGTGCTAATTTGCTATGATTCCCTGTTGATTTCAATTCCATTTTTTTCCAAATCAACTAGCAAAAGCTAGTCATCAGTGCAATGTGTATACTTGTACAAGTGTCGTATAAATGTCGTTTATTTTTTCACGAAAGGACTTGAACACATAATTGCACTACAATATTCAAGAATCCAAATGCTTTTATTCTATAAACATGTTTGAGCGCGTTATGTTGATAAGAAGATTTACGCCCATACATTTTGTAGTTGATCGTAGATTTTTTCAGTTTACGGTACAAAGCGAGACATCCCAGGGGCGGGATTTGTACCCTTACCTACTGGATGGCCCGTCTGATAACGTCGCCATGTTCAGCACCAGGGACAGGCTCCATCATCTATAACGTTTTATCCTTTACTACAAGACTCTGTCGCCATGTTCAGCACCAGGGACAAACACCATCATCTATAACGTTTTATCCGTAACTACAAGACTCTGTCGCCATTTTCAGCACTAGGGACAGACACCGCCATCTTTAACGTTTTATCCTTTACTACAAGACTCTGTCGCCATGTTCAGCACCAGGGACAGGCACCATCATCTATAACGTTTTATCCTTTACTACAAGACTCTGTCGCCATGTTCAGCACCAGGGACAGGCACCGCAATCTATAACGTTTTATCCGTTACTACAAGACTCTGCAACAGACGTAAGTCAGCCTATGTGGTAGAGACTGCCATTCTCGTATAGGACTGTTTATATAGCCACAGTCGACGCTGTAGGGCTGATATCAATTAGGATTTTACCATAGTCTATATTGACAGAAGGAAGCCATATATAACAAGGCTCTCCTCACACCCTCATTCCACTAGGGTGGCAACCTCGCTGTGACCTCGTTGTCACCTGAATTTAATTTGTGAAACCGTCACTTTATAATTTTGATGTCATGCAAAATGTAGAAGTATGACTGAAACGGCAACAAGACACACAAAGCGTAAAATATTCTTTTTTTTAAATCTATGGAATTCGTTGAGCGCTCTGTCAAGTCACTCGATCGCACTAGTGGAGTGGGTTTATTATCAACTCCCTGCTGTTCCGTAAGCGTTGAGATTTTATATGGTAGATTGAGAACAGCGATGATTATTACGCTCTGTCTATATGTATGAAGATACGTATGTGATATGTACATTATGAAGATACAGTACGAAGATATGTGCAGTATGAAGATAGGTATAGTACGAAGGTATGTACAGTACTAAGATATGTGCCGTACAAATTAAGATATGTATAGTACGAAGATATGAATTGTACAAAGATATGCGAATTACAAAGGTATGTACAGTACGAATATATGCATAGCACAGAGATATGTACCGTACCAAGATGTGTACAGTACGAAGATATGAATAGTACGAAGATATGTGCAGTACGAAGGTATGTACGGTATATGTATATGTATAGCACAGAGATATGTACCGTGCGAAGACATATGCAGCACAGAGGTATGTACAGTACTCATAATTCGAATATATGTATAGTACAAAGATATGTGTGCAGTACGAAGATATATAAAAGATTATATTTGTGCATTAAAACGTTATATTTGTGCAGTATCCATTCCTGATCCGATGATAAGTGGTAATGTCCGTATTTGTTATTCAGCGCGCCTGTAGCGAAGTGCAGAATGCCTGTGAAACATGGTGTCATCACTCACAACGTAATTCCCTCTTCTCTAAAAGAGCTCGGGCAATCCATCAAGATTGCAGACGTTTTCAGTACATCGGTCGCTCATAAGGGTATCTTTATTAGCTTGTGATGGCTTTTAAAGCTCGTTATTATTCACAGTTTGTGTCAAGTTTGTGTCTAAAAGAGCTCGGGCAATCCATCAAGTTTGCGACGTTTTCAGTGCATCGGTCGCGCATAAAGGTTCTCTTATTAGGTTGTGATGAATTTTAAAGCTTGGCATATTTCAGAGTTTGTGACCAGTGTGCAACAAAACCAGCTGCTGCCGCGCCGCGTGCCTGCGAAAAGCCGGTGTGCTGTGTATATACAAATACAGAAACTTGTAAGAGGCGCCAACTATCAAATGACACGCGGAAATTAATAAGCAAACTATTGACCAAGTACCGTCATCTGTGGCCCTGGAAATGTGCCACAGGTCCAGACAGACTACCAGTTTGCAAAATAACAGTTATTCAAGCAACTGAATAGATTTTGAAAACGGTCAGACGTTTGAAATATCATCCATTACCTTTCACCAGCGATTATGATAGTGGATGCTACAAGAAACGCCTGGCCGTTTTCAAAATCCATCCATTTGCTTGAGGAACTGTTATTTTGCGTATCGTAATACCTGGATGCCTAACCTTTATTTAATAATATAGGGTGTATTTGCAGCCAGTAGGTACCTAAAGTATGAGTAATGAGGCTGATTAACGTGGTCGAGGCCTCGAACACCGGGACCCCCGTTTTAGTCCCTCCCGAAAGACGATTTTGTTGAATTCTTGGTCTGGCTACAGCAATACGGCCGTCCTTGGGTGGTCATCCATCCAAGAACTGTCCGGACTGCACGTTACTTAAATTCCGAGATCGAGGGATCGGGTGTATCCAAAGCGCCGTAGCTTATAGACGTACCCTAGCATTAGTTAACGGATCTCCCCTGATGGGATCGGGAGAGGGAGGTTTGTTGGCATTCCATGACTCCACACGGCTGCGGGGCGCCACGGTAATTGGACCAGGAGTTTAGCCTGGAGCTCAGGTGACCTGACGTACCGCGGAGGTCAGAGGTCACCGCCGAACTGCACGAATAAAGGAGCGCCCCAAAGTGGTTTCAATTATTTTACCAGGGAAAACACTCTCAGGCTACTACCTGCTTTTCAGGTGCCCCTGGACACATACATAAACATACAACGTGATTTGGAAATACACTGAAATTAACATCTCTACAGGCTCAGCAGGACAAGGTATATTTCAGATAACTCGAGTTTATGTCTCAATGCCTGTATACCCTCTGTCAGCCCAATGCTGTGAGCGGAATACTTATCTTTCCTCATCTTTACAGGACGAGCAGGACAAAGGTTAATTCAGATAACTCGAGTCTATGTCTCAATACCTGTATGACCTCTCTCAGCTTATTCTTGTGAGCGGAATACTTATCTTTCTTCTGTATCTCTACAGGCTAATTCAGTCCCCATCTCACGTCCGGGTACATCACAACGCCACGCCCTCCCCAACAACAGTAATAATGTCGGCAATTTCAAAAGGCCTTGACGTCCCGTGGCGCGAAACGTGCTGACAGAGGATTTGTTCCCGCGCTTTCGACGCATCATTAACTTAATTAGAGATCAAGAAAAGTATAAACAATCTTGGCAATGCAATGCCTATGAAAAACGAACCAATTATGACGAGATGGAATACATACAGCGCAGCATAACGTTCGACAGGGATTAAGGTTTAATTTTGTAATCTGCATTTTCGTTATGTCTAGATTATTGTTAGTTTCATTTTGGCTGGCATAAATTTCATCACTTGTTTGATGTCGCCCGCATATTTCAGAATACCTTGTCTATTGCTGCAGGTGACGGCCCTGTGTAGGCAGCAGTGCAATCCTGTAGGCGTTACTGTTTCAGCAGCAGGGATACTGGTGCTTACCTAAAACCTGAAGCTGGAATTGGACTTTCAAAAACGTTTAGGTCCTAGTCCAAAAAAACCTAAATGTCGGAAACCAAGTCCGGACTTGACAAAAGCTATCACTCAGTTATATTCCCTTTTTTCGTTCTAAACCATCTAAAACCTTCCATAGATTGAGAAATTTGCACTGGAGAAGGACAAAAAACATTTCGTGTTTACTACTGACCTTTAGTGTTTACACTGGCTGTATATAATTTGCATGCATTTTTCACATTGCATGTCAATTCATGCTAACATGCAATTTTATATGTACCACCCCCTCCCCCTTCACACCAACACAGGCAAAACAGAATCTGTAGGCGTTACTGTTTCAGCATAAGGGACAGACATCACTCTCTGTATACCCGTTACTACATGGCTCTATTCACACACCCATTCCACTGCCATTTCAACGCCTATGAAAAATGAACCAACTACGATAAGAAGGAAATATTTCCTCGTCATAACCCTACAAAGCTAAACAAATTTGATTATTGTATTTCGCCTATATTTTATTGATTATCGTGATTAGTTTGAGTAATGTCGGCATTTTTTCATCAGGTGTATATTTTTAACTGCATAGTTTTGTTTAAATATGATAATATTCTGCTGTAGGTGCCGGTCCTGTGTAGGAACCACTACGATTGGTTGTCGGCATCTCACAGGTGTCTTTCAGTGAAGCCGTAACGATTAAACTTTCTTGGCAATACATTGTACATGCGAAAACGAATTAATTACAACGAAAAGGAGTACATACAGTGCATCTGAATATTCTCTCGACATAACCGTACCAAGGTAAATCAAATTATCAAACGCGAAAGACAATCGTAACCATCTGAGGTATTTTGAGAGTGTAATTGCCTAAATGATCAAGATACTTCACACTTACTTACTGCCACTCTCATGAGAGTTTATTCAAATAACTACAGACACACACCAACACAAACAAACCAGAATCTTGAATGTCGGTTGTTCAATGTCAGGACTACACTGCCACAAATGACTTCAGACGCACATCAACACAAGCAAAACAGAATTTCTAGTACCGTTTGTTTAAGATTGCCAAAAGAAGTCAAGGCACGTATCTGCAGACGTGACCCTATCCTGTATGGTTTAGAGACTTTATGATGTATTACAAACCGCAGACGTTGCCCAAGCCTGCAACGCAAGACTATAAGTATAATTTTACCACCTCTACTACCTGCCAATCAATCAAGTATATCCTTTGTGACCATCTACACAGTTACTGGCTTCCTGTCGCTTCCTGTCACTCTACTGACAGTTTTGTTCAAATAACTACAGACACACACCAAGACAAACAAAACTCTCAAATGTTTGTTGTTTAACGTCAGGAATACACTGCCTTCAACATCCACGTCAACAATCTATAAGGCCAGACAAGATAGTCAAAGGAACTCCAGGCACGTATTTGCAGACGTGACCCTGCCCTGTATGGTTCAGAGACTTTTTGATGGATTACAAACCAGAGAAGCTGCCGAGGCTGCACAACAAAATTATAATGTTATCACATCTACTTCCTGCCAATCAGTCAGGTCTATCCTTTGTGACCATCTACACAGTTACTGGCTTCCTGTCGCTTCCTGTCACTCTACTGACAGTTTTGTTCAAATAACTACAGAAACACACCAAGACAAACAAAACTCTCAAATGTCTGTTGTTTAACGTCAGGACTATACTACCTTCAACATCCACGTCAACAATCTGTAAGGCCAGGCAAGGTAGTCAAAGGAACTCCAGGCACGTATGTGCAGACGTGACCCTGCCCTGCATGGTTAAGAGAGTTGGATTACAAACCGGAGAATTCGCCCAAGGCTGCACCGTAAGATTGATGCCATGGGTGTGCCAGAATCATCCGGGCTCACATTTGCGTTTATACGTTGCCATGAGTGATACTGTTGGACAATAACTCACTTCCTCCCAGCTAAAATTCAAGCAAGAAATTCGGTAACACACGGCAAAACAGTCACTTCGCTACGGGGAAGCATTACCATTGTATGATTATAACCCTCCAACCCAACAATTTGTATCTATCAAGAGTATTTGCTTAACAATGTCAGGAGTAATAATCATAGATCACTTCCTGTAGAAAAATTCGTTGCCCTTTCATCTCGTATTTATAAACAGTCGCTTCTCCAGAGGGAAACCTGTTTAGCTTTCCAACAATGTACATCAGGCATGGTTTACTGAATAGGCACATGATCTATTTTTTGCCTCTTGTCATTGAGTAGCAAGTATAAAATGTGCAAATAAAAATTATAGAAAAATAATTTTGGAAAAATAAAAATAACGTTATGAAAGTATTATATTATGCCTGGTCTGATCGTGCATTTGGCAGTCGTGTGTATCTATCGCTGTCGATAGGCAGCTAAGTTTCTAAAATACTATACTTGTGGCGTCGATAAGATCGAATTGCTGATTTTATGTCATTTTCTCTCTTCCACCTTTCTATGAACCACCCATTTCCAAATATGGTACCCTCTTCTCTGAAAAGTAGCTAACGTCACCTTTCTCGCTAATCGACCAGAGTCCCTTGACTTGAGCTTTATTGCTATACTTGTCGTCCAACTCCCGAGGCATAATCGACCCTTGGAGGTAATTGCGTGAGTATGTCCATTGCAAAACGTGCGTAGAAACGTGCAAATTCGACGATATACACTTATCATCAAGGGACGTTTTCTTCTGTAATGTTAGCGGAGGTTTTTTAATTCCTCCGCTAACATTGCAGATCTCTTAAAAGAGACCCCAGGACTCAACGTTACTACTCAGGTTTTTAAAATACAAATATTCTGAGAAAACAATAACGGTAGGCCCCTTTCTGAGGCTGTAGGGTCAGTTCTCAGTATACACAGTGCCTAGCGCAAGGTATTGGAAGGTGGAGCCCATCCCTTTCCTTCCACCACCTTTCACCTCCCCAACCGAAGTCAGGTGGCCATTTTTACACCTGGGGGAATAGGGAAAGCGCGCGTAGACATGGGAAATTTACCATATTTTTATTCAGTTATCATAAAAAAAACATTGTCCTTTTCAATGCCACAGAAGAATCCCTACGACTACGCCTACAACTTAGGATTTTAAAGATACAATTATTTCCATCCATATCTTAACAACCCACAGTCTTCTACGCTTTTCTGTATGTTATCTCGGTAAAGACTAGTCCCTGGGTAGCTAGAAGAGACCCACCGACTTAACACCTACAACTTAGAAGATATATAAAGATACAAATTTTACCATCCATATCTTAGCATCTCACAGTCTTCTACTCTTTTCTGTTTGTTATCTCGGAGAAGACTAGTTCCTGGGTAGCTAGAAGAGACCCACCGACTTGGCGCCTACAACTTAGAAGATATAAAGATACAAATTTTACCATCCATATATCTTAACATCTCCCATGCAGCCTTCTACACTTTCGTATTTTATCTCGGTGAAGGATAGTCCCCGGGTAGCTAGTGTGTGTGGGTCCCCGGGTAGCTAGTGTGTGTGGGTCCCCGGGTGGCTAGTGTGTGTGGGTCCCCGGGTGGCTAGTGTGTGTGTGGGTTCCCGGGTAGCTAGTGTGTGTGGGTCCCTGGGTAGCTAGTGTGTGTGTGGGTCCCCGGGTGGCTAGTGTGTGTGTGGGTTCCCGGGTAGCTAGTGTGTGTGGGTCCCTGGGTAGCTAGTGTGTGTGGGGGTCCCCGGGTGGCTAGTGTGTGTGGGTCCCCGGGTGGCTAGTGTGTGTGGGTCCCCGGGTGGCTAGTGTGTGTGGGTCCCCGGGTAGCTAGTGTGTGTGGGTCCCCGGGTGGCTAGTGTGTGTGGGTCCCCGGGTAGCTAGTGTGTGTGGGTCCCCGGGTGGCTAGTGTGTGTGGGTCCCGGGTAGCTAGTGTGTGTGGGTCCCCGGGTGGCTAGTGTGTGTGGGTCCCCGGGTAGCTAGTGTGTGTGGGTCCCCGGGTAGCTAGTGTGTGTGGGTCCCCGGGTAGCTAGTGTGTGTGGGTCCCCGGGTAGCTAGTGTGTGTGGGTCCCCGGGTGGCTAGTGTGTGTGGGTCCCCGGGTAGCTAGTGTGTGGGCGGTGTTTCAATGTAGTCAATCGGCAACCAAGCGAGTAATGGAATGGGCTGGTCAATAGTCTTTGCCGAGGTCCCACGGGTCCCGTATGTACCAACGTTTCCATTTGGCAAAAGTCAGCAGCATTTTAACGCTGCAAAAATAAAAACCTGAAGCGGTCATCAAGATTAGAAAAACAAATATTCAAATGTCAAAAGTATTTCAAACAAATGATGAAATAAGGAGTTTAGGAAGAATATTATGCATATTTTGTATTGTGAATTCCCATATGTACCATTTGGCAAAAGTCAGTAGCATTTTGACGCTGTAAGAAAAAAACTGAAGCCATCGAACATCAGGATCTTAAGAAAACAACAACTAACATCTAGAATGTCAAATGTATGTATTTTTGTAATTAATGAAATAAGTATTTTAGGGAGAATAATATTTGGTATTATCAATTCCCGTACATACCAACGTTTCCATTTGGCAAAAGTCAGTAGCATTGTAATGCTGTAAATATAACCCTACAGCGTATAGTCCCTTTTCATAAGGCCCCCATTTCACTAGACGGCAATGGCACTGCGAACTCTCTGCGACCCAAATTGTATTTGTGTAACACTTGACTTCATAATGGGAATATAATGAAAAATGTAAAGGTATGCCCGAGGAGACAACAAGACCACAGCATGTCCAGAGCCAAAGACACAAAAATGACCACTGGCAGTATCAAGTTCAACCACTAAGAGGCCAAAAAATTACGCCTGACCGTCAAACCGTCAAAGTAAACAAGACCAACCCAACTACCAAACATCATCGCAATTGCACGTTTCGTTCTGGAAATGTTACATCGAAATATCACCCACACACATGGTAAGAAAATCCATACCCCCATTTTCATAGAACTTACAAAACCGACAGAGACCGGATGACAAAAATATACCCATAAATCGTTGTCAGCTTCCGATGAAGCACGCGCACCGCAGTTGTCCTCATTGTGCTAAAGTGGCAACCTTTATGGTAATTGATTTTCGCAGTCGTTAACAGCACGTTGTTCCCTGTCTGAGGCCGCGACATTGACTACCTCCATACAGGCCCATATATCCGCCAGGCCCATATATCCGCCATCTCCAAAACAACCGCAGGCCGATTAAGATGGAACGACTGATCGATAGTTGCCTGGTCACCATCCTCCACTGGTCGGCTACAAGTGAAAGTAGTATCGATCTGGTTTAGCTACTGGTCGTGACAGAGAGGACAGACGCTATGCACAGTATCTACATGTTCATTGTGTCAGGAATATTTCCCTCAGTTGTTTTCTACAAACACAATGAACAGTAGACCACGATGTAACGTCCCGTTGCTAGGAAACATAAGGAAAGGAAAATGATCTCTATCCAGTTTTAGCTCACTGAAGAGCTAGTCTGGTCGTGACAGACAGGACAGACGCTATGTACAGTGTCTACAGGTTCATTGTACCGGGGAAATTCCCCTAGCCCCTAGCCCACAAGCACAATTAATAGTTGGCCACGGCTTAACGTCCCGTTCTAAAGACTGCAGCCCTTTTCGGTACCGGATACAACCGGAAGCAAGTTCTAGAGGCAGGGCCGATAACCACTGGACTACACACGCTACTACGACACATTTGAGTTGTTTCACCTAACCTAGTCTGCTATAAACATAGACCTGTTTCTGACAACCTGTTTTTTAGCCGGCCTTTCGAGTTATCGGCGTCCAGGGAGCTTATATGTAACTGAAACCATCCCCGTAAAAATTCTACGGCGTGCGCTTATGAAGGGGGCGGGCGGGTAACGCTTCTAGCACCGTAGGAGTAACGGGGAGGTCCCGATGGAATGGTTACCAGGCTAGATCGATTACGACGTCGAGAAATCTATCAGACTGTAAATGGAGAACCATGATGAAACCTAGCCTCCTTCATCGGCCTCTCTGGGAAGCTTGGCAATTTTTTTTTGGGGGGGGGGGCGGGTTTTAGGTCGATTTGCGAATTTTTAGCCGGGAATATTATGCCGGGAAAGGAATATATGCCGGGAAAGGAATATACACCGGAAAGCTTGTACGGGCTAGGCGAAATTGGCTTCCCAGTACTTCCCAGAGAGGCCGGTGAAGGAGGCTAGATGAAACCACCGAACGTTGTGCCCCGTTCACTGCGCTAATTCCCCTTGTCATCGGCATGGTCGGCCGATCAGCAAGATCAAAGTTTACGGATTCTCGCGTGACTTTGCGAGCATTCGCGAGAATCTCATGATGCATGACTCTCATGACTCATGAAGATGGACTTCTGATGAAAAGGTCTACAGATTTTGAAATAAGAATCTTAGTCGTTTTGAGAGATTCTTAAAGGGCAAAAACAATGGTGCACCATGAAAATACAAATTAAACTAATCTTATGGAGGTCAGAGGCCAGTGTTTTTGTTGTTTTTGTTGTTTTTGTTTATTTTTCAAAAAAGAGAAATTAACACCATAATATTGAAAAGCAAAAGTACAACACGTTAACAAACATTAAAAAAAGAATCGAAATAATACTATTCAACCAACGCAACACTAACACAGGGCAAAATCAATAATAACAGTTCTTATAATCAAATGACTTATACAAATGAATAATGAGATAAGACAATGAACCTAATGCCGATCTTACAATGTCTGTTAGTGTTTATCAGGATAATCTAGTTTATGTCAGCGTAACACCCCAGTGGGAAGGTGTTTTCTTCTTCGCTGGTTTGACGTCATCGGAGGTGTACGCTCCAGTTGCCATGGTAACGGATCAGCGGTAATGGTAATCTAATTACGAGTTTCCACAGATTCTGGACACTTAAGCTACATTCCATGTAAACCAGTCGTTACAAGCGGTCATCAATCATGAGGCGGGCCCGACGGACCGTTCGGTCCACTAGTTGGGACAGACATAGAGTTACTCCAAATGATAGACACTAAGAGGCAACCACAGAAAACGCAATACACGATGGCATTTCAACTTAAAGAAAGCCAAACCATCAATGTGTAGCTGCAAATCTAATTCGATTTTGTCAACATTGAACTTATTTGGAATAACAAAGTGTATCCTCACAAAATGTACATATCTTTTTTTTTTTTTTATTTATCTTTTTATTATTTTCGCATAAGGACAAACAAAGAATACATACAAAGGAAATACCACGGATCCTGTGATGAAGAAGCAAGTAGAAAGAACGTAAATGGACTAATTCTTATGAATACAAATCCAGTAGTAATTACAAATAAATACGCAGATCGATATACAGAAATTATTCTGAACAAGGTGATAAAAGTAAACAAAACTGTAACACAAGATAATATGCTGGACATAAGGAAATTAATTTTTGTAACAAAATACAATCATGATAACATATGAATGAAAACAACAGAATTAAACAAGTTTACAATAATAAATGAATAATCAAGGGACAGTAGGAAACAGAGCTAAGCGAAGTGTCTCCCATTTTTTTAAATGATAATTCAGCTTTTGTTTTCTTACAGCAATGATGTATTCTATATGTTCATGGGTTTTTATTATATTCATAAATTGCTTCATAGAGAGATGTTGCTGGTTGTTGTGCATTATAAAGTTTTTGGCAAGTAGGATTATCATGTTTAAAATTGGTGGATGGTCTAACCTAAACTCTCCCATTATCACATTCATCGCATCAAAATTATACTTTTGGAGAAAAATTGATTCTAGCCATTTTTGTGTTTTTGTCCACAACTCATGAACTCTGGGGCATTCCCAGAAAATATGTCGTATTGTTTCTTCTTCAAGTTTACAGTGAACACACAATGGACTATCAGCAATTTTCCACCGATGCAACATTTTTCTTGTTGCCAACGTTTTATGCACTATTTTGTATTGAAATATTCTTAATCTGGGTGAAATCGTTGTTTTATAAATTAACTTGAAAATGTGATGCCATGGGAGAGGTACATTAAATTCATCTTCCCAATAAGACTGAATATTCGTAGGGGACATTGCTATATTGTTTTTCTGTAGGAAGAACGAATATGTCTTTTTATGAATTCGACATGTTTTTAGCCATATGTAGTGGGCTGCAGATGGTATAATTGGACCTACGGTTGGGGAATGTTTAAGTAGTTCCTTTTTCCAATCATTTGGAATTGCGGAGACTATACTATTGTAACCCATTCTGCCAATAACTTTACCGAATTTTTTAATAACATCATCATATGACAATAATTTGCCATCAAGGTCTAGTATATCATTGATATGAATCATCCCACTTGACATTGGAGTTTCTAAAGCTATAGGTTTACTTTCTACAAGGATATTCGAGTTGCACCAAATAATTTGATTTTGTATATCTTTGTATGTTTCAGGAGGCTTATATTGTAGGGACAACCACGCCTTTAAGACGTCTTTAAAGAAAGGACTAATGGTACAAAGTGGTCGCATAGAAGTTATATCATCTAAAGACAGTTGTAAAAATGGGTAAAGATGTCTGCTGAATACCACAGAAGAAGTATCTAAAAGAGGCTTGCGATTTGAGTTGTGCTGATAAAACATTCTCGGAACCCAAGAAGCTTTGCGTGTACGATCGAATGTGGGTAGATGTATCAATCCTAAACCACCCTTATCATATGTATTGTAAATAACTTTACGTTTAATTTTTTCAGGTTTACCATTCCAAATAAATCTAAAAACTTTCTGCTCATATCTTTGGAAAAATGATTTTTCTGGGGATGGTAATGACATAAATAAGTGAGTAAATTGCGACACAACAAGGGTATTAATGAGAGTGACCTTTCCGTATAGGGACATTGGAATCATTTTCCATGGCAGAAGGGTTCTGTCAATTTTAATTAATCGATCTTCATAGTTTTTCGTAAGTTTGTTTGTGTCACCTGTGATCCCAACTCCAAGCATTTTAACTGGTCCATCTGTCCATTGAACTGGGAGGTTACATGGCAAAGTGAAATGGGTATTCCTTAGCGTTCCTATTCTTAATATTTTACACTTACTATAATTTGGATCTAAACCAGAAATTTCTGAAAAATTGTTGAGGTCTTTTGTCAGTGCTAGAAGTGATGTTAAAGTTGGCTGTAGTGGAAAATTTGAATCGTCTGCAAATTGGGATACCTTAATTTCTGTTTCGTGCAATGTAATTCCCTTTATATTGTTATTGGATCTTATCTTCACGGCAAGCAATTCAACGCATAAAATAAACAGATACGGTGAGAGGGGACACCCTTGACGTACTCCACGAGATAGCTTGAATGGAGTTGAAATATAACCATTATTTATTACTTTGCTAGTAATGTCCTTATAGAGTACCGAAACCCAGCGTATAAATGATTCTCCAAATCCAAAAAACCGCAAAGCCCTAAACATAAAATCCCACCTTAGTTTATCGAATGCTTTTTCAAAATCAGCTATAAAGATCATACCAGGCAATTTTTCTTTTTCATAGAGTTGTATTATTTCAGTTATTTGACATATGTTTTCCCCTATAAATCTGTTTTGCAAAAAACCACATTGATCTTTATGTATCAAATTAGAAATAACTTTTCTTATCCTAAGTGAGATAACTTTTGACAAAATACGTACGTCGCAACATAACAATGATAAGGGTCGCCAATTATTAAGAGCAGTCGGGTCTTTATATTCTCCATTCGAATCTTGTTTCAATAATAAAGTAATTAATCCTTCTTTCTGTGAATCTGATAAGTTCCCACTTTCATATGCATGATTAAATAAATGTAGCATTGGATTTTTTAAATTTCGAAAAAAAGTCTTATAAACCTCGACTGGAATGCCGTCGATTCCTGGAGTTTTGCCTTCTTTAAAACTATCTATGGCTTCCCATAGCTCTTTTTCTGTAATAAGGCCCTCACAGGAGTTTTTCTGTTCAGTATCTAAATGTACATGTAGGTCACCTGGAAAAAAGGGTTCACAATTTTCATCATCTAAGTCTTTAGGGGGATCGCTAAAGGAATAAAGAGAATGGTAAAATGACTTGATTTCTTCTATAGCCCGTATAGGGTCCTGTATATTTTCTCCGTCTGTCGTTTTCAAATTTATAACATTTTTCTTAGAGGAATTTCGTCGACCAAGATCAAGAAATTGTTTGGTACACCTGTCAGAAAATTCCATCCAATCAGCTCTCTGTTTATAAAACATCTGATCTGATTTCTGTTCATATAGTATCTCTAATTCACTCTGTAGTGAGCTAAGTTCGTCAAGTATGGTTTGTGAAGGCTCATCTGTCTCATCTAATTTTTCGTTTAACTGTTCGATATGTTTTTTGATATCATTTTCTTTTGAGATAAATTCTTTTCGTTTCTTGGAGGCAAAACTGATTGTGTGTCCTCTAAAACAACACTTAAAAGTATCCCATACCGTTAACGGGTCACTCGTACCAGTATTGAATCTAAAAAACTCATCAATGAATTCTTCAGTTTTCTGCTGAAAATTTACATCTGTCAGCAATGTTTGGTTGAATTTCCAATAATTCCTTCCACGTTGGTGTTTAACGGTTTGTATATTAAGTGAAATAATCTTGTGATCGGACTTGAGCCGGTCCAAAATTCTAACATTTGAAATATCTGCTAAAAGCGAAAAAGAAACCAGAAAATAGTCCAAACGGCTGGCTTGTTTCCCCCTCCTCCATGTGAATCTAACTGTATTAGGATGTTTATATCGCCATACATCAACCAATTCTAAAGCAAACATAAGATCATTAATTTTCTGCTGTGCATTTGGGTGATAGACCGCTGGGTTTCGTCCGGCTCTATCTAATTTGGAGTTCTGGACTGTATTGAAATCCCCAACGATTATAAAATTTCCATGATTATAGTTAGACATCAATTTTTCAATATTGTCAAAAAAGTCGGGGTTGTCCCTATTTGGTGCGTACAAATTGCAAATACAGAAATTCAAGTCATTTATAGAAATGTCTATTATCAACAGTCGCCCATCATCATCTCTAGAACAGTTATTGATAGTAAATTTTAAGTTTTCCTTGCATAGAATCAACACTCCCCGTTGGTTTGTTGTTCCGTGATTAAAAAAGACTTCCCCATGCCAATCTTGTTTCCAGGCCATTTCGTGTTCTGGTGATGAATGGGTTTCTTGTAAACAAATTATGTCATAATTTTTTTCTTTAAGCCAGTTAAACACTTCACGTCTTTTACGTGGGTTTGCAATGCCATTTACGTTATATGAACCAATAGTAGTACTCATGTCAGAGGTTTTTCGTTCATAAAAAGTAATGTGTAACTATGGGAGTACTTGATTACGACATACATATATATAACAATTTCAGGATCCGTGGTATCCGAACATGCACAAAAATCCACTGGGTTACATGAGTAAGCCAGATATTGAACATAAACACACATACAGATATAACTCAAGATAACGGAAACACAGTTAACAAACAAAGGTAGGGTGTCAACCACCTTAGAAACTAAACAAAATCTAACTGTACATATCTTAACTGCTTCCCATCTCAATACGGTGAGGTGGTTTAAAGAACCAATATCCTTATTCTAATAGCCTTTCCCGAGATCTTTCTAAAAATTCTAAGAATAGTCCCCTTGATAGCATCTTGTTGTAAATTGGCATTGGGTCCCGGTGTGTAGTGGATTCAACTGCTCTTACGTGGGAGCTGAAATATGCTGCCGTAAGCCTGAAAAATGCTGCCAAAAGTGGTTGTCAAAACGTAAATTAGCGACTATCAAGCCTAGTTGTATTCGTGACTTATTTGCATGCAGTTCCATACCTTTCAGCGGAACCACAGGTGCTTTTATGGAATAACTAGGCGGCTTTCATCAGCAAGCTGTTTTCGCTGTCTGCTTTGATTTAAGCGAGGTTGTGTTTGTGATAATTCCCGTAATCAGTGTCGCAGGCGTGCTGTAGAAAACGGTCGGAAAATGAAATGGATCAGGAAGGCACAACCACATGCTCATGGAGCAAAGAATCTGCCAGTTTTATACCTTAAATAAGGTTGAAGAAAAATCCCACTTTTCTGTACATTATAGTTTATATAGTATCGATAGAAACATTCTTTATAGATATATATTCTTAAGGCCATGGTACAGAAATTGAGATGTACAATGGCTAGGCCCTTTGATGGTGGTATCATAGAATTACTTTCTTAGACTTCGAATTCATTCACAGTATCAGAGACAGCTCTTTAGACAGCTATCAAAAGTCCTCTCACTATATGTGGCTGAATGTACAATAAAGGCTATCGTTCATTACAATCTACACTTGACTGTCTCGGTTTTTCGCCCTTATTGCAGAAGCGTTTGGTGCGAGCAAATATTGGCTGGATTAAGTGAAGTTGTACGTATGAGCTGGCCTGTAGCCAGAGGCGTGAGCTGGATACGTTCTGTTGATGCTGCCGTTTCAGCTGGATGCACAGAGACTGGGAGGAATATAAATGTGGTACAAAAGCGCGTTTCCGCTTTATATATGTATCATGTACATGGTGAATACATCACAGCATTGGATCGTTCGTGCAGAGCCTTTACCTGCCTTGGTTCACCTTCCACTGTTCACTGCATGCCGAAGTATCGACTCGGAGACGTTCAGACTTCACGGCAATGCACTTGCACCGTTTCAGGACAAGTACCAAGTAGAGAGGATAGTGTGTTGCTTGTAGAGCCAACGACCAGCTAACTTTCACATGTAGCTAGTACTAAGACAGAAAACAAGCAACAAAGATGGAACCAAGCAACCAGCCAAAGAGCTTTCCAAGCACGCAAGCAATCAATCAATTGCAAGCAAGCAAGCAACCACCCAACCACCCATCCAACATACCCACCCAAAAACCCACCCACCCTACCGACCGACCGACCGACCGACCGACCGACCGACCGACCGACCGACCGACCGACCGACCGACCGACCGACCGACCGACCGACCGACCGACCAACCAACCAACCAACCAACCAACCAACCAACCAACCAACCAACCAACCAACCAACCAACCAACCAACCAACCAACCAACCAAACCAACCAACCAAACCAAGCTAGACTAGAAAATCAAAACAGAGGAGAAACTGTTGAAAATGGTCTAACCTCAGGATATCAGACTTTGGCAGCCACCACAGGCGCCCACCGTGGCTTCTCGAAACAATTCCAAACACAGATCACTTGATTCCATTCCATCTTCGCCATAAGCTCCAGAAGATTCGCACGGAGAATTCCCTTCTGGTATTTCCATGCGCAGGACGCCTCGCCTAGCTTTTACCTCGGGGATGAAAGCGCTCTTACTGTATGCTTGATTGAAAGCAAGCTTTCTTCTACAAGTCTATAAGTGTACAATGTTGCAAAGTGCCTCTCTCTCTGAAGTTGTATCCAAATGGGTCCGACTTGGGAAAGCCTTTCCATTAGTTCTGTCAGTCTCGGCAGATTACGAGTATCGCTGTCTGTGGCACGGCGGTGTACAGATTCCATGTCTGGGTTGGTGACTTTAGGATGGCGACTGGAAGTGTTGTTGTCGTTGTTGTTGTTGACCTTGTAATGCATAGTGGCACCACGTTTCGAACTCCACAGTGACGCAAGCTTGACTCAAGTGCAGTGAGAGTGCACCTTAACCTACGAAACCTGCTCAAACACGGGACTCCCATATTTTGCTAGTGTCACATTTTCAAATCGGGGAACAGCCGGGCGGTTTTTAGGAAACGAAAATGTATACCTAGAAATAAACACGACTATTCTTTTTACGTTCTGTGCATTTTGGTGTCTTTTCTCGAAAGCTGACCCAGTTTGGAAATGTGACTTAGGAATAACGTCCCTTCCGAAACACAGGTGCATCCCCAAGCGAGATGCCCTAACCGAGATTGAAACGCGTATATTCTTTGAAAATATTCCAATCTTTTTAAACTTTCATAACCACTTTATCATGACTACTTGTCTTGTAGACATGTTCCAACTCATATATACTAGTAGAACCCGGTTCTAACCGGAGGAGATCTCACTACGACCAAATCTGATGTTCGGCAGATTCTCTATTAAAGAATGCTTTCAGCCCAGCTTGACACTTCAGAGGCAGACGGAGCAGTTTTTCCCACTTGATGGAGAGATGAGAGAGCAGGAGACGTGAGAACATGGCTTTATAAGGCGCGAAGTCTACGTCAGCGGACGTCATTCTCACTCACACGGGCTGTGGACTCTCAATAGACACTCAAGGTCGAGTTATTTAAATGAGTGAAGACCTTTCTTGTACTATAAATAGCAATTACTCAAGCAACTGGATATGATTTGGGGAGCGGTAAGATGCATCAGATAACCCTTGCCTCTTCCCTCATGACCTCAATGAAAAGCGGCCAATTTGAGCTTTCATGAATAGATAAAGGTTCAAACAAACAAACAAACAAACAAACAAACAAAAATCCGTCTGCAGGTGCAGCGTCTCTTAAATTCTGCAAGTTTTTTTTCGTTTTTGTTCTTCTATACGTCAGTTTTGATTTCTTTATTTTCAATGGTAAAGCTAATATTAGCAGCTGCTAGAGTACTTCCCGGCTGTGCCTATTTACATATATGTACAGACAGCTTGATGCAAAGTGCCTCTTTATTCATTGGCGTGCCAACCTGATTAAACTATTCAGAGATGAAATCCCTGTCTTCTTTTTCCATCCAAAAAGTGCAGCGTCACTGATCAGTCAAATATCTGCAATGAAAGGCAGAACCAGCCGGAATGAAGTATTTGCAAAATTCGTGCCACAGTCGGGCGGGGATTCCAAATGGACCTAACACCTCTTTACACTAGGCAGAATGAGTCGGAATGCCGCATGAATGAAAATGAAAGTATATTCCTGTGTATTCGTAGTACATTCAAGAAATTCTCACTGCCTTCCAGATTCCCAGGAATATACAAAAAAACTTTATTCAGACGACATTCCGGCTCATTCCGATTATCGTGCGAAGGGGCCTATAAAAAGATTGAAATATCCCTGGCTTCTTTTTCCATCCCAAAAGCGCAGCCTCATTGTCCAGTGGTGAAGATAGTATTAGCAGCAAAGTCCTTCACGTAATATTGACAGATTCTTTGCTCTTTTCACTTCCCCAAGTGCAGCTCCCATTGGATTCTGCATCATCTTTTCACTTTAGTTCTTCTATAGTTATAATTTCTTTATTTTCAGTGGGGAAGCTAATATTAGAAACTGCTTGGGTCCTTCACTGCTGTGACAGATTCCATGCTCTTTCACAACCTCAAAGTGCAGCGTCACTGTCCATCCAGATATCAGCAGTGAAGTACCATCCATCACGATCTGTTCCTTCCCTGCTTCCCTCAGAATTGATAGTTTTAATTAAGTGATAATGAAACAACAGCCGTAACGATTTTCCGAAGAACAATAACCGCCTCAACCTTTATTCGGTCCCAATCGATATTTACATACGCAGAGACGCAGCCTTTTGTATGCCCATCGCCGTGAAGCCATGTTGAGCCTATTACATGGAGGACACCGTCCGGGTACGTGATAAAAAAAGTTTGCCAAAAAGCGGTTGCCTTTATTATGTGGCCAAGAAGGTTGAATAAATTACTAAGCACAGAGTTATGTTGTACGTAGGCGGATACACAGTCTTTTGTACGCTCTGCCGTGAGGTCATGTTGAGCCCATTATATTGATGGCATCACCCTGGAACCCCAAAGCTAGTGCTGACGGGCGAAGACAAAGAAAAAGAAACGGCTATCTTCACTGTATGGCTGAAGGTTGAAAAATGATTAAGGTATACCGAATGAATGAATCTTCATTTTGTTCTTTCACATCGTCATCTTTGACTTGACTTTGGCATTCCACAAAATTAGTATCCGTTTTTCGATATTCTTTTGGCAACTTACAGCATATACTTGCTTACTTACTTATGCAGCAGCTTTGTACGATTCACAGTATGGTGGAAAACTTTTATGGTAATGAACGAAAATTGATGCGCGCATGGATGCCATCCATATTATTGAATTAACATGGCCTAAAGTGGCTTTAGTGAACACACACACTCAGCACGCTCGCTGGCAGCAGTTTTCTGATGATTTATCCGCCGATAAGAAATCTCAGCTGTCATCTTTGCAGGAAGGCGATTACAGAGGTAATACTGAGCACAGCGGGTTGGGTATGGTGGCTATCGGCAGGATTTATCGAGCTGGAGATCTTCCAAACTCGGCAAGCTTTCGGGCAGGCAGCTATCTCACAATTTTCCAGCATAGTTGTTATCCATTTGAAGAAATTGGACCCAACATGCCGTGTAAAGGTGGTATCTCACTGCACCGGTGCGGCACTGCGGAGTTCGTTCACTGTGGCACTGTTGTGTTATTTTCGCCGACTGTTTTATAATTTACATGTAGGTATTGCGTAATAAGTAAAAGTATGACTTAGAAAACAACGGAACAAAGCGTTAGAAAATTCGTTTTCTATCTCTGAAAATCTTTTGAATCCCGCAGTGCCGCACCGGTGCCCCAAGTGTAGTGAGGTATTCACCTTTATCTGGCTGGATATCTTCCAAGTGCGGCAAGCTTTCGGGGGGAAGACAGTTAACGAAGACGGTTTGTTGAGTCCGAGATCTTACCGATTTCTTCAAATAGATAACAACGTAGCTAGAAAATTCCACCCGGAGATTTTAATGTGCTTCAAGCTTGTTGAGGAGCTAAGAAAGCTCATGTCGAAATCATTTCACGTTTGAAGTATGATATCTTGAAAGTATCCAACGATGAATGATGTTTCTGCGATCTTACTGATTTAGTTAATATGATCTAGCTTAAAATTCCAAAAGTAGTAATTAACGTTCTTCAAGATCTGTACTATCCCTGTCACATTATCCGTGATCTTCGGGCGTACCGATGGAAGATCGGCCATATTTAAGATCGACAGAGGGTTGCGCATATTTCTAACCTGAAAACCGTCCCTGTCACATATACATATAAGCCATACTTTGTACCTTGTACAATTGTTGTGCAATAAAGTTATTACTATAAGCGAGGCTCGGGCGATTGCCGCAGAATCGTCGTCCGATCGAGTTTCGCGAAATGTGACAGGGTTATTGAGAGCGAGGAAAATTATTTTGTACCATGTAACGATCTACCTGGATATCTTACCTTCATCGACACACTGTATCTATATCTAGTATATCTAGAAAGTTAAGCGCAGCTTGATTAAGCAGAAGAACACAGGCCGTTTTCCAGTTGCTTAGCTTATTACCTTACAGTGTTCTATCTGGATATCTAAACTTCGGTGAGCGCTGTATCTACATGTAGTATAGCTATAAATTTGAGCGCGTCTCGGTTTAGTAGAAAGCAGCCATACCGTTTCCTCCAACCACTATAACAGCTGTGAGTGGTAGATAGAATTTTAGAGAACTTACCCAGATGCTTAGTTTACTTTTATTACCTTACAGTGTTCTATCTGGATATCCAATCTTTATTGAGCGCTGTATCTACAATTTTGCATGTAGTATATCTATAAATTTGAGCGCAGCTCAGTTAAGCAGAATGCACACATACCGTTTCCCCCAACCACTCAACTGTGAGCGGTAGATGGAATTTTAGACAATTTACCCAGTTGCTTAGTTTATCACCTTACAGTGTTCTATCTGTATATGTAACCTTCGTTGAGCGCTGTATCTACAATTCTAACGTTTCATGTAGTATATCTATAAATTTGAGCGCAGTTCGGTTTAGCAAAAAGCAGACATACCGTTTCCCCCAACCACTCA
Organism: Branchiostoma floridae x Branchiostoma belcheri; assembly: GCA_019207045.1. NCBI lineage: Eukaryota > Metazoa > Chordata > Leptocardii > Amphioxiformes > Branchiostomatidae > Branchiostoma > Branchiostoma floridae x Branchiostoma belcheri. The sequence continues at coordinate 2,082,727 of CM033031.1, forward strand.
ACTGTGAGCGGTAGATAGAATTTTAGAGAATTTACCCAGTTGCTTAGTTTATCACCTTACAGTGTTCTATCTGGATATCTAACCTTCGGTGAGCGCTGTATCTACAATTCTAACGTTTCATGTAGTATATCTATAAATTTGAACGCAGCTCGGTTTTGTATAAAGCAGCCACACCGTTTTCCCAACCACTGTATCGCCTGTGAGCGGTAGATGGATTTTAGATATCGCCGTGAACTTTATCTGTCCAGATTGGCCCCCTGTACCCCGTGAACATGTTTCAGGGCTAGAAATACTACCTGCATATGCAGGTTAGTGCAGGTAAAATTGGAGCTGTGCAGGTATTTCTGGTGTCTACCTGCACCTAACCTGCACTGGTCCATGTACTGGGCTTAGATAGGTTAGTGCAGGTAAAATTAGAGCTGTGCAGGTACTTCTGGTGTCTACCTATACTGGTCCATGTATTGGGTTTTATACATAAATGGTCTATGATGTAGGTGTAGGTGGATTGTTATTAGGTGCATTGACTGTTAAGTATAAAAGACACAATGGCCGGCAATGGTTTCTGAATGAGTCTAGGATTATCCATACTTCCTAGTTCTGAGTGGTGCAGGTAAAATTTGTCTGGTGCGATGTTACCTTCACCAGTGCAGTTATAAATAATATTTCGAAATCGGAGATTATTAAAAAAATAGTATTTCGAGCCCTGAAATCCAAACAGCGAGTACAGGTCGGTCCCTGCTCCCCCGAACAGTCAAATGAACATGTTTGCATGCGGAATGAGGCCGAGTGCGAACAGGCGGATGAACATGTTTGCATGCGGAATGAGCCCGAGTTAGAACAGGCGGAGGAACATGTTTGCATGCGGAATGAGCCCGAGTTAGAACAGTCAAATGAACATGTTTGCATGCGGAATGAGGCCGAGTTAGAACAGGCGGAGGAACATGTTTGCATGCGGAATGAGCCCGAGTTAGAACAGGCGGATGAACATGTTTGCATGCGGAATGAGCCCGAGTTAGAACAGTCAAATGAACATGTTTGCATGCGGAATGAGCCCGAGCGAGAACAGGCGGATGAACATGTTTGCATGCGGAATGAGCCCGAGCGAGAACAGGCGGATGAACATGTTTGCATGCGGAATGAGCCCGAGTTAGAACAGTCGGATGAACATGTTTGCATGCGGAATGAGCCCGAGTTAGAACAGTCAAATGAACATGTTTGCATGCGGAATGAGCCCGAGCGAGAACAGGCGGATGAACATGTTTGCATGCGGAATGAGCCCGAGTTAGAACAGTCAAATGAACATGTTTGCATGCGGAATGAGCCCGAGTTAGGACAGGCGGATGAACATGTTTGCATGCGGAATGAGCCCGAGTGAGAACAGTCAAATGAACATGTTTGCATGCGGAGTGAGCCCGAGTTAGAACAGGCGGATGAACATGTTTGCATGCGGAATGAGCCCGAGTTAGAACAGGCGGATGAACATGTTTGCATGCGGAATGAGCCCGAGTTAGAACAGGCGGAGGAACATGTTTGCATGCGGAATGAGCCCGAGTTAGAACAGGCGGAGGAACATGTTTGCATGCGGAATGAGCCCGAGTTAGAACAGGCGGAGGAACATGTTTGCATGCGGAATGAGCCCGAGTTAGGACAGGCGGAGGAACATGTTTGCATGCGGAATGAGCCCGAGTTAGGACAGGCGGAGGAACATGTTTGCATGCGGAATGAGCCCGAGTTAGAACAGGCGGATGAACATGTTTGCATGCGGAATGAGCCCGAGTTAGAACAGGCGGATGAACATGTTTGCATGCGGAATGAGCCCGAGTTAGAACAGGCGGAGGAACATGTTTGCATGCGGAATGAGCCCGAGTTAGAACAGGCGGATGAACATGTTTGCATGCGGAATGAGCCCGAGCGAGCGGCGCGAGAGAAGCGTTGCCGCCCCAAGGTCGGGGATCCATGGCCCGTAACTCATAACGTCAGATAGAGAAACCCGCCGAGCTATGAGGCCACCATTCCACCTGACCACGATCGTTGTGCGCCCTCGCTGAGACATGAATTAGACGTGTGTAAAGCCGGGTTTACACTTGCGTATATATTTGCGTATATATTCAAGTCCGTATGACGTCCGTATGTAAAGAGTTCGTGGACTCAACCAGGCTCACCAGGTCACAAGAAAAATGATAGAAATTGGCCACTGTCGTAGAGAGAGCTTGGCGAGAGTTTAGGCCGTCGTTCTACTCGACGGCGATCGCACTGTGACCTCGCTGCGACCTGAACAACCATTGACTTCAAAAGATGAATATCATACAAAAAAATAGAAGTATGACTGAAAAGACAACAAAACATATAAAACGTATGATACTTTTTTCTATGGCCCTGTTCTACTAGACGGCGATCGCGCTGTGACCTCGATGCGACTTGATCCTTGACGCATACTAGTACTGGGAATGTCATGCAAAATGTAATAGTATGTCTGAATAGTCAACAAAACACACGAAGCGTAAGAAGATTCGGTTTTTGATCTACGAAATTCGTTGAGCGCTTGTCAGATCGCTTGGTTGCAGCGAGATCGCCGTCCTAGTGGAATGGGCTGTGATAAAAGGAAGAAAGCGGGGTTACATAGAGCAACGGCAACGGCAGGGGAGCCGAGGAGTTTTCATGGCGCGCTTATTATGAAGAAGGGATGGTTTTCACAGGCTTTAGGAAGGGCGCTTTGATGCAAGATATTTGTCCGAAGTGCTACTCCTCACGTCCCGATAGATTTTTACTTTTGTAAAAGGGACAGGAATCATATTTTTACTGCTAGTGCAAGTAAAATGGTTCAAATAAATTTTCATTTTATCTTATTCACATATATCTGTTGAGGATCTGGCAAACGCATAGTGCTAATGAAAAGGCCTCCCCATAATAAACGCAAATTCAAATATAAAACAGTATATTTTTCTCTAATAAATGCTGCGAGTGATAAGATCCCCGCGAAGGTGTAGGTTATGTAGCTCAGGCAGAAATAAAAGCAGCGTAAATGAGCCCACTGCCTCCGTTAAACCCAAACATTAATGTACGTGCCTACGCACTGCCAATGCTCCCCTCTTAAACACAAATTCAAATATAGAACGGTATATTTTCCTCCAATAAATGCTATGAGTGGTCACGTTCTTGTGAAGGTGTAGGTTATGTAGCTAAGGCAGGAATAAAAGCAACGTAAATGAGCCCACTGCCTCCGTAAGCCACAAACGTTGCCTACGCACTGTCAATGCAGACGTCAACTGCAAATAGACTGAATGTAAAAACAGTGACGCGCAGAAACGTTTCCATATTCCGCCCGTGCGTCCCTCATGAATCCTCCGGCAACATATGCGTGTCGAAATGTAGCAAATGTGTGTCGACATGTGGCAAATATGAGGCGCTGCTTGTCGCCACATCAAAGCGCTACGATCACGGCTGATGAAGAAGTTTTATCGACAGCGCCCTGCATCACTCCGCACATCACATACACACACACATTGAGACTGCAAGACAGAATTTTCGCAAAAACGGTTTTCTAAGACAGATCTACTCACTGTAGTTGGTGAGGGAGTCCAGAAAGCCGGCCTGGGTGGATGAAAAGAGGCCGGCGAACAGGACGACCATCAGGAGGGCTGGGTGATGTTTGCGCGCCATCCTCGCTCTCTCCTCCATCGCCATCGTTCCGCGAACGAGCCTGCCTGTCAGGTGTCACGCCGAATGATGGCCGCGTGAGAAATGATGGCCAGGGCACTTTTGGGGGATTCCAGTATACTTAATATGAGAGAAGAGCGTCACACTCCTGGTGATGTTTTATCACACTCTGAGTGCACAGTATCTTTTCTATCACTGCTAATAGACCCTCAAAGCCTCTCTCTCAAAGCGGATGTTGGAATAAGGGCTCACGCTGTGAAGACTAACTCTGACCCAATACAAAACGCTTACCCTAACCCTATATCCAAACTAGCACACTATCTTACACTGATTGCGGCTGCAGAGTGTCCAGACCATTTCAGCAGCAGAGTACAAGGGACAATGTACCTTACAGACAGTACCCTACAGACAGTACGTTATCTAGCCATTTTTTGGCAAGGCAAGTATTTGGTGTCACACTGGGAAGCCTCGGAAAAAGCACCAAATATGGAAGTGCGCACGCGGGCCAATCAGCGACGTGCGCTGATCAGGGATGTAGGAACGTAAACCCCGGGCCGTGGTTCGGAATAAATGTGATGTTTTGTGCAGGCAATTTGGTTGGCATGTTACAGATGTCCATCATTAGCCCTAGAGCCGAAAACCCGATAGTCTATATCCAGGGGTGCCTAACTATTCATACGCATGTTACGGAAGTCATACGTGTTTTACAGAATATATATGGGTGTAAAATGAATTCCGTAATATTCGTATGAATCTTAGACTTAGATGTGGATCAGTATGAATCCCGTAGACTTCGTATGTATTTTAGTAGTGGATCGTATGAATTCCCACAGTTATATTTGTGCGTAGTGGATATTATGGATTATGGATTCCGTAAAATTCGTACGTAAATAAGTCGTAAGTATTATGAATTCGGTAAAATTCGTATGTATCTTAGTATTTGATATTATAAATTCCGTAAAATTCGTACGTATCCAAGTAGTAGAGAATATCAATTCCGTTACATTCGTACGTATCTAAGTAGTGAATAATATGAATTCCGTAAAATTCGTACGTACAGTATATAAGTAGTGAATTATATGACTTCCGTTATATTCTTACGTAACCAAGTAGTGGATATTTTGAATTCTGAAAAGTTCGTACGTATCTAAGTAATAGATATTATGAATTCCGTAAAAGCTATACACATGTGTATATAAGTAGTGAATATTATGACTTCCGTAAAATTCGTACGTATCTAAGTAGTAGATATTATGAATTCCGTAAAATTTATACACATGTGTATATAAGTAGTGAATATTGATCAATATTATGACTTCCGTAAAATTTGTACGTATCTAAACAGTGGATATTATGAATTCCGTAAAATTTGTACATGCGTATGTAACGTTATATATAAGAAGTGGATATTATGAATTCCGTAAAAATCGTACGTATCAAAGTAGTGGGTATTGTGAAGTCTTATCTTGTAATGATGTATGACAGAAAATTCTTGTTGCATTGACCACAGGCCTTTTTCTCCACAATGTGTCATGTATGTAATTACTAGTATAACGCCCAAACCTGCTGTAATGTTTCTCCTCCTATATGCAGCTTCTAGCCCCGACTGACAGCGCTTTGATGTTGATTAAAGCACAGCGCGGGCAGCATACGAAAACTCAAGGTCTTTCTGTTTTATACTGTAAATGCAGAAACTATCGCGATGGTTTAATGTTCGCGGTTTTCGCGGCGGCCGCTTCACCGCGAATTTAAAACCACCGTGAACATTTTCCCATAACAGTAAGAGACTACAGTGCATGGTGCTACCGTAAAATTAAAACCACCGCGAAAAGTCAATTTTCCCGCTACCGCGAAATCAAATCTCCGCGAACTTAAATGCATTTACAGAATTACGCTGAAGGGGAGGCAGATGGATCTGCCTGAGACTCTGGATACGCTCAGTACAAACCTGGTGTGTTGTAACGTCACGTCAGAGGATAGCGGACGTGTAATAGAAAGAAAAGACAGAAAGACAGAAAGAAAGAAAAAAGAAAGAAAGAAAGAGATAAATAGGCCCGGAAAAAGAGAGAGAAAGAAAGAAAGAAAGAGAGAGAGAAAGAAAGAAAGAGAGGGAAAGAGAAGGAGAAAGAGATATAAAGAAAGGCAAACAGAAAGACAAAAAGAGGAAGACAGAAAGAGAGAAAGAACGAAAGAAAGACAAAATTGTGGTGGCGTTTTGCCTTCCCTTGTAGGTAGAGAAGAGAGCAGTCTTGAACCAACAAACCACGTTCCACACTTTTTCCGCACTGGGCAAAGCGTGCTGCGCTTTTTAGAATGTACATGACATTTGCATGCATGCCCCATGTCTGTCCTTATCAGGGCAAGGAATACTGTAAAAGCAGAAACGTTCGCGGTGGTTTAATGTTCGCGGTTTTTGCAGTAGCCGCTTCACCGCGAACTTAATACCACTGCGAACATTTTCCCATGGCAGTAAGAGACTACAGTGCATGGTGCTACCGCGAACCACCATATATTTTTACAGAAAGGAGTTGCTAGTCCTTTTTTTCCGCTACCGCGAAATTAAATCCGCGCGGGCTTAAATACATTTACAGTATTCAAGTAGAGAAAACTGGACTCAACGGTCGGTTATAGATTTCGGTTTGCTCCTTCTAACAACGTAAGGGTACTTTAGTTCGTACCAGGGGCACATTTTAACGGGCTTGTTCAATGTGGGTCCCTCCCTGCGACGCTCGACCCCCCCGTAGATGAACGAGTCGTCCCCTTTAATAAATTCCCATTTTAAAGGCTCAAAGTTCAGCGCAGAAAGCGTGACTTCCCGCGGTGCGAATCTGCGGCCCGGAACATGCGGCTCCTGCATACTAACACCGTTATTAAAGGCAGAGTCATGGTCTCATGTATTACTTATGGCGGGAAAAGCAACGGTGTCAACTTTGTGACCGCTTCTTTCTTGTATACTGACGATATTCGCTTTTTCCCCATATATCTTCGAATTTTCCTAGATATTTCTAGTTAGGTTCAGACCCTTGTAGTACCTAGTGGCACATAGGGTTAACCAATAAGAGGTTGATAGCTAGGGGGAAATACGATATTCACTTTTTACCATTTATCTACGAATTTTCCCAGATATTTCTAGTTCGTTCAAACCCTTGTAGTGCCTCGTGGCACAAAGGGGTACTCCATAGAAGGGGTTGATAAGGGGAAATCTTGACCTTTTTCTTATATACTGTCAGCTTGGTAGCGTTAGCTGACAGAAAAAGACGGCATAAAAGAAAAAGGTCACGACTTTTCCCCATCAACATCTGCTTGCGGAGTAACACGGGACCACGATTTTGCGTCCCTCCCGAAAGACAGGTTGCAGCCCCAACCTTGATGCCCAACCCAGGATTGAACCGTGGTCTCCTAGTTAAGCTGGACGGATATCTCATCTTTCTAGAAATTGCATAAAACATGATAAATGAATGAATGGTTTATTTTATCAATATGATCAGACAAAAAGTATATAGCAGCCACAAGCTGAATTGCAGACTTTTACACTTAAAATCTTTAGCTTAGGCAAATTACGGCTTTAACGAAACTACAGCGGACTTTGTATTCCTAAAATCAACAAGAAAAGCTGT